>CM035440.1:134045034-134065034 GCA_020310875.1 Ceratopteris richardii
GGAAGCTTGGTGCAAGGTGTGCACAAGGAGAAGCTGGAAGCAAGTGAAGGACTGGTGCAGAAGAGACCGGCTGCTGGAAGGCTCTGAGATAATTGATCTTTTATGATTAAGCATTCTCTGTAATTGTGCCCGAAGTATTAACTCGGATTGAATCAAACAGTGTAATCGTTCTAGTGTAATCAAAATTTCAAGGTTCAAAGGTTCAAAGGTGTTTTTGCAGAAGCTTGTCTGAGTTATTTCCTCTCTTGTTCTTCTTCTTTTTCTCCTACAAACCCTCAAACTCCTTCACATCCAAGAAACCCCCAACAAATTTGGCACGCCCGATGGGACTTACAAGGAGATTTGATCTTAAGAGAAGGTGAACTATGAACAGCTCATGACCGTGACCCGGTCACAAACCTTGAGGGTCAAGTGCAAGCAGACAAGAAGAAAGGCGAACAGAAGATCATCGAGTCCACTTTCATCGACTTCATCGGTAGGAAGCATGGCAGGACAGGTGGACCTAGAAACCTTACTCTCCAGATTAAACATAAAATTTCCCTCTTTCAGAGGTTTACCCCATGAGGATCCAGATGAGCACATTCGAAGATTTCTTGCATTATGCAAGACTAGAGGTCTAATGGGTAGGGAAGATGCCTTCTTGATACTCTTCCCTGCCACATTGGAAGGTCTGGCAGACAAGTGGTTTAGCCAGTTTGCTGAAAACCACTTTACCTCTTGGGATTTGATGAAAGAGGCCTTCAAAAATCAGTTTCAGCATGGAAACACGGCGGAGATCATTATCGAAGTGTTAGAAAACTTGAGATTGGGTCCAGGAGAAAAGTTCCCAGAGTTTGTGACCAGGGCCAAAGCACTAATGGCTAAACTACCAGATCCACAGCATGATTTCTTTGTCAAGAAATGGTTAGCCAAACCCCTACCTGTGGTCACCCAATGCAAAATAAAAGAGTTAGTGCTACCTACTGCCTCTGTTGAGGAGTTCATCAATACGGCCACACGCTTGGAGCAGATAAGGCACCAGTATGGTGCAACTTCTTCCCAACCATCCTATGGTATAGAACTGGAGGACCCAGTGATCTAGTTAAGACGGGAGCTGGAGGGCTTGAAAAGGAATAAGCCCTACACAGAGGAGGAGACTGCTGTAGCTCAGCTGAGAAAAGAGATTGAAGCCCTCAAGCTCCAAAAGGAAGAGGAAGCCCAAGCAGAAGAACTAGCTCAGCTGAGACAGGAATTGCAGGAACTCAAAGGAGGCGGCATTAAGAACGGACTCTGGTGCTCCATGTGCAGCAAGCAAGGGCACATAGTAAGTGAATGTCCTCTGCTAAATGTGACTTGTCAATTATGCAAGAAGATTGGGCATGAGGCCCATGAATGCCAAGTAAGGGGAATGCCTACAACGACATACTGGACACAAGGAGGACTCTTGCCACTAGCAAATGTAATGGCAGCAGCAGCAAACCAAGGTAACAACTATAATCCCAGACCAAGGAATAATTTTGCGAATGGGCCTAGAAGGCCCATCATTTGCTTCAGATGTGGAGAGTGCGGGCACTACCAATCTAGGTGCACTCTCCCAGAAAATGCCTCTCCTTGCAGGAACTGTCCAGAGGCCAGGGATCACTATACAAACTGCTGTCCTAAGAATCAAGCCTCTACTTCCGGACCCCATCTCCAAATGATCTCTGTATTCAAGGAGGAAACATTACCTCAGGTGAATGAACCCTCACCATCTACCAGAGTGGTACAATTAGAGGAACTCGAATCTTTTGCAGTACAGACAAGAAGCAAGGGAACGGCAAAAGTGGTAGAAAATCAAGAATCAATAATTAGGGAATTGAACAAAGACAGAGTTGCATTTGAAGACAAAGCCACCACAAGTGCAGACACAAACCAAAAGGAATATCTCATAGGCACCAGTGATGCCATTGGGCATGCCTTCAACAGGGCTCAAGAAGAGTTTGGCAAAGCAAATGAAGCTCATTCTCTTAAAGAGTCAGAGGCTTCGAAACTACTCAAGTCAATGAAGAAGGAGGTTAGTATTTTTGAATTAATAAAGATGGATGGGAAATTCAGGTCAAAATTATTGCAGATAATTGATGAGGCTTCTACTACAAGCTTAGTGGCAAAGACTGCTATTTTACACAAAGGGATAATTATGGGGGAAGCACCCCTTACGGATTATAAAAGTCCTCGGCTTACAATATCAATCAAGGGTCATGAATTTCAAGGTGTTATTGTGGATGGTGGTTTTGGCATTAACTTGATGCCTGAACATACCATGAAAAAGATTGGACTCCACCCTTCAAGACCTGCAAATTTCACGGTTACGTTGGCAGATCAGAGCAAAGTAAGGCCCTTGGGGGTAATCCCAAAAGTTCCACTTGAAGTACAAGGTAATCTATTCATTCTGGATTTCGTGGTTTTAAGATTGCCCCAGGTTGAAGGAGGATTTCCTCTCTTAATTGGAAGACCTTGGCTGAGGCATGCCAGTGTCATTCATGATTGGGGCAAGGACACTATGTGGGTACAAAAGAAAGGGCAGGAGCTGACACAAATTCATTTAGAAGAAGGCCCAGACAATCAAGGAAACACTAGTATGATGCAAACAGTGAGCATTTGCATGGAAACAGAAGCGGAGGATCAACCCCAAATAGATTTTGAGGAAGAAGAGGATATTCTAAGCTGGCTCCAAGCAGGCAACTCTTCCTCTTGTTTTGGAATTTTTCTTGATAATCCTTGCACGACTGAAGGTTATGATGAAGACAAGGAAAAGGTCCAGGTTGATGGATTGGGAGAGCCCATCACAGACCACAGAAGGGGTAGGAAGATACCCCTCAAATACAACTTGGAGGAGGATGGGTCAACCACAGATAAAGAAGTTTCTAAAGCTAAAAACAAGGTAAAAAATTCTGAGGTTGAATGTTATTTCCCAATTCAAGAGATCCCTGTAGGATGGATGCAGGACAAGGAGGAACACATTGAAGTCCAAAATACACCTGCTTATGAAGCAATGCACGAAAAGCTAGTAGAAGAAGACAGGAAGCAGATGCACACGGAGATAATATGGTAGCGAGAAATCCTGTCCAAGAAATACACTTAGGCACTCAAGACAATAATCAGCCAGTTCTGGTGGCCACTTGGTTGTGGAGCCACCCAGGGCTCCTTGAAAAGGTAAAATCCTTCTTGACCCAGTATGTAGATGTTTTTGCCTGGCATTATAAAGACTTAGAAGGAGTGCCTGCATCTTATGGAGAGCACAGAATCCCTCTGGTTGATGGAGCCAGACCCATCAGAGGAAGGAGTTATAGACTTAATCCAAAATATGCCGAAGCCGTCTATGTGGAAATCCAAAAGATGGAGGATGCAGGAATCATCATTCCTGTGGAACACTCAGAGTGGCTCTCACCTATGGTTATAGTACCGAAGAAGAATACTAATAAAATCAGAATTTGTGTTGACTTTAGAGCTCTCAACAAGGTGACCATTCCAGATGGGTTCCCTATGCCTTTTGCAGAACAGGTCATTGAAGAAGTGGCTGGGCATGCATTATATAGCTTTATGGATGGATTCAGTGGCTATAATCAAATATCAATACATCCAGAGGATCGTCAAAAGACTGCTTTTATCACACCTTGGGGAACATATGTGTATGTAAAAATGCCATTTGGGCTTAGAAATGCTCCAGCCACCTTTAACAGAACGGTCAATCTCATTTTTGGCCCCCTATTGCTGGAATCACTTAGAATCTTCATGGATGACTTCTCTTCGTTTTCAGGATCTCACAAGGAAACTCATCTAGATTGTTTGGACCACCACTTGAGGCAGCTGCAGAATATTTTCCAAAGATGCAGAGAGACTAAGTTAAAGCTCAATCCAAATAAATGTCATTTCCTTGTGACAGAAGGAACCCTTTTAGGACATGTGGTGTCGGCTAAAGGTATGGCCCCAGATCCTGACAAAATCATTTCTATATTAAAGTTGCCTAAACCTAAATCCCCTAAAGAGATCCAGAGTTTCTTGGGGCATACCGGTTATCATAGAAGGTTTATAAAAATGTATGCAGAGATAGCTAGACCTCTGACTAGACTTACAGGTAAGGAAGTACCTTTTAAATGGGAAGAAGAGGAGGAAAAAGCATATCAAACATTACGGTCAAGGTTGGTGTGTGCTCCTATCTTGGTCACACCTGAGTGGTCAAAAATCTTTCATATACATGTCGATGCCAGTGCCTATGCAGTGGGGGCAGTTTTGACCCAACCCAGTGAAGAATTTAAAGTGGACAGGCCAATTCAATATGCCAGTAGAATCTTGACCAAGGCTGAAAGGAATTACAGTACTACTGAAAGGGAAGCCCTAGCAATGGTCTTTGCTGTCCAAAAATTCCGTCATTACTTACTAGGGGTAAAATTTATTATTATATCATATCACCAACCACTAAAATACCTACTCAACAAACCCCAGGCCACCGGTAGAATATGGAGGTGGTTATTGTTGTTCCAAGAGTTTGATTTTTCTGTAGTCCATAAACCAGGAAAAGACAATGTTATGGCGGATCACCTATCCAGAATAAATATGATGAATCAAACTAGTGGAATCAATGATGACTTTCCAGATGCTCATCTGTTTGCTGTAAAAGCTCAAGGTTGGTATTACGACATCAAAAATTTCATTAAAACTGGATTGTATCCAGAAAAGGCTAGTGCTGTACAAAAGAAGAGCCTGCTAATCAAGAGTAGACCATATACCTTCATCGAAGATAAATTGTACAGACAGGGCAAAGATGACCGGTTCAGGAAGTGTTTGGAAGAAGAAGAAGTGAGGGAAGTCCTTCACTCTGCACATGAAGGAACAGGTGGTGGGCACCTCCCAGGACATATTATGAGTCAGAGGATACTGGATGCTGGTCTATGGTGGCCTACACTATTTAGGGATGCAGATGAATGGGGAAAGGCATGTGACATTTGCCAGAGGTGTGGACCTAAGCCAACAAAGCAGAGACATAACCCCTTGGTTATTTCCACCTCCTGGCAACCATTTGAGAAGTGGGGGCTAGATTTTGTAGGGCCCATCTACCCTCCCGCTTTTCCAAAAAGAGAAAAATATCTCTTGATAGCTACAGATTATGCGACAAAGTGGGCTGAAGCTATTGCCTCCCCCGATTGCATTGCCCAAACTGTTGCTGATTTCATTTATAGTAACATCATTTGCAGGTTTGGTTGTCCACTTGAAATTTGTACTGATCAGGGTACCCATTTTGTCAATAAAGTCCTGCAAGAAATCTTCAACAGGTATAGAATTCTTCATAGGACCTCTTGTGCTTACTATCCACGAGCAAATGGACAGGCTGAATCGACAAATAAGGTTTTAATTGCAATGTTAAGAAAGGAGTGTATGTTGCAACCCACTTCATGGGGCATTGCGTACCAAGGTACACTTTGGGCATACAGATTAGCCTACAAAGAGGCCACTGGATATTCCCCATTCCAACTGGTTTATGGCATATTACCCATCGAGCCCTTTGAATTTTTACATGGATCGCCTAAGATAGCATTCATGCAGGGAAAGAAGGATTGTGATGTTTCTCAGAGGCTAGGAGCACTACATAAAGTGGAGGAGACTCGTCTACTAGCAACCAAACAATTGATAGAGACTCAGATGAAGCGGAAGGAGGCACATGATCAACATCTGTGGAAAAACAACATTGAAGCAGGCATGTTAGTTCTTCTCCATAAACCTAACCCTCATACTGCAAAAGGGAAATGGATCCCTCATTGGGAAGGACCTTTTCGCGTGCTGAAGATATTGCATTGGGGTGCTGTGCAATTGGAAACCCTCGCTGGCGACACCCTACCTTTAGTAAACATTTCCAGACTCAAGGCTTATTATCACGTGTCATAACCATTGTATTTTCATTTATTTTGTTCCTGATGGTTTTGGTTTGGTTTATTAGGTAACAGGAATCAGAAAAAAGCTCACGTGTTTTTTTTTGGCACCATTTTTTCATTTTCTTGATGTTTATTTCATCCACTCAATCAATTAAAATTCACAGTTAAATAAAATTGGGCGCAATTTTTTTGGATGGCCCTTAGTTCTGCACAATAACTTTCATTAATGCCCATTTCTTTGTTCTCTCTTGAATGGCTAAGATTAAGAGTTGCATCTCCTCTCTTTTGAGCTACCTTTTATGGTGAACCATTCTTGATTAGGAGGTGCTCCTTCATTCCTCATTGCTATATAATATGCCTTCCCTTCATTCTTGCTCCCTTAGCATCAATACTGTTATCATCTTCGCGCTCTGGCTATGATGGTGAACCTGGATCTCAGCCACCCCTCAAAGTGCATGCGTCCGATATGAAGAGAAGTAGACGTGATCCTCCATCCTTCCCCCGCCAAACTATAACCACTCTTACCCCTCCATCCCTCCACAGCCCCTTCTCCGCCTCCCTCTCCAATCCCCCCGCCCACCACCCCATCTGACCCCCCCTTCCACCTCCCCATCCGACCCCCCTTCCAGCCCCCCCTATCTCAACCCCTTCCCCCAACCTCCCTCACCCCCTCTCCAACCCCCCGCCCACCTCCCCATCCGACCCCCTCTCCAACTCGCTCACCACCGCATCTGGCCCCCCTTCCTACCCCCCTATCCAACCCCCCGCCACCACTCCATCGGACCCCCCTTCCAACCCCCCTATCTCCCACCGTCCACCACCCAACCGCAGCGCCAACCTCTCCGCCCCCTCTCCAACCCCCTCGCTCACCACCCCGTCTGGCCCCCCCTTCCAACCCCCCTATCTCCCACCGTCCACCACCCAAGTGCAGCGCCAACCTCTCCGCCCCCTCTCCAACCCCCCGCCCACCCCCCCATCCGGCCCCCCCTTCCTACCCCCCTTTCCAACCACCCCCGCCCACCGCTCCATCGGACCCCCCCTTCCCACCCCCCTATCTCCCCCCGTCCCTACCCATCCGCAGCGCCACCCTCTCCGCCCCCTCTCCAACCCCCCCGCCCACCTCCATATCCGACCCCCTCTCCAACTCGCTCACCACCCCATCCGGCCCCCCCTTCCTACCCCCCTATCCAACACCCCCGCCCACCACTCCATCGGACCCCCCCTTCCCACCCCCCTATCTCCCCCCGTCCCTACCCATCCGCAGCGCCACCCTCTCCGCCCCCTCTCCAACCCCCCCGCCCACCTCCCCATCCGACCCCCTCTCCAACTCGCTCACCACCCCATCCGGCCCCCCTTCCTACCCCCCTATCCAACACCCCCGCCCACCGCTCCATCGGACCCCCCCTTCCCACCCCCCTATCTCCCCCCGTCCCTACCCATCCGTAGCGCCACCCTCTCCGTCCCCTCTCCAACCCCCCTGCCCACCTCCCCATCCGACCCCCTCTCCAACTCGCTCACCACCCCATCCGGCCCCCCTTCCTACCCCCCCTATCCTACCCCCCCCGCCCACCGCTCCATTGGACCCCCCTTCCCACCCCCCTATCTCCCCCCTCCCTACCCAACAGCAGCGCCACCCTCTCCGCCCCCTCTCCCACCCCCCCGCCCACCTCCCCATCCGACCCCCTCTCCAACTCGCTCACCACCCCATCCGGCCCCCCCTTCCTACCCCCCTATCCAACCCCCACGCCCACCGCTCCATCGGACCCCCCCTTCCAACCCCCCTATCTCCCACCGTCCACCACCCAAGCGCAGCGCCAACCTCTCCGCCCCCTCTCCAACCCCCCGCCCACCCCCCCATCCGGCCCCCCCTTCCTACCCCCCTTTCCAACCACCCCCGCCCACCGCTCCATCGGACCCCCCCTTCCCACCCCCCTATCTCCCCCCGTCCCTACCCATCCGCAGCGCCACCCTCTCCGCCCCCTCTCCAACCCCCCCGCCCACCTCCCCATCCGACCCCCTCTCCAACTCGCTCACCACCCCATCCGGCCCCCCCTTCCTACCCCCCTATCCAACCCCCCCCGCCCACCGCTCCATCCGACCCCCCCTTCCCACCCCCCTATCTCCCCCCTCCCTACCCAACAGCAGCGCCACCCTCTCCGCCCCCTCTCCAACCCCCCCGCCCACCTCCCCATCCGACCCCCTCTCCAACTCGCTCACCACCCCATCCGGCCCCCCCTTCCTACCCCCCTATCCAACCCCCCCCGCCCACCGCGCCATCGGACCCCCCCTTCCCACCCCCCCTTCCCACCCCCCTATCTCCCCCCTCCCTACCCAACAGCAGCGCCACCCTCTCTGCCCCCTCTCCAACCCCCCCGCCCACCTCCCCATCCGACCCCCTCTCCAACTCGCTCACCACCCCATCCGGCCCCCCTTCCTACCCCCCTATCCAACCCCCCCCCCCCCCCCCGCCCACCGCTCCATCGGACCCCCCTTCCCACCCCCCTATCTCCCCCCTCCCTACCCAACAACAGCGCCACCCTCTCCGCCCCCTCTCCAACCCCCCCGCCCACCTCCCCATCCGACCCCCTCTCCAACTCGCTCACCACCCCATCCGGCCCCCCCCTTCCTACCCCCCTATCCAACCCCCACGCCCACCGCTCCATCGGACCCCCCCTATCTCCCACCGTCCACCACCCAAGCGCAACGCCAACCTCTCCGCCCCCTCTCCAACCCCCCCCCCCCCCCCCCGCCCACCCCCCATCCGGCCCCCCCTTCCTACCCCCCTATCCAACCCCCCCACCCACCGCTCCATCGGACCCCCCTTCCCCCCCCCTATCTCCCCCCGTCCACCACCCAACCGCAGCGCCACCCTCTCCAACCCCCCGCCCACCCCCCCCATCCGGCCCCCCCTTCCTACCCCCCTATCCAACCACCCCCGCCCACCGCTCCATCGGACCCCCCCTTCCCACCCCCCTATCTCCCCCCGTCCCTACCCATCCGCAGTGCCACCCTCTCCGCCCCCTCTCCAACCCCCCCGCCCACCTCCCCATCCGACCCCCTCTCCAACTCGCTCACCACCCCATCCGGCCCCCCCTTCCTACCCCCCTATCCAACCCCCCCCGCCCACCGCTCCATCGGACCCCCCCTTCCCACCCCCCTATCTCCCCCCTCCCTACCCAACAGCAGCGCCACCCTCTCCGCCCCCTCTCCAACCCCCCCGCCCACCTCCCCATCCGACCCCCTCTCCAACTCGCTCACCACCCCATCCGACCCCACCCTTCCACTACCCCTTCCAACCCCCCATCTCATCCCCCTCCACACCCGCACGCTCACCTTATCGGCCCCCCTCTCCAAACCCCCTACAACACCGCTAGGCCCCCCTCTCCTTCCCCTCTTCTCTCCATCTGGAGACTTCGCACCCATCGCAATCCGAAATATTCCCAACTCCTCAGGCTCTAGTCCCCAATGGCCGATCCTTCAACACAGGCAGCTCTTTCGGAATTCCCATCTTCGGCCTTACAAACGACCCATCCCACTGACCCTCATTCAGATCCTCAACCCTCGCATACACGACCACTTACCACCCTCGTCTACCCGGTCCCCACATTGCCAGTTTCACTTCCCACCCCGCTTCCTGCATCCACAGACTCCCATTATCCCCCACCAGATGCCTCGACTTCCGCTCTTCATCCTCCATTTCCTCCCCCACTTCTAAATATTCCTACCTATTCCGTTCGCTCTGATTCAACCGATATTTATTCTCCACCTTCCCTTCCTCGCCCCCCTTCCCCTTCTCCCTCTCCTTCGGTTTCGCAGATATCGCAACCTAATTCCCCTTCCGGCGATTACATGCGCCTTTTTCTTCCACCGGATTTGAATATCCAAATTTGTCTTCATCTATCCCTTCCCCCCATTGAACTCCGTAATCTTTTCTCAGCCGAAAATCTTCAGTCTGCAGGACTTTTGGGCTTGGCCAACGTTCTCTTGGAGGACCCATCCAACCATAATGATGTCTATGAAGCTCTCAGGTTGTTCCCCACTTTTCGCACCGGCACTCTCACCATCTCCGACCTTGCCACCAGTATACACTCCATCATTCACTACAGCAGCCCTCCATTCTTATACTCGGGAGTATCCCCCTCTGACACAATTGCATTTTGTAAAGCTCGCTTTGAAAATCACGCAAGTTTTTCCATCCGAATGCAATCCATCCTTAATTCCTTCATCTTTTTCTTTTTACTTCGTAGCCCCACCTCTCGACTTCCACTATCCGATATTCGCATTGCTGATCCACTCTACTGCTTCCTCACTAGCCGCCCGTACCCTTACGCCGCCCTCCTCTATAGTTCCTTAAGCTTGCGCTCCAGTAGACTTCGTGGAGCTATCACTCGCCAATGTTGTGCCTTTTCCATATATTCTGCTCCATTGCTAGCTTGGTTATATCATCTCCCTGCGCATTTTGCTAATCATTCACTACCCCAATCTCACACAGATTAGATTATGCCTTCCATCTCCGCCCTTCCCCCTCCCCTACACTCTCCATTGGCTCGACTTCCGTTCCAACCCTACCCTCAGCACCACCTGATACTCCTCCCCTTCATCCACACTCTGCCTCCCCTCTCCTCACTACATCTCCTGCTACTGCCACAATTCATACTCCTGAACCTGTTCTCCCACATAGATCTTCTTCGGCCGCATCCTTTCGCCCACACATCCAAACCCAACTCAACCCGCAAAACCCCACCTGTACACCCCCTCGTCCTCCGAGTTCTGTTTTTCAACGTACCAGTGACCAACCTGATCCTTCCCCATCTATAACACAGCCTCCCAGTCCGCATGTCATCCCTCCTTCCAATCTCCCTCCCAACCCACCTGCCTCCACTACTCCGCCATTTGACCTCCCATCCACCCCTTCCTTTTTACATTTACTCCGCGACGCAAGTGCAGTTGCTCTTGGCAGTGCTCAAGCCTCCCAGATTTCCTTGGATTCGGTATCGGCGGCAGCGTCGGTTCATCAACAATATATCTCCACAATCGACAACATCAATCGCATGGCTACTTCTCAATGGCAATCGCTCAATGAAACGGCGCGATTGATCAAAGAAGAGAGAGATCACTATCGAGACATGGCAGACTCTGCGTTGAAAGCCTTAGAAGATCTTCAAAATCGCTCTAACTTAGGGTTATGTGCTAATCCTGCATGCAGACGTATCCGACGGGACAGGGACAATCTTAGGCAATGCCTTAGTTCGCTACAGCATATGATTGAGCAAGCTTCTGCTCCTTTGCCCCCCTCTCCACCAACATCGGCTGAGAATCTCAATCACCTTGCACAATAATTTGCAGTCCACAGTCTCAATAAATTGCTCATCCCCTTCATAATAATTGCTCTTAGCTTCCATTATCGCTTTGTCAATAAATTTCTCATCCCTCTGATTTTGTCAATAATTCTTGTAGGGTGCCTTATGATTTTTCTTACTTAAATAATACACGCACTCTTTATCTCTTTTCTTGCCTCAGCTTCGTTCTTTTCCTGTCTGCTGTCTTTGAGATTTTTCTGTTTTGTATTGCTGTTGTCTCTCCGGGACGGAGAGATCTTTAGGTGGTGGGACACTGTCGAGCCCTAACCGGTTGAAACTAAAGGTGCAAAGTATTTTTTCTCTTAAGGTTCAAAGGATGAATTTAAAATCTTAGGTGCAAAAGTAAAGAATTAAAAGGAAAGGTGAAGGTATGGAAGCGGCCGCGTACGCAAAGGTGGAAATAGGGCCGCCCAATCAAAATTTTGTTCTAAAGTCACTACAGGACAAAGTAGTGAGTCGTTGGTGACCAGTTCAAAAGACAATCTTGGGACATTGAAAGGGCACCAAGATTGTATTACAGTTAGAGCACGGAACCGGCGCACTCAACAAAAGAGAGACAAAAGGCTATTCTTGGACACTGGAAGTAAGAAGCAAGAGGAGAAGTGAAGAGTCACTGGTGTGTGACGACCCCGGAAAGTGAAGAGTGCAAGAAGTGTGGCTAAGGAGGTGTGCAGAGAGTGCAACGCGAGACACGCCAATCCTAAAAGTCTCTCTCCGCGATCAGGCCAGAAAGGTGTTAGTCCCTCAGCTCGTGGAAGCTTGGTGCAAGGTGTGCACAAGGAGAAGCTGGAAGCAAGTGAAGGACTGGTGCAGAAGAGGCCGGCTGCTGGAAGGCTCTGAGATAATTGATCTTTTATGATTAAGCATTCTCTGTAATTGTGCCCGAAGTATTAACTCGGATTGAATCAAACAGTGTAATCGTTCTACTGTAATCAAAATTTCAAGGTTCAAAGGTTCAAAGGTGTTTTTGCAGAAGCTTGTCTGAGTTATTTCCTCTCTTGTTCTTCTTCTTTTTCTCCTACAAACCCTCAAACTCCTTCACGTCCAAGAAACCCCCAACAGACACTGACCTATTTCAAGCTTTCCATTAAAATGTATCGCTTCTCTTTTAGATCTTAATGGATGATCATCAGGCAAGAATCGTCGATGTCGAAGATAAATATTTTTGTTGAGATTCTTACTATAGATTGATCTCAACCAATCACCACAATATGGACAAGCTTTATAACCCTTAGTAGATATTCCTACATCATGGAAAATGATAAAAATATAATTAGACTAAATCATATTTATTTACATGCATATTGAATAAAAAAATTATATCAATACCTGAAGAAACACCATATCCTGGAAAATCGTGACTAGTCCAAGCCACAATACCACAAACTGTAATATGTCTTTCATTGATGCTTTTCGATACATCAGTGACATTAATACCTCTCCATAAATCTTGAAGATCGTCAATGAGAGGAGCAAGATATATATTCATATCTTTAACTTGTCTTTTGCCTGGGATTAAAAGTGAAAGCATTAAATGTTCCTTTTTAATGCTAAGATATGGCGGAAGATTGTAGTTTATGACTACCACTGGCCATGTTGACCATTTACTGGATTTCATGGAGAATGGATTAACCCCATCTAATGCAACTCCTAACTTTAGATTCTGTGGATTTTGTGCAAATTCAGGCCATGTAGAATCAATATGCTGAAAAGCAACACTATCATGAGGAATTCTGATTATTCCATCAGTACTTTTGTGATCATGTCCCCAAGTCAAAAGCTTTGATAATTCGGGGCTTTGAAACATGTCTAATCCATGGAGCCAATGGAAAATATCTCAATACCTTTTTTGGGATTTTACCTTCTTCGCCCTTATATCGAGGAGATTGACATTTGGGACATGTCAAAGAGTCTGCATATTCACCTCTATATAAAATACAATCGTTAGGACATGCATGTATACATTGATAATCTATACCAAGATTGTTGATTATCTTCTTTATTTCATCATGTGAGGTAGGAAGAATATTTTGACTTGGTAAAAACTTTTCAGATAATAACCTGTAAGTTTATAAAAAAAAGATATATTAAAAAACGTAAATAAATAAATATACATATATATATGCATATAATTTTATATATGTGTATGCTTATGTGCATCTTTCAAAATATTCACGCAAAATAAGATTGTTTTGGATGGCAGGATACGATTCTTTGTTTTGGAGGATATGAAGTATGTACCTTCATTGAATGATTTGTCGATTCTATCATATGTTCAGTCTGAAAGTGTGAGAAGCGAGTTTATAATTGCTATTCAAAGAATTTGGCACTGTTTATAGGCCATACGATGGTGAGCTGGATGAATCACATGCACAGAGGTTACTCAAGATAGAGCAACCTGATTATAAGGGACTAGTACCAGCAAGATTCCTTGGGTATGCAGTAAACCTCTTGCATGTCAATGATGAGCATCTGAACTTTAGGATACAAAGTGAAAATCATGGTGGCTTGAGAGGATCACTTTTATACAGCTTGTTCAAAGAACTTCAAGTTTATGACACTGAAGTTTTTTGAACAAGCTGTATAAAAGTGATCCTCTCAAGCCACCATGATTTCCACTTTGTATCCTAAAGTTCAGATGCTCATCATTGACATGCAAGAGGTTTACTGCATACCCTAGGAATCCTGCTGGCACTAGTCCATTATAATCAGGTTGCTCTATCTTGAGTAACCTCTATGCATGCGATTCATCTAAGTCACCATTGTATGGCCTATAAACAGTGCCAAATTCTTTGAATAGCAATTATAAATCCGTTTCTCACACTTTCAAACTGAACATATGATAGAATCGACAAATCATTCAATGAAGGTACATACTTCATATCCTCCAAAACAAACAATCGTATCCTGCCATCCAAACAATCAAATTTTTCGCGAATATTTTGAAAGATGCATTAATAGTTTTAAAAGATGCGCGGACAAAAAGTGTCCATTCAATTCAAGTTCTTGTTCTTACCTTATCTAAAGTAAGAATAAAAACCTGCACACATATATATATATATATATATATATATATATATATATATATATATATATATATATATATATATATATATATATATATATATATATATATATATATATATATATATATATATATATATATATATATATGTATGTATGTGCATATATATATAAATAGACAGACTGTGTGATATAATTTTTGGAATCTTTATCCCGTTTGCTCCATTTCCACATGACAAGATGTCCAAACTCTATGGAGCAAAGCTGTCGTATGTGTTGACGCATGGAATTTCAGGCCGCATCCATCACTTGAGCTTCATCATGTATGCGATGTATCTTAGAGTCATCATGGTCATGAGCTCCCCAAGGTGTACGTGGAGATGCCATCTGATCCCATGTGGAGATGTTAGGATATATTGTAGCTCAGTGATGAGTAGCACCTCCTTTAATGTCAATCCGGGAAGACGTGAGGATGGTATGAAGACCTCGAGCAAGTGGCGGCACAAGTGCGTGAGTGAGAAGCACACAAGCATGCACACACATACACACACACGCGCACACACGGCAAGACAAAGAGAGAGAATCAATGGAGTTCTTTAGATTACTTTCAATAGCTCTTACAAGTTCGTTTCAATTACAATCTAACCTCAAAAATGAGCTCTCTAGCTCTTTTTATAGTTTTTGACTAGCTTTTGGCCCTGTCCAGACCTAGTGTCCGGCCTAGTTAAAAATTAGGTTCCAGGGCTTATTTGAGGGCTCAAACGAAGTCTAAAAATTATGAAATTTGGTACGATGGTACTTCTAATACTCCTCAAGCTCGAGGACTCCTCGGCTTGCACAAAATGGAGTCTAATCTACCAAAAACGGGATTTACAATGTTTGTGTAGTGATTAAAATCACTTGGGTTGTACATAATCTATGGGAAAAATGATCTGGCCTTGTTGCCGTATTGTGCATGACTCCTTTGTTGCTTTGTATGCCAACACTCCCCCCTTCCTAGCGTCTGTCGCCCCTGACAGACCTTTGTTCTCGCGGGTGGTCGATGTAATATTGGATGACATTGGTGGCCAGTTCATGTTCTCCTATCCTTAAGCCTCTTGCTAGATCGGCTTCCAATGCCTCCCAATTTATTGCACCGGGGGTTTCTGGTTGCGGGGTGGTGTAGTACTCTGAATACATTGCTTGTTCACAAGCAAACAGTTGAAGCAGATGTGTCGGCTTTGGTGCGAAAATCTCCGAGTGGTACTCCCAGAATCCTGATCTGAACATTTCTTCGAAGGTCTGTTTGTAGCAGGCGGGGAGGTACTTGATGCGTGCATGCCAAGCGTAAGCCACACGGATACTGGGGGTGGTGCTCATGTCATACACCAAATCGTAATTTCCATTGCTAAACCCCGGAAGACGTACCTGCGGTGCGGCTGCATTTCTAAAGGTCTTCAGCACTACTTGCATCATATCTAAGATTTTAAGCATCATTTGCGCTGCTACATCTTGCATGGGCTTCAAGCGCGGCATCCAGTGGCGAATGGTCCCCATCATATATGCTACCGATGGTGGTCCTTGTGGTGGCGCGATGTACGGGTAGTTCAGCCATTCCTTGCATTGTGCATTGTTCTGTACCTTGATATTAAATGCCTTCCACGACCTGCGGCGGGGGACTGGACCGTAGCATGGGTTGTACAGGAGGTGCAGAGGCGCGTTGTTCCATGTGCGTAGCATTTCTGGATAAGTCTCTAAAAGTTTCTGCCGCCATGTTGGTTGACGAATCTTGCCTTTTCGCACCTCTGGAGGAAGGTCTTCGGGTTGAAATTGGGTCGCAAAAGTAGGAATCTGACCCGTGACTCTTTGTATTTCTGCATTATAATCAGCCAAGATAATATAATATGGCCTGTACTGGAGTTCCGATGAGAGAATCAGGCGTCTCGATGACAAGTTCTTGAAGTAATCTGACTGTAAAACAGTCTCCTCTATGACCCTCATAGCCTGATTTTGCACTACAGTGCGCTCTTCATGCGAGGTCCCTATTTCCTCCACTTGTCGTAACCATGGCGGCCGTGGTGCCTCGAACGTGTCCTGCGCTTCTTCTGTTTGTTGGCCTCCTGGGAATGGTTGCGGCTCATATTCTTCATCAAACGTTTGTTCCACAGGAATTTGCACAACTTCTTCGTCCGTGGGAGCCTCCGGAGGGGAAGATGGCCTCTCATATTGTAGTAGGCGTGTTTGCAATTCAGTTACCTGTTCCTGGAGATCTTTTATGGCCTCTGCGTTGAGAAGTGAAGCCGCAGAGGCGGTGGTTGGAGGGGCAGCTGTTGGTCCTTGTTGGTGTTCCTGCTTCAGTTGTCCTAGCTCCTCCGATAGCTTATCATGTGCTTCGAGCAGCGTGGCATAATCTTCCAATATAATCTTGATATTATCTGGGGTCACTACTTGAAACTTGGATGGGCTGATGGGTGCCCCCGGTGTGCTCTCAATAGCTGCCTCCAGGTTCTCTTGATTTTGTATTTGTAGGCGTCTATTCTCTTCCTGAGCAGCCGCAAGGTGGCGTTTGAGTAGTGCCATATTCCGCTGAAGTTTGGAGTTGCATTCCAGTTGTGTCCGTAGGTGACCTTCTACCACCTACACTGCTTCCTGATCTACGTTCTGTAGCTGAACCTCCAATATATTATGGGCGTCTTGGAGGGTTTGGAACTGTGTGTGGAGGCGAGCGTTCTCCTCTTCTAGTACCGCAAGGCGGAGCTGTAGTGTCGCTGAGTGGTCTTGCAGGCGTGCGTTTTGTTGCTGGAGCTGAATGTAATCTGTTCTTAAATTGGATATACAAGCCAACATGGTGTCCAATGCATTACCTATAGATGAGTGGGGGGTGTTTACCGTGGAAGATGCATGGGAAGGGAATTGGGGAAGGGAGGCAGTGAATGATGTGTCTACGAAAGTTGTGTGTGTGGGTGAAATTGGTGGAGGGGGAATGGGAGGAGGTGAAACCGTGGGTGGAGGTGCCGTGGGTGGTGAAATGTCCATACCTTCAGGAGTGGGTGTTAGTGTGGGGCCTGCCATATACACTGGTATGGTAGGTGGTGTGTGTGTGGAAGTGGTGAATAGATGTGAAGTGGGGTGGGGAGCTGAAAAGACAGGGAATGGTTGAGGGCCTGGTTGAAAAGCCCTAGCAAAGATGTCCTGGAGGGATTGTAGAAATGGAGAGAGGGATATCGGGGGTTGGGGTCGTAAATTTGAGGAGGGCTGAAAGGGTTGCGTGGTAGCAGGGAAGCCCATGAATGTGGATCTAGGGTCAGGATGACCCGTGGCTGAGGGCGTTGGGGATGGTTGCCCTAGGACAGGGTGTAGGAGGGGTTCGGCGGATTGTGTAGTGTTGGGGTTGTCTTCGAAGATAGGATTATCAGTGGTAGAGAATAGGGTGGCACTGGAGATCGGAGTACGGAAGATGAAGGTGGGGTCGGTGGGTTGAGTAGTCGATGTGGTTTCTACTGTTTCTCTTCTAGGAGGTGATGGTGGGGGAGTAGGTGGTAGTGGTCCGGTGGACTCCTCATGGGTGGCTGGGTGCTGTTGGCTAGCTGTCTGGGAGGTTGTTCTGATAGTTTCAGGTGTAGTAGTCGGCTCTTCTACAACTGTAACGGGAATTTGTATATTTTTACCTGAGCGAGGTCGTGTCTGGAACCTTCGTGGGTCATATTGAACTGAAGGCCTCTGAATGGCAGTGCGCACAGCTTCTACAACTCCATATGTTTCTGCCATCAATAAGAGACCTTCCCTGTACTCTGAGTCAACTCCCGCTTCTTCCAACAACTGAGTCATAAGTACTCTGCTGCTCTGTTCAGTGAGTAATTGCTGTGATCGTACTCTTTCCATAATCTAATACAGCCTTCGGAGTTCGGCTGTATATGCTGGGGCTTCAGTGGTCTCTTCTTCATACGCTTCTTCTTCTTCTGGGTGTCCGTGTTGTTGACTTTCCTGAGTGTCACTCCAATGGACATGTCTACCGTCTGTAGACTTTCTTCTTCTTCGTGAGGATGTGCCCTGCTCCTCTGCCTCTGAATAAAACTCCACATCAGAGAATTGTGTGCTTTGTAGGAATGCTTCGAAATCCTGGGGGTCCAGTCCTTCAGCCTCTCCAGTGGCAGCAAATTCGAATTCAGGTGTGACAGGAGGAGCCGATGGGGTAGGTTGTGTCGTAGTGTCGGATTCCGACCTGGGTATCCTAATGGTAAAGGGAGGTACAGTGCCCTCTCTTAATGGTGATGCCTCAGGAGTAGTCAGGACTTCCCTTGTCTGGACACACGGAATCGCGCCCCTCATGCGCTTGGACTGATGTGTGGATGTCTTGAGCCTTTTAAACATTTGTAATTGTGCCCAAGTTAAGGCACGCTCAATGGGGACATCATATGCCAAGCATCGGTAAATGATGCGTGTGAGTGCACAGCATCCGTTCACCACTAATTTCCTAGAAGCCCGTTTGTTTGCTTCATACAACTGATCTATAATCCACACTGGTAGCTTAATAGGTAACGCACCTGCTTCCGCCAAGTAGAGAGCAAACCAGATCTTCTTGTGTGGTTGCGTGAATCGGTCTTGACCGGGGAAGGCGAAGTGTTGCATGCACATTCGGAGAGGGATGGACACATTTGGGGTGAGTGCTGCCATGTCTTTCAGCTTCACTACTTTCCTGTCCTTCATGTTGTTGGGAACGAGAGCATCCTTTTCTGAGGGTACATGCGTGCCATGCATATTTAAAGCATCACTCACCAACTCCACAGTAAGTTCAAACCTCTTCAACTCGTTGTTGCCCAGCAATGAGGGGAGAACAAATGATCCGGGTTGGTCCTTATCTTCATGAGCTTGTAATGTAGAGACCAGATAGTAACATCGGAGGAGGTCGGGTTTAGGTAGTGGGGCTTCAAAATATTCCGCCAACCCTGCTCGTTGCCATATGATCTGGAGGTCTTCGGTGTTCTGTAAAGTCTCGAACTCCTTGGAGAAAAATTGGAAACGCACCCATGATCTGTCATACTCGCATTTAGACTCCCAAATATACTTAGCCTCTCCTAATGGACCGGGCATGCCATTGAACCAATGAGAATTGGCATGAACTCTTTCCGTGATGCCTGTAGGTGGATCTGGCACCGGGAGTTGCTGAAGGTGTAGCATCTCCACTGGTCGTTCCGTCGGGGGCACATCCACGGGTATACTATCCACATCAATTCCCGCAGTAAGTATTCCCACTTGTGAGCCCGAACCTGTCGCTTCTGCCATTTTCTTCTTGCCTTCTGATTCTGTGAGAATATAGAATCATGTGTTAACATCGTAATGGACAGAATAAATCCGTTGTTGTCCCCGTTACAACATTAACATGAGGTAGATGGTGAGTTAGTGGTTAGTAAGTGCACGAAGACAGTGAGTGTAGTTAATATTTGTGTATTCCTAGGAGACTAATGCCGTGAGTAAGTGGGATGAATTTACAATTTGGGGTCGGGGGGTTTATTACAGGTCTTAGACTGCCAAATGCAGAGGATGGGCGTTGCTTTCGGTTTCGTAGAGACTCTAGAGAGCTGTCTCGGTGCCGTGGTTTGGGCGTGGGGCCTTTTAGGGACCCACTTATAAGTGATTACATGCATGCTCTTGGGTCTTGGTGTGTTCCTAAGTGTTGAGAACGAGGGAATACTGGTTGTACTCGTAGTCGGGTTATGCTGAATAGATCGTGGCCTTGGCATAACAACTTGTG
>CM035440.1:134072534-134075034 GCA_020310875.1 Ceratopteris richardii
CAAGTGAGTATGTCCTTCAAATTAGTAAAAAAGGTAAGTAATGGCTAATTTATCCACATGAAAACTAAATCCGCTTCCTAATATGTAATGACAACATTTCTTAATGAAATATATGAGACCCAAACATTCACATTTTGGAGCCATATAATCATGCCCGGCTAGGGCCAAACAACGACTTGCATAATAGACGAGGCATTACCATTTGTCATATACTTGCATTAAAACTCTGCCAATAGCAATATCACAGACATCCACAAAAACGTGAAAGGTAAATCACACTTAGGAGCTTGCAAAATTGATTCTTTATTTAGGAGGGATTGGAGACGTGTAAAGGTGGCCTAATAGTCTTTAGTCCACTAGAAATGTCATTGGGTAAAAGTACTTAATCATTTAAGGGGTATGCTAAGGTGTGCTAAGCAGCATAAATGACATCCATGCCACCCTATATTTCCCAAAAATTGTAGGACTTCTTTTGGTGTTTTTGGAGGTGGACCATCAAGGATGGCCTTCATCTTATCAAGATCAATCTGAATACCTTGTCAAAAATGATATGGCCTAGCAATGTTCCATAGAAAATAGCAAAAAATGACTAAGTCATGTTTAAGCACATCCAATATTCATGACATTTCAAGAAATAGAGTCTGAGATGGTGCAAGTACTCGATTTTGAGCACAAAAACAGAAAATTCATCAAGGAATACTCCTATGAAACTAGTGAGATATGGAGAAAAGATATCCCACATGCACTACATGAAGGTACTAGGAGCATTTTGTAACCAAGACCACAAGACCATACATGCATAGACACAACAATTGCTAATGAGAGTTTTCCTAGGAATATCTTGCTCAGACAACCTCACTTGATGATACCCTTTGTAACCATATAAAAAATGAGTAGATGCCTCTCCCAAAAACTTCATCAAGCATAGTATCTAAACCTGACAAAGGGGAAGGCTAAAAAATTGTTGCAACCTCCAATTTTGGTATTCAACAGAGTTACAAAAATTTTTATGTTTCCTTATGAAAACCACGATTTGGGAAATCCATTCTATGTGCTCAATTGGTACTATAATACCAACCCTTGATAAAAGATCATCTCTTCTTCAATGTGTTTTGCATAATTAGGTTTCATTCAATAGCTAGGTTGTTTGACCAGATAGATGTGAGGTTTTAAGAAATCCTGATGTTGATAAATTCAAGGATCTAAACCCTTCATATCCTTGTAATCCCATGAAAAAAACATTAATAAAGCTCGTTAATAATTCTAGTACCTCCTATCAAAACTCGTTTGCTAAAGTAGAACTCACTTTTAGTGTTAGGAGTAGATGAATCTCCTACATTAGAAGTCAAACATTGGTCTTTAGGAACATAAAATTGTCGCCCAATACCATCATCAAGCCCTCAAAAATTCTTAAACTAAAGTCCTAGTGGATCATCAACAAACAACTCAAAGTTGAGGGAGGACAAATTGTGCAAGCAGTTATTCACCATTGGTCAAGAACATGTTGCAAGTCCAGAGTTCCTAATGACAGTAAATCTTGGTTCGCAAATATAAAGGCAATTTCTTCATTATTCAAAAGACCTACCAACAAATTCATGGGCCTGGACATATGCGAGTGAGCATGAAATTCACATGGTGTCACGTTTGCAAGTGGAATTGTATATTGCTTGTGATTATATTTAGAAATTAGTTCTTACAAGACCTTAGCCTGTTTTAACTACGGTCTGCCAAAATGTAAGTTATAGTCTAGACTAGATTCTAGCACGCTTTGGACAAAAAAGGTAAAGTGAAAGAAAAAACACTCCTTGTAACATAATTGGATGTTCTCGACTAGTCCCATAGGATGGATAGGTGACCAATCTTCCATTCAAAGAAAAAAAAAGTGGCCCAATAGTATTCCAGCCTAACTTCTTGCACAAGGAAATAATCGCTATGTTGAACCCCTAACCACTATCTATTAGAATTTAGAACCCCAAACCACCATCTATTAGAATTTAGAAATTGATGATTTTTCTACCAAAATAAAATTAATGGAACAACATGCTCTATTGTCAAATGTGTTTTTGGGTGAATTGTTTTCACTTATCCGCTCTAGGGTGTATCCACTATCAAAATTGTTGTTAAATGCCTAGAACAATTGTTAATAATTGGCCAAGTGGTAAAGTGATTGGGGCTTTGTTGATGATTTCCCATGCAGTGATCCATGTTGGTCTCTGGCCGAAGATTCCTTGATGTTTACTTGATCAATTGGAAACGGACTTGACATTGTGATGAGGATGACTATGACATCTGAGTTTTCACTATAGAAGCAATCATGTGTGATTCAATTATCGAAGAGTGTGAACCCAAGGAAGATAGTGACAATGAAGAAGAGTCCATCCACATGGAGCCTTTCTGTGCTTCAGAGGAAGAGTACCTCTATTTAATAGAAGTCGGGACTCAAAAGGAGTAAAGATCAAAAGAAAAAGAGACATTGATATTGAAAAAGAAGAAGAAAAGA
>CM035440.1:134093727-134186227 GCA_020310875.1 Ceratopteris richardii
TTCATATCATCGGCAAAAAGTCTCATGGTGATCTGACTGTGGTCATGCGGCAAACGAAGGCCTTTAATGTTACCAGCTTCCACCTGATGCTCCACCAGCCTGCTAAGCCCTTCCGTGGCAATGGCAAAGAGAAGGGGAGCCAAAGGGCACCCTTGTCTGATAGATCTTCTAAGTTTGATCACCTTTGAAAGTTTTCCATTAATGTTAATTTGGGTCGATGCGTTTCCGAGAAGGGTCGCAATCATCTTGGTGAATTTCTGACTACATCCAAGATCTTGTAGCGACTGTAGAATATAGTCCCATTCGAGCCTGTCGTAGGCTTTATCAAAGTCGATCTTGAGGAAAACTACTTCTTGTTTAGACTCATTTGCAAATTCAAGACCTTCCCAGATATCTATAATGGTTTCCAAAATTGATCTGCCTTTGATGAAGCCTTTTTGGTCCTCGCTTAACCACGCTCTCAAGTGGCAAGAGATTCTGTTGGCAATGACTTTGGCGATGATCTTGTATCCTGTTTGGAGCATTGTAATGGGACGCCAGTTCTCTATTCTGTTCTTTTCCCCTTTTTTGTGTACTAACTTGATAATGCCATTGTTGAGACAAGAAGGAAGCGCGCCAAACTTGAGTGCCTCTTGCCAAACAAAACGAAGAGGGGTGGCAACCACCAACTTGAAGGATTTAAAGAACTCATTAGTGAGCCCGTCGGGTCCCGGGCTTTTACCTGAAGGGAGGGCATCAATGACCTCAACGATTTCGGCTTCAGAGATAGAGGCATGAAGCAGAGATTGAAGGTTGAGTGGTATCCTGTGGGGGGAAACCCTAGATATGGCAGCCATACAGTCCCTTCTATGGTGGGAGAGGGGGTTTGAGGTCCCCAGAACTCTCGTGAAGTGCCCTTCAATGATCCCAAAATTATCTTCTTCCGTATTGCATACATTGCCATTTGCGTCTAGCAATAAGGGGATCGATTCTCTGTTGTGTTTCCTTTTGAGGATACGGCACATCTCTTTGGTGGGTTTGTCGGCTTTGCCACCCCACCACTCCTTGAAGAAAATTTGCAAATTTTTCCTTTGTATCTCTTCCTCGTATCTCAGCAACGCTCTGATTTTTCGAAGTCCTTTCTGGGCTTGAGATTTTCCTTTGTTCACTTCCTCCTCGAGCCGCCAGAGTCTATGATATAGAGCTTCTCTACGAGCCCGCCGCACAGTCTCTAGCATCTTCCTGGATCTAATCATGATCTGTCGTGACTTATCGACCGCACTTCTCCAACACTTGGCTAGGGACAAGCCAGAGGCGAATGCCTCCTTCCACACATCAGAAATTTCTTGATGGACGGAGGGGAGAGAGAAGGAGGGCACACTGGCATGGAACCAAGGAGCCTTACGGATCTTGGTGGGCGGTTGAAAAGTGATGACGATCGGGTAGTGATCAGAGATGGTGAGGTCGGTGCATTGCGAGAGGGAAGGGTGGCCCCACTGATGAGTAAAACTCTGAGAAATGTAGCATCTATCAAGTCTAGCTTTCCTCAGGTCCTCGCCTGCTTGGAGATTTGACCAAGAAAAGCCATTCGAGTCTTTGAATTCGACCAGATCCAAGTGTAGTTTAGTTTTGTCCCACGTTTCTTTCTCCCGACTATCGATGACCCTACCCTTGCCCATCCATCTGTCCATAGGGTCCTCTACCATGTTGAAGTCACCACAAATAAGTACGTTGTGGGGGAGCGAGTCCAAGGAGGCCCAAGTGTTAAGTCTCTCTAACTCCCCATTAGGGGCATACAAAGAAACTAAAGTAAAACAAAAGGGAGCACCGAAAGAAACATCAATCCATCGATGGCATTCATCTTCAATGGAGTTCTCAAGCTTTTCAAACCAGAGTTGATTAATACCGATTACCGTTCCACCGGACCCCCGCTGATGCACCGTTGAAATCCAAACATGGGTCGAGGAGACATGTCTAAGCCGTTTCTGGAGGTCTTCTCCGTCAATTTTAATCTCTTGGATAAATATAAAATCTGGGTTTAGGCAAATGTCGCGAAGCCATTGACCAATGATGATCGCTCTTGAGGGGTCGGTTAGCCCTCTAGCATTTAACGAGATGATGATCATTGTCGTAATAATCCCTCTTTGCGGGAGGGAGCTTTGTCCTTTCTTTTCTTGGATTCATCTTTCTTTTTCGCTCGGATCGGATCCCGAGTTAGCAATAGGTTCTTGTGGGGGCTTTTCCACGGTAACTCCATAGATTGTTTTCCTTTGCGGGATGCCTCCTGCTAGGAAGAACTGGGCACCGTTTTCAGCTCCGTTTCCGGAATAGTCGATCCGATGATGGAGCTTTCACTATCCATGTTATCTTCGTTGCTAGTAGTAAAGCCGTCTTCTTTGCTTGTAGTGTAACCCTCCTGCAAGGTTTCTTTACTGTCAGGGATCTCTAGGCCTTTGACGTCGGTGTCCACCTCAAGTTGGTTCCCACCTGGGTAGTCAAACTCATTGATGTCCTTTACCAGTTTGCAATACAAGTTGCTGGAGGGGGTAACTGACATGTTGTTTCGCTCAGAAGTTTCCCTAGGGCTTCTTTTCCTTCTTCTTCTGACTTCGATGAACCCGTCTGCGTCAGCTTCTGGATTAAGAGGGCCCTTGACTTCCTCTACTTTCGTCGAGTGATTCAATGCACCATTGCTATCTTGAGCATTTTTGGGGGCTTCTTGAATTCGCTTGCTTTTTCGTCTCAAAGGGCAATCTTTAATCCTGTGACCTTGTTGGCCACAACGAAAGCACGCGTTGGGAAGGTTTTTGTAACTGATGTCTTGCTCCCATACTTCCCCTTCTCCCAAGTCCAGTTTGATGTTCGATGGAAGTGGCATACTGAGGTCAGCCTCGACACAGACTTGAGGGTGCCACCGAGCGTTGAACGAGTGTCTTGCACCTTATAAATGAGACCACCAATGTCCTCGCGTGAGGCCAACGGCTTGCCGATAGGAGAAACCATGTCCCACACGAAGTTGTACAAGAAGTATGGCAGGTTAGGGAGCTCAACCCAGAGAGGGTACCGAAGCGATTTCGATTTGTCGGGAGTAAAATCAGGGGACCATCTGAATAGGTACAGGGTCGCCCGGCCGAGTTGCCAAGTTCCGACACTAAGGGCTCGAAACGCCATATCTTCATTTTCAAAAACTAGCAGCAAGTGGCTTGCCGGTAAGAACTGACACTTACAAACAACTAGCCCACGAGGGAACCACTCGTTGCGACGCCACTGTCGCATAGTTTCGAGCGGGGGCTTAGGGCCGAACATTTGGCCGACGAGGCAAACTTTCTTGAGCTCCTCCTGAGTTGACAGAATTGCGGATCTACTGAGGGAGACCAAGGGGGGTTCAGCACTCTCGAAGGCCCCTAGGGCGGCACAAGAACCCCCCTCCAACAAAGAGGCCAGGTTATCGGTCTCCCCGGGAGGAGGGGCCAGGTTACTTCTCACAAGAGAGGGGGTCGCCAAATCCATGACAAAAGAGAGACACCCCGAGCTCTGAAAAACTTGAAATGCCTCCGATGACAAAATGTAATAGGAAACTTTACTCTTCAAAACTTTCTTTTTCTTTTTCTTCTATTCTTTCTTTTTTCTTTTTTTGAATCCTTTTTCTTTTTTTAAAGTATTGAAAAAGCCACGGAGCCCACTCACGAGGAAAAGAAGGAAGCAGGGCTCACGAGCCGAGGTGGCCTGCCGAATGCCTCCAGACAGCTAAGACAAAAACCATCAATCGCTCATGGTAAAACCATCAACCGCCACATTTCAGGTTGGGGAAACCATCAATCGTGCATTACGAAAACCATCAATCGCGCATTATGAAAACCATCAATCGTGGAGTACACCCATTGTAGCCTGTCCAACGCTACATGAGCCTGAAGTGGCAGGGAAGTGGCCAGAAATTGAAAGCCCGACGCCCTGTAGTCAATCGAGACGGCTATCTCCCTAGTCGATTGACAGATCGGTCAGTCGCCACCCTTCAATCGGGATGGATAGATCCTCCTGTCTGTCGTGAAACGTGCCAGTCGAGAGCCTTGTCAATCGTGAGAGAAGATCTCGTCAGTCGCCAGTCGCTAGTCCGTCGTGACGAGCACACCCGTCAGTCGCCAGTTGCATTGAGCCCACCCATCAGTCGTCAGATCGGTCAGTCGCCACCCGTCAATCGCGATGGATAGATCCTCCTGTCTGTCGTGAAACGTGCCAGTCGAGAGCCTTGTCAATCGTGAGAGAAGATCTCGTCAGTCGCCAGTCGCTAGTACGTCGTGACGAGCACACCCGTCAGTCGCCAGTTGCGTCGAGCCCACCCATCAGTCGTCAGATCGGTCAGTCGCCACCCATCAATCGCGATGGATAGATCCTCCTGTCTGTCGTGAAACGTGCCAGTCGAGAGCCTTGTCAATCGTGAGAGAAGATCTCGTCAGTCGCCAGTCGCTAGTCCGTCGTGACGAGCACACCCGTCAGTCGCCAGTTGCCACGAAGGCCATCAGTCGTGTTCAACTCCGCGCGCCAAAAATAATAAATTTCAAAACTTGAGTTCTGGCCATATTGAAAAATATCGCGATTCAAACATTTTTACAGATTTGGTATGTTTGGGATCTCTTGACAAGGTTGAACACTTTGAAAAGTGAAAAAAAAAACATGAATTTAAAGTTTATCTTGTCTAGATCACTTCCATGTATTGCAACTTCTGAATGGGTTACTATAATCTGTGAGTAAAGGAGATTCATGAGGATCGCCAAGTTATTAATGGACAACCTTCACGCTAATTAAATTCATATTTCTATTCAAAGCTAGGAAGCATCCACAATGAACTAGTAGCTATTGCATTTGGTGCTAACCTTCATGTTGAATCGGCAAAGCATATATGTCCATGATCATGAAAAAAACTTACTTTTAGAGGAGGAATACAAAATTATGATGCAAATTAATAATCATTTGAATGCTTTTCTAACTAGTTGAAACATGCTTCCATGCCATATGGCCATTCCAAATTTTGTCAAAGAATATGTGATAGGTAATGGTGTGAGAAATTGTTTCCAAGTGATGCTTATCATTTTTATGATGTTGAAGATTCTATGAAAGGCCTTTGATTACTATTTTTAGTATGTGTGGATGTGTGCATAGGACTGTCTGTGTTTATGCATATAAAAACTGCCAAGAAAATTAATTTTATTAAAAATAGTAAAACTATATTTTCATTCGAATCTTTGTACTGTAGTTTCTTGTTTTTTGGTAGGAACTAATTTGTTTTATTCAATATCAAGTTAGATGTTTATAATATAGCATTATTTGAAGTAGATGCCGATATTTGTATGTGGATATATTGGTTGTTGTCCACGCATATATCTACTTTGTTTAGTGCACATACATGTGAAACACTTGATTGATTATCACATATCGGTAGTTCTATTTTGTGTATACCTTGCTTCAGGTCTTATTATCTTGGTTAATTTGAAGAAATCGGATCTCTTTCTTGAATATGCTTGTTTTTTTTTCTTCCTTCCATAAACTAGTAATGATTGTATATGTAAAATTTGGTTGCTTCCCACACGATCAAACATTCTTAGTTGTGTCCAAAGATGTGAAAACATTTGGTAGATGTCCATAAATGATTTTGCCTTGTATGTGTAAACCTTCTTTTGTTATGTCACATATTTTTTGGTTGGTAACTTGAATGTGTACACCTTGGATGATGTCCATAAATTATTTCAAATCATATATGTAAGCCTTAGTTTTCCTTTTCAGTAACTACAATCATAGTAGCTATAAATTCATTGTGGTCTTCACACCTTGTTTGATTTGTGGGATATTTCTACAACTTCGTGGATTCCCATAAATTGGTTTGAATCATGTGCAAAACTTAGTTTCTATTTTCTCGTGTGTAGATTCCAAATAAATCATTTTATTTGACTTGAGAATGATTTCTCTAAGTGACTTTGTTTTTCATATTATGTGCTCTATGTTTCAAGAAATGTGCATACTTTTTCTTTTCATATGATTGATTTTATCTTTTGATAAAAATTCAAAGCATGAACACAAAACATGATTTAATGTATGTTCTAATTTTCCATTAACTTTTGTATTATAAATAATATGTGTGTTAAAAGTATTTTTTGAAATTCGCTTTGTAGATAGTGTGGGATGTTTTGAAAGATTGACAAAGAAGTACACTTAAGTGCCTTGTTTTGGTACACAACTAGTGTTTGAGGCCATGTATAAAACATAACTATATTCACTTGTGCTATCTTATTTGTGAAACAAAAAATAACAAGATCATGTGGCTTAGTTAGCCACCAACACATACCACCAAGTGCGTTATTTCAAGGATAATCTTTTTGTACCTATTTCAGAGGTTGCAATTGCTTGTTCTTTTGTGCGATATCAAGTGATTGTAAACCCTCATCTATAGACTACCTTAACAAGGAATCGACAAGTTTTTGGAGAAGAGTTAAGTCATCCTGTGTGCATACACGCCACTGCTCATTACTTCAAGTTTTGATCTACCTTGGATAGTGGAGCAATTGTAGCATAAAATTAAAGAAAGTCCATGGTGCAACAGCAAGAGGAGAGTACATACCAGTCACTAATAATCTCCTTGTGCAAATATTTTCATAGCATGTTAGATGGATTTTCTAGATAGAATGAGGTGGGGACTATCCCTCAGGATAAACAGAAGATAGCATTTGCTATTGAGTGGCGAGTATATGTATTTAACGTAATTCCCTTCGGCTTGAAAAATGATCGCGAAACTTTTAAAAGGCTAATGTCTCATGTATCCACAAAGTTCTTAATGAGCATAATGAAAGTGTATGTGGGAAACGCATGACACTAATTTTAAAAAATCGATAAAGTTCCCAAGGTTTAAGAAAGTGTTTTCAAAAGATGTAGGACTCTTTGTGAGAGATGGTAAGATTTTAGGACATATAGTCTCTACTAAGAGACTATCCTTGATGAGGAGATGGTAAGGAAAATTCTACGTAGGCTTTGGTCAACTACCAGCAAGGAACTGCAATCGTTCATGGAGAATTCTGAATATTACCATAGGTTCATCCCCATATCACCACAACTTCGTGCGTCCTCTTTAAAGGAACTTATAAATGAATATATGAGTCCATGTCTTAAGTGCAAGGACAAAGCCAAGAAGCATTCGATTACACCCTTATGAGTGGACATTGAGACTCATTCGGCAGATCATATTGTGTCCTATTTTGAGTGAAATATATATCAAGCAAAAGGAAAATCCAATAAGAATGTGAACTATATGTTCTGATACGAAATGAATGTAAAATTGAGGAAGACACAAGTATTTGAAACTACGGACAAAGGAGAAACAATATGTCAAGGAAAAACAATTGCAAAGAGTATAATGAATGCAAGATTAGAGAGCGTTTGGAAACATGTTAGAGAGTATCTGAAAACATGTGGCATTTTCCAAAATGTGAAGTAACGATGAGTGGAACAACTTTGAAAAAAATGGGGATTAGAATATAGAGCTCCAATCCATCCACCTGCTAAATCAACTCATTTCTAATACATAATAGTTCCCACAATCTATCGAATAAAATGTCTTGAGGCGAAGTGCCATAATGAGGAATGATATCAAGAATAAAACTCGATTGAACTATAAATATATGATTACAAGGTACATATTTCTTAGTTTGATCATGGTTTATAGAGGACACTACTTGAATGACTATAGAGGAAAAATAGCTTAAGGGATCACGTTACCTATAGATAGTGCTACAGAGAAAAAATAACTTAAGGGATTTACTTTAGCTCAAGTAACCTTCTTCCTATTCATACTCAAGCAAGCAGGATACTTGAGAGAATGGACAAGACCCTTTGTAGAATTATAACAAACTTGGGGAAAACTATTACATTAGACTTGGATAAACGAATATACCACACTTTGGGTCCATATTAGGTTCCTTATAAGGCATAGAAAGGAATATTTCCATTCATTTTGGTCTCTGGAAGTTATCCTCCCAAGTGATTTCTTTTTTTCTTCTTTACAATAAAGAAAACTATTTTCATGGGATTGACATGATTTGAGCCAACAGCTAGAAATGTAGAGAAACTTGAAGCTACCAAACATCAGTTGCAAAATTATGTCCTACATACACAATTATGTTGCAACACTACATGTAACTATATTTCTAGATAATCTCATCCTATTTCAAGTATGAGGGAACTCACAGAAACAAAGTTTCACACCAGAACTTTGGTGGGATTCCTGAATTGGAAGAACCTTGACATTCTTACCCTATTATTTTCCCCGATCTCAGTTTTCCCAAAAGGCTTGAACCTAGTGTGCTCCCTATGGAAGAATTGGAATAAATTAAAAAGCTTTATAAGAATAAGTGAAGATTGGAAGTGGGCGGTTGGTATCAGACAAAATGACTCTATTTGGTCAAGAATGTGGAATCTTGGAACATTCAAAGTGCCAAGAGGCTCTCGAAGAAGGGCTTCAGAAAATGGAAACACCTTTGGAAACAAGACACCAACCAATGGGTCAACTTCGAGGATATGGACCCTGGCATCAACATTACCTATGAAGAATGGAATATTTTACAGAGCAGGCATCTTGCCTAGGACCGTTCTAAAGTCTGTGTTCTCATGGGACATGACTCACCGTGCACAATAGGTCTTCGATGGCATAATGGTAATTGCCTAACAAAAATACCGAATATCAAAGGAAACATTGATTATCAAGTCAACCTCAACAAGAAGGGTGCCTGTCATGGACACGGTTGTAGTGGGAAATGAAGTTCATGGCTATCTAGCAACCTCTCATAGAAAACAAAGTCACTCTTAACAGTCAACTTGAACTGCTCATATCTCAGCCATTTCTTTGCCATTTTCAATGTTCTATAGCTTCTTGGAATCAACTCCAAGTTCTCTACATGCTCACAAATTTTGAAGATAATCCATTCAACCAATTTGGAGAAAAGCATGTCGAAGCACTCACTGGTTAGACTCTGTAGAGGTCCTAAAAAATCAAGGGTAATGATTCAATTGCTAAATTGATTAATCTGTGTATAGTGCATCATTTTAAGTGATTCCACTTGGAATCATTAGCTCATTAAGCGAGTTTGATACCTTCAAAAGGAATTTTTTTAATTCCTACTATACTAGAAACACTGAGCATAACAAGTAGCAAGTGTGTGAACAAAATAAGAAGGTTTTGAATCATCCTTCAACTTGGAAGTAGTCTGTTTTGATTCAATCTTTTCACACATCATTTCAAAAGTACATAGGCACTTGCATAGTGTCAACGGAAAACTAATTGAGCCTACAAGGCAACTCTCAAGCAAGAAGGGGCTGGTACAAAGTAGGATTTGGCAATACCTACTCTTTCTTGAAGTGTTTATCCATCTTTCCCAACAGTGGTATCAGAGTAAAGCTAAGGTAAAATGGGAGATGGGTTTCCTTCTTTCATTGATAAATTACTATCAAGCATAGTCCTTGAGGATGAAGACATACTTGCAAGGAAAGAGCCTTTATGGATACATCTCAGGAGATGAGGAGATGGACATATTTAGAAGCAAAGGACAACCTACAAGAGAGGAGCATGAAAGACTCAACACATGGTGTGCCAAGGATGCATTAGCAAGGTCTTACTTACTTAACTCAATTTCCGATTTTCTTCTTTGACACATTAGGAATTGTAAGACATCCCAAGAGACTTGGGAAACATTGTCTTCATATTTTTCTTCCAATACAAGGGCTAGGAAGAACCAATTGTGGATTGAGTTTACCACTCAAAGAAAGCAACCCAAGCAAGGCATCTCAGAGTATGTGAACAAAGTCAAGGATATAGCAGATCAATTGGCAAGAATTGGAGAAGAAATTGAAGAGGAGCAGATTGTAAGATAGGTAATCAATGGTATTAAAGCTGATGAGAAATGGGAGAGCTTCACAACTGCCATGGACTTGTACATGGACAAGCTTTACAAGAATGGAGATTCATCAAGAGGTAAAAGCTCTTCTGTGCTATACACTGATAAAAGTAAGTCTAAAGAGAAAGAGAAGAACAAGAAGATTGAGGATGAAGGAGCTACCTCCCAAGCCAACTATGCAGGGAGAGGTAGAACCTCAAGAGGAAGGGGCAGAGGAGGTAAGCAAGGTAGGGGGAGGCCTTATAACTCCTCACCATGTAATATTTGTGGATTGTCAAATCATACTACAGATGAGTGTTACAGGAACTTCAAGAATCAGAGAGGTAGAGGTTATCATAGAGGTGGATATACACAATCAAGAGGAAGATTTAATCATCATCAAGGATACAATAATAACTACAACAACAACTACAATAGCAACTACCAAGGAGGCTACAAATCAAGGAAAGACTACAACAACCACATAGAGGAGCAAGAGGATTCTCTTCTGAGTATGAATGTGACTTCAAAACCAGGTATAAATGATGATCATCTATTCTACATTGACTCAGGATGCTCAAACCATGTGGCAGGAAATGTAGCTCTTCTCTTTGACCTTGAGGAACCAAAGGGTAAGCATCAAGTACAAACAGGTGATGACACCAAGTGCTCAATGACTAAAGTAGGAAATGTTAAGACCTCCGATGGAAATAGAAATCTATTAAGCAGGGTTCTATATGTACCTACAATTACCAAGAATTTGATGAGTGTTGGACAGATTGTGGAAAAGGGTTTGCAGGTCAGGTTTGACCAATATGGAGCATTTGTGGAGGATCCCCAACATGGATTCAAGAGAATTGCCAAAGGAGAAAAGATAGGTAGATTATTCACTTTTGAACTTGAGGATACAAGGAATATTGCACTTTATAGCTACAAAGACCAAAAATTATCAGAACTTGAAATTTGACACAAGAGATTAGGGCATGTTGGTGAAATAACCTTAAAAAAAATATGTAGAGATCAATGTGTGCTCGGGATACCTAATGTATCCAAGCAACACATGATTTATAAATGTGGTGCTTGTCAGTTTGGAAAATCTCATAGGTTACCCTTCACAAGAAAAGGCTACATGCATGAGGACTACCTAGAGCTTCTCCATACAGATGTATGGGGACCAAGTAAGGATCCCTCAATTTCTAGATCAAGGTATCATGTATCTTTCATTGATGACTTCAGTAGGTGGACTTTATTATATTTTATGAAGCACAAAGATGAAGTATTCAATTGTTTTAAAAAGTATCTTGCACTTGTTGAGAACCAAACACGAAGAAGTCTAAAGAGACTAAGGTGACATGGAGGAGGTGAGTACTTCTCAAATGAGTTTGATGTAGTCTTGCAGGACAGAGGAATCAAGAGAGAAATTACAACAAGGTATACCCTTGAGCAAAATGGGGTGGCAGAGAGGAGAAATAGATTAATTGTTAAAACAACTAGGTCAATGTTAAATGAGAAAAAATTACCAAATTACTTGTGGGCAGAGAGTGTATCTATCTACTGCTACTTATCTTGTAAATAGGTTACCATCCAAATCTCTTGATGGGATGACCCCATATGAAGCATGGCATGGTAGAAGACCTTCTGTCGTCAGGATCTTGCTCACACGCATACAGAGATTACGAATGCAGAAAACACACAGAAAAATAGATGCAACAAGAGACGAGACAGAACGCAGTATTGGGTGCAATCTCCCCCCATGCACTTTGTTTCAACAGTCCACAGAGTGCATGTATTTATAGGAATTTTGATTACATCGAAAAGAGTGGTTACATGAGAGCGGCTTCAAAAAAAAAGTGTGAAACTAAAAGTTGGTAACTTTTATAGAAAGCCATTGCTTTCAATAACAGAAACTGCGGTCTACAACGACCCTTATTCTAACTACTACTTTTATAACTGTTTCTAACAATAGAACGTTCTATGCAGGTTTATTTACAAGATAAATAATAATTATTCGGATTATTTATATCCGCCCTTTCATGGCTTGCACGCTCCTCACGAACCTTCAACTGCTATATCAGAAATATCAAAAACACATTAATACATTAACACCATAACAATGCATTGTTCAACATATTCCATGTTACACTCCAACAATGCATTGTTCAACATATTCCATAAGTTATAAGATGCCCCTCAGTTGAAAAAGAAACTGATCTCAATTGATAAAATAATAAGCATGGATGGCAGTCACATGTTTCATCACTAAATAAAAATAAGCATGTTCCATGTGAAAACACATGCACGGAAGTGTTCATGGAGGTGTTACATTAATGTGTTTGTGTATGATATGCAGAAATTAAGTGGTCATACTTGGGTGTTAATTGTGTTTTATGTATCCATTGACATTCTTCAATAGAGTGATTTTTATACTTAACCAAATATCGATGATATTGAATACCTGTGCGTGTAGTAGTGACATCATGATCAATGATTTTCTCAGGAACTAAGATTTTGGATTGTTCTTCAATTAAAGGAGGATCATCAAGAAGTGGAGCGAGTGGTAAAATTCCTTTAAATGGTTTAAGTAAACTAATATGAAAAGAGTTATGAATAGTCCAATGAGATGAAATATCTTATCTAAATAAATTATCATTAATTTTTTCTATAATGCGAAACGGTCCATAATAGCGTGGTGCACGTTTAATTTTAGGATGCTGCAAAATATTTTTGAGACGTCTTTTAATGATACACAACCATACAAAATCATTTTCCTTGAATTCTTTGGATAATCGTTTAGTATTGATATTATGTGTATATCGCTCTTGACTTTTCCTGATGTGTTGAAACATCATGAAGTATAGAAACATGATCATGAGCAATAGAATCAGCCATCGGAATGTCAATTTAGGTGAGGGACATGGGAGTGGGGAGCTTTTTACCAAAAACAATTTCAAAAGGTGTACGACCAGTAGTGGTGTGTGCAGTGTTATTGTAAGCAAATTGAAGCAATGGTAACTTTTCATCCTAGTTATTAGAATTATCTAATAAATAACAACGCAATAAATCAAGAATAATACTATTTGTAGCCTCGTTCTGTCCATTACTTTCAAGATGAAATGCAGAGCTAAAATCTATTTTAGAACCAAAATGTTGAAATAAGGCAACCCAGAAATGGTTACAAAATCTAACATCACGATCAGATAACATTACTTTAGGAAATCCATGATGTGGGAAAATGCATTTAATGAATAATTTTGCAGCTTGAGGTGTAGTCAAAGTTTTTCTACATGGAATGAAATATGCATATTTACTAAACCTATCAACTATTGTCCAAATCATATCATTATGTGATGAAGTGATGGGAAGACTTGTAATAAAATCCATAGAAATTTGTTCCCATGGTTCGTTCGGAATGGCAAGTGGCATTAATAATCCAAATGGTTTACCATGATGACGTTTGACACGCTGACAAATAATGCATTGAGAAACATAATGTGCAATATCTTTTTCCATGTGTGGCCAAAAGAAGAAATCTTTGCAAGCAAAAATGGTGCTCTGTATGCCTCTATGACCCATGTAAGATGGTTCATGCATTTCTTTGATAACAAAATTTTTAAAAGCCTGGGTTATGCATAATCTATGTTGAAAATAAAGAAAACCATTATGAAATGTATAATGTTCATCAGATAAAGATGCACCATTGTTGAAATCATGCCATGCACGTGAAAAATACAAATCAAATGCATAAGTGGAAACCATTTCTTGAAAAGAATGTATTTGGATGGCAGAAATATTATTCAAAACAACAGAATGCGAAGGAAAATGGCTAAAAGCATTAGCTACAACATTAGCTTTACTAGGCTGATATTGTATCATGGGTTGGAAATTTTGAATGAATGATGCCCATTTAAGATGCCTATCAGAAATTAAAGGTTGACTTAATAAATGCTTAATAGCTCGTTGATCGGTTTTGATAAAGACCTCAGAGCCCATAAGATAGTGTTTCCAAATTTGCAAGGCATGCACAATTGCTAACAATTCTTTATCATACGTACTATAATTCTGTTCTTAGGGCTTAAGCTTCCTACTCTCAAATGCAATGGGATGGTCATTTTGCATCAAAACAGCACCTATTCCTGAACCACTAGCATCAGTAATGACATGAAAGGGTTGTGAAAAATCAGGTAACTGTAAAACAAGTGCATGTAAAAGTGCATGTTTCAGTTTTTCAAAGGACTGTTGTTGGGTAAGTCCACATGCAAATTTTATTTTCTTTTTTAAGAACAAGGTAAGAGGCAATGCTAAATGAGAAAAATTTCGAACAAACTTCCTATAGAAACTAGCCAACCCAAGAAAAGAACGAACATCATTGACTGATTGTGGTGTAGGCCATTCTACTATAACTCTAATCTTTTTCAGATCCACATGCACACCTTCACTTGAAATAATATGTCCTAAATATTCTAGCTTACATTGGAAGAAGTAACTCTTTTCATGATTAGCATAAAGTGTGTTCTCTCGTAACAAATGAAAAACTGTTTCAAGATGCTTTTCATGTTCACTATCATTCTTACTGTAAATAAGTATATCATCAAAGAATACAAGAACAAAAGCTTGATAATCAAGAAAAATATTGTTCATCGTTTGTGAAAATGTAGCAGGGGCATTAGTGAGCCCAAAGGGCATTACCATAAATTCATAATGGCCAGTTTGAGTTCTAAATGCAGTCTTAAAAATATCACTTTGTGTCATACAAATCTGATGGTAACCCGATTTAAGATCAATTTTACTAAAGACACGAGCTCCTCGTAACTTATCTAAGAGATCATCTATTCGAGGAATAGGGTATCTATTCTTTATTGTAATCTTGTTAAGGGATCTATAATCAATGCACATTCGATAAGTTTTATTCTTCTTCTCTACTAAGAGAACTGATGCTCCAAATGGGGAAGAACTAGGCCTTATAAGTCCTTTCTATAGAAGGTCTTTTAATTGGTTTTCTATTTCCTTTTGGTGTAGTGGGCCATGTCTATAAGGTGCTTTATGAGGAGGAGAACTACCAGGGACTAAGTCTATGCTATGGTCAAAGGATCCTCAAGATGTTGGTAGTTCAGAGGGATACTCAGACATAAAACAATCCTTATAAGTACTCATGAAAGGTTTATATGCATCAGGAAGTGTATGAGTATAATCATTGATGACATTGACAAAAAACAATGGATGAGTTGAATCCTTTCCTAAATGCACGCTTTACTTGAGTGTGACTAATCAGTGGAAACGGCTAGAAATCATGTCGTGCAGACAAAGTTATGATTTGACCTTTGAATTCAAAGTTAAAGGTATGTGTATGGTAGTCAATATGTGGGTTATAATGGTGACAAAAAGGCATACGTAGTATAACATCGTAAGATTGCAAAGGTGCAATTAAAAATGTTCGTGAATCAACATATGGTCCTATGCTAATCGTAACATCTTGCACTTCTCGTGTTACATTATAACGACTACCTTGAAATGTAGCTTTTACTTTATACAAGGAAGGAAACGTTTGTAATTTAAGTTCTTGTACTAATGAATGTGAAACAAAGTCATGTGAACTACCATCGTCATGTAGAATTTTAACTAGTTTGTTATTTATTGTACCCTACATGCAAAGTAGAGAGTGAAGAGAGATATCGTTACCCAAGGTACTTAAGTCCTTCTCCAATGATTCCTCTTTCCAAACTGGAGGAATTTCTTCATTATGGACCTCCATGTTATGCAATTGAGCTGTAGCCAGTTTCATGTGAAGAGGTCGCAATCTGCACCTTATTTTTGTATGTCATGGTTTACCACAATTCCAGCAAGTGATTCATGGTCGCTTTTGTTAAGCATCCACCACTAAAGTTTGAAGGGTAGGTGGTTTGGTTGGTTGGAGAGATGAAACAACATGTGGAGTTGAGTAATTGGATTGTGGAGGACGAGAAAAACTATGGTAAGATGGGGCATTAAAAGGACGCTTCATAGGAAATGTAGGTTTAACATAAAGTGGTCGTGGCACGGTTGTTGAAGACAGATTGCCTTGGTTATAGACTGAAAGATATAGGTGAAAGATATAGCCTCGTTGAGGGTTGTAGGTCGTAGGGTGTGAAGCTTAGCTTGGATTCCCACCTCCAAACCATCTTCATATTTCTGCTGCAAGATATCCTCGGATACATCTTCAAGCATTCGAACAAGTAGTAAATTTTGCCAGAACCGCTCTGTGTAGGTAGTAACCGTATCACCCTCCTTCCATGTAAGGGTCGTCATGCACGTCAAACATGCAAATGGTATTGAGGAGGAAGAAAAGAATCCTTCACTTTTTCTTGGAAAGCCTTCCACGTTGTTGGACGCTCAGTACTGTGCCGCAGGACATTCCACCAGAGTTGAGCTTTACCTACTAAATAGTTAGTGGCAAATTTAATTTTCTCACTTTCAGCATACATTTCATCAGTATAAAAAATCATCAAACTGTGACAGCCAAGAAAGGACTAAAGGCCCATCCTTTTGACCATCAAATCGTAGAAACTGGTAGTTTCTAGTGCCAATCTTTGAATGAGTGACATCAGATTGGGCAGAAACAATAGCTTTTACTACTCTCGTAAGGTTGTCTTCCTCAGTTTGTATCTCTTGAAGGACTTCATCACGTTGTCGGATCTCATTTTGAGCTCCTCGAAGCTCTTGCCGCAAAAGCTCTAGTTGTTGTTCAAGTGTTGCCTCAGGTAGAGGTGAATTACTGTAATCCTCCATCGTGCTCTTGGACCCTTAAGCTAGTGTTTCCTCTGGGGATGTACCCTCAAGAAATGTACCCTAGCAGAAAAGTACCCTGTCTAGATATACCCTGATGTACCCTAACAGGATGTACCCTGGTGTACCATGAGAAGTGTACCATGAGAAGTGTACCCTGACAGGATGTACCCTGAGATGCGCCGCGTCGCATCACACCGTGCCACCTTGAAAAGTAAGAAAAACTGCAAGTTATGTTAAATATAAGAGGAGAGAACTTGAGTGACAACTCCAAGAAAGAGTGTAGTGGTAAAAGTACTTCCCTTGAAAGTAGGAGGTTGTGGGTTCAAATCCTCCTACCTTAGGGAATCTTAACCTCTCTATTGCCACTCAAAATTAAAATTACCTCGCGCGTACCAACGGTCACCAAGGAAGCCTTGGGTGCCAGTGTTGCCAATGTTGCCAATGTATTGCCTAAGTTATTGCCTAAGTTCTTTGCCTTAGTCGACACCTTGGAGTAAATGTAGGAACGTAGGAGAAAACGTAGGTTCTGGTTCTAGAACTGGAACAGAAACAGGAACCGGAACCGGAACCGGAATCGCAGATGGAATCGAAATCACGAACAGAGAACAGAACCCTCCGTATTGACGCATGCAGAGCTCTGATACCACTGTTGTCAGGATCTTGCTCATGCACATACAGAGATTACGAATGTAGAAAACACACAGAAAAATAGATGCAACAAGAGACGAGACAGAACGCAGTATTGGGTGCGATCTCCCCCCATGCACTTTGTTTCGATAGTCCACAGAGTGCATGTATTTATAGGAATTTTGATTACATCGAAAAGAGTGGTTACATGAGAGCGGCTCCAAAAAACAAGCATGAAACTAAAAGTTGGTAACTTTTACAGAAAAGCCATTGCTTTCAATAACAGAAACTGCAGTCTACAACGACCCTTATTCTAACCATTACTTTTCTAACTGTTAACAATAGAACCTTCTATGCAGGTTTATTTACAAGATAAATAATAATTATTCGGATTATTGATATCCGCCCTTTCATGCCTTGCACGCTCCTCACGAACCTTCAGCTGCTATATCAGAAACATCAAAAACACATTAATACATTAACACTCTAACAATGCATTGTTCAACATATTCCATGTTACACTCCAACAATGCATTGTTCAACATATTCCATGTTACACTCCAACAATGCATTGTTCAACATATTCCATAAGTTATAACACCTTCACTTGATCATTGCAGGATCTTTGGATGTGTTGCCTATGCGCATATCCCTTCTCAAATAAGAGGTAAGCTAGACCCTAAGGCAGAGAAGTGCATCTTCATAGGGTATGACTTGAATCAGAAAGGATACATGTTCGGCAATTCTTCCAACAAAGGATTTATGGTCAGTAGAGATGTTGTCTTTGATGAGAATGACTCCTGGTAGTAGTTGTGCATATTGTTGTATACACTATGAATATAACTCCGACTATTGTTGTACAACTATTGCTTTTGTACTAAAATCATAATTCATTGACTTGTTTAGCACGTGTATGCTTACATAGGTCGCTTCATCAAAACGATCCCAAAAAAGTAAATGCATGGTTTTTAATGTATTATTTCATATAGTGTAGAATTCCCCATCTCCATAGGTCTTGATATCTGCATATTTAAGGTTATTGCTAAAGTTTGTACCATTTTGAAAGATGGAAAATAATGCATACTATGTCAATAAGAAAATCTAACTGTATGTATAGAAGTCCCCAAAATCATAACTAGAGAAGAACTTGGGAATGAACTAGCCACCATGCATTGTAAATTAGAACTAGGTCACTTACCACCATCATCTGCTTGGTCAATTATTATGCCTTCTTCAATGATGTTTATCACCTTCACTTGTGTAGGCCGAAAGATTTTCTCATTCGAGTGATGAGGGGTTATTTAGTTGAAAGAAGCTTGAGTGTTTGTAGGAGAAAAGTAGAGAAGAAGAAGAAAGAAAAGTTGCACTAGAATTCTCTATGCCTTGATTAACATAAAACATTACAATAACTTTGTGTAAAATAAGGAAAAAATATTCTTATTGTATAACTCTTTTGGGATAGAGAAGTACACACAAGAACAACAAAATACCACAATTACTTGTGTAGTTTGACCTTCTCTAATAGTTTGCCCATGTGCACTCCTTGCACTCAAGCTTCTAATAAGGTTGAAGTCATAGTCACTTCTACTATTGACTTGCAACACTTTCTTGATGGTACTACGTAACACTTTTGTTGTTCTCTATGCACTCTCTCATAACACTTTGTCTCTCTTTGCATACTCTCTATCTCTCTCTCTCTCTCCATACTATCTAAGTGTGTGTTTCTTGCTCTCTCTTGCTCTCATAGTGTAGTGTATACTTTTTCTTGCTTATTCCAAGAATACTCCTTGGTTGTGTCGATTTCTCTTACCTACCTTGGCTCACTTCTCAACTGCTTCTATATCTTGATGCTTTCGGTTTGTCCCAAGAACCTTATCATGTAAAGACCAATGAGTCCCTATTTTATTGTTTAGTGAATTTGTGGAAAACAAAAACTTAAATGGATGGCCACATATAAGGTTTTGCGTATTTTCTTGATTGTCTATCTTTACCACTTTGGCCCTTTGTTTGTATCACTAGTTCAATGGGAAGACCTGCAAAGGAAGTGGAAAAGGTGGATATGGCAACAATAGAGGCAGAGGTGGAGACAATTTGAACAATAAAAATAGAGACCATAACAAAAGGGACTACAACAATTATTCTATAGATCAACAACATGAAGACACATTACTTTTGATGAATCTAACCCACAAGGAAGGTAAAGAAGATGATCATTTATTCTACATAGATTTAAGATGTTCAAATCATGTTGCAAGCGACATAACTCTCTTATCTGAATTGGAAAGTTGAAAGCATAAACATGAAGTTCAAATAGGGGATGACACAAGGCATAATGTGGAGAAGATTGGTAATGTCAAAGCTTCCAATGGCTGGATAAATATGATGAGCAAGGTACTCTATGTTCCCACTATTACAAAAAACCTAATACATGTAGGCCAAATAGTTGGGAAAGGCTTGCAAGCTAGGTTCACCCAACATGAAGCTTTTGTGGAAGATCCGTATCAAGGGTTCAAGAAGATAGCTAGAGGTGAGAAACATAGTAGGCTCTTTACTTTTTAAGTAGGATAAACAAAAAGTATAGCTCTATTCAACTTTGGGCCTCAAATCCTACGAGAGCTTGAAGTGTGGCATAAGAGGTTAGCTCATGTGAATGAAAGAATCTTGAAAGATATCTGGATAGATCAAAGTGTTCTTGGATTGCCAAACATATCAAAGCAACACATGATCAAATGATGTGATGCATGTCAAATTGGGAAGGCACAAAGATAACCATTCAATCAAAAAAGCTATATCCACAACAACTTATTGGACCTAGTACATACGGATGTATGGGGTGAAGCCAAGAACCTTCATTGGAAGGATCAAGGTATTATGTCTCATTTATTGATGACCATAGTAGATGGACTATTTTTTACTTTATAAAAAGTAAGAATGAAGTGTTTGATTCCTTCAAAATGTATGTATCCCACGTGGAGAAGCATATAGGTAGATCATTGAAGAAGATCATATTTGATGGAGAGGGGAGAATACTTCTCCAAAGAGTTTGATGAGTTCTTGTAGGATAAAGGTATCAAAAGGGAAGTGACTACCAAGTAATCTCCTCAACTGCATAATGGACTTATAGAGAGAAGAAATAAGGCATTCGTTGGATCAGCTAGAACAATGTTTGAAGAAAAGAGGTTGCCAGATTATCTATGGGCAGAAGCTATGTCAACTGTTGTGTACCTTGTCAATAGAATACTATCCAAATCACTCCAAGGTATGACTCCTTATGAAGCATGGTATGGAAGAAAACCTAGTCTTGGGCATTGCAAGGTGTTTGGTTGTTTAGATTATGTTCATATAATATCACAAATAAGAGCTAAGCTAGATGAAAGGGCAAGAAAGGCAGTGTTTATTGGGTATGATTCAACTCAGATGAATTACAGGTTCTATAATCCTTCAACCAAGACATTTACTACAAGTAGAGATGTTGTGTTTGAAGAACATAGTTCTTGGTATGATGAAGACATACAAAAGGTAACTCTACCATATGATCCTGATTTTGATTCTCATCAATTAGGAAGCAAGCATGATACACATGTCGACAATCCAAGAATTGATACAGATGATAACCAAGATGAAAGGGAAAAGGATTACAAGCATTGGAAGTCAAGAAGCAGAGAAAAGATGCAAGAGTGTGGAGAATGCTCAAAGCAAGCACCTAGAAGGTCAAGAAGGGAGAAAAGACAACCAGAGGGATAATTAAGCAAGGTATCTACTATCCTTACTCTTCAGATTTGGATATCAAAATCTATTTAGATGCAGATTTGATAGGATCAAAGGATGATAGAAGAAGGACCTCTGGATACTTAGCATTTGGAGGATCAAAATTGGTGCCATGGAGTTCCAAGAAGCAACCAAGAGTTGCTTTATCTTCAATCGAAGGAGAATATAGATGTCTAACTATTGCAACTCAAGAAGTAATATGGCTCAAGGAGTTTCACTTACATTTGAGACTTGTAAGTCCAAAACCTCACTTACTTAGAGATAATGTAAGTTCCATGCATCTAGTTGCATATCCAATTTTTCATGCAAGGACAAACCACATAGAAGTCCATTACCACTTTATAAGAGAGAATCTTATGGCAAAGGAAATTGACATTTCATTTGTTCCTACTTAAAAGCAAATAGTAGACATGATGACAAAGGCACTTGATGGGATAAAGCTTTGTAGATTCAAAGCTATGGCAAGCAATCTCAGGATGAAGACTCAAGCATACTTTAGCTTGAGGGGAATTTGTTGGAACATAAAGCTTGCATTATTATTGAGGTGGATATGCTCTTCATCAAATCCATCATTTGGATGGTGCCATATATGTACCTTGAAGAATAGCACTTATGTGCACATTATTTCTTTGTATTAATTGGTTGATCACCTATGATAGTTTCTTGTAAGATTCAAGGTATTTACCTTTGTAAAAGGAAAGAGTAAAAGGCATAAAAGCCAGGAGTTAGAAGTTTTTGGGATTGATTCTCAATCGATCATTCAAGAAGTAAATATGATTTCAACTTTCTCTTTTCCTAGACTGTAAGAAAAGATTCCAATCAATTGAAACTACCAAACCCTCTTGATTGGAACTCAAAATCATGAAGAAAAGGCGTTAGCATATGCTCAAGTGGCTATATAAAGAATCAAAAACATTTTTACATGAAGTAGAGTTTTGATTTGAAGATATTCATATACTCTTTGATCATTGATTCATGCCATTTCTATCCTCTGCTCCTTCTTCCTCAGACTTAGTCAACTTGTAGAGATTGCTAGTCAACTTGTAGAGATTGCTGCTCTCTCTACAAAGTTCAAAATCAAGTCCTTAACCACTCATTTGAAAGGTTTAATGTCTCAATCATTTATACAAATTTTCATGTCATTGGGTCTAGTAATTTATGAGAAATCAGAGTTTTTCATTCGTTGGGTCATTGTCTGCACATCCCTAAAAAATCGGGATGACATTCAATTAATGTTAAGGTGATTGCTCCTTCATTGGTTGATTTAAGTTAGGGATTTTATGCATTTTAGCAAGCCAAACCTATGTATGACACTCAAGTAAGAGGAATGTTTCCAATTGTAACTGTGCTAGCTTCTCTGGGTATTTGAAGTCATAAGTTCCATCCATTTTTAGAAGGTTTTTGTGAGCTAGTCAAGGTGCTAGTTATCTGCTTTGCATCAACTTGTTCTTCTTGATGTTGCAAAGTAACCATTGGGTTTTATTGCTCTAACCACAAGCCTTTAAGGTCTAATTTAAATATCCAAAGAGCTAGGGATCATCCTATGATGGTTTTCTAGACCAACTTGACCACTTGACAACTCAAATTTCCAAGACTCTTCGAGCTTCTCCAATTTCTTCAAGATTGAACATGTAATTTGTGATGAAACGTTTGTGCGAAATGATCAAGGGATGATTTAATTTATAAAATTAGCGTCCTTGCAAATGGGAATGTGCTCTTAGTGTTTGTGAATATGGTTATGGTAGATTTTATAAGCAACAACCAAGTCATCCATAAGGTATCACAACCAAACAAACTCAACAATAGCTATTCAAAGTCACCCTATACACAACTCTAGAACTTGAAGTTTCTATATGAGGTTGCTTCTTTCCTAACCAAGATATTTGTGGGCCATCCCACATGAAAAAAATATAACTTTTATTAATGGGCACATGAGTACCATAATACCTAGACCAATCATTTAAAACAAAAATCTTGTGACTTTGACAATATTGATTTTCCCTTGGGATGGGAAAATCAAAGCCTTCACGTGCCAAGTAAGTAGAAAAAGGTAAACTTAACCTCTTTCCAATGCTTAGCTCCTAGGTTATGGAAAAAAATCCTCATATGAGGGGAAATAAACTAAATGTCACATGTTGTGGTGTATACATAAATAAGGAATCCAACACACTACCTAATAGATGCTAACAAAAAAATAATCTCCAAAATCATAAAGATAAAATCATAAACCTCTTTCAAAGGGAGTGGTAATAAGTCCACAATCCTCAAGGTTAAAGAAATGAAATAAAGTGCCAATGTATTTAGTTTGACACAAAGTAATTCCACCATCAACTTGCATAAAGGCAATGCCAAAATAATGATGCACGTGGTCCAAAACTTAAATTCCAAAAGAGGCATGAGAATACATCATGAATTTAGAAATATGTATTTGAATAAGACCAATGAGTAGCATATCTCCATAAACAACCATTATAAGAAGCACATCATTGGAATAGTTCACATACGGGGTGATTCTAGTTGGAATATCCTAGAATCCAAGTTCTCATATGTAATAAACTAAGTCTATGATCTAAGAATCTATTTGGCTTTGATAGATATGAGATCAAAGACCGTTTGGTCACTCTTGTGTACGAACAAAGATATCAAGACTAACTTTTATAGGAGGTTATGTGCTTCTGTAAACAAGTAATTCACTTACCCTAGTGGTTAAGTCTCAAGTGTGGGAAGAAGGAGGTTTGGGTTCAATCCCTATGGGCTACATGGGGAGATTATTTTATCACAAAAGGTCTAGAACTTTCAAGAAGCATCCACTTGGGTTAACTCTAGTTAATTGGGATAGTCGACATGGCTGACAATTACATGGTTGACCATGGATGGTTAAAATCCACCTGCCCAAGAAGGCACTCTCTTCGAGAGAGCTATATATAGAGGCATATTGTTGGGAGTGTTGGAGCAAGTCTATGACAAGCCTAAGTATTGGCTTGAGTCCCACAAATTCAAAGAAGAAGCCTTAAAATAAAGACAATGTAAAGTTCACTTGTGAACTACCTCTTGTAACTTTTGAAGAATTTAGTTAATGTAAAAGTGAAAGAATCTTAAGTGGTTGAGTCCACTTGATCAAAAAGGGAAAGAGGAGCCACGAAATTTTGATTTGTGGTAGATAGAGAATCAAATCAATCACTAATTTATTGGAGAGTGATTGAGGGAAGTTAGCCTCCCAAGCTCAACTATAAATAGATGGCAGCTGTAGTCGTGGTTAGAGAGACCTCAGAGAAGACCTCAAAGAGCTAAGATTTATGCCATATCAAGGTGTGGTTTCAAGGCACACATATGTATTAGTAAGTCCATTGTGTTGTAAAATCAATATACGTTAATTTTCATGATCACTTGAGTTGATATTTCCATGTTCTTGTGAAGTGTACTACTCACTACCAAATCTCTCAGTTTTCTCAGTCAGATTGCAAAGATGGTTTCTCTGAGATTGGTCCATCATTTTCACTGATTTAACTTGGTAAAGTTAGCTTTAAAAGTCTAATATATGCTCACCAACTTTAATTTCATTTACGGTTTTCAATCTTCAGTTATGTTCAGTTGAAGTCAACCCTGTCTGTTCATTTTCACTTCTCTGTCAGGTACCCGACTTTTTTTACTCATCTTGTCAGAGCTGTTTCTTAGTGTGTACTTACCCAAATACAATGATTGAAAGCTTTTTGGATTTAGCATACTATCTAGTATAAGGATAAAAATTTTTCATAATCATTGGAGTCGTAAAGCTTGAGTTATGCTCATTTGTCTGCTCACTGGTCTCATTACTGTAGCAGCCTGTGAAAATCGGGATGATGTCATCACTTGTTAAACATCATTCTCTGTGTGTGGAGTGGTTCATTATTTTTTATGAGATTACTCTTGAAATTTAGGTCTTTAAGTTAACTAGACTTCCCCGAAAGGAATTAAGCTAATTGCTGTTGTGCTGAGAGAATTATGCAAAACACTGGACACGTGTATGAACCAAAATAGCAAGTTCTTCACCTCTGAGCTAACTCCAACTTATCTGTTTTGATCTATCTTTTTGAGAGTGATCTTCCAAGGTACATAGGGTGTCTAATACATCCATTGGCAAACTAAAAGGGCCCACCACATACTCTTGGAGTTCATTTGGCTGGTGTAGATCAAGGATTTTGCAACACCTCTTCATCTTCAAGCACATACCTATCCATCTCTTCACAATGGTATTAGAGCAAGGATGGCAGATGGACTTCCTTCATCAAGTGACAAATTGGACAGAGGTAACTACTCAGCTTGGTCATTACGAATGGAAGCTTATCTCGAAGGTAGAAGTTTATATGGTGATGTGGCTGGAGATGAAGTTATGCCAAGTTTCAGGAACAAAAGTCAACCAACACAAGAAGAGCAAGAAAGATTGAGCACATGGTGCTCCAAGGATGCACTTGCAAGGTCTTATCTCCTCAACTGTATCTCAAATTTTTTGTTGCCTCACATTAGAAGTTGTAAGACATCTCAGGAAGTGTGGGATGCACTTGAAGCTTTCTTCTCTTCAAGTACTAAAGCTAGGAAGCATCAACTATGGCTGGATTTCACAACTCTCAAGAAGGCTCCCAAACAAAATGTGACTGATTTTGTCACAAAGATCAAGGACATAGCAGATTAGTTGGGAAGCATTGGAGAGGTTATAAATGAAGAGAAAATTGTAAGGCACGTCATCAATGGCTTGAAGGCAGATGACAAGTGGGAAGCATTCACCACAACTATGAATTTGTACATGGACATGCATGTACCTGATTTCATTACACTCATTGGACAACTACTTACTCAAAAGGCAAAGCTTATCAAAAATGGAGAAAGCTCTAAAGGTAATCAATCTTCAGCCTTATATACTGATAAAAGCAAGTCCAAAGAAAACGAAGGAAAGTCAAAGAAAGTGGATGATGAAGCAGGAACATATCAAGCTAACTATGCAGGTAGAGGAAGACATGGTAGAGGTAGAGGAAGAGGAGGTAGACAAGGCAGGGGGAGATCCCAAGACTCCAACTCATGTTCTATTTGTGGATTAACAAATCATACAACTGAAAATTGCTTTAGGAATTCCAGGAATCAAAGAGGCAGAGGATACAATAGAGGAAGTTATGGCTACTCAAGAGGAAGGTTCAACAATTTTCATGGCAACTACAACAACTACAATCATTCAAACTATCAAGGAGGCTACAAAGGAAGGAGAGACTTCAATAACTACACAGAAGACTCAAACAAAGAGGATTCATTATTGATCATGAACATGGATATGCTACAAGGTAAATCTGATGAGCATGTTTTCTACATAGATTTAGGTTGTTCAAATCATGTGGCAGGAAATGTGGCACTCCTATCAGATTTAGAAGATGCAAGGAATAAACATGAGCTACAAACAAGAGATGATACAAGACACCTTGTGGAGAAAATAGGAAATGTCAAAGCACCTGATGGAAACATCAACCTACTAAGTAAGGTACTCTATGTCCCTACCATTACAAAGAATTTGATAAGTGTTGGGCAGATAATAAAGAAAGGGTTGCAAGTCAGGTTCACAAAAGCAAGAGCATTTGTTGATGGTCCAAGTCAAGGATTCATAAGAATTGCAAAAGGTGAAAAGACAGGTAGATTGTTCACATTTGAATTACAAGACACTAGAAACATTGCTCTCTTTAATTATGGTAGTCAGACACTCACATAATTGGAAGTATGGTACAAAAGGTTAGCACATATTGGTGAAAGGTCATTAAAGCAAATTTGCATGGACCAAAGTGTACTTGGACTCCCTAACTTGTCAAAACAACATATGATTTATAAGTGTAGTGCATGTCAATTTGGAAAGTCTCACAAGTTACCATTCATGACGAAAGGTTATATGCATGGAGATCTCTTGGAGTTGGTTCATACAGATGTATGGGGACCTAGCAAGGAAGCTTCAATATCTGGATCAAGGTATTATGTCTCCTTTATTGATGATTGCAACAAATGGACTATCCTATTCTTTATGAAACACAAAGATGAAGTTTTTTCATGTTTCAAAAGATATTTGGCTCTTGTGGAGAATCAAATAGGTAAATCACTAAAAAGGCTAAGGTCTGATGGAGGGGGAGAATACTTCTCCCATTTGTTTGATTCTTTTCTTCAAGAAAGAGGAATCAAAAGAGAGGTAACTACAAGGTACACTCCTAAGCAAAATGGAGTGGCAGAAAGGAGGAATAGGACAATTGTTGAAGCTGCAAGGTCCATGTTAAATGAAAAGCATTTGCATAATTATCTATGGGCTGAGGCTATATCTACCACTTACTTGGTTAACAATTTGCCTTCAAAATCCCTTGATGGGATGACTCCATATGAGGCTTGGAATGGAAGAAGACCTAGCTTAGATCATTGTAAAATTTTTGGATGTATTGCTTTTGCTCATGTTCCTTCACATATTAGAGGCAAGATGGATCCAAAGGCAGAAAGGTGTGTATTTATTGGATATGATACCAATCAAAAGGGTTACAAGTTATACAACCCTACCAACAAAGGATTCTTGGTAAGCAGAGATGTAGTTTTTGATGAGAACAATTCATGGTATGAAGATTCATGCAAGAAGGTCAAATTGCCATATGATCTTAAAGAAGATTTCCCAAAGCTTGGCAGAGAACATCAAACAAAGATTGAAGAACAAGATACTTCAGAAGATGATGAAGAAACTCAAATGGAAAAAATCAAAGCATGGAAGTCTAAAGGTAAAGCAAAATTGCAGGAACTTGGACATGAGGCATGATCATCACAACATGGCTTAAGAAGATCTATAAGGGAAAGAAAAAAACCAGAAAGGTGTGGGTTTGACACCTCATTAGTAACTAAACATTCTATTTACATAGCACAAGACATAAATCAAGAGGAGCCATCATCCTTTGAAGAGGCCAAAGCAAAATCAGAATGGAAGCATGCAATGAAGGAAGAGATTGAAGCACTTGAGGAAAACAACACTTGGGATTTGGTGCCCAAGACTTCATCCATGAAGGCAATGTTGGAGACAATGTCCACATTAGTCCAAAAGGCTCCAGTAAGTACAGTATGTGTAGCTACTCGTATTTGTTCTTGTATAAGCAAAAGAAAAAGGCGACGTGGCTAAGCCATGTTATCCTAAAGCACCCACGCGAGTTCAACTCCGGCTGTTGACAGCCCGTGGAAAAATATCTTTTTAATCATGCTTTTTAGCTAAACATAGCGGCTCGATAAAACAGACAGAAGACGGCGAAGGCGTTTTTGATCGCGATGGATTAAATTGATCGTGCTTTATTTGAGAGCGATCGTAGTCTTTAGCTTTTGGTTGTGATTTATTTCATGGACAATCAAACACTATATAAACACAAGCTTGGGCTCATGTTATAGTATCCTTCACCTAGTGTTCAATACAAGCCTTGAGCTTGGACCTCAATAGAGGTGGTGTTTCTTCTAGCACATAGGGCAGCCATGGTGCTAACTTGAAGCATGTTGAGGAGCGGCTATGGAGTTCTTCTTGGTGATTCTTCTTGGAGAAGATGAAGGGTGTGCTCACACTCTAGATCATGGAGAGGAGGTTATCTCTTGTTCATGGCAAGAAGACTTGGTCATTAGCAGCTTGATGGTGTGGATCGGCCGTCTACATGTTGTAGTTGAAGATTATCTTCTACAAGAGGATGTTGGGCTACGTCAAAGACATTGGATGGTGTTTAACATAATATTTACATCTTATGTTAAGTATTTAGGTACATATTCTCTTTATGCACACATGTACTTGTTGTCACGATCTTACTCACGCGCAAACAGAGATTACGGACACAGAAAACACACAGAGAATAGACACAACAAGAGACGAGACACAACGCAGTATTGGGTGCAATCTCCCCCCATGCACTCTGTTTCGACAGTCCACAGAGTGCATGTATTTATAGGAATTTTGATTACGTCGAAAAGAGTGGTTACAAGAGGGCGGCTTCGAAAAGCAGGCGTGAAACTAAAAGTTGGTAACTTTTACAGAAAGCCATTACTTTGAATAATAGAAACTGCGGTCTACAACGACCCTTATTCTAACCATTACTTTTCTAACAATAGAACCTTCTACGTAAGTTTATTTACACAATAAATAATAATTATTCGGATTATTGATGTCCGCCCTTTCACGCCTTGCACGCTCCTCACGAACCTTCAGCTGCTATATCAAAAACATCAAAAACATATTAATATATTAATAATATAACACTTTAGCAATGTATTGTTCAATAATATACAACATGCCTCCCAGTTGACAAGCAACTGACCTCAGTTGATAAAATCATTCAACACTCTAACAATTATAATGCCGTGTTCAACATAGTCCATATTACTGTTACAATCCAACAATGCATTGGCCAACATATTTCATGTTACAATCCAACAATGCATTGGCATTCGATATTTCAATCCAACAATGCATTGGCTAACATATTCCATGTTACAATTCAACAATGCATTGGCTATTCCATATTTCAATCCAACAATGCATTGGCCAACATATTCCATATTGCAATCCAACAATGCATTGTTCAACATTTTCCATAAGGTATAACATGCCCCTCAGTTGAACAAGCAACTGACCTCAGGTGATAATAATAAACATGGATGGCCAGTCACATGTTTCATCACTGACTAAAGAAAATAGGCATGTGCCATGTAAAAATACATGCATGGAAATGTTCATGGAGCTGTTACATTAATGTGTTTGTGTATGATATGCGGAAATTAAGTAAAAAAATGTAATCCAAAAGTGATGACAAAAATGAATATCTGGATATGATAAAATAATAATGAATTTTCTAATCAAGAATTTATACTTGAATGCATGTGCATATGAATTTTGTAAAAATTTCGGCAACATAACGGCGTGATTTTGAAAACCGGAAAATTTTCGACAAGCAATTTCCATGATACATAAAGAGACAAAAAGGGGATTACACACCCTGACATATGTATTTTTTTTTCCTCCTCGCTAACCTGCAATAAAATACATACCTGTCCCTGCAATAAGAATTCATGTACCATATAAGACAAACCATGTTTAAACGATGCGTATATTCCATGTACGATGCAAAACATGCATGTCCAAAATGTAAGTGGATGCAAAAAGAAGACAACTATGCATATAAATTGACAAGAAACGTATCTGGATGGTTACAAAGTAATTTGCCGATGTGTGCAGATGCTGAAGATGATCCACCCCTTTATCATAATAGCAGGACAATATGCCTTCAGGATGAATGGGTAAAGTCCAAATTCTTTTGATCTTGGAAGAGAAGCTCAAAAGATATGCTATAGCCACTCTATAAAGAGATCGGAGATATCTTTCCATAGCAGTAAAACAAAATCTCAAAAATTTTTTTTTAATATAAAGGAAGTTCGGCAATAGCCTACTCTCCCGGACTTGAATTAAATTAAGAAAAGAAGGTACAAGAAGAGGGGACTAGTGCCCACGGGATCCCCCAAATCCCACAAAGCAGGGGAAGCATGGATGATTCCTAGGTTGCATTACAAAGAAGGTTGATCACCCTCTCGTCGCCCTCATGCGGGACCCACTTGGGTTTGAGTTTGTTGTTGATCAAAATGAGGACTTGATGGTGTCTGAAGGGGGGGGATTTCTTATTGTTGGCGATCCTTTTGCCAAGGAGGAATAGAGATTTTTCAATCGACCACTCCCTGGGGGGGTCGCCGAAGTTGAGAGCACACCGCTCTCGCCAGATTTTCCACAGGACTTCCCCTCTGATTGCGTTCCAGAGAGCCGCCGAGCATCCAATCGCTTCTCCCAGGAGGACTTGTTTCCAACTAAGCTGTTTCTGAGCTCTGATTTTCAGTCCAACCATCTGCCAGATTCTGGAGGAGTTGGGGCAGGTAAGGAAGATGTGTGGAACATCTTCGATTGCACTGTGGCAGCGTTTGCACCACGGAGGGATCCCACAAATTTTGCTTGCCTTATGGTTAGTCCAAATTCCACGATGAAGAATTTGCCATAAGAGGACAGACTTCTTAATCTCTATAAGTGGGTGCCAGATACCCATGAATTTCATGTCCCACCGAAGCCGCGTCCAAGACAGGCACCACTTCTTGTTGAGGCTGATCTCGAGGTCATTTGTTTCTTTGATGTTCGGGATTTTGAGTATGCTATTTCCGTTGTGCCATTTGAGACCACGCGCGTTCGGAGCATCATGTCCCATGAGAAGGCGAGTTTTGTGACGATCCCAAGCGAGGCATCTGCTTTGCAAGGTGTTCCATTCTTCGTAGGAGATGTTTATGCGAGGGTCGATATCCTCGAAGTTGATCCAACTGTTGGTGTCTTGTTTCCAGAGGTGTTTCCATTTTTTGAATCCTTTGTTCCATAACTTCTTGGCATGTTGCATGTTCCACGATTCCACACTCCGGATGCCATGTATTGGAAACCAGATAGAGTCGTTTTGCCTGATTCCGGCCGCCCACTTCCAGTCCTCACTGATTCTTGTGAAGCTTTTGACTTTATTCCAGCCCTTCCAAAGAGAGCAAACGAGGTTGGAGCCTTTCGGGAAGACAGGTATCGGGGAGAATAGCAGGGTCATGATGTCAAGGTTCTTCCAGTTCGGGGACCCCGTGAGGGCCAACTCGTTTTTGTTTCTGAAGAGTAGCTTGGCCCACGAGGCCTCCCTATTGCACCAAGCTTTAATCATCCATTTGGCTGCCAGTTTGTTAGCCATACAACCAATGTCCAGGATGCCAAGCCCCCCGCTATCTCTAGGGCTGGTGCAGATGGCCCATTTGATTTTAGGCACCCCCCTTCTGTTATGGTCGCCCGTCCAAAGAAAGTTTCTGCAAATGCTATTCAGTTTGGACAGGCCTTGCTCATTCGGTCTCCAGCAAGAAAGGAAATAGATGGTAGACGAGAGGAGGAACGTGTTGATAACCATCGCCCGTCCAGCGAGATTGATTTGCATGCCTCTCCAGTAGTTTAGCTTGTTTTCAAGTTTGGCCAGCACCCAGTTCCATCGCTGCTCCATAGAGACGCCAAACCCCAAGGGGATTCCGAGCAGCCGAAAGATTTGGCCCTGCGGAATGATTTGACAGCCATGATCAATGAGAAGGCCAGGTTGGTGTCCCACAATGGCCCTGAAGGCGGTCTTGTTGTGGTTGATTTTGGATCCAGAGGCCTCACAGAAGATGTCAAGACACCTCCAGAAAGTCTCCAGGCTGGAATTATCATTGTGAACGAACGCGTTCATATCGTCAGCAAATAGTCTCATGATGATTTGACTGTGGTCGTGTGGTAGCTGGAGGCCTTTGATGTTGCCAGCCTCCACATGATGAGCCACGAGTCTGCTCAGCCCCTCAGTGGCGATGGCAAAGAGAAGGGGGGCAAGAGGGCACCCTTGTCTAATAGATCTTCTGAGATGGATCGCCTTCGAAAGTTTGCCGTTAACGTTAATCTGGGTCGTTGCGTTGCCGAGAAGGGTCGCGATCATCTTGGTGAATTTCTGACTACATCCGAGGTCTTGGAGCGACTGCAGAATATAGTCCCATTCCAGTCTATCGTAGGCTTTGTCAAAGTCGATCTTGAGGAAGACCACATCTTGATTAGACTCGTTTGCAAATTGAATACCTTCCCAAATATCCATAATGGTTTCCAGGATGGACCTGCCTTTGATGAAACCTTTTTGGTCCTCACTAAGCCAAAATCTCAGGTGGCACGCCAGTCTGTTGGCAATGACTTTGGCGACGATCTTGTATCCTGTTTGTAGCATCGTAATTGGCCTCCAGTTCTCGATTCTGTTTTTTTCCCCCTTCTTGTGAATCAGCTTGATAATTCCATTATTTATACAAGAAGGAAGAGCCCCAAAATTTAGCGCTTCTTGCCAGACCAACCGAAGAGGGGTGGCAACCACCAGCTTGAAGGATTTAAAGAACTCGTTAGTGAGTCCGTCGGGTCCCGGACTTTTACCGAGAGGGAGGGCATCTATGACCTCAATGATTTCTGTTTCAGAGATCGGGGCATGGAGCAGGGAGTGGAGGTTGGGTGATATTCTCCGGGGGGAAACCCTAGAAATGGTAGCCATGCAGTCCCTTCTATGTTGGGAGAGGGGGCTCGAGGTTCCCAAGAGTCTCGTAAAGTGCCCTTCGATAATGCCGAAGTTATCTTCTTCCGAGTTGCATACATTGCCATGTGGGTCTAGCAGTAGGGGAATCGTCTCTCTGTTGTGTTTCCTTTTCAGTATACTGCACATCTCTTTGGTGGGTTTGTCGGCTTTTCCAGCCCACCACTCCTTGAAGAAGATTTGTAGGTTTTTCCTTTGAATTTCTTCTTCGTATCTCAACGCTGCTCTGATTCTTCGGAGACCTTTCTGGGCTTGGTGTTTTCCTTTGTTCACTTCCTCCTCGAGTCGCCAGAGTCTGCGGTACAGCGCTTCCCTACGAGCCCGCCGAACAGTCTCGAGCATCTTCTTAGTTCTGATCATGATCTTGCGAGACTTGTCGACCGCACTTCTCCAGCACTTGGCTGGGGCCAAGCCAGAGGCGAACGCCTCCTTCCACACATCGGCTATCTCTTGATGGACGGAGGGGAGAGAGAAGGTGGAGGCGCTGGCATGGAACCACGGAGCCTTGTGGGTCCCGTAGGAAGGTTGGAAAATGATAACAATCGGGTAGTGATCAGAGATGGTGAGGTCAGTACGTTGCGTGATGGAAGGGTGGCCCCACAGATGAGCAAAGCTCTGAGAGATGTAGCATCTATCAAGTCTAGCTTTCCTCAGATCCCCGCCCGCTTGGAGATTCGACCAGGAAAAGCCACTCGAGTCTTTGAATTCGACCAGATCCAGGTGGAGTTTGGTCAAGTCCCACGTTTCTTTCTCCCGACTGTCAATGACCCTGCCCATGCCCATCCATCTGTCCATAGGGTCCTCCACCATGTTAAAGTCACCACAAATAAGCACGTTGTGGGGAAGCGAGTCAAGAGAAGTCCAAGTGTTCAGCCTCTCCAAATCCCCGTTAGGGGCGTACAGAGAAACCATAGTAACACAGAGGGGAGCACCAAAAGAAACCGCAATCCAGCGGTGATTTACGTCTTCAATGGAGTTCTCGAGCTTTTCAAACCAGGGTTGTTTAACACCGATGGCCGTTCCACCGGACCCCCGCTGGTGCTTTGTTGGGATCCACACATGGGCCGATGAAACCTGTCTGAGCCGTTTCAGAAGGTCTTCTCCGTCAATTTTAATCTCTTGAATGCATATAATGTCTGGTTTTAAGCTAGTGTCACGGAGCCATTGGCCAATGATGGCCGCTCTTGAGGGGTCAGTTAGCCCCCTAGCATTAAGCGAGATGACAATCATTTTTGTATTAATCCCTCTTTGCGGGAGGGAGCCTTGTCCTTTCTTCTCTTGGCTTCATCTTTCTTTTTCGCTGGTATCTGATCCCGACTTAGAAGTCGGTTCTTGTAGGGGCTTTTCCAGGGTAGCTCCATATGTTGTTTTCCTTTGCGGGATACACCTTGCTGGGGGGAACTGGGCCTCGTGCTCGGCACCATCTCCGGGATCGTGGATCCAATGATGGAGCTTTCACTATCCATGTTGTCTTCATTACTAGTGGTGAATCCATCTTCTTTGCTTGTAGTATAACCCTCCTGGGGGATTTCTTTGTTGTCGGGGATCTCTAGGGCATTGTCATATGTGTCTTCCACGAGTGGATTCCCACCTGGGTAGTCAAGCTCGTTGATCTCCTTTCCAAGATTGCAATACAAGTTGCTGTTGGGGGTAAGCGGTAGGTTGTTTCTCTCACCGTTGGCCCTCGGACTTCTTTTCCTTCTTCTTCTAACTTCAGTAAAGCCATCCGCATCAGCTTGTGGCTTGAGGAGGCCCTTGTCATCCCCGTCCTTGGTCGGGTGGAACAAGTCGCCATTGTTGGCATGAGCAGTTTTGGAGGCTTCTTGCGAGCGCTTGTTTTTTTGCCTGAGAGGGCAGTCTTTAATCCTGTGGCCTTGCTGACCACAACGAAAGCACGCGTTGGGGAGGTTTTTGTAGGTGATATTCTGCTCCCAAACATCACCTTCGCCCATGTCCACTTTGATCATTGATGGGAGCGGCGAACTGAGGTCGGCCTCGACGCAGATTTGTGGGTGCCACCTAGCATTGAACGAGTGTCTTGCACCTTCATAGATGAGACCACCAATGTCTTCACGTGAGGCCAACGGCTTGCCGATAGGAGAGACAATGTCCCACACAAAGTTGTACAAGAAGTATGGGAGGTTAGGGAGCTCGACCCAAAGAGGGTACCGAAGTGATTTCGATTTGTCAGGAGTAAAGTCCGGGGACCATCTAAAAAGGCACAGGGTCGCCCGACCTAACTGCCAGGTGCCAACGCTTAGGGCTTGGAACGCCATATCTTCATTCTCAAAGACTAGCAGCATGTGGTTTGCTGGTAAGAACTGACATTTGCTGACAATTAGACCTCGAGGGAACCACTCTTTTCGGAGCCATTGTCGCACAATTTCGAGCGGGGGCCTGGGGCCAAATACTTGGCCGACGAGGCAAACTTTCTTGAGCTCTTCCTGAGCAGACAGAACTGCGGGTCTACTGAGGGACACGACGGGGGACACAGTACTTTCGGATGCCTCGGGGGCGGCACACGATCCCCCCTCCAGCAGAGCGGCCAGGAAATCGGACTCCCCCGGGGGAGGGGCCCGATTACTTATCACGAGAGAGGAAGAAGCCACATCCATGGCCAAAGGGAGCCTGCACCACTTTTACTTTCCAGACCAGAAAGGCACCAAAGCCAAACACCCCAAGAACCAAAGGGCCCACAAAGACGGGAAGTCCGTACGATCTCAGATCTTTGATGACAGCGTGAGAGCCTTTGCACTAATAGCTGGGATCTTTTACTCGTTTTCTCTCTCCTCTTTTTTTTTTCTATTCTTCTTTTTTTTTTTTTTTTCTTTTTATTATTTTATTATTTTATTATTATTATTTTTTATCTCCTCTTTTTAGCCAAGGCGCTGGAGCGAAGAGCCTCCTCTCCCGGGATCAAACGGGCGCACGTGCCCCCAGCTGTCCAGTATCGCCTGGCACCCGGCGATACACGGCGAGGCAGCCAAGTATCGCCTGACCCCCGGCGACACACAGGGAAGCGGCGGAACCCGGTCGGCAGAAGGAACACAAGGCTGGGGAACACCGAGACGGCGGCCACGCTTCCCGACGCGACAGACGGCGCCGAACGCGGGGTCCCAGGCAGCCTGGAGAAGCCTCAGTCGATCGCTGGAGTATACGGCAACCAAGAATCGCCGATCGCCGCAGAAGCCGGCAAGCCGTAGGTATCGCGGAAGAATCCGCCGATCGCCGGGGTAGTCGGAGGTATCGCCAGTCGCCGATCGCCGATCGGGAGTCAAAACGATACACGAGACCCGCAGATCGAGCGGTCGCGAATCTGGGCGATACCCGCGGTGGGCATCAAGAAGCGATACACGCGGCCCGCGGTCGCGATACTCGCGAATCTCCCGAAACTCGAGGGGCGTCCGAACGTGTCGACGACTCAACCCCTCAACCCATAGGGGAGGGGGAGTCGGTCACGACGACACCACGAGCAGGCCTTCAACTTACCGAGTAGACCGTTTCCTCCTCGAGCAGCACCCGACACCTGCCGTTGCCCAACCCGAGCAGCACCCGACACCTGTTGTTCCTCCTCGAGCCGCACCCGACACCTGCTGTTTCTCCTCGAGCAGCACCCGACACCTGCCGTTCCTCCTCGAGCAACACCCGTCACGCCATTAAAGCAAAGACCTCCGGTATACACGAACTGCGCAGAAGGTAAAGCAAAGACATCCGGTATACACGAACTGCGCAGAAGGTCGCCATAGCCCGACCTATCTCCTTTCCTTTAAAACTATAGACTAATTAAAGTTAATATGCTCCTATAGACTAAAGTTAAATCTCAAAAATTAAAGTTAATATGCTCCTATAGACTAAATTCAATATGTAAATACATCACAATTATCAAACAGGTAAGGTAAACTGTAAAGGTAAGAATGAATCTTTAAACTCTTCTTGAAAAGCCTTCCAGGTGCGTGGACAATCTGCACGACGAGAAAGATCATTCCACCATAACTACGCTCGTCCTACCAAATAATTGGTGGCAAACTCAATTTTCTGATTTTTTGAATATAACCCATCGGAAAAGAAATCGTTGAATAGGGATAGCCATGATAAGACAAAGCGGCCATCTTTTCGTCCGTCGAATCGAAGCATATCATAACGTCCTTGTATGGCTTGTTGAAGTGCTTGAAGTTCTTGGTTCATAATCTCTAACTCTTGTTCGAATGAAACTCCAGGTAAAGGTGAATTACTGTAATCCGCCATGGTGCTCTTGGATCCTTGCTCTCAACCTTGGTGTATTGAACCTTCTTGTTTGCAACCTTGGTGTCTCGATCCCGTGTTCTCAACCTTGCTTGGTATCTTGAACACTCAATCAAGTGCCACCCAAAGATTTTGAAGGAATTCACACTTCCAAGCTAGCTCATTGGAAAGTTGGTTCCGAGAGCTTTCCAACGGTATATTACACGCCTCAATCCGACCTACGGAGTGAAAGTTACACTTACTTCTTTGTTGAGTCCATCCTTGAAATCGCCGCGAGCGCCTTGCACAAGTACCAAAGAAAGAGAATTTGAGTACAACTCCAAGAGATGGTGGAGTGGTCAAAGTACTTCCCTTGAAAGTAGGAGGTTGTGGGTTCAAATCCTCCTACCTTAGGGACTCTAAACCTCTCTATTACCACTCAAAAATTAAAATTGTCTCGCGCGTAGCCAACGGCTGCCAACGGTCGCCAAGGGAGCCTTGGGTGCCAAAGCATTGCCTAAGTTATTGCCTAAGCTCTTTGCCTTAGTCGACGCCTTGGAGTAAGCCAAAGGAGAAGACGTAGGTTTTGGTTCTGGATCAGAAACAGAAACTGAAACTGAAACAGAAACCGGAACAGGAAACGGAGACGAAATCGGAATCGCGAACAGAGAACAGAACCCTCTGTATTGACGCATGCAGAGCTCTGATACCACTGTTGTCAGGTTCTTACTCACGCGCAAACAGAGATTACAGACACAGAAAACACACAGAGAATAGACGCAACAAGAGATGAGACACAACGCAGTATTGGGTGCAATCTCCCCCCATGCACTCTGTTTCGACAGTCCACAGAGTGCATGTATTTATAGGACTTTTGATTACGTCGAAAAGAGTGGTTACAAGAGGGCGGCTTCGAAAAGCAGGCGTGAAACTAAAAGTTGGTAACTTTTACAGAAAGCCATTACTTTGAATAATAGAAACTGCGGTCTACAACGACCCTTATTCTAACCATTACTTTTCTAACAATAGAACCTTCTACGCAAGTTTATTTACACAATAAATAATAATTATTCAGATTATTGATGTCCGCCCTTTCACACCTTGCACGCTCCTCACGAACCTTCAGCTGCTATATCAAAAACATCAAAAACATATTAATATATTAATAATATAACACTTTAGCAATGTATTGTTCAATAATATACAACAGTACTAGTTGAAGTTTATGGAGGCAGTAGCATTCATATCAGAAGGAGTTGTGTTCGGCATAGGTACAAGACAAACATTACATATATGCTTTATGCATATTTTGATGAGGTGTTTGAGAAGCTTTGTTCACATGAGTTTGAGGATTTCCGGCAGCAAACTTGTTAGCATTCTTTGCTACTTTTTAAGTATGTGATATTTTCACACACATATCTTCTATAGCCTAAGGTTAGATGAGGGTTTGTTGATTATCAGTTTCACACTGATCCTTCCTCTTTCAGTCACTCATATTCACTCTTCTATAACCTATTAGGTCACACATCTCATGTATATTCAGGTTTCTGCCCATACATGTGAATATGTTTGTTACATTTGTATATTCACTCTTCCATCTATTTCTCATCACATAGAGTGGTTGAGAGTTTTGCTCCCACATTGTACATTGAACATTGGTATATATGATACTATGAGTAAGCAATGGCTTACGTAACACCTTACACATGTCGTCTATTCTTTCGCTATCTTTATCTCATCATCTGTATGATTAAGTTGTGGTATGTTCATGTTTTGTCAATATTGAAGAATGCTGGAATTAATGTTGTATATATTGGAACTATGGAACCATGGACCTGTGACATGAGCCAAGGGCCTACCTCACTTCCAACATTTTGGTATCAGAGCACTAAGGTTTTGGTTTCAAAGCTTTAGGACTTTGACATCAAGGCAATAAGGCTCATTCATAATCCCAGGTTTCTAGAATTTCAAACATATGATTTAAAGGCATCTTCTAACATTTGACATTTGACATACACACTTAATCTAGATGAGTAGAGATTTGAGAATTAGACAATTCAGTCACATGTGTATTCATAAGTGTGGAGTATGAAGTTGATGATGTGTTAGCAGTCGAATATTTTTGGGAGAGTATGCAAATACTTTACAAAAGTATTGTTTGAAGACCTAGACTTGATGAAGAGAAGGCTACTTCAAATTCAAGGAAGAACAATGGTTTAGAGAAGATGAAGGAATCAGATCAACATCAAATCACAGGTATCAATTTTTACTATCAGATTATCATTTACAGGTCATGTCTTAAAAGAGCAGTTATGAAGAGATTTGAAGAAATTCAAGGAATGCTTTTATATGCTTTCATCATTTGAAAGTTAAAGGCTACATCAAAATAGGTATCTAGAGGTTTTTCTAGAGAGTTTTGAGAGATCTCTTTCATGACAAGAAAGTTCATCTAAGAAGACAAATGTGAAGATGGGATGAGTTTTTCAGCCAATTTTCTGTTGTAAGTTGGTTGGATATCCATGTACAGAATGTAATCTAAGTATCTAGAGACAGTAACTCTAGAAAGGAAATTCATCATTCAGACAAAAGATTGGTGAATTTAGTCATTTTAGACATTTGAAACAACATTTTGATTCAGAGATATGAGGAGATGATAAAACATGATTCTATATTCACTTCCATTTGTATACCATGTTTGTTTTATCTCTTACTATAAGCATTAGAGGAAGAGAAAAGTTCATTCAAAGAAGTCAAGAGTGTTTGCTACTTCAAGATGAAGAGAACAAAAGGTATGGAAGAGAAGTTTGAAGATGTTGACATCATCAGGTGGAAGAAAGATGCAGAAGAAGAAAGTCCATCATTTCCAAAAGAAAAGTAAGGCTTCTTTTTCTCATATATTTTCCATATACTTTTCCTATTTTATCCTCTACACCCAAAGACAAGTCTACGAGAACATCTTGTTTAAAGAAGAAGCAGTTTCTTGTTTGCATTACACTTGGTCATGATTTAGTAGATTTGACAAAGAATTGCATTGAGAGAAAGAAAAAGCAGTAGATATATGTTTTGACTCATATATGTATGAGTTATGTTGAAGCTTTTGAGCAGGCAGATTATATGTTCCCTCAAAGAATTCTCGGAGTGTCAATACAGAGCTACTTGGTATATGACAAGTTGCAGAGAAGTATATTTCTTCTTTATGTAACTCTTAAGGTAAAAGAGTTTTTTATGGCAGATGTTGAAGACTTGGGTCGAGGTTTTATGTTTGGAAAGGTTACCTCATATTCAGTATTTTCAGAAACATCAAAAAATTCAGTTTTGTTGCTGTACAAGTCAATGAAGAATCTACTTTCGGTGATTGTCTTGATTTTTGGATACATGCTTGTATTCGAAAAAGGTGTTCCATCATATCCTATCACTTGATTGAGAAGTGGAGTTAGCCAAAAGAAAGTCAAGCAAGTACTATCACATTTCACCCGAGTAGAATATGAAAAGATGAAGTATCAACTTGCAGCTTTTGGAGTTCTCAAGGTGAGAAGTTTGTCCACTTAAAATCAAGTAGGAGCTACAGAAGGATTTGTTTGCAGAAAAGTTTTACAACTTTTAAGAAACATGGACACTTAGAGACATTCAGGTAGCAAATCAAACATTCAGACATGAAGGTTTGATAAGAGCAGATTCTACACAAGAGAGATCATTGATCTTGAATAGATCTTGTATGATCTTGATTATTTATGAGTCAGTTGTCTATCCTTTGTTTGTAAAGATCCTTAGCATTGGAAGAAGTAAGTCAAAGATTCAGATTCTATCAGATTTGTGATGCAGAGAGATAGAAGAAGATACTTGTTATGTTACAGAAGGTTATGAATCCTAAAATGCTTTCAACAAGGTTTTGTTATGTTAGGATTAGCTAACCTTATTCTACAATTTGGAAAACTGAGGAATGACATGGAAAGCTATTGGCATGTGTACAGTGCTAATAAAAAGGGTTCAGAGATTTTGTTTCAGATACAGGTATTGATCACTGAAGATCAGATTTATGAAGAAGGACGTCCAAGATTTCATAAAGTCTGATATAATTTGAATATTATTGGATACTAGTGTTAAATCATCCAGGGGGTGATGAAACATGAAGACTTATTTTCAGCCATATATAAAAGAATGCAGAGTCATACCTTAAGGTATTCCTATATTTCCTTTGTCAGGTTCTCTTTATGTTCCATCTTTAAAAGAAGAAGGAAGAAGAAGAATGTTTGGAGAAAGTTCCTGTTAGGATGTTCCTATTCAGGAGAAGGTTCCAAAATTCTATTGAAGAGAAGCTTGATATTTCAGAAAGGTATATTTCAGAAGTGCGCACATATATGTTTATACCAGGTTCTGAAGAAAAGAGGTATGAAGGATTTAAAGGATGAAGACATAATGATATCATAGATTTTTACTCATATTTCAGTTGATTTCAGTTGATTTCAATTGAGTTGAGTTGATTTGACTTGAGTACAGTCAGAGATGAACCAACAGTGTTCATAATACACTAAGTTGTGAGTTTTCAGTCACAGGTTCCAGGATTCAGTTCTTGATTTTGTTTAGTGTATTTACATGATGCAGCAAAAGTATGTTGAGAAATCTTTTTCAAAAGGTAAATGCAAATATATGGATCCTAGTGTATGTTTTCAGGTTTTTGAAAACAGGAGATAGCAGGTTCGGAGATAGTTCATGCTATATTTGTTGTCAAGCAGTAATTGCTTGATGTGTACACTATTGGATATCTAGTTTGCATATTTTCTCAAGTATTATAGTTCATATTCAGCAAGTTCAGATTGTTTGAAGGAAAATCAAATTCATTTCTGAAGAAGACTTTTTAAGAAAAAGGTTTCAAGGTCAATTTGGGAGTACAAGCTTGAAGCTTGTGATACTTTGCAGATTATGAAGTTTGCAGATCCAGTTCAGGTTGTACCATTGTGACATTGTAGGGGGGATCGTTGGAGACAATGTCCACACTAGTCCAAAAGCCTCGAGTAACTACAGTATGTGTAGCTGTTCTTATTGGTTCTTGTACAAGCAAAAGAAAAAGGAGACGATTAAGCCATGTGCCTCCTAAAGCGCTCATGCGAGTTCAAATCCTGCTGTCCACAGCCCATGGAAAAAGATCTTTTTAATCATTCTTTCTAGCTAAACATAGCGGCTCAATAAAACGAACAGAAGACGGCGAAGGCGTTTTTGATTGCGATGGATTAAATTGATCGTGCTTTATTCGAGAGAGATCGTAGTCTTTAGCTTTTGGTTGTGATTTTTTCATGGACAATCAAACACTATATAAACACAAGCTTGGGCTCATGTTATAGTATCCTTCACCTAGTGTTCAACACAAGACTTGAGCTTGGACCTCAATAGAGGTGGTGTTTCTTCTAGCAGATAGGGCAGCCATGCTGCTAGCTTGAAGCATGTTGAGGAGTGGCTATGGAGTCCTTCTTGGTGATTCTTCTTGGAGAAGATGAAGGGTGTGCTCACACTCTAGATCATGGAGAGGAGGTTATCTCTTGTTCATGGCAAGAAGACTTGGTCATTAGCATCTTGATGGTGAAGATCAGCCGTCTACATGTTGTAGTTGAAGATTATCTTCTACAAGAGGATGTCCGGCTATGTCAAAGACATTGGATGGTGTTTAACATAAGATTTACATCTTATGTTAAGTATTCAAGGACATATTCTCTTTATGCACACAGGTACTACTTGAAGTTTATGGAGGTAGTAGCATTCATATCAGAAGGAGTCCTATTTGGCATAGGTACAAGAGAAATAGTACGTATATGCTTTATGCATATTTTGATGAGGTGTTTGAGAAGCTGTGTTCACATGAGTTTGAGGATTTTTGGCAGCAAACGTGGTAGCATTCTTTGCTATTTTTTAAGTATGTGATCTTTTCACACACGTATCTGACTTAGGGTCTTCCATAGCCTAAGGTTAGATGAGGGTTTGTTGATTATCAGTTTCACACTGATCCTTCCTCTTTCAGTCACTCATATTCACTCTTCTATAACCTATTAGGTCACACATCTCATGTATATTCAGATTTCTGCCCATACATATGAATATGTTTGTTACATTTGTACACTCACTCTTCCATCTATTTCTCATCATATAGAGTGGTTGAGAGTTTTGCTCCCACATTGTACATTGAACATTGGTATATATGATACTATGAGTAAGCGATGTCTTACGTAACACCTTACACATGTCATCTATTCTTTCGCTATCTTTATCTCATCATCTGTATGATTAAGTTGTGGTATGTTCATGCTTTTTCAATATTGAAGAATGCTAGAATTAATGTTTTATGTACTGGAACTATGGAACCATGGACCTGTGACATGAGCCAAGGGCCTACCTCACTTCCAACAGGTAATAGGCTCAAGATGGGTCTATAAACTCAAGAAGAATTCTGATGGTTCCATTAACATGTATAAGGCAAGGCTTGTAGCAAAAGGCTTTGCACAAACTCAGGGAATTGATTATTAGGAGACCTTCTCTCCTATGGAAAAGATGCCTACTATTAGGGTTTTGCTTAGTATTGCCTCTTCCAACAATTGGAAGATACTTCAACTATATGTAAAGAATGCATTCTTGAATGGTTGGGTAACAAAAGAGGTATATATGGCACAACCACCTAGTTTTGAGAATCAAGTTTATCCTGATTATGTGTGTAAACTTAACAAGGCATTGTATGGTCTCAAGCATGCTCCAAGAGCTTGGAATTTTAGGCTTGTTTCATTCTTGCAGGACAAAGTCTTTCAACCAAGCAAGGCAGATCCTTCACTCTTTGTCAAAAAGAGTAATTATGAGATCATCTACTTATGTGTATATGTAAATGATATTATATTGATAGGGAATGATGGAGATGGTATGACGAAGATCAAAGATCAGATGAGAGAAGAATTCAAGATAAGTGATTTAGGATCACTTAACTTCTTCCTAGGTTTGGAAGTTTTCTACAAAGATCATGGTTTATTTCTCACTCAAAGGAAGTATATCAAGGATATGTTAGCAAACTTCAATGATGGAGGATTGTAAAATTGCAGGTACTCCAATGGAGGTCAACCATAAACTGAGCTCACATGAAGGTGAACTCATAGAGGACATCACATCATATCAAAGCCTTGTGGGTAGTCTCAACTATGCCACATTGACAATGGCAGATATATGCTATAGTGTGAGTGTGCTAAGTCAATTCATGCACACACCAAGGAAACCACACATGGATGCTGCTAAGAGGATACTCAAATATCTCAAAGGAACCATAAATGAAGGAGTTTATTATCCTTATGTATTTGATTTAGGGTTGAAGCTATTTTCTGATGCAGATTGGGCTGGCTCCAAGGAAGATAGAAGGAGCACTTCAGGTTATCTTACCTTTGCAGGTTCAAAGCTTATTTCATGGTCATCCAAGAAGCAACCCACAGTTGCTCTCTCTTCTACTGAAGCTGAATACAGAGGTCTTGCCATAGCAACACAAGAAGCTATATGGATGAAGACATTATTCAAAGATCTTGGATTGGAGTTTGGAACTCCAACTATTTTTGGTTACAATATGAGTTCTATTCACTTAGCTGCTAATCCAATTTTTCATGCAAGGACTAAACATATTGAAGTTCATTATCACTATGTAAGAGAGAAGATTGTGAACAAGGAAATTCAAATATCATATGTATCCACTCATCAACAATGTGCAGATATTCTAACCAAAGCATTGGATGGTACAAAGCTTTTCAAATTCAAAGCCATGATTGGTTTGCAGGTAATCTTGGAAGATTGAAGACCTCAAGCATACTTGGCTTGAGGCGGAGCTGTTGGAGAAAGTCAATGACAAGCCTAAGTATTGGCTTGAGTCCCACAAATTCAAAGAAAAAGCCTTAAAATGAAGACAATGTAAATTTCACTTGTGAACTACCTCTTGTAATACTCACTGCCATATCTCTCAGTTTTCTCAGTCAGATTGCAGAGATGGTTTCTCTAAGCTTGGTGCATCATTTTTAGTGTTTTAACTTGGTAAGGTTATCTCTATAATTCTACTATATGCTCACCAACTTTCATTTCATTTGGGTTTTTCAATCTTCAGTTATGTTCAATTGAAGTCAACCATGTCGGTTCATTTTTCAGTTCTCTGTTAGGTACCCGACTTTTGTACTCATCTTGTGAGAGCTGTTTCTCAGTGTGTACTTACCCCAATTCAATGAATTAAAGCTTTTTGGAGTTAGCATACTGTCTAGTATAAGCATACACATTTCCATAATCATTGGATTCTTAAAGCTTGAGTTATGTTCATTTGTCTACTCACTGGTCTCATTACTATAGCAGCCCATGAAAATCGGGATGATGTCATCACGTGTTAACCATCATTCTCAGTGTGTGGTTCATTATTTTTGATGATATTACTCTTGAAAGTTAGCTCTTTAAACTTCCCCAAAAGGAATTAAGCTAATTTCTACTGTGCTCAGAGAATTATGCAAAACACTTGACAGGTGTATGAACCAAAATAGCAAGTTCTTCACCTCTGAGCTAACTCCAATTTATCTGTTTTTATCTATCTTTTTCAGAGTGATATTCAAAGGTACATAGGGTGTCTAATACATCCATTTGCAAGATAAAAGGGCCCACCACATACTCCTGGAGTTCATTTGGCTCTGTAGATCAAGGATTTTGCAACACCTCTTCATCTTCAAGCACATACCTATCCATCTCTTCACAAGGAGGAGATTCATCTCTTTAGCAAGTGGTAGTCTTCATTCTCTTGCATCATAAGTAGGCATGTATCTTCTAATGTCAAGCATGTAGTTCTTTCTTTAATCTACACAATGGCTTTTTTCAACTTAAAAACTTTGCATTCATAGTCTTTCTACTATAATCCATAGGGACAAGAAAAACTCTTCTTCGTGCATGTCTCCATTCAAGAGTGCATGTACAAATACTCATTTCTAAAGGGGGATAAAATTTTTCGGGTATCCCTAATTATTTTCACACACAAAATTACTGAAATATAGGATCACATTCCTCTTGCTAGAATGTAGAGCTAAAAGATTAATGAAATTATTCATGAAAATGTTCAACAATAGCCTCGCATTTCTTGATCAACAACCATTGAGAAGATATTGATGCTCTACATATCCACCTAGTACATTTTTCCATTTTTTGGATCTTCTTATGTTGAAAAATGCTGATCAGCATACTGTCTAGTATAAGCATACAAATTTTCATAATCATTGAATTCTTAAATTTGGAGTTATGGTCATTTTGCTGCTTAGTGGTCTCAAACTGTAGCAGCCTGTGAAAATCGGGATGATGTCATCAATTGTTAAACATCATTCTCAGTGTGTGGTTCATTATTTTTGATGAGATTACTCTTGAAAGATAGCTCTTTAATTTAACTAGACTTCCCCAAGAGGAATTAAGCTAATTGCTGCTGTGCTCAGAGAATTATGCAAAACACTGGACACGTGTATGAACCAAAATAGCAAGTTCTTCATCTCTGAGCTAACTCCAACTTATCTATTTTGATCTATCTTTTTGAGAGTGATCTTCCAAGGTACATAGGGTGTCTAATACATCCATTGGCAAGCTAAAAGGGCCCACCATATACTCCTGGCAAGCTGGTGTAGATCAAGGATTTTGCAACACCTCTTCATCTTCAAGCACATACCTATCCATCTCTTCACAGTGGTATCAGAGCAAGGTTGGACAACATGGCAGATGGATTTCCTTCATCAATTGACAAATTGGACAGAGGTAACTACTCAGCTTAGTCATTAAGAATGGAAGCTTATCTCCAAGGTAGAATTTTATATGGTTATGTGGCTGGAGATGAAGTTATGCCAAGTTTTATGAACAAAAGTCAACCAACACAAGAAGAGCAAGAAAGATTGAGCACATGGTGCTCCAAGGATGCACTTGCAAGGTCTTATCTCCTCAACTCTATCTCAGATTTTTTGTTGCCTCACATTAGAAGTTGTAAGAGATCTCAAGAAGTGTGGGATGCACTTGAAGCCTTCTTCTCTTCAAGTACTAAAGCTAGGAAGCATCAACTATGGCTGGATTTCACAACTCTCAAGAAGGCTCCCAAACAAAATGTGACTGATTTTGTCACAAAGCTCAAGGACATAGCAGATCAGTTGGGAAGCATTGGAGAGGTAATAGATGAAGAGCAAATTGTAAGGCAGGTCATCAATGGCTTGAAGGCAGATGACAAGTGGGAAGCGTTCACCACAGCTATGGATTTGTACATGGACATGCATGTACCTGATTTCAATACACTCATTGGACAACTACTTACTCAAGAGGCAAAGCTTATCAAAAATGGAGAAAGCTCTAAAGGTAATCAATCTTCAGCTTTATACACTGATAAAAGCAAGTCCAAAGATAACAAAGGAAAGGCAAAGAAAGTGGATGATGAAGCAGAAACATATCAAGCTAACTATGCAGGTAGAGGAAGACATGGCAGAGGTAGAGGAGGAGGAGGTAGACAAGGCAGGGGGAGATCCCAAGACTCCAACTCATGTTCTATTTGTGGATGAACTAATCATACAACTGAAAATTGCTTTAGGAATTCCAGGAATCAAAGAGGTAGAGGATACAATAGAGGAAGTTATGGCTACTCAAGAGGAAGGTTCAACAATTATCATGGCAACTACAACAACTACAATCATTCAAACTATCAAGGATGCTATAAAGGAAGGAGAGACTTCAATAACTACACGGAAGACTCAAACAAAGAGGATTCATTATTGATCATGAACATGGCTATGCCACAAGGTAAATCTGATGAGCATGTTTTCTACATAGATTCAGGTTGTTCAAATCATGTGGCAGGAAATGTGGCACTCCTATCAGATTTAGAAGATCCAAGGAATAAGCATGAGGTACAAACAGGAGATGATACAAGACATCTTGTGGAGAAAATAGGCAATGTCAAAGCACCTGATGGAAACATCAACCTACTTAGTAAGGTACTCTATGTCCCTACCATTACAAAGAATTTGATAAGTGTTGGGCAGATAGTAGAGAAAGGGTTGCAAGTCAGGTTCACAAAAGAAGGAGCATTTGTTGAAGATCCAAGTCAAGGATTCAGAAGAATTGCAAAAGGTGAAAAGGCAGGTAGATTGTTCACATTTGAATTACAAGACACTAGAAACATTGCTCTCTTTAATTATGGTAGTCAGACACTCACAGAATTGGAAGTATGGCACAAAAGGTTAGCACATATTGGTGAAAGGTCATTAAAGCAAATTTGCAGGGACCAAAGTGTACTTGGACTCCCTAATTTGTCAAAACAACATATGATTTATAAGTGTAGCACATGTCAATTTGGAAAGTCTCACAGGTTACCATTCATGAAGAAAGGTTATATGCATGGAGATCTCTTGGAGTTGGTTCATACAGACGTATGGGGACCTAGCAAGGAAGCTTCAATATCTGGATCAAGGTATTATGTCTCCTTTATTGATGATTGCAACAGATGGACTATCCTATTCTTTATGAAACACAAAGATGAAGTCTTTTCATGTTTCAAAAGATATTTGGCTCTTGTGGAGAATCAAACAGGTAAATCTCTAAAAAGACTAAGGTCAGATGGAGGGGGAGAATACTTCTCCAATGAGTTTGATTCTTTTCTTCAAGAAAGAGGAATCAAAAGAGAGGTAACTACAAGGTACACTCGTGAGCAAAATGGAGTGGCAGAAAGGAGGAATAGGACAATTGTTCAAGATGCAAGGTCCATGTTAAATGAAAAGCATTTACCTAATTATCTATGGGCTGAGGCTGTATCTACAGCCACTTACTTGATTAACAGGTTGCCTTCAAAATCCCTTGATGGGATGACTCCATATGAGGCTTGGAATGGAAGAAGACCAAGCTTAGATCATTGTAAAATTTTTGGATGTATTGCTTTTGCTCATGTTCCTTCACAGGTTAGAGGCAAGATGGATCCAAAGGCAGAAAGGTGTGTATTTATTGGATATGACAACAATCAAAAGGGCTACAGGTTATACAACCCTACCAACAAAGGATTCTTGGTAAGCAGAGATGTAGTTTTTGATGAAAACAATTCATGGTATGAAGATTCATGCAGGAAGGTCAATTTACCATATGATCTCGAAGAAGATTTTCCAAAGCTTGGTAGAGAACAACCAAAGATTGAAGAACAAGACACCTCAGAGGATGATGAAGAATCTCAGATGGAAAAGATCAAAGCATGGAAGTCTAAAGGTAAAGAAAAATTGCAAGAACTTGGACATGAGGCAGAATCATCACATCATGGCCTAAGAAGATCTATGAGGGAAAAGAAAAAACCAGAAAGGTATGGCTTTGACACCTCATTAGTAACTAAACATTCTATCTACATAGCACAGGACATAAACCAAGAGGAGCCATCATCCTTTGAAGAGGCCAAAGCAAAATCAGAATGGAAGCATGCAATGAAGGAAGAGATTGAAGCACTTGAGGAAAACAACACTTGGGATTTGGTGCCCAAGACTTCATCCATGAAGGTAATAGGCTCAAGATGGGTCTATAAACTCAAGAAGAATTCTAATGGTTCCATTAACAGGTATAAGGCAAGGCTTGTAGCAAAAGGCTTTGCACAAACTCAAGGAATTGATTATGAGGAGACTTTCTCTCCTGTGGCAAAGATGCCTACTATTAGGGTTTTGCTTAGTATTGCCTCTTCCAAGAATTGGAAGATACTTCAACTAGATGTAAAGAATGCATTCTTGAATGGTTGGATAACAAAAGAGGTATATATGGCACAACCACCTGGTTTTCAGAATCAAGTCTATCTTGATTATGTGTGTAAACTTAACAAAGCATTGTATGGTCTCAAGCAAGCCCCAAGAGCTTAGAATTTCAAACTTGTTTCATTCGTGTAGGAAAAAGGCTTTCAACCAAGCAAGGTAGATCCTTCACTCTTTATCAAAAAGAGTAATTCTGAGATCATCTACCTATGTGTATATGTAGATGATATTATATTGACACGAAATGATGCAGATGGTATGAAGAAGATCAAAGATCAGATGAGAGAAGAGTTCAAGATAAGTGATTTGGGTTCACTTACCTACTTCCTAGGTTTGGAAGTTGTCTACAAAGATCATGGTTTGTTCCTCACTCAAAGAAAGTACATTAAGGACATGTTGGCAAAATTCAAGATGCAAGATTATAAGATTGCAGGTACTCCAATGGAGGTCAATCACAAATTGAGCTCACATGAAGGTGAACTCATAGAGGACATCACATCATATCAAAGTCTAGTGGGTAGTCTCAACTATACCACATTAACAAGAGTAGATATATGTTACAGTGTGAGTGTGCTAAGTCAATTTATGCGCACACCAAGGAAACCACATATGGATGCTGCCAAAAGGATTCTCAAGTATCTCAAAGGAACCATAAATGAAGGACTTCATTATCCTTATGTATCTGATTTAGGTTTGAAGCTATTTTCTAATGCAGATTGGGCTGGCTCCAAAGAAGATAGAAGGAGCACTTCAGGTTATCTTACCTTTGTAGGTTCAAAGCTTATTTCATGGTCATCCAAGAAGCAACCCACAGTTGCTCTCTCTTCTACTAAAGCTGAATACAGAGGTCTTGCCATAGCTACACAAGAAGCTATGTGGATGAAGACATTATTCAAAGATCTTGGATTGGAGTTTGGAACTACAACTATTTTTGGTGACAATATGAGTTCTATTCACTTAGCTGCTAATCCTATTTTTCATGCAAGGAGTAAACATATTGAAGTTCATTATCACTATGTACGAGAGAAGGTTCTAAGCAAAGAGATTCAAATATCATATGTGTCCACTCATCAACAATGTGCAGATATTCTAACCAAAGCATTGGATGGTACAAAGCTTTGCAAATTCAAGGCTATGATTCGTTTGCAGGTAATCTTGGAAGATTGAAGACCTCAATCATACTTGGCTTGAGGGGAAGCTATTGGAGCAAGTCTATGACAAGCCTAAGTATTGGCTTGAGTCCCACAAAGTCATAGAAGAAGCCTTAAAATGAAGACAATGTAAAGTTCACTTGTGAACTACCTCTTGTAACTTTTGAAGAGTTTACTTAATGTAAAAGTGAGAGAATCTTAAGTGGTTGAGTCCACTTGATAAAAAAGGGAAAGAGGAGCCACAAATTTGTGATTTTTGGTAGATAGAGAATCAAATCAATCACAAATTGATTGGAGAGTGATTGAGGGAAGTTAGCCTCCCAAACTCAACTATAAATAGATGGCAGTTTTAGTCGCGGTTAGAGAGACCTATGTGAAGACCTCCAAGAGCTGAGCTTTATGCCATATCAAGGTGTGATTACAAGGCACACATATGTATCAGTAAGTCCATTGTATTGTAGAAGCAATATACTTTCATTTTCATGATCATTTGGGTTCATATTTCCATGTTCTTGTGAAGTGTACTATTCACTGCCATATCTCTGAGTTTTCTCAGTCAGATTGCAGAGATGTTTTCTCTGAGCTTGGTGCATCAATTTCAGTGTTTTAACTTGGTAAAGCTAGCTCCATAAAGCTACTATATGCTCAACAATTTTCATTTCATTTGGATATTGCAATCTTCAGTTATGTTCAGTTGAAGTCAACCCATTTCACTTCTCTGTCAGGTACCCGACTTTTTTACTCATCTTGTCAGAGCTTTTTCTCAGTGTGTACTTACCCAAATTCAATGATTTAATCCTTGTTGGATTTAGCGTACTGTCTAGTTTAAGCATACAAATTTTCATAATCTATGAAGTCTTAAATCTGGAGTTATGGTCATTTGTTTGCTCACTGGTCTCAAACTGTAGCAGCCCGTGAAAATCGGGATGATGTCATCACTTGTTAAACATCATTCTCAGTGTGTGGTTCATTATTTTTGATGAGATTACTCTTGAAAGTTAGCTCTTTAAGTTAACTAGAGTTCCCCAAGAGGAATCAAGCTAATTGCTTCTGTGCTTAGAGAATTATGCAAAACACTGGACAGGTGTATGAACCAAAATAGCAAGTTCTTCACCTCTGAGCTAACTCCAACTTATCTGTTTTGATTTATCTTTTTGAGAGTGATCTTCCAAGGTACATAGGGTGTCTAATACATCCATTGGCAAGATAAAAGGGCCCACCACATACTCTTGGAGTTCATTTGGCTGGTGTAGATCAAGGATTTTGTAACACCTCTTCATCTTCAAGAACATACCTATCCATCTCTTCAGAAGTAGTACTTGAGAATTATTATTAATTTTACCCATATTAATAGTACTTGAGAACTCTTACCTTTTTCAAAGAAGAGAAATTTTTTACCACGAAAAGGAGTTTAAGAGCTAATACTCATATGAAAAAATGAATATCCAAGCTATAAAACACGATTGGTTCCCAAAATGTTCAAGATATGACACGGAGACCTTTTTGAAGGAATCTTCTATTCAACGGTCAAGATACTCACTTTGAAACAAGCATATACATCCTTTAATCCTATAAAAGTAATCCTCTTGCAAAGAATATGTTTCACGCCCTCCAAATATTACAGATAAAAAGTTTAAATTTTTAATGAAGAGGGACCAGTCTTCGAAGGATTTCTGAACAGATTATGTAATAAACACAAAAACTAAAACATATGCAATTGTCAATCAAGCTTCTCGTAGTGTAGAGATAATGATCCTTAGCAATTCTAGGTGAATTTTTAAGTCCATAGAAGTTCTTCTTGAGCTACTGTATTCGAATCTGTTTGATAGGAACTACATGACCATTTCATTGCTCATAGATCTCTTTCGTAACATATCATTGCAAGAAAGCTATATCCACACCCATTTGGACTAGATCTAATTCTTGTTTTTAAAATTTTTTGTAAGAGGATTACTTTTATAGGATTAAAGGATGTATATGCTTGTTTCAAAGTGACTATATATGCATAGTAGTTTGCAAGTCGAATATGCGTGGTAAGAAGTTATTCAATAGATAATTATCCAAATATTTAAATTCGACCAAGTTTGGTGAGAATAAACTACTCATGAACAAGATTCCTTATCAATCTATGAATGCACTCAATTATTGAGTGAAAGATCAACATTGCCCCTGAATTGATTTTTCAACATTCCGTATGAATTGACTTTTCAGCATACGTTAAGGAAAATATGACATATGATGAGGAAAGTAAACATACTGCAGTATAACTTTGGTGACCATTGACTAGAAGAGAGAATGGAGATGCAATTTTGAACTCGCAACTATGCCTCCACAAAAGAAGATTAAAAAAGTAAAAAAATATACTCCCATCAGGAATTGTATTACCGTACACCTTCAAAAATCAAAAAAGAAAAACCATTCCAGTATTTTGTAGTCATAATAATACGAACTATGTACTGAATTGCAAAGGAGCATTTTTAAGAACTACAGAAGAGTTGAACGTGGGCATGGCAGCAGTTTGTCATTACTAAGAGTCTCCATCTTGTACATTTATCTTTTGTAGGATCCATGGCACATATTTAATAAATATGACCTTTGTAGAGATATTCTCCTTGTCTATGGCTTCCACTTGTACTTGTCGCGAGGAAAGATTCCAAGATATGAACACATTCTCTGTGTGTATATCTTTTTTTCTTTCGCATTTTCAAGAAGAAATGCGATGTCGTATAAAGCTCCATTGATTTCCTCCTCGGAGAGAAACATAGAAAGATTGAAGGCAGAATTTATTCTAAAAGATAAAAGGCCTAGCTTCCCTTCTCCACGTCCCTTTCATGAAAAGTGGACATGTGCCATCAGAATATCTATTAGAGTTCGGAGAGAGAGAGAGAGAGAGAGAGAGAGAGAGAGAGAGAGAGAGAGAGAGAGAGAGAGAGAGAGAGAATCGAGACATAGAATAATACTATTTATCTAGAAATGCAGAATATGAACAATATATGGAATTAGTGGACCAGAGAGAGAGAGAGAGAGAGAGGGAATGAGTAGGCGTTTTCCTATTAAATTATCTGGTAGATCTCGAACATGAGAGAGAGAGAACATAACCATTTTGGTTAAATGGTGAACTTTAACATAAAATGAGAGAGCTTCTAAAAATGTTTCTTGAATATTTATCCGTTTGCCAAATGGAAATCCGAATGGATGGAGTATTCATCCTATCCTAAGCAATTTTTCTTTATTGACTTGGCACGTGGCACATTTCCAAACATAAGTTTGAGCATCAGCATCAGTTTGGACATGACGACACTCAAGAAAAACCTTTTGACAGAATTCTCCATAACGTGGAATATTAAGGTCTACTTGATTGATGGACCACATGGACTTATAATGAAATTCAAATCTTAGTATTTGGACCTACAGAAGACCGAGCAACTAATTTGTTATTAAAAATTTGTATGAATGGAACAGACAATCACTTACTTTATAACACTAACGTCCTTGCAACCGGGAATGTGCTCTTAGTGTTAGGGAATATTTTTGTGGTATAATTGTGAGCAAGACCCGTCATTCATAAGGCGCCTCAACCAAAGAAAGTGAGCAATAACTACGAAAGCAACCATATATCCAACCCAGGATCTAGAAATGGCTACATGAGGTTGCTTGTTGCTACCATGTGTATGCTATCATGCACAAAAAAAAAGAACCGTTTATGGTCACAAGTATGCCATCAAATATCACATCCCTACTAACCTATATATACCCTATATCCTTTCTAATCTGATCATAGTAAATAAATATGCATCTTTCAGCTTTTGATCAAATTTTACCCTTGAATATCTCTATGTGTCTCTCCGATAAATTTTAAGAATAAATTTTAGCCTTGAACCTCTCTATGTGTCTCTCGGAGCAGTAGGTCGGTGGATATTTACAATATCGCGTTTTCTTCTAGAAATTGGAAAGGAAAAAAAGATATACAGAGAGAGAATGTGCTCATATCTTAGAACTTTTTCTTACTACAAGTAGAAGGCATGTCCTGTCTCTCTAGAAACGTCATTTTTATGCCTTTCTCTCTAGAAAGGTCATTTTTATTCAATATGAGCGATGAAGAGGGTGGTTCGCTATTTGATCCTACAAAAGCCAAACGTACAAGATAGAGACTTGTTAGTGTTGACAAATTGTTGTCTCAATCTTTTATAAAGAGGCGTTTGTTGTATCCCAAGAACCCAAACTTTTAAGATTTTATGTTCTTCTAGTTTTGTGTCTACCTTGTTGGAGTGTACGCATAATCCATCGGGACCATGCCCACGTTGAGGTCTTTTCTAGTTCTTAAAAATGTTCTTTTACAATTTAGTAAATAGTTCGTACTACCGTTACTACAAATGATGGAATAGATTGGACTAGTGCCCACCGGATCCCCAGAATCCCACAGAGCAGGGGTAGTTCCCCTTCACTTGTATTTTTTTTTCAATTAATTCAAGTCCAGGAGAGTAGGCTAAGGCCAAAATTTCTTTATTAAAAAAAAATGATGAAATAGATTTTGTTAATATTTTTAATAAAAAAGAAATTCATCCAACACCTACCCTCCCATGCTTGAATTAATAAATGAACAATTATACAATGAATGGGTTTAGTGCCCTTGGGCTATGATGGTTCAAAATCGATAGCATACCTAAGATTCAATGGGTGACGTACATGTTAAAGAGAGTTACCAAGAACTTTGATTACTTTTTTATCGCCCTCATGAGCCACCCACTTATTTTTAATCTTGTTTTTGTTTTTGAAGAAAAACATCCTATGGTGACTAAAGGGTGGAACTTACCACAACTAGAATGCCCAATTTGCCAAACTCTTTCTTTTGATCATTCAAGAACTTGGGAAAGCTCCTCCTGTTGGGATTGCCAATCTGGAGGAAATGTCTACAAGTACTTTCAAGATTCGCTAATTCTTTGTCTTTGGGTCTCCTACATGGTAGAAAATAGAAAATAGATGAAATGAGGAAGAAGTTGATCACCCTAACATGCCCCGCTAGGTTGACCTGCATGCCCTTCCAGTAGGCTAATTTAATATCCACTCTCACCAAACCCAATTCCAATACTGACCCATCGAAACTTCAAAACCCATCGAGATACCGAGAATCCAAAAAATATATCCACTATGTATTTCTTTACTTTTGTGAATAGTCATTAATGCACAAAATATTTCCAAAAGGTGCTAATACCATGATTTTACGTGGTTTTGTTTATTTTGGAAGGTTTAAGGTTTTAAAATTGTTGATAGGACCAGATGTTTTTGTGAACTAGCTATATTCAACTATGCTTACTTTCCTCTTCACGTTTCATATTTTCCTTAATGTATCCTGAAAATTCAATTCAGACGCAATGTTGAAAAATCAACTCAGACGCAATGTTGATATTTGAATGAATAATTAAGTGCACAAAAATATACATCTACACGATCTTCTATTTTTGTGGGATTCAGGGGTGTGAAGGGTGGTAATCCCATTCATTTGTAGCTTGTTCCTGTTTTTTAATTAAAGTCCCAAAGAGTAGGCCAAGGCCGAACTTCCATTTATTAAAAAAAAGATATTATTATTTTTTTAAAATTAAGAAGTTCGGTTGAACCCTGCTCCCCATGGCTTGAATTAATGAAAGAACAATTGAACAAGCGAAAGAGGCATAGTACCATAGGATCCCCTGTATCGCTTTTCAAGAATGTTCCTTTACAATTTACTAAATAGTTCGTATTACCATTACTACAAAATGATGGAATAGGTTTTGTTAATATTTTTAATCAAAAAGAAGTTTGTTCCAATGCCTACTCTCGCATGCTTGAATTAATAAAAGAACAATCAAAAAGAAGTTTGTTCCAATGCCTACTCTCGCATGCTTGAATTAATAACAATTATACATTGAATGGGCTTAGTGCTCTTGGGCTAAGACGATTCAAAATTGATAGGATAATTAAGATTCAATGAGTGACACACATGTTAAAGAGAATCTTATTTTCTTTTTAAAGAAAAACATCTTATGCTATTTTTTACACTTACATATTCTTCTAGCTAATAGGCAAATAGATTTTTCAATCGATCACTCCTTTGGATGGAATTAAAGGTGATAAAAAATCCTTGTTTCCATAAGCTCGAGAGCGCTTCTCCTCTGATGACATTTCATAATCATCAAGATTAAAAAATTGAACCAAAGTTCCAATGTATCTCATTTGATACAAAGTAATGCAACCATCAACTTGCAAAAACTCCTTGCAAAAACTCAATGCCTAAGTAGTGATGCCTTAGATGCCTAAGTAGTGATACCTTCTGTCTCTCTCTGTTCTGTGTGTGTGATTGATATCCAAATTCTTCCTCTTTATCTTTATTAGTAGATGCTATAATCGGATTCTCTCTCTCTCTCTCTCTCTCTCTCTCCTCATATTCGAATTCTAACAGATAATTTCATAAGACAATGCCTACTAATGTCCTCCCTTTCTCTATTTATTCTCCCCCTCTCTCTTTCTCTCCTTTGATCTTCCAATTCCAAAGGTTTATCTCCATTCGTAGATTCTAAATTCATGTTTCTCTCTCTCTCTCTCTCTGTCTCTCTCTCTCCTTCCTTCCTGCCAACTCTAACAGATAATTTGATATGACATGTCCAGTTTTCATGAAAGGGACGAGGAAAGGGGAAGCTCGGCCTTTCATCTTTAAGAATAAATTTTAGCCTTGAATCTTTCTGTGTCTCTCGGAGCAGCAGATCAGTGGATCTTTGCATTTTCTTCTAGAAATTGCAAAGGAAAAAGGGGTATACAGAGAGAGAATGTGCTCATATATTTTTTCTCACTACAAGTAGAAGGCATGTCCTGTCTCTCTAGAAACGTCATTTTTATGTCTTTCTCTCTAGAAACGTCTTTTTTATTCAATATGACCCATGAGAAGGTTGGTTCGCTATTTGATCCTACAAAAGCCAAACGTACAAGATAGAGACTTATTAGTGGTGACAAACTGTTGTCTCTATCTTTTATAAAGAGGGGTTTGTTGTATCCCAAGGACTCAAAACTTTCACATTTTATGGTCTTCTAGTTTTGTGTCTATCTTGTTGGAGGATATGCATAATCCATCGGGACCGTGCCCACGTTGAAGTCTTTTCTACTTCTTTACAATGTTCCTTTACAATTTAGTAAATAGTTCGTATTACCATTACTACAAAATGATGGAATACTACAAAATGATGGAATAGGTTTTGTTAATATTTTTAATCAAAATGAAGTTCATCGAACGCATACTCTCCCATGCTTCAACTAATAAAAGAACAATTCTACATCCCATGCTTGAACTAATAAAAGAACAATTATACATTGAATGAGCTTAATGCTGTTGGGCTATGACGGTTCAAAATCGATACGATACCTAAGATTCAATGGGTGACACACATGTTAAAGAGAGTTATGAAGAAGTTTAGTGGTTTTTTTTTTTCCCTCATAAGAAATCCACTTATTTTTTAATCTTGTTTTTTTTTGAAGAAAAACATCCTATGCTATCTGAAAGGTGGAGGTTTTTTACACTTACATATTCTTCTACCTAATAGGCAAATGGAGTTTTCAATCGATCACTCCTTTGAATGGGATTAAAGTTGATAAAAAACCTTTCTTTCCATAAGTTTGAGAGTACTTCTCCTCTGATGACATTTCATAAAGCGAAAGACCATCCAATTGTTTCTCCAAGTAACACTTGTTTCAACTGATTTGCATTTTTAAGCTCAAAATCCATATGAGAGATTTCCAGATGGGATAGCTTCTAGGGCATGAGAAGAAGAGATTGGCAAGGTCCTCTCTACCTCGAATGCCATGCTTACACTAATGAGGGGCCCCATAGATTTTATTAGCTTTGGAAATGGTCCATATTTTAGGATGGAGGATTTGCCACATAAGAACAGATTTTTTGTTCTCAATGAGAGGATGCTACAAGTCGTGGCAAACTAATAGCCATCTCATGTTAGACAAATTCCAACACCATCTCCTATTAAAGGACATATGGCAGTCAATGTGCTTATGGATCATTAAAATTTTATTCAATTTATTACTATTGGTCCATCTTGAACCTTCAATCTAGGGTGGGTCATTCAAGAGAAGGACATAGGTCTTTGAGTTGTCTCAAGAGTTGATTGTGTGTCTGAGAAGGCACCGATCATCATAGTCAACTCTTCTAATAGGGTGTATTTCCTCAAATCTTATCAATGCCATCTCTCATGGTTCTAAAGATGTTTCCACTTATTTAAACCTTTGCTGCATATCTTCTTTGCTCTTTCAATGTTCTTTGATTCAACTTCTATGATTCCATTAATAGGAAACTGAATAGAATGATTTTGCCTAATCTTAGCCACCAATTTTCAATCTTTAGTAACCTTTATGTATGATTTCATCTTGTTCTGAATTTTCTCATATGGAACAGACAATGTTAGAGCCTTTAGGGGTCATTAGACACTGAGAAAACATCAATGGGACCAAATTGAGATCCTTCCACTTAGGTATTCCCTTAAGCATAAGAGAGGATTTGTCTATAAAAGTTAGTTTTTTCCATGAAGCTTTCACATTGCACCACACTTTAATTAGCCACTTGGCAACCATTTTATCTACCATACCTACCACATCTAGAATGCACAATCCACCAAACTCTTTCTATTGAGCATACATGGCCCACTTGATTCTGGGAACGCTCCTCCTATTGGGATTGCTAATCCAGAGGAAATTTCTACAAATACATTCGAGCTTGGCTAATTCTTTGTCTTTTGTTCTTCAATATGGTAGAAAATAGAATATAGAGGAAATGAGAATGGTGTTGATCACCATAGCATGCCACGTTATGTTGCACTTAGACATGCCCTTCCAGTAGGCTAATTTATTGTCCACTTTCACCAAACCCAATTCTAATGCTGGCCCATAAAAGCTTCAAAACCCATTGAGATACCGAGGAGCCAAAAACTATGTCCATTATGTATTGTTTTACATCCATGAATAGTCATTAGCGGAGAAAACATTGCCAAAAGGTGTAAACACCATGATTTTGCGTGGTTTTGTTTATTTCTGAAGGTTTAAGGTTGTTAAATTATTGATTGGACTATATGTTCTTGTGAACTAGCTATATTGATAGGACTAGATGTTTTTATGAACTAGCTATATTTAACTACGCTTACTTTGCTCCTCATGTTTTATATTTTCCTTAACGTATGCTGAAAAGTCGATTCAGACGCAATGTTTCAAAATCAATTCAGACGCAATGTTGATCTTTAAATTAATAATTAAGTGCACAAAAATGATATTCAAGCTCCTCTTTTTTTTTTTTAAATAAGAATTTCGGTTGCAGCCTACTCTGCATGGCTTGAATTAATGGAAGGAACAATTTTACAAGTGAAGGGGGCATAGTACCCATAGGATCCCTTGTATTCCACAAAGCAAGGCTCGATACACAAGCTCAAAAGAAATACAATAAGAAGCTATCTGAAGACTTTAAAACTAGTTTTAATCTAGCCTTTGGCACATGAACTATCTAGTTGCACAAAAAGGAGGTTGAACCATCACCGCTGCCTCAAGAAGCAACCAACCCAATCAACTACCCTAGTGCACATGATGGTCTATTAGGCAAGTGCAACTACCATGGTCGAATGATTAGGGAACATGAGCAAATGCTATTTTTGTGGTATGGCATAACCTATATGTTGCCATGTGCCATGTGCCATGTGGAACTACCTTCACCCAGTGATTAAGGCCATGATTTGATACTATTGTTATCATATGGCCTTACCTATATCTTACCATATGCCTATGGGGGTTGATAGGCTGGTTAAGTCACTATGTCTTGGTGTTCATAGCCACAAGGTGAAATGGATTTCACATGGGGTTGACGCAATGTGTCATGTACTATGTCGTGTCAGCAAATGAATGGACTAAATCTCACTAGGTGGACAAATCTACGAGTAGCACTAGATTTTGGCATAGGTCTACTTATGCAAATAAAAAGAATAAAAACGATCCTATGTTTAGAGCTTTTAAGATGTCACTAGAATCAATATATGAAATTTCTTGTGTATATCAGCCGAATTCTCTTTTGAATTTTTTTCATAATTTTCTTGCATGAAGTTTTTAAAACAAAATGATTCCTATAAAGAAGCTAAAGTAGAGCTCATCCACTCCTCGTATTATAGTGTAATTTTCAAAATACATGCACATTAAACACATGAAGTATCATATGCATTGAACTAAAACGTTTTGCCAAGTTCGGAGTCATGCAAAGATTCAAGCATTTGTGCATGCATTTGCATGCATACATGGAGTTTATAAGTTAATATTCATATAAGATAGCTCTTATCGAAAGTGTAAAGCACGATTTTTTTCCAAGAGACTTAAGAAATAACATGGATATGATTTTCAAAGAGGACTTAGATGTATTCCAAATAGGTGTGAAGCAATCTTTATGTAGCAATCAAATAGCTATATATCTCGTATCAAAGAGAGTCAAATAGAGCAAGAAGGCCTTCTATGGGCTTAAAACGTCACCTTAATAGGGATATTACACATTTGGTGCATTGATAATGTCCCAACTTTTCTATTATAGAAGTAATAATGAGCATTATATCTACACTAAGAGAAGCTTGATTCACAACTTCATATGTTTTATAATTTTTGTTTATTACATATTGTGCTATAAATCCCTTAGAAGTCTTGTCTCTCTTACTAAAAAACTGATTTAGAAATTTTATTTGTAATATCTAGACGGTGTGAAACATATTCTTTGCAAGAGTATTGCTTCTTAAAGGATTAAAATGTCTGTATACGTGTTTCATGCTTAGTATACTACTTTGCAATTTTAATCTGAACGGAAAGAACTTCGTTTATAGATCTTTATCCACATATGTAAATTTGACCAAGAATGATTGTGCCAAGATTCTGAGAATACGCTATTCATGACGAAGATTCGTTATCAATCTATTGTCAAAGTGATATTGATATGCTTTTCGTGGCACTAAGGATAAGTTTATATGCTTGGGTAGAGGTGATTCATCCATTTTTGGATACATTGAATCTTAGCTGTATGCTAGTTGTGTAGATAAGAGAAAGCTTACTTCAAGGTACATTTTTCACTTCACTTCAGATATGGTTCCATTTCTTGCAGTTCGCATACTGGAGAAGCATAGCATATTATAGAAGGTGATGCATGTAAAGAAGTGTTTTGGTTTTATAGATTCTCATGTTATATGGGTATACATCAATATCTACCTCTATTACTCAATGATGGCCAAAGTGCTACTAAAGTGGCTAAAAATATGGTCTATTGCATTGAGCTGATATCATTCTATTGAGTATTCATAAGCCACTACGTGCCTTCTATTTGAGAAGATGTACACTAAAAAAAAATAAATGCAAAAGGTGCTTTGTCTAAGTCCTTACCAAAGGTTATATTCAAACATTGTTGTTTCCAAGGCAATCGCTTTTACATAATGTGGCATGGCCATTGATTAGTGGTTATAAGAAAATTAATACTCTTAGTGTGTATGTGAAAGTTGAAATTGTTACCACACAATATTTAAGATATTTAATTATTTATTGGGAAACGTGCATATGTTTACTTAGTGCTCTTTGGACTTTGGTTAATTGCACTTTTTTCGGTACAACGGGCATGTATTTTTTTTCCCAAAAATGAAGTTTCGCCTTGGCCTACTCTCTCGGACTTTAATTAAAGAAAAAGAAAGAACAAGCTACAACTGAATGGGACTAGTGCCCTTGGGACTCCCCAATCCCACAAAACAAGGGTAGAAGTTGCAGGTCGAGAGCATGTTACAAAGGAGGTCAACAATCCTCCCATCCCCCTCATGCGGGGCCCACTTGGGTTTAAGCTTGTTGTTCTCAATAAGAAGTCGCCACTCTTTAGGAGGGTGTCCGAATTAATTACTGGCACATCACTCCCTCCAAATGTTCCAAAGCTTGTTTCCCCTCTTATAGCATTCCATAGTGCCGCTGAGAAGCAGATCACTTTGCCAAGCAATGCTTTCTTCTCGATGATTTATGCCTGCAATTTGAAGATATTCCCGAGGGTTTGCTAGAGTTGGAGCGACTTTGCCCAAGTGAAGAGGATGTGAACCACAATGGCCATGTATTTTGAACACGGAGAAATAACCATTCACTAAATTAGAAAGAAACTTCCCTTCTCCATGGATCAACATAAGCTGAAGCTCAATCGTGGGATTTTCTTAAGCCTTTCTTTTCTAACAAAATATCAAAATATATTTCATGTAAGAAGTGTTGATTAACCTAATTTTTTTCATGCTAAGGATCTTGCTATATAAGGGGATCTGAGCTTAAACACATACGTAAACATGATAGGGTTGAAACAAGTGAATGAGGGCTTTAAGCTTTTATAAGGAAGCACAACAAGAGGTGCAAAATATTTCTTCTTATGGGCTATCACGCATGAAAGAACAACCATTTATGGACGTGACTACCATAATAGGTATCAGAATGTTAGCAAAACAGAAGCACGTAAATTTGATAGCTCGAAAGTTGTTTTTCCTGCAATTGCTTGTACATCAGGTAGCATGCCCATAAGTTAGGAGTTAAAAGAAAATTGTTACTATTAGAGTGTATGTGAAAGTCCAAGTGGTTATCAGACAAGATATTTTGACTTGTACAATAACGCAGTATACATGAACTATTTATTGTGAAACGTGCATATGTTGAATTAGTGCTCTTTGATTTTTTGGTTAATTGCAATTTTCTGGATGTATATAGGTATAGGTACAATGGGCATGTATTTTGAAAGTTACTCTACAATATGAGGAAGCGATGAGCTCTCATTTAACTTCTTTATAGGAATCATTTCCATTATGCAAGACAATTATGAATAAGTTTAAAATAGAATTCGACTGGTATACACAATAAAGTACATATATTGATTCTAGAGACCTCTTAGAATTTCCAAAAAGAGGATTTTTTTTATGTTTATTATTTTTACTTGCACGAAACGACCTATGCCAAAATCTAGTGCGACTTGTAGATTTGTCCATCTAGCAAGACTTGTAGATTTCTCCACCTAGCAAAGTTTAGTCCGCCATCCGCTGACCCGATATAATGCACAACACATTGCATCGACCCCATATGAAATCGATTTCACCTTATGGCTTTAGCCACATAGAGAGAGAGAGAGAGTAATCTAACATGCCTATCGATCCTCATAGACATATGGCAACATATAGGTCAAACCATATGCTAAAAAAAGCATCTAATCATGGCTTTCATCACCCAACCAAGGTAGTTTGCCCTCCCTACTAGCACATTGCAATACATTCACCTATCGACCCACATAAGCACATGGTGACACATAGGTTGGGCCATACCATGAAAGTAGCATTGGCTCATGTTCCCTTGTCACCCTCTCAAGGTAGATCCATCTGCCTACTAGACCATGATGTGCAATAAAGAAGTTGGTTTGGTTGCTCACCTCTTGAGGCAGGGATAGGTATTCAACCTCCCCTATGTACAACTAAATAGTTTATGGGCCAAAGACTAGATTAAAACTAGTTGCAAAGCCTTTAGATAGCTTCTCGCTATATTTCTTTCGACCTTGTTTGGCACATCACCCTTGCTTTGTGGAATAAAGGGGATTCCATGGGTACTATGCCCCCTTCACTTGTACAATTTTCTTTTTCATGAATTCAAGACATGAAGAGTAGGCTTTACCCCAACTTCTCTTTGGAAAAAAGAGGACCTTGAAGATATATATTGTTGTGCACTTAATTATTCATTAAAATATCAAGATTGCGTCTGAATTTATCTTTCAGCATATGTTAATGAAAATATATAACACAAAGAGGAAAGAAAGCATGTTGACAAAAACATCTAATCCTATTAACAAGATAGAGACAAAACTGAAAAATCATTAACAATGGTATTATCAAGTTAATACACAAAAAAGGGGAAAAGAACAGAATAGAGAACTGACGTCCTATTACGATGCTCCAAACAAGATACAAGATCATTGCAAAAGTCATTGCCAACATAATCTCTTGCCACTTGAGAGTGTGGTTAAGCGAGGACCAAAAAGGTTTCATCAAAAGCAGGTCAATTTTGGAAACCATTATAGATGGATTATACATATACTTTAACAATGACATTATCAAGTTAATACACAAAAAAGGGGAAAAGAACAAAATAGAGAACTCGCGTCCTATTACGATGCTCCAAACAAGATACAAGATCATTGCCAAAGTCATTGCCAACAGAATCTCTTGCCACTTGAGAGCGTGGTTAAGCGAGGACCAAAAAGGTTTCACCGAAGGCAGGTCAATTTTGGAAACCATTATAGATATCTGGGAAGGTCTTGAATTTGCAAATGAGTCTAAACAAGACGTGGTCTTCCTCAAGATCGACTTTGATAAAGCCTACGACAGGCTGGAATGGAACTATATTCTACAATCACTCCAAGATCTTGGATGTAGTCAGAAATTCACCAAGATGATCGTGACCCTTCTTGGAAACGCATCGACCCAAATTAACATTAATGGAAAACTTTCAAAGGTGATCAAACTTAGAAGATCTATCAGATAAGGGTGCCCATTGGCTCCCCTTCTCTTTGCCATTGCCACGGAAAGGCTTAGCAGGCTGGTGGAGCATCAGGTGGAAGCTGGTAATATCAAAGGCCTCCATTTGCCTCATGACCATAGTCAGATCACCATGAGACTTTTTGCCGATGATATGAACACGTTTGTTCACAATGATAGTACCAGCCTGGAGACGTTCTGGAGGTGTCAGGCTACTTTTTGTGAAGCCTCTGGATCCACAATCAACCACTCTAAGATCGCCTTTAGAGCTATTCTTGGGTCACAACCCGACCTTCTCATTGATCATGGCTGTCAAATCATTTGGCAGGGCCAAATTTTTTGGCTTCGTGGGATTCCCTTGGGGTTTGGCGTCTCTATGGAACAACGGTGGAACTGGGTGCTGGCCAAACTCGAAAACAAGCTTAATTATAGGAGAGGTATGCAAATCAATCTTGCTGGTCGTGCTATGTATATCAACACGTTCCTCTTATCATCTACCATTTATTGCCTTTCTTGTTGGAGACCGAAAGAGCAAGATCTATCCAAACTGGATAGTATTTGTAGAAACTTCCTTTGGACGGGCGACCACAATAGGAGGGGGGTGCCTAAAATCAAGTGGTCCATCTGCACCAGCCATAGAGATAGTGGGGGACTTGGTATCCTAGACATTGGGTGCATGGCTAACAAACTGGCGGCCAAATGGATGATTAAGGCTTGGTGCAACGGGGAGGCCTCGTGAGCCAAGTTGATCTTCAGAAACAAGAACGAGTTGGCTCTCGTGGGTTTCCCAAATTGGAAGAATCTTGACATCTTGACCTTGCTGTTTTCCCCGATCCTTGTCTTCCCGAAAGGCTCTAATCTCGTGTGCTCCCTATGGAAGAGTTGGAATAAAGTCAAAAGCTACACAAGAGTAAGTGAAGACTAGAAGTGGGCAGTTGGTATCAGACAAAACGACTCTATCTGGTTTTCGATCCATGACGTCTGGAGTGTGGAATCTTGGAACATTCAAAATGCCAAGAAGTTATGGAACAAAGCCTTCAAAAAATGGAAACATCTCTGGAAACAAGACACCAACTGTTGGATCAACTTCGAGAATATTGACCCTTGCGTCAACATTTCGTACGAAGAATGGAATACTTTGCAAAGAAGATGTCTCGCTTGGGACCGACACAAAGTTCACCTTCTCATGGGACACGACACGTCGAGCTCGCTTGGTCTCAAATGGCACAATGGGAATAGCCTATCAAAAATCCCGAACATCAAAGAAACGATTGACTATCAGGTTGACCTTAACAAGAAGTGGTGCTTGTCATGGACACGGCTTCGGTGGGACATGAAGTTCATGGCTATCTGGCACCCCCTCATAGAAATCAAAAAGTCTGTCCTCTTATGGCAAATTCTTCATCATGGAATCTGGACTAACCTTAAGGCTAGCAATTTTTGTGGGATTCCTCCCTGGTGCAAATGCTGCTACCGGTCTATCGAGGATGTTTCACACATCTTATTTACCTGCCCCAACTCCAACAGACTCTGGCAGACAGTTGGAAAGAAAATTAGACTTCAAAAACATCTTAGTTGGCAGCAAGCCCTGCTGGGAGAAGCGATCGGCTGCTCCGCGACTCTCTAGAACGCCACCAGAGGGGAGGTCCTATGCAAAATCTGACGGGAAAGATGTGCTTTCAACTTCGTTGACTCCCCCAAAGAGTGGTCAATTGAGAAATCAAAGAATGGTCAATCTTTGGGGGGTCCCGTGGGCACTAGTCCCCTTCTCTTGTACTTTTCTTTATTTAATTCAAGTCCGGGAGAGTAGGCTAATGCCGAACTTCCTTTATATTAAAACTAAAAAATCATAAAAGGCACTTAAAATTTTGCATCCTTGGGATACAACAAATCCTTTTAATACAGGAAAATGACAGTAGTTTGTCACCACTAACAAGTCTCCATCTTGTACATTTAGCACTAACAAGTCTCCATCTTGTACATTTAGCTTTTGTAGGATCAAAGAGAGACCCCCCCGGGTCCATGACACAAAGTGGACATAGAGGATGAGAGAGATGAGATAGAGAGAGAGAATAGAGATATAGAAGACGACTATAGCATATCATTGAACGGAGAGAAACAGACGGAATTAGAAGACCAATGAGAGAGAGAGAGAAGGCATTGTCGCATCAAATTATCTGTAAGAAGTCGGAGAGAGAGAGAGAGAAAGAGAGAGCAGACATTTTCATCCATACATGGATGCAGAACATTCACTACAAGGGATTCGCATGCAAACGTAAGACCGCACGATTGATTAGAATCGAGGAACATGTACAGAAATAATGATATGTAGACCCTCTCTCAAAATCGATCTAATAATGATATGTAGAAGGTCTTTCAAAATCGATCAAACATGATACGTAAGATTAAAATATAAATCTAATTATTGGTCATTTGATTTTAATTGACCTATGGTGAGGTGCACCAATTAACTCGTTTAGTTTCCCAATTCAGTTTATATTGAATTTGCAGCACTCCAACTCATATCTGACTTGTATATTAAGACGTGTAAATTTAAGCTAGAGTAAGAGTGCGAAAATTGTAAAATTGCATGCCCCTGATTAGTCCAAAATTTTCAAAAACCTTGGGATCTTTATTATTCTCTCTATTTTGACTTCCATTGTTCCAAACCTTACCATTTTAAATGTAAAAAATAATGAGCAACTATGGTATCCGTGATGAAGTGTTCTATTCGTCACCCGATATTCTTAATTTTCTCTAGTCCACATCTTTTAGGTGAACTTTCACATCAAATCCTTCTATCTTTGTACATTCCAACGACCTTTTCATTTTGTTCACCATCTAAAAAAGGTATTAACATACTTTAGTGCACCTATCTGAGTATCTTTTCAATAGCAAAAATCAAATTTTCCACTAGTGTATTTAATCATAGTGTCTCACATTGTGTTCTGCGCTATTATATTCATGAACAAGGCAATCAAATGATCAATCGATAGGTTTAACTATTTTAATGAGTTCTATTTTAATGAGTTCTAAGCCACGTGATCTCACATGTATCCTATGTCATAAATCTTCAACTTGACCTCAATAGGATGAGCTCAATCGGAAAGAGGTAAAAGTGTACATTCCTTCTCTAATCTATGGCGAATAACGTTCTTTTTCCTTTTTTCTCAATAAGTAAGAATCTTGTCTCTCGATCTTGTATAAATCATTATCTAGCAATGTACCTTACTAAAAAACTTATTGTCTACTACATAAATAACTAATAAAAGGTCTCTAAGAGCATATGAACTTTAAATACATGTTGAGAGATGTTTCCTATTCCTAAATTCCATATAATATTTGACACATACAAGTTTCTTGAACCTTTTCCTCTGAAGCTCATGTCATTAACCCCATCCATTACTAGTGCAGCCTGTGTCATAATTTCTATCAATTCCTTAATGCTGATGTAATGTGACCATATGAAATTCGTTATTCTGTGCATAATATGTGTTTTTATAGCTACCATATGCTACCCATTTTCTTTTAATCGCATCTTGTCTTCCTCCTTCATTTGTTCCCTCTTCATTTTCTAGGTCCACATTGTTGTGCTTAGTGGATTTTTTCTCGAGTCAATCTACATTTATGCTTGTGAAAAAAATCTCTTTTGATGTTTATTTTTCTGCAAGAAGACCATTCGTTCTAGAACGAGTCTATTATGTGTGTGTGGCTGGTTAGAAAGGTAAGGGTAAATGTGGATATTCTTCTAATAACAAAACCGTCGTAAGTGCTACATGATTAAAAAAGGAAAAGAAAGTTTTTTTTAATATAAAGGAAGTTCGGCATTAGCCTACTCTCCCGGCTTGAATTAAATAAAGAAAAGTACAAGAGAAAGGGACTAGTGCCCACACGACCCCCCAAATCCCACAAAGCAAGGGAAGCTTTTACAGAGCTTAGATGACATTACAAAGAAGGTTAATCACCCTCTCATCACCCTCATGTTGAGATGGGAGGAGATAGGTAGAAATAATTTTCCAAATATTGTGATGCAAATGATCATATCATCAAAAACTATGCTAAGAAAGTTGAGATGGGAGGAGATAGGTAGAAATAATTTTCCAAATATTGTGATGCAAATGATCATATCATCAAAAACTATGCTAAGCTTGCTGCCAAAGAGGAAAAAAAGAGGATTTATGGTTCTTGTAGACACTTTTACTTCTAGAAATAAGCATGAAAACTTAGCAAAAAATCAAGCATTTAGTAAATGATTTAGTTGTGCCCCATCAAATGTATGTGAGTTGTGGGCTCAAATATTTGGTACTTTGATGGTGGTGCAACCAAACATATAACGTATCAACATTGATTTGTTTTTTATTTATTTGAGCCTCGCCTAGTGGAAATACTCTCACATGTTCAAACAAACCCTTATAACTTATCATGAAAATGAAACAATTATCCTTATCTACTATTAATGGCAGTATATTGTAGCGCTTCCACAATTACAAGCGAGACATGTGTAGACAAACCCTCATAACCTCTCATGAAAATGAAACAACTATCCTTATCTGCTATTAATGGTACTATATTGTAGCACTTCCACAATCACAAGATATCCCCAATCACAAGCTTCCAATCATCAAGAATAGTTGAATAGAGAAAAAAAAAGTTACACAAATATGATGTGACACAATAGTGAAGATGTGATGCTGGAAAAGAGAAGATCTCATGTTATAGATTTGCATCATATAGAATAGCTTTCACAAAATAGCTTTGGGATGAAGCCTAAACCTCCCAATCAACCCAGAGCTATCTCAATCTCATTCACACTCACACTATCACTCTCACTCTCACTCATAATCTCACCCTCAAACACAAGCTAATTCTCACATTTTTGGCCTCCTCTTGCATGACATAACGAAATCTCCCAAATAGAGTTGATCCTTGCCTCAAGCAATTGCAGGATGAACAAATTTAGCGAAAGTCTTGTTGATATATTTAGGTAGTGATGTGTGTGAACACTCTAGGACAGCTAGGGCACTTCTTTCCCTCTTTAGGAGGTCCCCCCCTGTATATACGCCTATTGCCCTAATGGGCTACTTATCTTTGTACATTCTAGTGGTAATACATTCAATATTGTGTGTTGTGCTCCAAGCTTCTTCTTCTTCCTTGTGTTGTTTGCATGCTTCCCTAGACATCTAACTTCAACAATTGGTATCAGAGCAGTTCACTGCTTCATCTAGGGCATTGTCAACACCTCTCCGATTGTAGTCTCAAAATCACACGAAATTTGGTGAGCATACTCAGGGTGTCTCTGAGCTCCTTTCGACCTCCGAATGCACTATCACAGTGGTTGTGCAAGCTATTTTGTCTGGCTTGGAACAAAGCAATGATGAGAAAAAATGCCTTTTGCAATGAGCCATTGGATTGGCTCTTTGATTGGACGGTCTCGCTTGAGTTCTTGGAAGATTAGGCACCTTTATTGCTGGCCTTTGGATCGGGCCTCGATCGAATCATCTAAATTCATCCCATCAAAGAAGAAGGCACCTTTTAAAGGCAACATGAGATGATCTGCAAATCCGACGGTTGAGATGCATACTCAAAAAAGGATCAACCAATTAGCGTAGAGATTGTGCACACTCTTGCCTTTATTCCCATGAATTTAAATGCATTCTCTCTCTAGATTCTTGTGCAATTCAATATAGGCCATCAATTCGATCAATCCAAAGGCTCACGTTTACTCACCGATGAGAGACCAAACACATACTTTTAAAAATATTATTGTAATTCAGAATATCATTAGTGGTTTTATGTGGCTCCTTATCATAAATTAAGCTTTCTAATCCCTAAAAATTAGGGATCCTTACAAGACTCATGCAAGGCTCACTTTTTTCCCTAATGACTGATTGTATGTATACATGTGTGTGTACACATGTGTATGTATATGTGTGTATACATGTATGTATGTTGTAGAAGGTGTCGAAGATGGTGATATTCTGTAGATTCCTATTCGTGCTACTGATTCTATTGCGCCTACTGTAGAGCAAATTCGTTGGGATGGCAGAGATGCTCAAGCACATGCATTGATAGCTTTGTCTATCAAACGTGCCATTATTCCTCACATTCGCTCTTGCAGAACAACTAAGGATGCTTGGGACACACTTACCACATTGTACCAGGCTAGGAATGAGGTTCGTGTTGCTTACCTTCGAAAAATTTTGGAGAGTGAGAACATGAATGAAGGTGATTCTATGGATTGTTTTCTCACAAAGATCAAGGATTTGAAGGAACAGTTCATTTCTGCAGATGAAGTCCTTCCTAATAGTTCACTTGTGCAAACTATTTTGAATGGTCTTCCGGACTCATATTGGAGTTCTGCTTCTACTCTTTGTTTGATGATGAAAGGAAATCCAAATGCCTTAACATTTGAAGAGTTAGTTTCTGTTTTGTTGTAGGAAGACCACTCTAGGCACAATAGGTCTACTATGCATGTTGCAGATGAAGCTTTCCTGGCTAGTCAGAAGGGAAAAGGAAAATGGAGCTCTTCTACTATTAAGTAAAAACTACAAATGCTGCACATTCGAAGAAGGAAGACAAAGATGAAAAGAAACCAAAAAAGCAAAAATTGTTCTTCTAATACTGTAAAGCAAATGATCATGTCATTAAGAGGTGTCGAAAACTCATTGCTAAAGAGGCAAAGAAGAAAGAGGCTGAAATGGTTGTTGTAGAGGCCTCTACACAAAAAATACGGCTAATCTTGTGTAGGAAGAATATCGACGTTTACTACTGTTTGCAATTTTGACCCATCTTCTCATGAGAAGTGCATGTCTGCAATAGACTCAGATGTTTGGTACTTTGATAGTGGGCTGGCCAAACATATTACCTCGCAATGTAGTTTCTTCTCTTCACTCGAGCCTGTCCCTACAAGGAATACTGTTACATGCGCCAACAACTCCTCTTATCCTATTATGGGAGTTGGTAAGATCATTTTGACTACTATTCACGGTAGTTCTTTCACTTTGTCAGATGCTTTGTTTGTGCCAGGGATCAAGAAAAATCTGTTATCAATTTTTGCATTAGCCAAGATTGGCTTGGTTGTAATACACCACACATTTTTTTATGGGTAGCCAGCTTTGGCTTGCCAAATGAAGTCCTCAATTCAAAGTTATTTTCACTTTTTGCTAGTGAATTTCTTTTTTAGAGGAAGTTCAATGAGCATATTCTTAGCCCATCCTTTTGACCCGTTCTTCGATGGCATATACAATCACACCACAATTCCATGTATATCTTGATTTAGGATCGATGTCAAAGTTACTATGATAGAGTCAGGTGAAATATATATTCTGCCATATGAATTTGAACGCTTCCATAAAATTATAAATATTGTATGTATCAAAATTTTATATATAAATATATCTAATAATATTTGGTATCAAGAAATTATTATGGGTGTGTCTGTGTGTATGCATGTGTGCATTTTGATTTTTGTAGGTACTATGTGCTATAATTTATGACCTTCTATGAAAAAAATTTGACTAAGTCCCAACAAGTAGGGTCCTAGAAATTAGGGTTTTATTTAGTTTGGTTGCATTTTGAAGTGCCATTTATAGCAGCATTTATATATATATATATATATATATATATATATATATATATATATATATATATATATATATATATATATATATATATATAGTGTTTTTATAGTGTTCGTACTTATATTTATATTTATAATTTGTGGGGGTATTTACAAAAGAAAGAAAACTGAAATTGGACTTGCAATTTACAAAACTCAACAAAAGTAGATGGTTGGCTACCGAAATCTCCTCCAAAACTTCTCCAACTCTCTTGAAAAGTAGACACATAGAGAGACACATATATATAGCGCACACACACACACACACACACATATATATATATATATATATATATATATATATATATATATATATATATATATATATATATATATATATATATATATATATATATATATATATATATATATATATATATATATATATATATATATATATATATATATATATATATATATATATGTGTGTGTGTGTGTGTGTGCGCGTGTGTGTGTATGTGTATGTGTATGTATAGCACATATTACACACAAAGATATAAATAGTAGCATTTATGGCAACATTTATGTATATATATAGAGCATGTGGAAAGTCGGGCTACAAAGAAAAGATGAAGACATAAGTCCTCAAACTCTCAGGTATCAACAATATAAAGGGTTGCACATCGACAAGCCTTTTCTTTAAGGCCCTCGGCTTGCACATAGCAGCTCAATTAAGTTTCAGCCAGTACCAATGGCAAAGGTCCCCAAACTTCATGAGAGTCTTTAAACCATCATCAACCCTTTTTGGAAGCCATGGCTTGTGCAAAAGGAGGTATAGTTGGAAATTCTAGCACTTGTGCAAATATTACCGGTGGGGCTAATTTGAGGAGCTCCCATTTGTGCATGGAGGTTTCTTCAAGTGAATCATGTTTGTGAGCTAATACATCACACATTTATCTATGGGCACACACCTTTGGTTGGCAAAAAATATGAGGTCATTAATTAAAAAATACATCCCTCCTTGTTTGGTTATTTTCACTTTTTGTGAACACTAAATTTTTTCAGGGGAAGTTCAATGAGCATATTCTTAGCCTCTATTCAACTTGGAGTTTGAGCCTCTATTCAGTTTATAATCAAAGAAGTTCTAACTTAAGTTTGAGCCTCTATTCAAGTTGAAATTAGGCAAGCAAAAACTTAAGTTTGAGAGTTAGAGAGGCTTGAACTTAAGATTTTGCTTCCACTCAACTGGAAGCCATAAAGACTCAAGTTTTAGTTTGAGACTCTATTTAACTTGGAATTTCAACCTATATTCAATTTGGAGTTGAATTTAAGTTTCAGCCTCTATTCAATTTTGAGTGAGATAATTTCAAACTTATAGTGGAGCCTCTATTCAACTTGAAGTCAGTGAAGCTAGAACCTAAGTTTGGGTGTGAATTCAAGTTGGAGTTTATGTTTGATTCTATTGAACTTGGAGTCAGAGAGATGCGAACTTAAGTTTGATCCTCTATTCAATGTGCGGTTTAAAAGGGTCAAATTTAATTTTGAGTCTCTATTCAAGTTGGAGTGAGAGAGGTTTGACATTAAGTTTGAGATTCCATTAAATTTGGAGTTAGGCAACCTAAGTTTGAACCTCTATTTAATTTGAAGTCTGAGAGTTGCAAACATAAGTTTAAGCCTCTATTCAAGTTTGAGTAATATAGACTCAAACTTAAGGTGGAACCTCTATATAACTTGAAGCTAGACAGGCTCTAGCTCAACTTTTCGCTTCTATTCAATTTCAACCTTAAGTTTGGGTTTCTATTCAATTTGGAATCAGAGAGGCTGAGTCTTAAGGTGGAGCCTTTATTCAATGTGGAGCCATAGAGTTTCCAACTTATGTTTGAGCCATTATTCAAGTTGGAGAGCTTCAAACTTAAGTTTGAGCATCCATTCAGCTTGGATTTGAGCTTAAAAAGGCAAATCAATTGGAAACAAGTGTTACTTGGAGAAACAAATCAACTTTGATCCCATTCTAAAGAGTTGTCGATTGAAAAATCCCTTTGCCTCTTAGGTAGAAGAATGTCTAACTATACAAAATCTCCACCTTTAAGACACCATAGGATGTTTTTCTTCAAAACAAAACAAGATTAGAAGTAAGTGGGTCTCTCATGAGGATGACAAAAAAGTCATCAAACTTCTTGGTAACTTTCTTTAACACGTGTGTCACCCATTGAATCTTAAGTATCTTATCAGTTTTGAACGATCATAGCCCAAGGGCACTAACCCCATTCATTGTATAATTGTTGTTTTATTAATTCAAGCATAAGAGAGTAGGCGTTGGATGAACTCTGTTTTGATTAAAAATATTAACAAAATCTATTCCATCATTTTGTAGTAACGGTAATACGAACTATTTACAAAATTCTAAAGGAAAATTTGTTAAGAACTAGAAAAGATTTCAACGTGGGCATTGTCCCGATGGATTATGCGTATACTCCAACAAGATAGATAAAAGTTTGCGTCCTTGGGATACAACAAACGCCTCTTTATAAAAGATAGAGACACCAGTTTGCCAACATTAACAAGTCTCTATCTTGTACGTTTCGCTTTTGTAGGATCAAATAGTGAACCATCCTGTTCATGGCTCGTATTGAAATAATTCTATCGCCGTTGTGTATGCCTTCTACATGTAATGAGAAAAAATTCCAAGATATGAGCACATTCTCTCTCTGTATACTTTTTTTCCTTTGCAATTTCTAGAAGAGAATGCGATATCGTAAAGATCCACCGATCTACTGCTCGGAGAGACACATAGAAAGATTCAAGGCTAAAATTTATTCTTAAACATGAAACGCCCGGTTTCCCCTTTCCTCATCCCTTTCATGAAAAATGGACATGTCATATCAAATTATCTGTTAGAGTTGGCAGTATATATATATATATATATATATATATATATATATATATATATATATATATATATATATATATATATATATACATATATAGAGAGAGAGAGAGAGAGAGAGAGAGAGAGAGAGAGAGATGAAACATGAATATGGAATCTACTAATGGAGATAAACCTTTGGAATTGGAAGACCAACAGCGAGAAAGAGAGAGGGGGAGAACAAGTAGAGAAAGGGAGGGAATTAGTAGGCATTGTCTTATGAAATTTTCTGTTAGAATTCGAACATGAGGGGAGAGAGAGATAGAGAGAGAGAGAGAGAATGCAATTATAGCATCTACGAATAGAGATAAAGATCAAGAATTTTTTAACCTTGATGATTGTGAACCTATTGCGAGTCCCGTGGAAAGGGTTTTACGATTGAGTTCATGATGTTGGAGATGCATTTAATGATAGCATCTATTAATTACGGTGTGGGATTTCTTATTTATGTATACATCACTCGACGTCATATTTCCATTCATACAATTTTTTAATCACAAATCAGTTGGTTGGTCTTCTCTAGGTCCAAATATTTAAATTTGTATTTAATCGTAAGTCCATGTGGTCTTAAAAGCAAGTTATGTAGTGTAGACTAGAGGTTGAGGCCTTCAATACTTTATTCAGAGATCTTGGGTTCAATTCCTACAAGAAGGAGAGAAAGGTGTGTATTTTAAGCAAACCGAAGCCCAATCTTATAGAAGTTCCTAACTCCAATTAACTACGTCACTTAGAGCACATGTAGCTAAATGAGTGACCATTGGTTGAATAGTATGAACCTACATATAAAGGAATGCCCTTGGAGAAAAATATATATAAAGGAATTGAAATGGGAGGAGATTCATCTCTCTTCTTCGTGGTGGTTGTCATTCATGATATCCTCACCGTGGTATCAAAGGCAATAGTATTGGAAAATGTTCAAATCCATCATTCAAGTAGAACTCCATTAAAGATGATTATTTGTTCTATAAATATAACCTTAATATTCCAAGTTATCGAGAATTCTGTCAAAAGGTTTTGCTTGAGTGTCATCATGTTCTAAGTTTTGGACATGTCGGCTTAAAACAAACTTATGATGTAGTGAAGAAATATTTTTATTGGCCAGGTGTCCAAACTGATGCTGATGCTCAAAGTTATGTTTTAAAATGTGCAAAGTGCCAAGTCAAGAAAGAAAAAACGCTTAGGATAGTATGAATACTGGATCCATTCGGACTTCCATTTGGCAAATGGAAAAGTAACTAAAATTTTTAGGAGCTCTCTCATTTTATGTTAAATTTAACCATAACAAAAAATGGTTATGGTTTCTCTCTCTCTCTCATGTTCGAAATCTAACAGAATCTAGCAGGACAACGCCTACTCGTTCCCACTCTTTCTCTATTTATTCTCTCTCTCTCTCTCTGTCTCTTTCGTTGGTCTACTAATTCTATATGTTTATATTCTGCATTCGTAGACAAATAGCAGTGTTTTATCTCTCTCTCTCTCTCTCTCGGCCTTGCTCTCTCGAACTCTAATAGATATTTTGATGGGACATGTCCACTTTTCATGAGAGGGACGTGGAGAAGGGAAGTAAGGCCTTTTATCATTTAGAATAACTTCTGCTTTGAATCATTCTATGTTTTCCCTCCGAGCAGAAAATCAATGGAGCTTTATACGACATCGCTTTTCTTCTTGAAGTTGCGAAAGAAAAAAGATATACACGCAGAGAATGTGTTCATATCTTGGAATCCAAGTACAACTGGAAGCCATAGAGAAGGCGAATATCTCAAGAGAGGTCATATTTAATAAATATGTTCCATGGATCGCTCTCTGATGCTACAAAAGCTAAATGTACAGGATGGAGACTCGTTAGTAATGCCAAACTGCAGTCTCCGTCTTGTATAAAGATGGATTTGTTCTATCCAAAGGACGCTAACTTTTATAATTTTATGATCTTTTAGTGTTCTCTGTATCTTGCTACAGTATACACATAATCCATCGGGACCATGCCCACGGTCAACTCTTCTATAGTTCTTAAAAATTTTCCTTTGCAATTCAGTACATAGTTCGTATTACTGTTACCACAAAGTAATGGAATGAATTTTTTTTATAAAATTTTTTGAAGGTTTACGGTTGTACAATTCTTGACGGGAGAATTGTACAACCGTAAACTTTTTTTTTTGGAGGCATAGTAGCGAGTGGAGCATTCCATCTCTATTCTTTCTTCTAGTCAACAGTCACCAAAGTTATATTAAACTATGCCTACTTTCCTCATCATGTGTCATATTTACCTTAACCTATGGTTAAAAATCAATTCAGACGGAATGTTGAAAAATCACTTCAGGGGCAATATTGATCTTTGACTCAATAATTGAGTGCTCATGATTCTACCTTCATAGATTGATAAGGAATCTTGTTCATGAGTAGTTTATTCTCACCAAAATTGGGACAATCATTCTTGGTCAAATTCACATATGTGGATAATGATCTATTAAATAAGTTCTTCCCATGCATATTAAGCTTGCAAACTACTATGCATATATACTTACTTTGAAACAAGCATATACATCTTTTAGTCCTATAAAAGTAATCCTCTTGCAAAGAATATGTTTCATACCCTCCAAATATTACAAATAAGAAGTTTTAATAAATTTTTCATGAAGAGAGACAAGTCTTCCAAGGATTTGTAAACAAAATATGTAATAAACACAAATTACAAAACATATGCAATTGTCAATCAAGCTTCTCGTAGTGTAGAGATAATGCTTCTTGTTAATTCTAGGTGAATTTTTCAATCCATAGAAGGTCTTCTTGAGGAGAGATAACTCTCCTCCCAACCATATACCATTATATATAGCTCTCTCCAAGGGAATTCCTTCTTAGGTAGATGGATTCTAGCCATCCATGGTCAGCCATGTAATTGCATGTGCCCCGAGTGTTCCATTTAACTAGAGCTAACTCAACTAGATGCTTCTCGAAAGTTCAAGAGCTTTTTGGATAAAATACTCTCCCTGTGTACCCCATGGGGATTGAACCCAAGACCTCCTTCTTCACACCCTTTAGACTTAACCACTAGGCTAAGCGGATCACTTCTTTACAAAACCACATGACTCATGTGTATGTCTAGTATTGAGATCTTTATTCATACACAAGAGTGAACAAATGGTGTCCGAGTTTAGATCTATCTAAGCTAGTTGGATTCTTAGATCATAGATTATTTTATTACATATGAGAACTTGGATTTGAGGATAGTCCAACTAGAATCACCTTGTATGTGAAGTGTGCCAATGATGTACTTCTTATCATGGTTGTTTATGCACATATGCTCCTCACTAGTCTTAATCAAATATATATTTCTAAATTTATGACTTATTCTTATGTGTTCTTTGGAATGTAAGATTTCGAACATGTGGATCATTATTTTGGTAGTGAGTTTATGCAAGTTGTTGCTAGAATTACTTTGCGTCGAACTAAATACATTGGAACTTTATTTCAATTCTTTAACCTTATTGCCAACTCCCTTTGAAAGAGGTTTATGATTGATTCTTCATGATGTTGGAGATGATTTTTGTGTTAGCATCTAATAGATAGTGTGTTGGATTCCTTATTTATATATACACCATAATATGTCACATTTGGTTTAATTCCCCTCATATGAGGATTTTGTTTCATAGCCGAGGAGCTTAGCATTGGAAAGTAGTTAAGTTTGTCTTTTGCTACTTGCTTGGCACTTGAAAGCTTTGGTTTTTCCATCCCAAGGGAAAATTATTATTGTCAAAGTTACAAGATTTTTTTTTAATATTGGTCTAGGTATTATGGTACTCATGTGCCCATAAATAGTAGTTTTGTTTAATTTTTCATGTGTGATAGCACACACATATCTTGCTTAAGAAGGAAGCAACGTCATGTAGAAACTTCAAGTTATATAGTTGTGTATAGGATGACTTTCAATAGTTATTTTTGACTTTTTTTGGTTGTGATGCCTTATGGATGACTTGGTTGTTGCTCATAGTTCTACCATAACCATATTCACTAATAGTAAGAGCACATTCCTGGTTGCAAGGACCTTAATTTTATAAAGTAAATGATTGTCCGATCATTTTGTACAAATTTGTCATCACAAATTACATGCTCAATCTTGGGTAGGTCCAAATGCTAAAATTTCAGTTTGAGCATGTCCATGTGGTCTGCATCCTAAAGCTCATTACCTTTCATTGAAGTTAATTCTATGTGATTTGGATTGGATTTCTCATGCTTTTCAAAATCTAAGTCCATGCTTCTTCAACACATCAAAGATGTATTTCCTCTACATGCACTAGATACCCACTATCTTTATATATAACTTGAATACCTTAAAAATATTTTGGCTCACCACACATAAGTAGAAACATCCTTCATGTTCTCTATTCTAGAATAATGACTACCCAAATTTGGTTTGTTTGTATCCAAAAATAATCAAGTAGTCTACAAGACTTTTATTTCACGGCCTTGTGGCTTGCTTGAGAACATAGAGTGCATTCTTTAACTTGTAAACATAATTTCGTCTCATTTTATTTTTTAATGCCAGTGGTTGGTCTATGTATACTAACTCCTCCAGATCCCAATTTAGAAAAGCATTATTCACATCAATTTAATACATGATACACTGCTTCCTAGTCCCACTTGCCATGATTGTTATAATGGTAGTTATCTTAGCCATAGAGTTAAAGTTCTCTTCATAGTCTACTCCATAGGTTCGAGTGAAGCCTTTAGCTGAAAGCCTTGTATTATACCTAGAATGGCTACCATTGGAGTGCTTCGTCACCTTAAATACCCACGTATCAAACACTAATGTCCAAGTGTGATTATCCTCCAAGTATTTGATGTCCTCCTACATAACCTTTTGCCACTCGATGCATGTATTTACTTCTTCAAAGCATGTGGCTTCTTCAAAAGCATTAAACATTTATGCATAGTGTTTAGGCATGAATGAATCACAGGTAAGATTCGTGACTACGTACCTTACCTAATTACACCTTTTGATTTCACCATTGCATTGATTTGGATATTTTTATCCTACCTGTATGCTCTCCCCTTCTTTGCATGATGGTCTACATTGAGCTCAATCCATAAGTCTTCATCTTCTTCTATCTTGATGATTTTGTACTTGTTTTTTTTCCTTATATCACTAAGTTGACTTGATGTAGGGCTATCTCCACTTCATGATGAGTGCTTACTTGAGTCCTTTGGTCCAATAAGGACTATTCTCTCTGGTTCTTCATTTCCTCTTGAAGTCCTTTCTTCATCATCTTCATTTTCCTACATAGATATATTCAAACAATACCAAGGTATGATCTCATGAGTCTAAAGTCCGTTTAAACATTTAGCTTCATAGGTGTACGGTAGCCATACCCCTTTTGCTCATATAGATACCCTACGAAGACACATCTTTATGATCTACCATCGTGTTTTCTTCTCAGTTCACATTGTATGAACTCTTCTATACTTCTTAAAAATGTTCCTTTGCAATTCAGTACATAGTTCGTATTAAATAATGGAATGGTTTGTTTTCGAAGGTTTACGGTTGTACAATTCTTGATAGGAGTAAATTTCTTTTTGTGGAGGCATAGTAGTGAGTTGAGCATTCCATCTCCATTCCCTCTTCTAGTCAACAGTAACCAAAGTTATATAAGTATGTTTACTTTCCTCATCATGTGTCATATTTTGTATGTTTACTTTCCTCATCATGTGTCATATTTTCCTTAACGTATGCTGACAATTCAATTCAGACGGAAGGTTGAAAAATCAATTTGGGGGCAATGTTGATCTTTGACTCAATAATTGAGTGCATAAAGAACATGAGTCTACCTTCATAGATTGATAAGGAATCTTGTTCATGAGTAATTTATTCTCACAAAACTTCGGACAATTTCTTGGTCAAATTTACATATGTGGAGAATGATATTTTTTTTTTATAAAGGAAGTTCTGCAATAGCTTTATCTCTCAGACTTTAGTTAAAATGAAAGAAAACAATTGTACAGGTGAATGGGTCTAGCACCCTTGGGACCCCTTGAATCCCACAAAGCAAGGGAACAACAAACAAAGCTAGAGGGTTTTACAACGGAGGTCGATAACGCTGTCATCCCCCTCATGTGATGTGGGGCCCACTTCAATTTAATCTTGTTGTTGTCGAGGAAAAACACTCTGTGATGTGTAAAAGGTGATGGATTCTTACAGTTGGAAACTCTTTTTCCCAAGAGGAAAAAAGATTTATTGATATACCATTTTTTAGGAGGCTTTCTAAAATTGAAAGCACACCTCTCTCTCTCTCCAAATCTTCCAAAGGGTCTCACCTTTTATAGAAATATTCCATAATGATGAGGAGCAACCAATCACCTCACCTAGTAATGCTTGGTTTCAACTAATTTGTTCCTATAATAGCAAGATTTTTTCAAAGATCTGTGAGATGGAGATAGATTTGGGGCACAAGAAGAAAATGTGTCCGAAATCCTCATTGCCCTGACGGCACCACTTGCACCACACCCCCCTCAAATTTTGGTAGCCTTTCAATGGGTTGAGATTCCTTGGTGGGGGATTTTCCACATAAGCACTAACGTTTTTATCTCGATGACGGGGTGCAAGAGAGACATGAACTTCAGACCCCATTGCATGCTCATCCAAGTAAGACACCACTGCTTATTAAGTGTGATATGATAGTCCAAATTCTCCTTGATTCCAGTAATTTTGTTTAGGCTATTGTCATTATGCCATTTAAAACCTTCATGGTGTGGAGGGTCCTATGCAATGAGGAGGCGGGTTTTTGAGCGTTCCCAAACCATGCATCTGCTCTCAAAGTGAACCATTCTTCATAGTTCACTCTCATTTCTAGATCAATATCCTCAAATCTAATCCATTGGATTGTTTCTTGGTTCTCGAGGTGTTTCCAATAACGAAAACCCTTGTTCTAGAGCTTCTTAGCTTTTTTTTTAATATAAAGGAAGTTCGGCAATGGCCTACTCTCCCGGACTTGAATTAAATTAAGAAACAAAGGTACAATAGAAGGGGACTAGTGCCCACGGGACCCCCCAAATCCCACAAAGCGGGGGAAGCTTGGTTGATTCCTAGGTTGCATTACAAAGAAGGTTGATCACCCTCTCGTCGCCCTCATGCGGGACCCACTTGGGTTTGAGCTTGTTGTTTATCAAAAGGAGGACTTGATGGTGCCTGAAGGGGGGGGGATTTCTTACTGTTGACAATCCTTTTGCCAAGGAGGAGTAGAGATTTTTCAATCGACCACTCCCTGGGGGAGTCGCCGAAGTTGAGAGCACACCGCTCCCGCCAAATTTTCCACAGGACTTCCCCTCTGATTGCGTTCCAGAGAGCCGCAGAGCACCCAATCGCTTCACCCAAAAGGACTTGTTTCCAACTAAGCTGTTTCTGAACTCTGATTTTCAGTCCAACCATCTGCCAGATTCTGTAGGAGTTGGGGCAAGTAAGGAAGATGTGTGGGACATCTTCGATTGCGCGGTGGCAGCGTTTGCACCACGGAGGGATCCCACAAATTTTGCTTGCCTTATGGTTAGTCCAAATTCCTCGATGAAGAATTTGCCATAAGAGGACCGACTTCTTAATCTCTATAAGTGGGTGCCAGATACCCATGAATTTCATGTCCCACCGAAGCCGCGTCCAAGACAGGCACCACTTCTTGTTGAGGCTGGTCTGGAGGTCAGTCGTTTCATTGATGTTCGGGATTTTGAGTAGGCTGTTTCCATTGTGCCATTTGAGACCCCGCGCGTTCGGAGCGTCATGTCCCATGAGAAGGCGAGTTTTGTGACGATCCCAAGCGAGGCATCTGCTTTGCAAGGTGTTCCATTCTTCGTAGGAGATGTTTATGCGAGGGTCGATATCCTCGTAGTTGATCCATCTATTGGTGTCATGTTTCCAGAGGTGTTTCCATTTTTTGAATCCTTTGTTCCATAACTTCTTGGCATTTTGAATGTTCCACGGCTCCACACTCCGGATGCCATGAATCGGAAACCAGATAGAGTCGTTTTGTCTGATTCCGGCCGCCCACTTCCAGTCCTCACTAATTCTTGTGAAGCTCTTCTTAGCTTTTTGGAGGTTCCACGACTCCATGCCTTTAATGCTCTTGATAGGAAACCAGATCAAATTATTCTGTCTGATCCTTGTCGCTCATTTCTACTCCACTAATTTTGAAAAACTATTTGACCTTGTTCCAACTCTTCGAGAGAGAGAACACTATATTCGAGCCTTTAGGAGACATTGAAAGCGGAGAGAACAAAATGGTAAGAAGGCCCAAATCCTTCTAGCCTCGGAGTCCCGAAAGCATAAGAGCACTCTTATTCCTGAAGATAAGCATGGCCCAAGGGGACTCACTATTGCATCAATCTTTGATAAGCCACTTAGGCACCAGTTTATTTGCCATGCCTTCAATGTATAGAAAGCCAAGACCCCCATGATCGTTTTGGAAAATACAAGTAGTCGATCTAATTTTGGGGACACCTCTTTTGTTGGGGTCACCTGTCAAGAGAAAGTTTCTACAGGTTCTTTCCAATTTGATAATCTCTTGATCCTTCCATCTCCAGCAAGAGAGAAAGTAAATAGCCGATGTGATAAGGAATGTATTAATTACCATGTCGTGCCCCACAAGGTTGATCTCCATATCTTTTGAGTAGGCTAGCTTGTTATCAATCTTAGAGAGGACCTAGCTCCATCGTTGGTCCATCAAAATGCCAAACCTATCACAATACCTAATAGGCGGAAGAATTATCCCCTAGGGATCATCTGATAGCCCTTGTCAGGAAGAAATCGATGCGGAAGTCTAATACTAGATCTCAAAGCATTTCTAGAGTGGTTTATTTTGGATTATGATGCCACATAGTATGAAATGTGTCCATGTAGATAGACATCAATGGCCAACATTCTCAAGCTATTTGATTAAAACATTCTATCTGGAAAGGTTGGCCCTTAGCTTTGCTTCCCTTTGCAATTGCTCTCCATGGTCTTAGCTGCCTTGTTAACCATCATGCACATTTAGTTCCTACACAAGGCCTCTTTGTTCCCCTCAATGAAGACAAGATGATCATGAGACTTTTTGCATATGACAAATGCTTTTGTGCATAACGATCCAGCTAGCGTTGATACCTTTTGGTCTTTCACAAACACATTTTGTGAGGCATCAACTTCTAAAATAAACCACTCTAAAACATCTTTAAGGGCTCTTACTACACATCCACCTCAAAGTTTGGTTGATCATGGTTGTTTGATGATCTCTAGGGGACAAATCTTCCTCCTCCTAGATATTTGGATGGGATTCAAGATTTTGATGAGTCATCAATGGAAGTGGGCTCTTTTTAAGCTTGATAGCAAGTTGAGATACTAGAAAGGTATGTAAATTAACCTGGCCAGGCAGGCTATGGTGGTTAACAAATACCTTCTTTCATTGAATATTTACTCTCTCTTGCGGGAGACTAAAGGACCAAGAGATTTTCAAATTGGAAATAATTTTTAAAAAATTTTACTAGACAGAAGATCCTATCACAAGGGGTATCCCCAAAATTAACTGGGCTAGTTGCATACCCCAAAAAGATTGGAAATGGGCTTCCAGTAGTAGAGAAAATGATTTGATCTTGTTCCCTATCACGGGCATCAGAGGTGTTGAACCTTGGAACCTCCAAAAACCTAGGAAGATTTGGAGCAAAGGTTTCTACTTGTGGAAACACCTCTAGAAGCAAGAAGCATGCCAATGGATCTGTTTTGAAAACATTCACTTAATGAGTGGTCGATAAAGAATGGTTCCTTTTGTAGGGCACATTCAATGCTTGGGAGCGTCGAGGACTTGCCTTATTATCGGGCATGACTCCCCTCACCTTGAGGGTCTTAGATGGAACAACGACAACAATATTGATAAAATTCCAAGATGCAAGAGAAATGTGGACCTTCATGTCTCGCTAAATAGGAAATGATGTTTGGATTAGCCAAGTTTTATATGGGATGTGAAGTTCTGATCCCCTTGGCCTCCCCCAATCAGGGTTAAAAAATTAATTCTTATGTGGAGAATCTTCCACCAAGGAATTCAACCAATGTAAAAGCTAATAGAATTTGCAAAGCCCCTGTATGGTCTAAATGATGCCTTCATGGCAATGAGTACTTGGGAAACCTCTTATTTTTTCATTCCCCAAGTCAATGGTGGTCTAGTGTGGCCTTAGAAAAATCATATTGCTATAGGGACAAATCAATTGGAAGCAAGCACTATTCGCAGAAGTAATCAATTGTTCCTCAACACCATGGAATGCTATAAGAGGAGAGAACCTTTGGAAGATCTGGAAAGTGAGATGTGCCACCCACTTTGGTAGTTGTCCTAAAGAATGGTTGATCAAAAAATCTGTTTTCCTTTTAGGCAAATAAATATCCAATTGTGACGAGCCCCCTCCTTTTAGGCATCATAGAGTGTTTTTCCTTAAGAACAACAAGATTAAAAGCAAGTGGGCCCCCATGAGAGGGCCAAAAGGGTTATCAAACTTCTTCATAATGTTTTCTAACAGGTTTTAAGCAACTCCTACTTTTTGGGAGTCTTGTGGTTGTGGTCCCATGGATGCTAGGCTTGTTCACTTGTACGACATTAAACATTTGGAATAGTATGCTATTAGTGAACCTCCTTTAACAAACACTTGTAAAACATTAAAATTTGGAATACTAGGCTATTGTCAAACTTCCTTTAAAAAACCATTCAGACATTTTTTGTTTCATTCCATTGCATGTGTCCTCATCATAAGACCTGTTCTTTCTTCTATTTTCTTCAACAATAAGTGAGATCAAACTAGAAAAAGAAAAACAATAGAAGCATATTCATGCTCTCTCTTCTATTTTTTTTAATAGAAGCATATTCATGCTCTCTCTCTCTTCTATTTTTCTAATAATAAGTGAACTTAAATTAGAAAAAGAAAAATAGTAGAAGCATAATAAAAAAGAACCAAAGAATGTTGATGAGCCTTTTGTCACGTTCATGGGGATCGATGTACTTTTTACTATGTGGTTGTGGAAAAGAGCATCTTGTGGTGCTCAAACAAAGGGCCCTCTTACAATCTAGAGATTTTGTTAAGTTAAGGGAGATCTTACAATCGAAATCCTTCTTCCGAGTAAATCCAGAGATTTTCTCAAGGCGTTCATCAAAAATGGATGCGCATATCTCTATTTAATTTTTTCGAAAGGGATCTTGAGCATGTTTGATTTTGTGTCTTAAAAACCTAAAAGAAAATTTTTTGATTTAGTTTTTCTTTTTTATTCTTTTTCTACGATTTCTTGTACTATCAAAGTTCAATTTAGGGTCTTAAAGAATAGAATCCAAGATTTGAAATTGTTTAAAAATGAATGTTGATATCAACTCAATTGGTCCACATGTCTTGCCGAGAAAGAAGATGGTGGCTTGGGCATTCTAGACATTAGGGGCATGGCTGATTAAATGGTATCAAAGTAGATGATCAAGGCTTGGTGCAACCCATGTATGTCGTGGGCAAAGATGATTCTCATAAATAAGGATTCCCCTATGTTAACTAGTCACCCTAGATGGAAGGGTCATGAGTTACTCACTCTTTTGTTCTCTTGTCCTAGTTTCTTCCAAGGGATCGAATTTAGTTGGCTCCCTATGGAAGTGTTGGAACAAGATGAATTCATTCATCAAGGTCAATGAGGACTAGAATATGCCTCTTAGGATTAGACAAAATGAATCCACTTTGTTCCCTATTAGTGGAATAAACAAGATTTAGGTGGAGAACCTCCAAAGGGAAAAGAATCTTTGGAATAAAGGATTTCTGTTATACTTTATGGAGTAATGGAATGTTATATGTATTTTAATGTTGAGGTTTTTAATGTGATTTGTGTTTTGATTTACCAGGTGATGAATCATGAGGGTGTGAATGGATGTGGAGTTATTCACATATTTTTGAAGATATTTAGAAGAATATTTAGAAGATAGTATTTTAGTTATTTTATTTAAAAATAATAGATGGCTTTAGAAAGCGATGCTTTTGTAAAAATATAAAATAGATTAGAAAGCGATGATTTTATAAATAAAGAAAATTTTGTTAAACACACACTTTTCAAAGAACCATCCTCATGTATCTTCTATTTAGGACGTAATGAAATATAACTATAGATACACATGCTTTGATATATCTTTCCATCAGAGTATGTGGGGGGAGATTGTACCCAATCTGGTGTCAAGTTGCTCGTCTTTTTGTATTCTATTTATGCTTTAATGAGATCTCATTTTTGTACTATCCTCTATGTATGTGCATCTGCAAGATCTAGTCACATTGGTATCAAAGCCAATGCACATCTACCGAGGTGGTTTCTTAGAATTCCGTTGTGATTCAGAGTGTGCATTCCTGATTTGGCATCCGTCTTGATTGTCTGGTTTAGGTTTTTTTTATCAAGTTCCTTTGTTTTTGGTTTGTCCATGTGTTTTTTCGAATTTTTTGAATTATTCATTGTGCAGTGTGCTCACTGTGACACTATGCTCACTGTACTTACTGTACTCACTATGCTCACTATGCTCACTATAGGCATAGAACTATGGCATAACTTTGTATCTTTGGCTTGTCTGGCACTCATGGTTCTCTTGGTTCACTTTGATTCCCTTTGGTTCTGTTGTCTATGCATGAACAAATTCTAACTTATGTCACAATAAGAGCTTCCTTATTTCCTTAGTTATCTTAGTTAGGTTACTTAGTTCCTTATTTAGCATGTACAAGATTTGAACCCACAACCTCTACGGAGGTGGTTTCTTAGAATTCCGTTGTGATTTGCAGTGTGCATTCTTGATTTGGCATCCGTCTTGATTGTCTGGTTTAGGTTTTTTTATCAAGTTCCTTTGTTTTTGGTTTGTCCATGTGTTTTTTCAAATTTTTTGAATTATTCATTGTGTAGTGTGCTCATTGTGACACTATGCTCACTGTACGTACTGTACTCACTATGCTCACTATGCTCACTATAGGCATAAAACTATGGCATAACTTTGTATCTTTGGCTTGTCTGGCACTCATGGTTCTCTTGTTTCACTTTGGTTCCCTTTGGTTCTGTTGTCTATGCATGAACAAATTCTAACTTATGTCAGAATAAGAGCTTCCTTATTTCCTTAGTTATCCTAGTTAGGTTACTTAGTTCCTTATTTAGCATGTACAACATTTGAACCCACAACCTCACACTTACAAGAGATATGATTTATCCACTAGCCTATTTTCACTTATTGATACCCCATCCTTTTAATTAATACTTAATATAACTTTTAACACTCTCTCTTCCCCCTTATTTGTTTATTTATTTATGTATCAAAACTCTCATTGATTTATTTATTATTTATTTTATTATTATTTACTATTATATATACTATTTTTAAATTTCTTTCTACATGTTTAGTCCTAGGTTTTGATTCTATATAAGTCCATTAAACCTACCCAAAATATTGGGAATTTGGTACATCACCCCTACCGGGGGTACTAATTGAGCAACAATTGGAGCTTTTGCGACATGAACTCCAACATGCTCAAAATGAGATAAAAGAACATGATGTTGCACTCCAACAAATGCATAGATGAAAACAACCTAGTTAGAGCGGTGAAGGCCATTATCATCGCTCATTGTCATTCTCACTATACACACGTATATCATAAAAAAAACCAAGAAAAAACGCTTAGTAATCAAGAAAAATGTTACTCATCATACGTGCAAATGTAGCAAGTGCATTGGTGACTAAAAGGCATTACCATGAAGTCAAAGTGACCAATTTGAGTTCTAAAAGAAATCTTATAAATGTCATTTTGTGTCATTGGTATCTGATGATAACCTAATTTAGGATCAATTTTGCTAAAGACATGTGCTCCATGAAGTTTATCTAGCAAATCATCTATCCTCGGAATACAATATTTGTTTTTAATTATGATCTTTTTGAGCGCTCTCTAGTCAATGCACATCCTATAAGTCTTGTTCTTATTCTCTACTAAAAGAATAGATGCTCCAAAGGGAGAAGAAATAGGACTTATAAGTCCTTTGTGAAGTAGATCCTTAACTTGATGAGGTATTTCTTTTTGATGTAAAGGTCCATGCCTATAAGGTATTTTATGGGGAGGAGAACTAACAAGAGTTAAGTCTACTCTATGTTCAAGAGATCACCTTGAAGATGTTAGTTTAGAAGGAAGATCAGCCATAAAGCAATCCTGATAGGAATGTGTAACTGATTTATGTGCATTAGGAAGTGTATGTGTGTAATCAACTATGCTATTGACAAAAATATACATGAGTTTTAGCCTTTCCTAAATCCACGTTTGACTTGAGTGTGACTAATTAATTGAAATGGTTGGAAGTCATGCATTGCAGACAAAGAAATATCTGGATTGTTAAACTTAAACCTCATTGTGTGTGTATGATAATCAATGCATGGATTACACTACAACATATCGAGGGAATACTGATGGTCAGTATATCGACGGTCACCTATCAGCGTCGGTATGACCCTCGGACAATTTGGGAGAGCCGCTTTGCCTCAAAAAGATTGTGTCGGTATAAGCGTCGGTAATTTGCTGGAATTACCGACGCTTATACGGACGCCCTCTTTTTAACCGGGCCCGAAACCAAAATTTGTCATTTTGAGCGTTTTGAATCTAGCTCTTCTCCTGTCGGGTTTGCGCGCGCCAACATTAGATCTTTGTTTGTCACCCTTTCTCTCTCTCTCTCTCTCCCTCCCTCTTTCTCTCTCTCCCTCCCTCTCTCTCACTCACTCTCCTTCTCTCTCCCTCCCTCTCTCTCCCTCCCTCTCTCTCTCTCTCTAAACGGACGTCTATCTTTATAGATCTGAAGTTTTGGTAAGTAGATCGCACATATTATAGCACACTTTTTTCTTTATTTATGTTTTTGCTTTATTAATATGTTCTCTGTTTGATTTTGCTAGAGATTTTGCGATCAAATCTTTGGAAATTCGACGAAGGAGAATTGCAAGTGGATTTTGACGACCTTGATTCAAACAATTCTCTTTCTCTCTCTCTCTCTCTCTCTCTCTCTTTTCCTCTCCTTCCCTCTCTCTCTCTCTCTCTCTAAGCACCCCTCTATTTTTATAGATCTGATGCTTTGGTAAGTAGATCACACATATTCTAGCTCTCTTTTTTCTTTCTTTATGTTTTTCCTTTTCTAATATGTTCTTTCTTTAATTTTGCAAGAGATTTTTGGGACCAAATTTTTAGAAATTCGACGAAGGAGAACTTGAAGTGGATTTTGACAACCTTGATTCAAACAATTAAATCGATGTAAGTGAGAGATATATCACTGTTTTTTCTTTCTTTATGTTTTTTCTTTTCTAATATCTTCTCTTTTTAGTTTTGTTTTTGATTGAGAGAGAGAGAGAGATAGAGAGAGATAGAGAGAGAGAGAGAAAAAGAGAGAGGGACAAATATATACATATATACATATACACTCACATATGTATAAACACACACATGCATATGAATACAAACATGCATATGCATATACACATGCATATGCATACACATACACATGCATATGCATACACACATGCACATGCATACACACATGCACATGCATACACACATGCATATGCATACACATACACAATGCATATGCATACACACATGCATATGCATACACATACACACATACAGATTGCATATGCATACACACATGCATATGCATACACACATGCATATGCATACACACATACACAATGCATATGCATACACACGTACATAATACATATGCATACTCATTCATGCATATGCATACACATACATGCATGCATATATATGTATACACATACATGCATATGCATACATATATACATGAATATGCATACAAGCATGCATATGCATACAAGCATGCATATGCATACAAGCATGCATATGCATACATGAATGCATATGCATACATGCATGCATATGCATACATGAATGCATATGCATACATGAATGCATATGCATACAAGAATGCATATGCATACAAGCATGCATATGCATACATGCATGCATATGCATACAAAAATGCATATGCATGCATGAATGCATATGCATACATGAATGCATATGCATACATGAATGCATATGCATACAAGAATGCATATGCATACAA
>CM035440.1:134191227-134241227 GCA_020310875.1 Ceratopteris richardii
AGTTTAGGGAGCAAAAGAACAAAGAGGCTCGAACTTAAGTTCGAGCCTCTCAGCTTTTCTAACCATATCAAGTTTAGGATTGGTGTCTTATATGCAAAAGAACAAAGAGGCTCGAACTTAAGTTCGAGCCTCTGAGCTTTTCCAACCATATCAAGTTTAGGATTGTTGGATCACATGATATGAGCCTAAGATTTTCCAGCCATATCAAGTTTAGGATTGTTGTGTCTTATGTGCAAAAGAAGAAAGAGGCTCGAACTTAAGTTCGAGCCTCTGACCAACCATATCAAGTTTAGGAGTTCGAGACTCTGAGCTTTTCCAACCATATCAAGTTTAGGATTGTTGGATCACATGATATGAGCCTAAGCTTTTCCAGCCATATCAAGTTTAGGATTGTTGTGTCTTATGTGCAAAACAACAAAGAGGCTCGAACTTAAGTTCGAGCCTCTGACCAACCATATCAAGTTTAGGATTGTTGTGTTTTATGTGCAAAAGAACAAAGAGGCTCGAACTTAAGTTCGAGCCTCTCAGGTTTTCCAACCATATCAAGTTTAGCATTGTTGTGTCTTATGTGCAAAAGAACAAAGAGGCTCGAACTTAAGTTCGAGCCTCTCAGGTTGTCCAACCATATCAAATTTATGGAGCAAAAGAACAAAGAGGCTCGAACTTAAGTTCGAGCCTCTCAGTCAAGTTTAGGATTGGGGTCTTATATGCAAAAGAACAAAGAGGCTCGAACTTAAGTTCGAGCCTCTTAGCTTTTCCAACAATATCAAGTTTAGGATTGTTGGATCACATGATATGAGCCTCAGCTTTTCCAGCCATATCGAGTTTAGGATTGTTGTGTCTTATGTGCAAAAGAACAAAGAGGCTCGAACTCTCTCAGCTTTTCCAACCATATCAAGTTTAGGGAGCAAAAGAACAAAGAGGCTCGAACTTAAGTACGAGCCTCTTAGCTTTTAAGTTCGAGCCTCTCAGCTTTTCTAACCATATCAAGTTTAAGATTGGTGTCTTATATGCAAAAGAACATAGAGGCTCGAACTTAAGTTCGAGCCTCTGAGCTTTTCCAGCCATATCAAGTTTAGGATTGTTGGATCACATGATATGAGCCTTAGCTTTTCCAGCCATATCAAGTTTAGGATTGTTGTGTCTTATGTGCAAAAGAACAAAGAGGCTCGAACTTAAGTTCGAGCCTCTCAACTTTTCTAGCAAAGAGGCTCGAACTTAAGTTCGAGCCTCTCAGCTTTTCTAGCCATATAAGTTTAGGATTGTTGGATCACATGATATGAGCCTCAGCTTTTCCAGCCATATCAAGTTTAGGATTGTTGTGTCTTATGTGCAAAAGAACAAAGAGGCTCGAACTTAAGTTCAAGCCTCTGAGCTTTTCCAACCATATCAAGTTTAGGTTTGTTGGATCACATGATATGAGCCTAAGCTTTTCCAGCCATATCAAGTTTAGGATTGTTGTGTTTTATGTGCAAAAGATCAAAGAGGCTCAAACTTAAGTTCGAGCCTCTGACCAACCATATCAAGTGTAGGATTGTTGGATCACATGATATGAGCCTAAGCTTTTCCAGCCATATCAAGTTTAGGATTGTTCTGTCTTATGTGCAAAAGAACAAAGAGGCTCGAACTTAAGTTCGAGCCTCTCAGGTTGTCCAACCATATCAAATTTATGGAGCAAAAGAACAAAGAGGCTCGAACTTAAGTTCGAGCCTCTCAGTCAAGTTTAGGGTTGGGGTCTTATATGCAAAAGAACAAAGAGGCTCGAACTTAAGTTCGAGCCTCTTAGCTTTTCCAACAATATCAAGTTTAGGATTGTTGGATCACATGATATGAGCCTCAGCTTTTCCAGCCATATCAACTTTAGGATTGTTGTGTCTTATGTGCAAAAGAACAAAGAGGCTCGAACTCTCTCAGCTTTTCCAACCATATCAAGTTTAGGGAGCAAAAGAACAAAGAGGCTCGAACTTAAGTTCGAGCCTCTTAGCTTTTAAGTTCGAGCCTCTCAGCTTTTCTAACCATATCAAGTTTAAGATTGGTGTCTTATATGCAAAAGAACATAGAGGCTCGAACTTAAGTTCGAGCCTCTGAGCTTCTCCAGCCATATCAAGTTTAGGATTGTTGGATCACATGATATGAGCCTTAGCTTTTCCAGCCATATCAAGTTTAGGATTGTTGTGTCTTATGTGCAAAAGAACAAAGAGGCTCGAACTTAAATTCGAGCCTCTCAACTTTTCTAGCAAAGAGGCTCGAACTTAAGTTCGAGCCTCTCAGCTTTTCTAGCCATATCAAGTTTAGGATTGTTGGATCACATGATATGAGCCTCAGCTTTTCCAGCCATATCAAGTTTAGGATTGTTGTGTCTTATGTGCAAAAGAACAAAGAGGCTCGAACTTAAGTTCGAGCCTCTGAGCTTTTCCAACCATATCAAGTTTAGGTTTGTTGGATCACATGATATGAGCCTAAGCTTTTCCAGCCATATCAAGTTTAGGATTGTTGTGTTTTATGTGCAAAAGATCAAAGAGGCTCAAACTTAAGTTCGAGCCTCTGACCAACCATATCAAGTGTAGGATTGTTGGATCACATGATATGAGCCTAAGCTTTTCCAGCGATATCAAGTTTAGGATTGTTCTGTCTTATGTGCAAAACAACAAAGAGGCTCGAACTTAAGTTCGAGCCTCTGACCAACCATATCAAGTTTAGGATTGTTGTGTTTTATGTGCAAAAGAACAAAGAGGCTCGAACTTAAGTTCGAGCCTCTCAGGTTTTCCAACCATATCAAGTTTAGCATTGTTGTGTCTTATGTGCAAAAGAACAAAGAGGCTCGAACTTAAGTTCGAGCCTCTCAGGTTGTCCAACCATATCAAGTTTATGGAGCAAAAGAACAAAGAGGCTCGCTCAGTCAAGTTTAGGATTGGTGTCTTATATGCAAAAGATCAAAGAGGCTCGAACTTAAGTTCGAGCCTCTCAGTCAAGTTTAGGATTGGTGTCTTATATGCAAAAGAACAAACAGGCTCGAACTTAAGTTCGAGCCTCTCAGCCTTTCCAACAATATCAAGTTTAGGATTGTTGGATCACATGATATGAGCCTGAGCTTTTCCAGTCATAGGAAGTTTAGGATTGTTGTGTCTTATGTGCAAAAGAACAAAGAGGCTCGAACTCTCTCAACTTTTCCAACCATATCAAGTTTAGGGAGCAAAAGAAGAAAGAGGCTCGAACTTAAGTTCGAGCCTCTTAGCTTTTAAGTTTGAGCCTGTCAGCTTTTCTAACCATATCAAGTTTAAGATTGGTGTCTTATATGCAAAAGAACATAGAGGCTCGAACTTTAGTTCGAGCCTCTCAGCTTTTCCAACCATATCAAGTTTAGGATTGTTGGATCACATGATATGAGCCTCATCTTTTCTAGCCATATCAAGTTTAGGATTGTTGTGTCTTATGTGCAAAAGAACAAAGAGGCTCGAACTTAAGTTCGAGCCTCTCAGCTTTTCTAGCAAAGAGGCTCGAACTTAAGTTCGAGCCTCTCAGCTTTTCTAGCCATATCAAGTCTAGGATTGTTGGATCACATGATATGAGCCTCAGCTTTTCCAGCCATATCAAGTTTAGGATTGTTGTGTCTTATGTGCAAAAGAACAAAGAGGCTCGAACTTAAGTTCGAGCCTCTGAGCTTTTCCAACCATATCAAGTTTAGGATTGTTGTGTCTTATGTGCAAAAGAACAAAGAGGCTCGAACTTAAGTTCGAGCCTCTGAGCTTTTCCAACCATATCAAGTTTAGGATTGTTGCGTTTTATGTGCAAAAGAACAAAGAGGCTCGACCTTAAGTTCGAGCCTCTCAGGTTTTCCAACCATATCAAGTTTAAGATTGTTTGGTCACATGATATGAGCAAAAGAACAAAGAGGCTCGAACTTAAGTTCGAGCCTCCCTGCTTTTCTAACCATATCAAGTTTAGGATTGATGTCTTATATGCAAAAGAACAAAGGGGCTCGAACTTAAGTTCGAGTTTTTGAGGTTTTCCAACCATATCAAGTTTAGGATTGTTGGATCATCTGATATGAGCCTCAACTTTTCCAGCCATATCAAGTCTAGAATTGTTGTGTCTTATGTGCAAAAGAACAAAGAGGCTCGAACTTAAGTTTGAGCCTTTTAGCTTTTCCAGTCATACCAAGTTTTCAGCCATACCAGCCATACCAACTTTAAGTTCTAGCATTTTCAGCTTTTTATGCCATAGGAAGAGGTTCGAGCCTGTAAGCTTTTCCAACCATATCAAGTTTACGATTGTTGTGTCTTAATTGCAAAAGAACAAAGAGGTTCGAGCCTCTCAGGTTTTCCAACCATATCAAGTTTACGATCGTTTGGTCACATGATATGAGCAAAAAAACAAAGAGGTTCGAACTTAAGTTCGAGCTTCTCAACTTTTCCAACCATATCAAGTTTAGGATTGTTGTGTCTTATGTGCAAAAGAACAAAGAGGCTCGAACTTGAGTTCGAGCCTCTCAGGTTTTCCAACCATATCAAGTTTAGGATTGTTGTGTCTTATGTGCAGAAGATCAAAGAGGCTCCAACTTAAGTTCGAGCCTCTCAGGTTTTCCAACCATATCAAGTTTAGGATTGTTTGGTCACATGATATGAGCAAAAGAACAAAGAGGCTTGAACTTAAGTTTGAGCCTCTAAGCTTTTCTAACCATATCAAGTTTAGGATTGATGTTTTATATGCAAAAGAACAAAGAGGCTCGAAGTTAAGTTCGAGTTTCTGAGGTTTTCCAACCATATCAAGTTTAGGATTGTTGGATCACCTGATATGAGCCTCAGCTTTTCCAGCCATATCAAGTTTAGGATTGTTGTGTCTTATGTGCAAAAGAACAAAGAGGCTCGAACTTAAGTTTGAGCCTTTTAGCTTTTCCAGTCATACCAAGTTTTCAGCCATACCAGCCATACCAACTTTAAGTTCTAGCATTTTCAGCTTTTTATACCATAGGAAGAGGTTCGAGCCTCTAAGCTTTTCCAACCATATCAAGTTTAGGATTGTTGTGTCTTATGTGCAAAAGAACAAAGAGGTTCGAGCCTCTCAGGTTTTCCAACCATATCAAGTTTAGGATCGTTTGGTCACATGATATGAGCAAAAAAACAAAGAGGTTCGAACTTAAGTTCGAGCCTCTCAACTTTTCCAACCATATCAAGTTTAGGATTGCTGTGTCTTATGTGCAAAAGAACAAAGAGGCTCGAACTTAAGTTCGAGCCTCTCAGGTTCTCCAACCATATCAAGTTTACGATTGTTGTGTCTTATGTGCAGAAGATCAAAGAGGCTCGAACTTAAGTTGGAGCCTCTCAGGTTTTTCAACCATATCAAGTTTAGGATTGTTTGGTTACATGATATGAGCAAAAGAACAAAGAGGTTGTCTCAATTTTTCTAACCATATGAAGTTTAGGATTGGTGTCTTATATGCAAAAGAATAAAGAGGCTCGAGCTTAAGTTCGAGCTTCTGAGGTTTTCCAGCCATATCAAGTTTAGGATTGTTGTGTCTTATGTGGAAAAGAACAAAGAGGTTCGAACCTCTGAGCTTTTCCAACCATATCAAGTTTAGGATTGTTGGATCACATGATATGAGCCTCAGCTTTTCCAACCATATCAAGTTTAGGATTGTTGTGTCTTATGTGCAAAAGAACAAAGAGGCTCGAACTTAAGTTTGATCCTTTTCGCTTTTCCAGTCATACCAAGTTTTCAGCCATACCAGCTTTAAGTTCTAGCATTTTCAGCTTTTTATGCCTTAGGAAGAGGGTCGAACTAGGTAGGCTTGAACTTAAGTTCGAGCGTGTTAGCTTTTCAACCCATATCAGACGTAGGATTGTTGGGTCACATGTTGTGTCTTATTTCATCATTGGAGCCTTTGGATATTTCATCATTATATCAAGTCTCAGTCTGTGGATGCCAGCAAAACGAATAGTATTTTTAACTCAAATATATTTTAACTCAAATATATTTTCAAATTTAAACACAAGGGGAACGAACTTAAGAGGCTCGAACTTCGTAAATTTGATTTTAATCTATAATCTAAAGTATAATAATTAGAGAGAATAGTATTGATAATAAATTTGATGACTATGAATGAGAAATTTGATGTTATTATATTGATATTGTTTGTTTTTATGTTGATGTGATTTAAAAAAAAGTTTTTTGTTTGATTTTCAGGAGCAATGGAAAACACAAATGAATTTCAAAGTAATGTGATCGATAATGTATTTTCATTGGAAAATTTATCAAAAACTAGTGCGATGAAGGTTCCTTCAAATAGGATTAAGGTTCAGAAATCTTTTGATTTGACACATAAAGAAGACATGAAATGGTTTGCTAATACTTATGATCATGAAGGAAACTTCAAAGCAGATGTACATTTATTTATGACAGATGCAGGATCTACATATGGTGATATGGGCAATATTGTTCATGTTAAAGAAGATGTAAATGCACAAGGCACACCATGTTTTACGTGTAAAGTGCTTCCAGATGGTGAGAATATTAATGCAAATAAGTTCTGCTTATCATGGGAGACTTTTTGTTTGGATGATATGAAAGATAGTATCTCAATATCTGATCGATCATTAGGTTCAATTGGATCGATCGAATCAATAGATGACTTAGTGATAATTATAAAAGAAGCCAAAAGATTAACACAGAAGTCAAAATCTTTGAAGAGAAGCTCAGATGTATTTGAGAGATCTAAGAAACGAAAGTTGAAAGGTTCTTCAAATAAAGATTTAGGATCATCTTCAAAGTCTGTACAAAACGATGAAGATTTATCAATCCGACATTTAGATAATAGGAGTGAAGAAACAGAAGATACGGTAGTGCAGCCACAAGAAAATAAAATGATGGATTTACTACTTCAAAAACAAGAATACTATGCTTTCGGTTCTGATGCAGTATTTAATGTTGATGTAAAAAGATGTTTTCCAGCACCATCGAATTACGTATATCGAAAATTAAACAGAGATTGGGTGCGTACATTAATGAATGATTTTGTCTTGGCTCGGAAAGAGAATGAAGTTCTTGCAGTTGTCATGCCTATTGATCCAAGCGTCAGAATACCTCTAAAAGCTTTATCTCATGATGATATTGATAAAGTTGAGTATTGGATAATATTTGGAGAGCATTCAATTAGTGCAGCGAAAACTTTACAAACTGTTAATTCTCCAACGGTGACATTACAGTTATGACAACAATTTAGATTTTGATTCAACCTCCACAGAATGGATACCACACTCCGTCCACTATCCAAAGACACAGAGAGTCCTAGTGTTCAGATACACCGTACTGAAGATTCAGTATGCAACCCAGGGAATCTTTACTGTAGCTTAAACTTTACCGTATGGAACCTGAACCTAGATACTACAGACAACTTAAGACAACACGGATACCAGAAGAGTTACCACGATGGCACAAACTTCGCCACATATTTGCAGAACATTTCAAGAAAAGAAACAACCCGATGCGCGGACTAGTTGAGTCTCACAATCGCCATGGATACCATCAGACAACCGATAAGCCGAACCACAGATACACACATAATACTTAGAAAGTCATCAAGATACTCTGGATTACTCAACTCGACACACAGTAACGCTACAGACCAATCACTCAGACAGACAGTCTGGAGATCTCTTGAACGTCTATGAAGTTAACAAACAGAACAGATGTCGACGGCAGACAAGACAAGAGACGAACATGAAACTCAGAAAACTAGAGATTAAGCAAACAGACACTACAGTAACGACCCACTCAATCACCCAGACAGACAGTCTGGTGATCCATCACGGAACCGTCACTAGCGTGCCTTTCTTTGATTTATATAACTTTTTTACAAACTGTTTGTAACAACTTTTCACTCGTGCGAACAAGATTCAGTTACATATTCCGAATCCGGCGGCCGCTAACACTCTTAGCATCTTAGCGTATTCGGTACACGTGGTTGAGCTAAGACTGTGAACGGTAATGTCTAAGTACAACAGATTTTGATAGAGTCTCAGCATTAGTATATTGTTGGGTGTGAGCAGTGAGTTTGGGAACTAAGTACAGGGCCTCTGTCTAACAGACCCCTTCCACTCCCAAGAACCCAAGAATCGCTTAAACGCACTTCTGTCAGTTAGAAGAATAAATAGCGTTTAACACTGGCGTCGTCTGTGGGAAGGTGGCAATAGATCAGATTGTTGCAAACCTGTTGTGGAAACGTGACTGTAAATTTTTAATCGACAGTAATAGTACGCGATTAGTACAAAAGATGATACATGCCGGTTACTCGATCCGGTGAAACGTATCCAAAGAACCGCCAGCCTGGGGTACTTAATTTACTAAGAACGACTCCGGGAGGTAGAAGTACAACTAGGTCTAACCCACTTATCAAGAAAGTAAAGAACGTTAGTAGTGATTCCGGTCATATTCCGGTGGAACGTGTTACGCCTCTGGTAAATTCCGGTACTATTTCGGCACAGTCTGGCGAAGATATAGTTACTCCAGAATCTACCAGGACGGAGAATGAAGTTAGTTTAACAACATTGGATAAAGATTCAAATCTGTTTACGACTAGAAACACTTTAGCCAAGGAAATTAGTGAAGGAGAAAAAACACCTTGTTTTGGCGAAGATTCGACACATTCCGGTGATATTTTGGTAACAGTTGCTGAAAGATCGCAGTTTTTCGGCGACGGTTTACCATTTCTCGGTGAATCTTCAGCCCAGTCACTACTGTTGGGAGTAAGTTTCCCTACATGCGACATCAAGAAGGAAGGTAGCCTGTTCGAAACCGAGATTCGAAACATACTGAACAAGATTATCGAAACGGAAAGTGCACAGGCTGACGATACAGACTCCAATAGTTCAGATATTGAGCCCCGGGATACAGAAGATAGTCACAATACAACCATCAGAGCCATGAACGGGCAACAACAACAACTATGCCCACCAAGGCCGACTCCAACAGGAGTAATGTACACCAAATTTGGTGGATTCCCAGGAGATGACCCGGATGCTCATGTACGCACATTTGAGATAAGTTACGCAGTGGTCAACCATCCACCTGATCCGGCGTATAAGGCTATTGTTTTCCAATCGACATTGGTCAACGAAGCAGCTAAATGGCTTACAGAATATGATATTAACCATTTCAACACCTATGAAGCAGTAAGGGATGCCTTTTTGCAGAGATTCAGGCTAAAGAAGAATCCAGCCGAAATTTTTGACTACCTGCAAAACAATAGACAGAAGATAAATCAAACAGTACAGGAATATGCCAATCTATTCAGGACTCATTTGAGGCAGTTACCACCAGCACATGCCAACCTACCGGATGACGTTATTACCCAATGGTTTATCAATGGCTTGACTCCACAACTTAAACAGATTATGATCATACACTATGTAGGAGCTATGACGCTAGATGCAGTGATTGCAATGGCTTTGCAGCTGGAAAACAAGGTTGGAGGATATACAGAAGATTTGGAGTGGTTAAAAGCAAATAGAAATATCACCGAAGACCCGACCAGACATATGTACTGCACTACATGCAAGAATTCAAGCCATACTAGTGCCACTTGTGCACTTAATCAGTTATTTTGTGCTATCTGTAACACTACTGGACACACCACCGAAAACTATGCATATAACGTCAAAGTGCAGGGAACAACAACTGTCAATGCAATTATACAGGAACCAGGGCAGCCAACCAATCACTATGTACCTTCGCAAATGAGAAACAACCAGCAACAAGGATATCGAAATTACAGAGGACAGAGAAATAATAACTACAATGCAAACCGCTGGCAGGCCGGACCAGCATCGGAAAATCCCAATCTGCCACCATCGCACTGTCATTTATGTGGTGAATTTGGTCACATTAGAAGATTTTGTAAGGATGCAGCTCAGTATGATCAGAGGAAGAAAGAACGTCAAAACCCAATGGCTAATATGGTACAAATCACACCAATAGAAACGCACGTTGCAGTAATTCAGACCCGATCCGGTAAACAACTGCAACCAGCAGCATAAATATTTGAACCAGGCATATGCAAACAACAAAGGATGTATGATAAAGCTAGTCAATGGACCACCGCAGAACCTCCAGTCTTCCCAGATCCTATTCCTGTGACTCAGACTCTGTTAACCGAGGAAGGAACACAACAACAGGATTCTAATTCAGCAGCAGGCACATCATCTTCAGTAGGCGCATCATCTTCAGAATTTGTGGAAAATACAATCCAATCACAAAAGGCCTGGGAAATTTTATCTAAAGCATCCATCACTCTTCCTCTGGGCCAATTACTTGCACTAGTACCGGGAGTTCGACAACAATTCCAACAACAGTTTAGTCCTGTGCCTTCTTACATTCCAGCAATAGCAACAGTGCAACCGGAACCTGATTCAACGGTCGATCATTCAGTTCCTTTAATTACGGTATGGTATAAAAATCATAAAATCACACAGGTACTAATTGATGGAGGATCTGGTGTTAACATTGCTACTGCTTCACTGTGTAAAAAGTTAGGGTGGACCGAAATCGAACCAGTTCAATTTTTTGTCAGAATGGCCGACCAGTCAAGAGTCCATCCAGTAGGACTTGTACAAAATGTACTAATAACTTTACAAGGTACAACATTCAAAATGACCTTTGTCATACTAGAATTACCGGAATCCACCCTTCATTATCATCTCCTTTTCGGCCGACCTTGGCTGAAGCACGCTAAGGTGATACAAGATTGGTCTGCACAGGAACTCACTTTCAAAGATAATAATCGTAAATACGTTGTAAAATTAGATGCTATACAACCTTGCGAGTTGCATGCTAGACTGTATTTTGCGGAACCAGTCCATATGCTAGATGGGTTGTCAGATGATGAAGAAGAAGAGTTTCTGAAAAATAACATTGACTTGATCTCCCTAGGAACTGTTGATCTACAATCTGTTGTAGATAATTGGAATCCTTCAGTTTGTACGGTGATGACTGTAACAAAAAAAAATATGAAATAAGATAAGGCTACCATAGATGACGCTGATCTACAACAACTTTTTAAGCCAGCTGAGAATACAGAGAAGCCTCGACAATTTTATGTTCCAGAAGATCAACTGACCACTTACAATTTAGGTGATTAAGAAAATCCACGACCTGTTAAGATAAAGGAGAGCTTACCAGAACTATTTCAAGCAGATCTAATCCAACTACTTCGAGAATTTTCTGATGTATTTGCATGGGATTACAAAGATATGAAGGGTTTGGAACCGTGCATCTATCAACACAGGGTCATGCTGAAGCCGGAAGCAAAACCACTTAAGCAACCCAGCTACCGGATGAATCCAAACTATGCATCACAGGTAAAGGCAGAACTTGATAGGCTACTCAAAGTCGGATTTATTGTACCAGTAGAGCATGTTGAATGGATCTCACCAATTGTTATTGTCCCTAAAAAGAATAAGCAGTTACGAATATGTGTAGATTACCGGAAACTGAACGCAGCTACAGTGCTTGATCCATTTCCGCTCCCTTTTCTTGACACAATGCTTGATAGAGTAGCAGGACATGAAATGTATTCATTCTTAGATGGGTATAGTGGGTATAATCAAGTTAGAATGGCTGAACAAGATATACGGAAGACCGCCTTCATTACCAACTAGGGTGTTTTCGCATGTACTGTTATGTGGTTTGGATTAAGGAATGCCCCAAGTACGTTCCAAAGGTGTATGCAGGAAATATTTTCTCCTTACCTTACCTCTTTTATGAAAGTATATCTTGATGATTTTTCAATTTTCGGTAAGATGATAGCACACCTGTTCCATTTACGGTGCTGCTTTGAAAAGTGCAGAGAATATAGACTCTGTTTAAACCCAAACAAATCCGTGTTTGCGGTTTCATGTGGAAAGCTACTTGGTCATATTGTATCTACACAGGGCATACAGGTGGATCCAGATAAAATCACAGCTCTGTTAGAAGCACCTGTACCCACTACACCTAAAGAAGTAATGCGCTTTATGGGCCAAGTAAGATGGCATGGTCGGCACTTGCGGTGGCTTGCTCATTTGGCAATACCACTGAACCGATTGATAACCAAGACCCCTCGACAATTTGACTGGACTCCGGACTGTCAAATTGCTTTTGATCGTCTAAAGGGATTACTAACACAGGTTCCAATCTTACAGCCTCCTGACTGGGATTGCCCATTTCATGTATTTGTTGATGCTTCAGATATGGCAATAGGAAGCGTTCTAATGCAACAAACCGATAAGTGGTTCAGACCAGCGTACTATGAAAGTCGAAGATTAGCCCCTGCTGAAAAGAATTATTCTATAATAGAGAGAGAATGTCTAGGTCTAGTATATTCTGTCAAGAAATTCAGACATTATTTGCTGGGCCGTAGATTTACTTTTCATGTAGATCATGCTGCACTTGTCTATCTAGTTCGGCAGCAGCATCTAGGTGGTCGATTAGCTCGATGGGTTCTACTATTACAAGAGTTTGACTACGAAGTTATTCATTGGCCAGGCAGTTCACATGCCTTAGCAGATTTTCTGTCTCGCTTAGATTCCGGTGAAGCTCCGGTCGGTATAGATGACATAACACCGGCAATTTATGTCTCTGAACCGACTAATAATGAAATTACAGACCCACCTATGCCATCTACATATTATGATCAGATCTTGACCTTCCTCACTGATGGATACCTTCCTACTCAGACTTCTCGTGCAATACGAAGGAAAATTTCAGTTTTTAGTCGCAGATTTCGGTTAATTGCTGGGGAATTATACTATATAGATCACACTGGAGTTTTACTTCGTTGTATTCCACCACATGAAGTTAACTCAGTCATTAATTTGGCTCACTCAATTCCTTTCGGTGGCCATTTTGCTGTAGACTTAACACACCGGAAAATTCTGCAAAGTGGTCTCTGGTGGCCTACTATGTACAGGGATGTATCATAGTTTGTCAAACAATGTGATAGTTGTCACAGATCTGGACAGCCCCTTCAACGTCATCTTTTCCCTCTACAACCTGTCTTGCCATTAGAGCCTTTTTAGAAGTGGGGTCTAGATTTCATTGGCCCTATTACACCACCACCAATCCTCAGTAATAATCGTTATATTTTGACATGTACTGATTATACTACCAGATGGGCAGAAGCCTGGGCTTTACGGTCTGTCACAGCTGTTGCGGTAGCTAAGTGTCTACTGAAGGATGTATTTCCACGTTTTGGCTTACCGTTGGAACTTGTTACAGATCAAGGCACTCATTTTGTTAACAATTTAATGAAAGTACTCACACATTCGTTTCAGGTCACACATAAATTTAGTTCACTTTATTATCCTCGTGCAACTGGTTTGGTTGAGAGTACAAACAAAACTCTGTTGAATATGCTTCGAAAACTCATTTTAGAAGCATCGGAAAGATGGGATCAACTGCTACCTGCAGTATTATGGGCATATCGGACTACATACAAGGTAACAACAGGATTAACCCCTTTCAAACTAGCTTATGGATTAGAAGCAATAGCACCGATGGAGATAGTTATACCAAGTTTACGAGTAGCAATCGCTCAGAAACTGCTACCTAAAGAATCATTGTCATTTCGATTGGATACACTCAGAGAATTAGACGAGCATCGATGGCACAGTTTTTTGACTATGCAGGAAGTACATTTAAGACAAGCTCGAACACATGATCGATATCTAAAGACTCCAATTTTTTGGTGGGACAACTTGTACTCTTTTACAATGCAAAGTCGAATCGCTCTGCTGGCAAATTCAAGTTACGATGGTTTGGTCCCTACCGGATTTCTGAACAAGTGGGCCCAGCAACTTTTCGGTTGACTACATTGATCGGAATTCCTCTTCCGAAAGTCATCAACGGTTCGAAGCTGCGGCCGTATCAACACACATCTAACCCACACTGACATTTCACTTAGCTGCATTTTTTTTGGCGTTCTCTTTTCTTTATTTTCTTTTTTTTTTTTGGCGTGCTTAATAAAATAAGTCTGTAAATATCCGCGTTTTGATACCTAATTATGTCCACAACCTCCCTACCCTTGCCAGCTACTCACGCATGCACACCGAAGTTAAGAATTATCATTTCAATACCACACGATGATTAGTCACTCTTGATTGCTCTCCACTAGAACGCATCTACTTAACCTTTTCTGTTTCGCCAAAAATCGCTATTGTGCTTGTGTGATTTGTGCTCTGTGTGCTTACCCTGTGCTCTGCGTGCTTGTGCTTACTGTCTCTGTGTGCGCCATGGAAGCTTTGGCTAACTATGCTGCCTTCCGTGATGGACTCCCTGATGACGTAGGAGAGTTCCTGCGCATTTGTGGGCTATCCAACTTCGCTGAACTGCCTTGGCATTCAGTGGAGTCCCACCCATTCTTTGCCCAGATCATCTCCGCCATCGCCAACACACCGGCCACATAGCAGAGTTGGCCGATCACCTCCCTCCCATCCCGTACACTTATCACCTTCCAAGCTTTTGCAAAAGCGTTTAGACTCCCTTCACAAGGTCAGGAAAATGGCCCGAGTCTGACACATGCAAGAATGATAGAACTATTTCCTAGGTATTCCTCAAACGAGTATGCAATCCTGTGTCGACCGGAACCAGAAAGATCAGCCCTCCAATTCTTAGTCGCTATTCTCAATCTACAGAAACGCACCTATGGAATATCCCGTCCCTTCTACTCCGCCATAGATTTAGCTGCTCAAGAACCAGTAAACTTCGCATCATTTTTCTTCCACCGCATTCACCAAGAGTGCATATCCATAATTAAACAGGTGAACAAGGGAGGCATGCCAAGGTCTAGGTTGCCACACATCCTGTCCTTTCTTTTTCCGGCAATACTCGCAGCACAACCACCACCCCAAGGGCCTGTTCTAAGACATGAAGAATCTGTACAATTATGGGACGATGAGGAAGAAGATGAAGAGGAGCTAAACCAACTCTTCCGCAGAAAGAGGATCAGAATCAGTTCTTCTGAGAGCGAAGCACAGGGATCAGCCAAAGAAACCAAAGATGAAGAAGAAGCAAAACATGACAAAGAAACATTCCACAACACCGCAACATGGATGCAGCATGAATCCTCCGCACAATCATCTTCCCAGGAGCAACAAGAACAGGAAAATCGTATTGAAGCCTACACAACTTCTACAGAAAAAGCATCCCAACAACAGTCTGAAAGGGAACAACAAGCAGATCAAGAACAAGTTGCTAAAGAAGTACTCAAAGAGCTGCTTAAGGCAGTCGACTCCACAGCCGAAGAAACTGCACAACACACCAAGGTAACACAATCCAATTCTGCTCTTCCCATTCCCCCACCGGAGGTGCCAATCGTAACCATTATCCCCATCCAACCCATTCACCCTGCCGAAACCGCTGACTCCTCTTCCTCATCACCAAACTACTCCCCACCCAACTCCCAACAACTCCTCACCATGTCCGCATCTCCACCTCGCCAACATCTCCCACTTCCTTCAATTCCCGTAATCTCTGAATTGGCAAATGTCACATCATGGGGGTTGTGAGAACACCTCTTGGGTGAGGTCACATCATGGGGGTTGTGAGAACACCTCTTGGGTGAGGTGGCAGAGATGCCACTTGGCACCAACAAGGACTTATGTCATATAGTAGAGGAATTAAGAGATATTGACTATGACTCATTATCATAGGTAAGAAGAGCTCGGCGGTCGGGTGGATGAACAAAACAAAAAAGCTCTGTGTGTCGACGGCCGTTCGCAAGAAGCCATGGCAAAAATGATGAAGAGCAGAAGCGCAGCATAACACTGGTATCAGAGCATCAGGGGACGGCGACCAAAGGCTTTCACGCTGCCGGCTAGGAGATTCGAACTCTGGTGGATGCATTAGGAGGTTCATGACTTAGCCACGTCGCCATTTTCTTTTGCTTCCTTCTCATGCACAAGCGCCTATTCTGAAGGCTACTGTTAGTAAGAACAGCGACGCTAATCTTCATAATCTAGTTTTGACAACAGCGTCTTCTTGAAGTTTTTCGATCAAACTCGTAAACATGCAATCGGATTGTTCAAGAAGTGAGGCAGAACTTGTGCAGAACTCCACATCATTATATGATATGTTGTACGCATACAGAGGAGGCAGAAAATGTGCACATATCAGGTTAGAGAAGATATGGTTTGAAGCAGGATGTCGTAAGCAGCAGTATGAATCATTGGCCATGGATAATCATGAGTCGCAAGTCGTCTCACCATTCACAGAGAATCGAAAATTCTGAGGATGTAGTGTCTTGAAGTCCTCCAACTTCGTCTTGTGTAGAGCTCGAGTCCCATTAACATCAACAAGTACCAAGAGAGAAGGAAAAAATCCTCCACTCCTATGAAAGTTAGTGGTGAAGGTAGCACCGAGGAGGAAGGATAGATGGATCCAAAGGAGTTGGGAAAAGTACTCATATGCAAAGGAAATGGGATCATTGCGTTCTTTCTTGAGGTTTTGGCAACCAGGAGTTATGGCTTCAAGTTTCAGGTTTGGGTATTTTTGCATTCCTGTAAGAAATTTTCATTTTTGAGAATGATAATGAAGCATTAGGAGGGCCGAGTTTTTGGAGGGAAATCATATATATGGAGAGTATGAGATATGTACTCTCACCTAGAGTCAAGGATTCCCTCAATATAGAACAAAGGGTAAGTTTTAGGCATCTCCAAAGTAGCCTATTTCTATGATTTTTATACAAGTTTCAGGAGCTATTTTGGATAAGTAGCCATTTTGGGAAGGGGAAAAGAGAAGGTATTTTTCATAGATTTATGGAAATAATCATGCACACATATAGTATAGTGTATTGACTTCCATCCACGATCAAGAAATCCATAAGATACCTCAGTTGGATGGGAGTTTGAAGCTCCACAAAACCCCCTTCCATCACAGTTTGACAAAAATTTCAGCACCTAAATCTGAGAAATTCCCATTTTGGAAGAGGGAAAAAGAGGTGCGATAGTTACGGATGGATCGGAAAAAGCATATTTACTGAGAGTATGGTGTATGGACTTCTTAGGCGAATCATTAGATTCATCAAAATGATAAGTTAAGGAGGAATTTTAGTTCCTCAAAGACCCCATTCCCGCACTTTTTGGAAAAATTCAGAAATTAATCTTTTGCCAAACTCCACTTCTTGGAGTAAGAAAAAGATCATTTAGAGGCTTCCCATGGATTATTGTATATAATCCAAGAGAAATCCACATTTAGAGTGGATTAGAAGCTTGCTAAGAGCTCCCATTTAAGTTTTTGCATAAAAGCAAAATCTTGATTTAGGCCTCTTTTGGGGAGCAAATTAGCATGCACGAAGGGAGGATTTGGAAAGGTAAAAAATGGCTCAAGCATCTTCATATACCATTCTCTGAGGTTATGGAGAGAATTTTAGGATTTGCTTGATGGAAGAATGCTTTTGGGCACCCCAAAAATCACATTTTTACACTTTTTTCAGCCCCTCCAACAGTCCACTAGTTTGACATGTCCCGCTTGGAATGGCCATATCTTGGGCTAGAAAACTCCAAATTGGACGTGCTATGGCTCGTTTCGAAGAGCACAATCTCTAATTTCAGTTTATGAAATAAAATTTTGGAAAGTAAAAATTTTTGCAGGTCTGAACAGCTCTGCAAAATCTGAACAGTTTTGGGCGACTACCTTCCGGGAGCCATATCTTTCAAACCGGGAAGGTAATTTGAGTAATTTCACTTCGACCTATTTGCACATGGTTTATATTTCAGTTTATGAAAATTTGCAGGTCCTAAAGTGATTTTTGCAGGTCTAAAGAAGGATTACTAATGCATTTTTGAGCTAAATTTGCATTATTTTTGTAATCACCTGACCATGCTTTATGTTTTGGGGAGTGCTCCGATGTTTTCGGACACTTCAAAGTGTATGTTAGGACCTGAGGAGGAAGGTGCAGAGGTCTCGAAGCTTATCGAGAACGATTGGATGCATGCAATTCCAAAATCAGACTACTCAGGGACGTATATTTTATGCTTTCTGGCATTTTATTTATGTTATGGCATGTCTGTATCTACATGCATGAATGGAATTGCATACATCAAGCGTTGATCATTGTTTAAGCTCTTAAAAGTATGGATCAACATGCAGGAAGTATACTTTTGATTGTTTGTAGGAAAAGAAGATTACAGAAACCATATGGCTATGCAACACCGGGAATGGTTGCTAGCAAATACTTTTGTGTTTTTGCAGGTCATGGAATCCATATATAAGTTTATGGCGTGCATGCCATGGGCCTGTCAAGCCCTATGTTTTTGGGTGGCCTGAGTGCCACTGTGATATGGTTTAAATTTTTTTGGGAATTCCATTTCCTGGGGAAATGCTGTCGAAATTTTTCCTACCGCATGGCGTTATATACGCACTTGCCTTTAGGTAGGAATGTTATGGCATCGTAGCATGCCCTTTCTGCAAACATCAATAAGTTTTAGGCATGCTTATAAGCATGTATTTGATGGACTTAGGACCATCAGAGTATTATATATAAGGCAACTTCGGTAGTAGCAGGATCCCTACACATAATCCTTATGGATTTAGACTATAGGATTGCTAACGGAAGGAGCTACACCTTCACCATTAGTAATGTGCACAAGCAATCCTATAGGTTCAGGAAGTTGCATTCACGCACGGGAGATGCATTTTTTATAATCTCCAAGTTAGTGAAGATTTATTTATCTTCACAAGAGTCTCACATGATGTATAGGAGACTTGGTGGTATTATTAAAAAATACCCAAAGAGTGACTAGTTTCACTCTTGCACATCACTTGAGCGAGTAGTGAAGCATTTCTGCTACACTACTAAGGAAACCAAATGGATGGGATCATAAAGATGGGTTTCATGAGATAGCATCGACGGATGCTTATGTGATTCGAGTGATGGTTAGGAAGGCCATAGGCATGGCACTGGCTCTATGACTCAGAGCATAGATCCCTTAGTCAGGAATAGTTGGGGTACCCAATACATACATATGTATCTTGGGATCTACAGAGAGGTACTTAGACTTAGTCTTTGTACCTAGGAACAAGTTGGTTTGGAACAGAAAGGGATATCCATTGTCACACATTGACTAGAACCAAACTAACTAGTTCGAGGACATGGGACTCATTTGAGTCCACTGACATGATTACAGGATATGGGATTCGTTGGAGTCCACCTACATATTCCATTATATGGAATAGATATTCGGTTTAGTGTAGGTATGACAACATGAATTGGAAGAAGGTTCCACTAGTATGGGACGGTGGAAACAACTTCCCTTTGAGCACTCTTCTTCTATGGCCAGGGAGAAAAGGACTCATCATTCATGGCGTCATCTCTCACTAGATCAAAGGAGAGATCTTAGTAGACATCTCTTTAAGATTGGGAGTTATCCTTCATAGTAGGGAAGATTTATTCTTCCAGTAGAGAATGTCATAGGTGATTTTATCACCATTAGTATCACATACTCATTTTTCAGTCTTTCAGGAAGGATAATTCCATCACTTTGATTGGATCGTATAGATCCATGCATAGAGTATGGTTGGCAGAGATGGTTCTTCACTATGGATACACATATTTTTACGGTATCATGTCACATCATTGCTGACCATTTTAGTAGAGGGCTTTGACCCTTATTAGGAATTTATTTTCTCCACTCTTCACTATATACACCTTCATTAGTTAGCGGAGATCTGTTCTCCATTTTCATAGGAATAAGTGTAATGAGGGATTATCCACCAGATATGGAAGAGAGGATTAAATAAATTCATGAGTTTCTCTTTTAAGGAAAGGGGAAAGTGAGAATCAGCTCAGAGATTGATGATAGATCTCACTTTAGTTCAGTGGTCTCACTTCAGCTCCTATTCTTTGAGAGAGGAAAAAGGAAAGGAAAACATGATTTCTTCATAGGAGAAGAATAGAGTATGTTTTCCTTTATAGAGAAGAGGTGTTTAAAAAACATCTCTTAGTCTTTATTTCAGAAGGAATTCAATTACTCTACCTTCCAGTATAATTTTCCTTCACATGGGAGTTTCTTTCTCCACTATTTTAGAAGGAAAAAACATGGAGAACTTATGTGCATGTTCTCACCTATGGATCAGTAGAGAAAATGCATTCAAAGGAACCTCTTCCAAAGGGAAAGGGAAAGTGGAATAGATTCCACTACCAGAGCTCTTTTCCTTAGAAGAGATTACAGAGATAGACATGGAGAGAGTTTCACTTTCTCATTTTGGTTGTCTAAATAGAAGTGGCACTCTTCTATCAAAGACAAGAGGGAGATCAGTTAATCATAATGGTTAGATTGAATCTCACATGGAGACTCTAGAGAGGAGCCATTATGTTACTCCAGTGATGGTCTTTAACTAGATGAGATGATCTAGTTATTGACATTAGTTAGACTGGGAGTAGAGTTATGACTCTTCTCTTTAGGATCTATAGGAGATAGAGATATATCTAACCTATTAGGGTACCAAACTCTTACCTGGTGTTACATCATGAGTATGATGAGTAAACATCAGTTAGGAGCATAGGTACTTAGGGATTATCTGAATCTCAAAAGGGAATGCTTTTGCATTCATATGGCAAACTACAGGGAAGAGAAATATTAAAGTTTGCACTAGTGCCAATAGATGCTCTTCCAATAGAACGTAGTCCAATGGTAAAGGATGTCAAACCACAGACTTCTTGGTTGGTGAAATGTAGAGATTGCATTTTACCACCGTGAGTTAGATGATGGATTTGCATAGTTCACAAGGTAGTTTAGACAAAACTACTACTTGTGATTACACTCAAGGTTAGGAAGACCTAGAGTGGTATGAGGGCAATCTATCATTTAGTTTTAGATGGGTTTGGAGTCACTTGTTATGGGACTTTGTTCTATACTTCAGAGGATTCGATGGTTTATTATCTCCACTATGATACGGTCAAGCTTATAAGTTTGACACTTTACACTTTCTTTTCATATTATTACTCCATAGAGGATACATCATATGGACTTAGGTCATTTGGACGATGTAGTATGTTATGGGAGTGATAGTTTGGAGGTGAAGTGTATATGGGAGATAGTAGGCACCACTCAGACGGTTTCCCACCTTTGAGATCATATCTCATATGAGATCTCTTAAGGGGAAGGATATGGGGAAACAACACACAGAGATGACCATGTACATAGAGTACATGGGGTTCAGGGGAGTCCGAGCACTTTCTTCTACTATTACGGACATTTCATCTACATTTTCGAGGACGAAAATGCTTTTAAGGGGAAGGAAATGTCACATCATGGGGGTTGTGAGAACACCTCTTGGGTGAGGTCACATCATGGGGGTTGTGAGAACACCTCTTGGGTGAGGTGGCAGAGATGCCACTTGGCACCAACAAGGACTTATGTCATATAGTAGAGGAATTAAGAGATATTGACTATGACTCATTATCATAGGTAAGAAGAGCTCGGCGGTCGGGTGGATGAACAAAACAAAAAAGCTCTGTGTGTCGACGGCCGTTCGCAAGAAGCCATGGCAAAAATGATGAAGAGCAGAAGCGCAGCATAACAGCAAACATGGGTCAATTGCTCATCAACCTATCACAGCAATTACCAATCCAAATGAGAGAAGTCACAGATAGCATTCGGAATGAGCTACAACACAAGGTGGACGTCCTAGAAGCAGACATCACGACCCTGCAAGAAGAGATAGATGCGGTTAAAGCCGAAAACCATAAGCTCCACTCACAAATTACCCAACTCCAAGCTCAACTTGCAGAACAACAGAAAATTGCTGAACAAAGAGATGCCGCACTAGCAGATCTCAACCAAAAGGACAAGCTATTAAGTGAAGCACATGCCGAAAACAGTCAGTTGAAGATCGAGCTAAAGGATAAAGAAGATGCCAGAATAGCATTAGGAAACCTATTGGAAGAGACCAGAGTCCAACTCAACGAACTGGTGCAGCAAAACAAAGAACAGTAGAGCGAAGCTAAGCTAATAGAAGAAGAACTTCAAAGGACAAAAGAAAATCTATCAGATGTCAACAATATGCTCAAGCATTATTTGACCAAGGAAGCTCAGACACAGAAGCTAATTTCAGATCTCAGACACGAAAAAGAATCATACTCAAGAACAGTAAACTTTCAAATTCAAGAAATCGAAAGAAGAGAGAATCAACTGGAAAATCAGAAGGAAAGAGTACAAAAGATGGAGCAACAGGTTGCCGAAATGAAGACATCCAGAGATGCGGCACTGGCAAACAAATTTTACTTACAGGAAGCCTTTCTGCAGACCCAAGCAGAAATTTTGCTCAATGAAGCCATAGCTCTAAGTTCGGTACGAATAGATGCACAGTTAATAGAACCGGACACCCTAAAACAGTTATTGGAAACCCTAAAGAAAAAGATCGCCCGAACCTTTAGATTAGCTAGAAATATGTACTTAGAAGGTATTATCGATGAGCAATAGTTTTGTAAAAACCTGCGGGTTCGAGTCCACCGTGCGTGCCAGAGTGTTAGCGGCCGCCGGATTGGGAATATGTAACTGAATCTTGTTCGCACGAGTGAAAAGTTGTTACAAACAATTTGTAAAAAAGTTATATAAATCAAAGAAAGGCGCGCCAGTGACGGTTCCGTGATGGATCACCAGATTGTCTGTCTAGGTGACTGAGCGGGTCGTTACTGTAGTGTCTATTTGCTTAATCTCTAGTTTTTTGAGTTTCATCTTCGTCTCTTGTCTTGTCTGCCGTCGACATCTATTCTGTTTGTTAACTTCATAGACGTTCAAGAGATCTCTAGACTGTCTGTCTGAGTGATTGGTCTGTAGCGTTACTGTGTGTCGATTTGAGTAATCCAGAGTATCTTGGTGACTTTCTAAGTATTCTGTGTGTATCTGTGGTTCCGCTTATCGGTTGTCTGATGGTATCCATGGCGATTGTGAGACTCAGCTAGTCCGCGCATCGGGTTGTTTCTTTTCTTGAAATATTTTGCAAATATGTGGCGAAGTCTATGCCGTCGTGGTAACTCTTCTGGTATCCGTGTTGTCTTAAGTTGTCTGTAGTATCTAGGTTCAGGTCCCATACGATAAAGTTTAAGCTACAGTAAAGATTCCCTGGGTTGCGTACTGAATCTTCAGTACAGTGTATTTGAACACTGGGACTCTCTGTGTCTTTGGATAGTGGACGGAGTGTGGTATCCATTGTGTGGAGGTTGAACGAATACTCTTGTTCTGATATGTTCAGTAAGTTATGTGCAGATGCAACATAGCATCTTAGCGTATTCGGTACATGTGGTTGAGCTAAGACTGTGAACGGTAATGTCTAAGTACAACAGATTTTGATAGAGTCTCAGCATTAGTATATTGCTGGGTGTGAGCATTGAGTTTGGGAACTAAGTACAGGGCCTCTGTCTAACAGACCCCTTCCACTCCCAAGAACCCAAGAATCGCTTAAACGCACTTCTGTCAGTTAGAAGAATAAATAGCGTTTAACACATTGTTATTCTTTAGATAATCTAAGTAATTGGGATGAGAAAATTCCTTTAGTATAGTTTGCATATAATAACACAACACATAGCACTACAGGATGTGCACTGTATGAAAGTTTTTTATGGTAAAAAGCTTCCAACTTGCATGGCTCTCACTCAAATTGATATACCTATGGCAGATTCTTTTGCACAAGTTCATATATCTACACTTCATGAGGTTCATGAGCACATTACGAAGAGTCAAGAATATTACATGCATAAGGTTAATATGAAACGAGTAACTGAAGAGTTTAATGAAGATGACTTTGTATGGTTATGAATAACTAAAAGACATTTGAAAAATATTTCACAACATCCTAAAGTTTTACTTGCACTATGTGATTCTAGACATTTTAATGCTATTCAAAAAATTAATGAGAAGGATTTTAGATTAGACATACCTTCTCATTGTACTATACATAATTCTTTTCATATTAATTTATTGAATTTCTTTAAAGGAACTTTACCACTCACTTCTATTTTAGATAATTCTGCTTTATTGGAAGAGGAGGCTAAAATTTTAGTTCTAGAGAAAATACTTGATTATGATGTTACTACTACACACACATGTAACCAATATCATAGATATTTGATTAAATATAAAAATCCCTCACTTGAAGAATATCAGTGGATTCATAGAACATCACTAACTCCACATTATGATCATTTGATTTTCTGCATATCATTCATAGTCACATTGAATTCCAGTTTTTCAATTCCATGCATGTGTTTTTACATGGAACGTACTTATGATTGTTCAATGATGGGACATGTGACTGGCCATCCATGCCTATTTTATGATTATCAATTGAGGTTAGTTGCTTGTCAAGTGGGAGGCAGGTTATACTTTATGGAATAATGGAATGTTATATGGATTTTAAAATCTTCAAGTTTTTAATGTGATTTGTGTTTTGATTTAGCAGATTAAGACTCATGAGGGTGTGAATGCACGTGGATTTATTCAAATATTTTTCTTCTAGCTGTGGGGCTGTCCCTTCCAAGGCTCTTTATTCTAATTTTTCAAATGTTCTGTCCACATGTACAATTGGTATGTAGAAGTACTCCAAACTTCTAATATTTTTCTAAACGGAGGAGAAGTAGAGAAACAAACCATCCTTTTCTTCCTCTTTAAAACTTGGTGTCGATGATGAGAGTTTTTGTGCATTCCTACGTGTAAATTATCATCGAACCTGGATTCAATCTGCATTCCATGTCCTAAGCTATCACATGATCGAGCGTTTAGATACTCTAGAACTTTAAGGGATGTCCACGTATATGAGCTCTATAGCTTCTAACATTACTGTTTCAACTCCCATTAATAGAGGGCTATTTCAATCTAAATTGCTCTCATCATAGTACACTTAAAGCATTAGAATATAATATAAGGGCTCTTGTGTAAATTTTCATTAGGTTCAGGAATTGGTAATGAACGCACTCCATCTCCATTGACGCGATGGATGGAGACACAGGAAAAGTTGAAACTTTACTATATCTTCCACCCCAAAAGTGTAAATGTATGAAGATTCCAATTCCATGAATACAAAGACATGCAAATTGTCAAAGGTAGAGAGCATATGAAGGTCTAAGCGAATGATGCTATTCGGCATATGTTTTCCCTACATGCTCTTTTGTGAATAGTAGAGCAGTAGCAACTCATGGACGACATGGAAAAGACAAGGCTCAAAAGGCTGATTGTGTTTAAACGACAAATGCCATTGAAACACGATGGCTTGGATGGCCTAATAATCCTTTATTTCCTAGTTATGCCCTTGTTATCTTTTGTCCTTGGAATGGCAAACATTTTACAACAGAAGAATTGAAAAGGCAGGACTTACTGGACAAATCATATCACAACTTCTTTCAAGTATTAAAATGCCTGTATTTTACAAAAAGGAAGTTACCAAATCTCGATACGTGCAAGTTGTTATCTTGTGACTGCACTACGGAATCGTAAGTTCTAGAGAACTTGATGGGCCCCGCTGCTTGGTAAAGCACAAATCTCTCTCTCTCTCTCTCTCTGTATATATATATATATATATATATATATATATATATATATATATATATATATATATATATATATATATATATATATATATATATATATATATATAATGAGAGAGAGAGAAAGAGAGAGAGAAGCTTATAAATGACTCAATTCTATGCTTATGTGAGTGTATGTATTTTGCAGTGTACATTTGTTCTTCCCCAGTCCATACGAGTGAGTTAGACTGAATTTTCTTACAATGTAAGTATTTACACGTCTTAATTGATTAACTCCACATTTTATCTAGTGTTCTTTATTCACGGATTCAAGACATATACAGTCTGAATTATCTTATTTTAAGTTTGGAGGAAGTTTATGGTTATGATTGAGAGTATTGTGGACTTGTAGTTTAGACATCCACATTTTTTTTTAATAAAGCGGTTGGATTATCTGTCTATTACGTCTGTTGAGTTTACGGTTTAGTATGGGGTTAAATACCAATTTATTGTTCTACACACTATAAAAAGTATGGTTATGTTGAGATAGAGAATAGGATTCTCATGGGAATAGAACTCAGTGTGTTCAAAAGTCATTACCTCATAATTTCTAGCTTGGGTTATTGATGGGTGCTACATGTGTATTGAACATGTGTTCCACTAGAGCATTACAATCTATGAGTCTCTGTGAAGATCATTTGAGGAATCAAAATTGAAAGCATGGAAAAAATGGAAAGAGAGATGAGAGTGACAGAAAGAAAGAAGCACGATTGGATATTTGAGTAGCTCACTTTACTGTGTATATACACAAAATATAAGATGATTGTCACAAGTCCTATACAATCTCCAACAATCTCCCAATTAAGGGTAAATGTCACCTAAAGTTGACGCACATACAAAGGAATTTGGACTATTCACTAATGAGCATGAAGAGTAATATGTCTCCAGCCTAGAGATCAGCCTAGATCAATTGCTTAAAAAGAGGTTGTCATTTATTGCAAACTAATCTATACTCAAATCGATAAGATTCCATCTTCCATGCGATGACCAAAGAATAGAAGACGCTCCTAAAAGAATCCACCGGCTCTAAACCTGTGTTAGTACTTGAGAAACTAATGAATTCACGTGCAAATTTTCCAATAAACTTTTTAGTGTTTAATCTCAAGCGTTGAGATTGACCCGTCAAACAACTAAGTGTTGATGAAACGTTTGCTATCCTAGGTAACCTTACCATGTCAAGTGATCCTATATCAAAGACATTATTTAAAGCAATATCGTCAAGATTAGCCTATCTCGACAGATCCATATCACCATCTAGGATGATCAAATACATGAGTGCTAACCTATCATTAAATTTTCATCATCCAAATGTGTCATCCTCTCAACCAAGGATGTGTTATCTGGACATAACCATATCACCATCTAGATTAGCCTATCTGCACATATCCATATAACCATCTAGGATGATCAAATACATGAGTGATTGCCTAATCGTTAAATTTTCCTCATCCAAATCTACCATCCTCTCAACCACGGACGTGTTTAGTTGTGCATCACGAGATCCATTTAGTTCTAGCTGCACACAATGTGCATCATAAGATATATGTTTTCCTATCCTAACAAGTATGCGATCTTTCTCTCGATGAGCTATGATCATAAATCCACCTCAAGGTCTATCCAATGATCAAAACAGATATCATTCTCACCATAATCCTCTACTAGAGTGTAACATCGTAACCACAACAATAGCTCACGAATGAAGGACTGCTCACCTTCCAACCATATGCCTCTATATATAACAACTTGAAGCAATGAGGACCACAAATGTAACTAGAGTTCACAAGTGCATGTGCAATCTCCACCATTCCTTTAATATCTTCCACTAGAGTCTACTAGTGGTTGAAGTGATCTTGACCACTACTTTAGTACCTTCCACTAGAGTACACTAGTGGTTCGTGTACTCGCCACTTGAGTGAAGTACTCTCTCTGAACTCCAGTTAGCTCACTTTAACTTGAGTTAGAAGACTCTAAAGCTCCTTGGGCAAAACTCTCTCCCCACGCTTCCCATGGGGGTTGAGCCGAAGACCTCGTCCTTCACAACCTTGAGACTTAACCACTAGGTGAAGTGGATTACTTGTTTAAGAGAGCACATGAACTTATGCTTAAGTCTATTGTCGAGATCTTTGGTCCTACACAAAAATGACCAAATTCTATAAACCTTGGAAAACCATGTCACTTTCATTAAAAGAAAAATAAATGAAAAATAAAAATAAGAAACATTAAAAGAGAGAAATAAAAAGAAAAATAAAAATTAAAAATAGAAAGAAAAGATTTGATTTCCAAATTTAGAAAAGAATAACAAAAAGAACATTTTGAGAATATAATGGATCAAAAAGAAGATTCAAGAAGATGTAGAAGGATCTCAAAGTTCTAGAAGAAGATCATCAAGAAAACCTATAAATACATGCAAATATTTATTCATTAAGTTTTCCCCATGTTTTCTTTTTTAGATACTCCTTCTTTCTTCTTGTTTGTTCTTTATGTGTTTTGATTCTCTCTCCATCACCACTTCTCAAATTCTCCATGTCTGGCTACAATTCCAATAGAGGAAGGACAGAGATAGAGAGAAAGAGAGAAAAGAAAATTTAATGCAGTAGAGCTGCACATTTTGAGTTGGTTTTGTTTATGTTTGTGGCATCCATATTGTGTTGCGTGGCCCTCTCTTTTAGGTACTTCCTTTTCAAAGAATTCGACATCATGATGTTGTTTACAATTTAGAATGGGACTGATTTTATTTACCTTTGAGATTATTTCATCTCCCCTTCAGTGTATCTATTTGTCTTAATTTCTTTCCTCACATCGAATGGAAAGTTTGGCCTTTTTGTAGGTGCATCTTGCTTTAAGATTGGCAATACCGGAGTTGATTCCTAAGAAAAATCACATGGAAATATACAAGTATCTATTTAAAGAGGGTGTGCTCTAAGAGGAGAGCTAGGTATCGAAGATGGAGTTGCTACACTCAGTAAGAAGAGAGAGAAAGTTTGAGAATTGCCTCTGATGAAGCATTGCATTGCGAGAGATAGGAAGAGAAAAATGGATCCAACACTAGTGAGGAAGTCGATGAAGTGATCATTGAAGAACCTGGCGTGCTATGTTGGATGCAAGGCAGAGAGTTTTTGAGAGCGATAAAGAGCAAGATGTGCTCAGAGGTGGCAAACGGAAGGCACCGGATGGAGAGAGAGAGAGAGAGAGAGAGAGAGAGAGAGAGAGAGAGAGAGAGAGAGAGAGAGAGAGAGATGTTTCACCGTTGGGTAAATAAGGTGGTTTCCTCTCCGTGGTGTTGCACCCAGATTTTAGTATAGAAGAAAGAAAGAGATGAGAGAGAGAGAGAGAGGGGGAGAGAGACGGTGTTGCTGGAGGGAGTCATCGACACAGAATCTTGGAAAATCCTAAACTTTCGGCGCATATTCTTTTGCCTCAGTCGGAGAAGGAAGTAGTGATTGTGAAGATGGGTGATAATGGATGTTTAAATGGCAATGAGGTAGAAAGTAGAATCTGCAAGCCCATGATATTTTCTTATGAAGAAGCTTGTTGAAATCCGTACAAATTTATCATAGCATGGTCATTATACACTGGGACATCAAAACCCCATCCTTCTACCTTCTAGTGGACAATTCAGAGGCAAGTGAGTTTAACATATAGCACAATTTCTTCAGATACACATTAGAAGAAGTTGATAAATAGAAGATATGTAAATTCATACCTTTCCTGAACCGTAATTTTAGAGCACACTTTTTATTGAAGAGCAGAAAAAGAAAACCCATGCTCAATTTTTGTATTGCATAGAAGTGAGATCGTGACATAGAGATGATTTTTAGAGAAGATTACTTGGGATATCAAACTTGAAAACGGGGATATGAGCTAAAACATTGGCTTTAATGAAGAGACATAAATAGAATAGATTTAGAATCGAAAGAACTTCCATAACTTTTGTATAATTTGACATGCAAACAAACAAATGATGAATTGCTTTTCGAATTTAAAAATGATGAATTGCTTTTTGAATTTAAAAAGTGTGTTTAGAAATATACTAATGATGGTTTTTTCCCAATGATTTCCTTTTCAAATGACCTCATGGTTTGATGAGACATTACTCAAAGTAAAGAGAAGCATTAACCAAAGTGAAGAGAAAAGATCGAAGTGAAGAGTGAAGAAGCACCTTTTCGACACTGTGGTTGAGAAGATCGTTCTAGTTTTTGTTTACGTGATCCTCACTATGGCAGAATATTTTGTATTATCCACACTCACACTATGACATTCATTTGTATATTGATCACGATCATTGAGTATAGTTTTATTTTTATCTGGCACTCTTGAATTTGGTGATTTTTAGTATTATTACTCATTCCACATCCACATGCATCCACCATGATGTCTATGATCCTTTATCCCTCATGGTCGAGGCTTTCTTTTTCTTTCCTAAGTGTGGGCCCATCTCATTCAATGATTGAACACAGCGTGAGGCACCTAGCGTGCAAAAAATGCTCACTAGATAGGGATGACGCATGCCTAGAGACACGCTTTGGGTCTGATCCAACCCCACCCACTCCTCTTTCTTCTTGACAAGGTGAACCTGTCATGAAGCAAGCCGGTTTCCCTAGTGATCAGAGATCCTCAATTGGTCACCCACGCCTTCAAAAGAGAAACAAAAACCTTGGCATCAGATTAGATATTCTAGGTATTTGCATTTAATTCTTTGAATATCTCCATTTTTTCACACACATAAAGAGAAGGACTATTTTTGTTTTCCTGAGTTTGATCATTCAAATCTTGCATTAGTTTAGATCATATGCTTGTGCACTATTCTATTGTGGCATAGATTACGAAACTACTTCTTTCATAGCTTAGAGAATAAAAGGAAGAAAATTAAAATGAACCAAATGATTGAAGAACAATTTAGAAGATATGAAGAGCGATTTGAAGGAATGCAGATCAACATGAATGAATCTATAAAAGCAAAATCTAGTATCATTATGACCTTAATGAAAACTATAAATGCAATATTTGATACTATACAACTAATGGGCATAAGCATTAAAGACGTAAAAGACGTAATGAATTTTGAGATTTCATAATTGAAACATAAGTTTGACTTGTTGGATCTACAAAGCCTACAATTTATTCATATGATTACTTATCTGATTCCGGAAGCGAAAACATAATAAGATGTATGTGAAGCTTGCATCTGCTTTTTTCATCGAAATTTGTACTAATATTTATAAATTTGCATGAAACACACATGCATTTGTTTCTAAATTTGCATTTATCCATGAATATTTGATACTTGTGTATGTTTCCTAACTTGATTGGCAGGTTGGCCCATCGGGATGATGTTCAAGTTTAGTGGGCACATATTTCAAGATGAAATCCCTCAAGGAATGTGCATCAAGAAAAATTCTTTCAAAATTATTTCAGTGTTTTCTCGACCATGATATGACATTTCATTCTTTGTGCATTAGACTTGTATATTTGTATTAAGCTCATTAACCTGTACTTAACCCCTGAAACCCTAATGTTTTGCCTCTGAAACCTAGTTTGATCCCTTAGAAACCCATATATTTTTTTTAAACGTTGGAAAACCATATCACTTTCATCTTAAAACCCTAGAAAACATGCAAATTAACCCTTAAAACTCAGCTCTTAAGCCTTTAAACCCTAGTTTTGACCCATGGAAACCTAATCTTAACCTTATAAAATCCTTGGGTTTTAAACCCATAATGTACATTAATCCATTAATGAATATGCATTAATCCTAGAAAAATCAAACCCTAGTTTTTCCAAAATAGAAACCCTAGTTAAAAACTTTAGAAACCATTTTTTCTCTCACATTAACCCCTTAATTTCATTAAATTTATATATAAGTGTGAAACCAAACTAGAAACCTTAATTAAAAGAAAAACAAATGAAAATAAAAATTAGAAAAATAAAAGATAGAAAGAAAAAATTTGATTTACAAATTTAGAAAAGAATAACAAAAAGAAGATTTTGAAAATAGAATGGATCAAAAAGAAGATTCAGGAAGATGTAGATGTTGGAGGAGATGGTGGATAGTTAGAAGAGATGAAGAGTTGTTGCTAGATGCCGCTTCACACCTGCTAAGAATGATTGCTACAGAGTTTAGTGGACCTCTTTAGCTAGATAATGATAAAAAATAATCATATACGTTTCTTGGAACATGATCCACTAATTAATGCATCAAAATAGATAGGTTTGGGTTGATCCAAGAATAAAGAACTGGCTATTTTTGTTCTTATACTTGTTCAGTGTTTTGAACAATTCTCTAGGCACAACAGCAATTGGATTAATTACTTTTGGGAAACTCTAGTTAGCTTAGTAATCTATCGATCATGAGTGATTTCATTTAAAATGATCGACTACACAGAGATAAAGATGTTTAGCAAATCATAGCACCATCCCAACATTTACGGGGTCCAACAATTAACATACCAATGAGCAAAGATGTACTAATATCTCACGATCCCGAGAAGCTATGCTAATGAAATTTTGTAAGCATGTACTAGACAGTATGATGGATCTAGCATGCTTTAAATCATGGCAAATGATTAAATATGTATTGAGAACAAGCTCTGAGAAAATCATTGTTCTAGTGGAGTTATAACAGAGAGTTGAAATGAGAATGTAATGATCATATATGTATTAAAGCCTATACAAGTACACCATCATTGACAATCATACATTGCTCAATTTGTGAGAGGTGAATGAGCTATGAGGTAAGCTCTCACTTCACAATGAATCTCACTGAAAATGATCTCATGGGCTTGAGATATAGGTGGGTCTTTTAATCCTCTTCTTATAGTTGTACTTGGAGCCAAAGTTTGAATTCAAATTCAAACATCTACCTAAAAGGTGAATCCTAAAGTATAGTATAGATTCCCTCATCATTTAGCCACCAAATGATTCTTGATTTAGAGCTCCCTAATTCCACGAGGATGTGTACCACTTTTACAAAGGTAAATGTGAAGAACTTTTTACAAGAGGTTGATCATATGGAGTCTTACATAATTGATCAAGTATGAGCTAATTAACCAAGTATGTGGGCTTCATTTTTATTGCACTAATAGCTCCCCCTCAAGCCTAACATGCTTCGTCTTCATTCCTTCTTGATTTCTTGCAATCCAATCATCAATTTGAACCTATTCATCTTTGTTCCATCCAACGACTTTGTGAGTATATCTACACATTGTAAATGAGTTGATACATAAGATAGTTGAATCTCCTTGCTAAACAATTTTTCCCTTACATAATGATAGTGCACTTCAATGTGCTTAGTCCTTGCATGATATACATGATTATCAGCCAAATGAAGTGAGCTAGTGTTGTCTCCAAAGATTATTGTAGTGTACTAGTGTATCTCCAAATCTGCATATAGTTTCTTAAGCCACATAGCTTCTTGAGTTGCACTTGCCAAACCTCTATATTTTGCTTTTGTGGAAGATAAGGCCACAATTGGTTTCTTCTTAGATGACCATGATATAATCTTTGAACTTGCAAAGTATAGGTACCTTGAAGTGCTCCTCCTATCATCCTTGGAGCCAGCCCAATCTACATGAGAATACATCTTTATATCTATGTTAGAAGTGAAGGGGTAGAACAAACCTTCATTCATTGTACCCTTTAGATATTTAAGCAACCTTTTTTCAGCTTCCATATGAGGATTCCTTGGTGCATGGATAAAATAACTCAATGTAATTACTCCATAAGCAATGTCTACTCTTATTAGAGTAGCATAATTGAGACTTCCCACAAGTTTTTGATAATGTGTAACATCACCAAGTAGTTCTCCTTCATGAGAATGCAACTTATGGTTGAGTTCCATAAGAGTACCTGCTTTTTTAGTGTTCTCCATCTTGAACTTTACCAACATATCATGTATATACTTCCTTTGAGTAATAAATATACCAGAATCTATGTACACGAGCTCTAAGCCAAGAAAGTAGGTTGATAAACCAAGATCACTGATTTTAAATTCTTCCATTAGTTGAGACATGCTTGATGTGATTAGCATCATTCCCTTTAATGATGATATCATCTACATAGACACATAAGTAGATAACTTTTGGTTTGTTTTTCTTGAAAAATAAAGAAGAATCTGCCTTGTTAGGCACAAAGCCTTGGTCCTGCAAATAAGTAACAAGCCTATGGTTTCAAGCTCTAGGAGCTTGCTTGAGACCATAGAGTGCCTTCGATAGCTTGCATACATAACCTGTTTTATCTTCATCTTCAAAACCTGGTGGTTGTGCCATAAGCACTTCTTCTAATATCCATCCATTTAAGAATGCATTCTTGACATCTAACTGATAAAAATTCTAATTTTTAGAAGCAGCAACACTTGCCGAAACCCTAATTGTTGGCATCTTTGCCATAGGTGAAAAGGTTTCTTCATAGTCCACTCCGTGAGTTTGGGGAAATCCTTTCTTCATTTCTATAGGATAGAGGCATAAAGTAACAAGAAGATATACTCCTAAATTGAATGGAGTGGCAGAGATAAGGAACAAGTTAATTGTTGAAGCTGCTAAGTCTATGTTGAATGAAAAGAAGCTACCTAATTACCTATGGGTAGAGGCTGCTTCCATAGCCACCTACTTGTTCAATAGGCTTCCATCCAAATCCTTCGATGATATGACACCCTATGAAGCATGGAATGGAAGGAGACCCTCATTGGACCATTGCAAAATATTTGGCTGCATTGCTTATACACACATCCCCTCACAAATCAGAGGAAAGCTTGACCCTAAAGAAGAAAAATGTATATTTATTGGGTATGATCAAAACCAAAAGGAGTACAGGCTATGAAATCCCACTAACAAAGCGTTTATAGTTAGTAGGGATGTAGTGTTTGATGAAAATAATTTATGGTTTGAAGATGATTGCAAGAAAGTCAAGCTACCATATGATTTGAACAATGATTTTCCAACCCTCACTCAAGAAGATTAACAATTAGCTGAAGATATCAACTCAGAGGATGAAGAACAGATTGACTTCAAGGCTTGGAAGTCAAAAGGCATGATCAAACTCAAGCAATTAGAAGACATACGAGAGTCTTCAAATCAAGCACTAAGGAGATCACAAAGAGAAAGCAAAAAGCCCATAAGGTATGGCTATGATACATCATTAGTCACCAAGCATTCTGTGTATATCACTAAAGACTCTATGGCAGAAGAGCCTTCTTCATTTGAAGAGGCTAGGAAGAAGAAAGAATGGAGAGAAGCCATGCAAGAAGAAGTAGAAGCACTTCACGAAAACCATACTTGGGATCTAGTTCCCAAGAAGCCATGGATGAAGGTAATTGGATATACAAAATAAAAAAGAACTCAGATGGCTCTATAAACAGGTACAAGGCAGGTGGTGAGTACTTTTCATGTGAAAAGTACTCACCACCTGCATCAGATTTGATCCTCTTCAAGCTCCTTCTTGTTTGGTTTTCAACTAGTGCCAATTACTTTTTGAAACATGTGAATACCTCATCCTTATGCTTCATGAAATAAAGGATTGTCCATCTATTGTAATCATCAATAAATAAAACATAATACCTTGAACGTGAGATTGATGGTTCTTTTCTAGGACCCAACACATCAGTGTGTACAAGATCCAAGTTGTCTTCATGAATGTATCTCTTTCTGTTGAATGGTTGCCTGTGAGCCTTGCCAAATTGGCATGCTCCATATTTGAATATCATATGTTGCTTGGTCACATTGGGAATGTCAAGCACACTTTGATCCCTGCATAGTTGCTTTAGAGTTCTTTCTACTATGTGTGCTATCATTTTGTGCCATATTTCTAACCCAGATAAGGTTTGATCTCTATAATTCAATAGTGCTATGTTCCTTATGTCTTCAATCTCAAATGTGAATAATCTACCAAATATATCACCTTAGCAATCCTTTTGAAGCCTTGTTCACAGTCTTCCACATATGGTCCATGCTTAACGAATGCTACCTATAAACATTTTTCAACAATTTTCCCAACACTAATTAGGTTTTTGGTTATAGATGGCACTAACAAAAATTTCCTCAAACGTTTCCTGCTACCATCAAATGTTTTGACATTTCCAATTTGCTTAACGAAGTGTTTAGTATCATCACCTGTCTCTACTTCATGCTTCCCTTTGGGTTCATCAAGATCAGATAATAGAGCTACATTTCCAGCCACACAATTGGAAAAACCTGAATCAATATAGAAAATATGATCATCATCTTTACCTTGCTGGGATTTCATGTTCATGATGAGTAGTGAATCTTCTTGGTCTTCAGTATAGTTGTTGTAGTCCCTTCTTCCTCTGAACCCTCCTTGATAATTTTTGTTGTTATAGCCTTGATTGTAGTTATGGTTGTAGTTGCCTCCTCCATTGTTGTACCTGCCTTTGGATTGTCCATAGCTTCCTCTATGGAAGCCTCTTCCCCTTTGGTTCCTTGTATTCATGAAGCATTCTTCTATGGTATGGTTGGTAATACCACAAATGTTGCAAGGTGAATTGTTGTAGGGTCTCCCCCTGCCTTGCTTTCTTCTTGTATAATTAGCTTGAGAGGTACTAGCCTCTTCTTCATTCTTCTTGCTTTTGCCTTTTTTCTTAGATTTATTCTTATCTGTATAAAGGGCATAAGATTGGTTACCTCTAGAGCTTTCACCATTCCTGTTGAGCTTTGTCTCATGGGTGAAGAGTAGCCCCATCAAGGTGTTGAGGTCAGGTATTTGCATATCCATGTAGATGTCCATTGCTGTGGTGAGGGACTCCCACTTATCATCAGACTCGATTCCATTAATGATTTGCCTTACTATGTGTTCTTCTTCTATCGCCTCTCTAATGCTTGCAAGTTGATCAGCGACATCTTTCATCTTGGTTACATAATCAACCACTCCTTGCTTTGGTTGTTTCTTTAGGGTTGTAAATTCCATCTATAACTGATTCTTCCTAGCTCTTGTATTTGATGAGAAATATGATGAGAGAACTTCCCAAGTATCTTGGGAGCTCTTGCAATTCCTAATATGTGGTAACAAGAAATCACAAATTGAATTTAGTAGATATGACCTCGCAAGGGCATCCTTTGCACACCTTGTGGTGGACCTGTCTTGCTCTTCCCTTGTAGGTTGATGCTTGCTCCTGAAGATTGGCATTTCTTCATCTCCTAAAATGTATCCATATAGACTTCTCCTTTGAAGGTAGGCTTGCATCCTAATTGACCATGGTGAGTAGTTGTTTCTAATTTGTTAATGGAGGATGGAAATCCATCTCCCAGCTTGCTTGTTGTTGCTCTAATACCACTATTGAAGGAGATGGTGGATAGTCACAAGAGATGAAGTGGTCTTGCTAAATCCTTCTTCACACCTGCTAAGAATGATTGTTGGAGAGTGTAGTGGGCCTCTTTACCTAGCTAATGATCACAAATAATCATATATGTGTGTTGTAACATGATCCACTAATATATGTGCTTAGAGAATTTGTTCTTACACCTATTCAGTGTTTTGATCAATTCTCTGAGCACAACAGCACTTGGCTTAATTCCTTTTGGGAAAATCTAATTACTTAGTAATGTATCAATCATGAGTGATTTCATAAAAAATGATGGACTACACACAGAGAAAGATGTTTAGCAAATCACAACACCATCCCAACATTTACAAGGTGCAACACTCAACAGACTAGTGAGAAAAGATGTGTTAATACCTCATGATCGAGAGACGCTATGCTAATGAAATTTTGTAAGCATGTTCTAAAGAGTGTGCTCGATCTACCGTCCTTTAAATCATGTCCCATGATCAACTATGTACTACGAACAAGCTCCGAGAAGATCATTGTTGTGATGGAGTTTTCAAAGAGATTCATGTCAAAACTTCTCACCTAATGAGGATCATTGTCTACTTCAAGGTGAAAAGAGGAGTGGCATGTTTGTATTATCCAAAAAGAGTCATGCTAATATTGCTAGGTCTACTACAACTAGGGAGAACATGAAGTTGTGGAATGCTAGATTTGGTTATATCTCTTACAGAGCTCTCAAGCATATTAAAGATCAAGGTATGTTTGATATTTTTCCTACTTTTTCTTTACCTGATGATACAAAATCATGTGAAGGATATCTTGAAGGAAAGCTCACAAACTACTTTTGAAGTAGCATGGATATATCAGAGCCACAAGGAAGTTGCATATCATACATTCCAATGTGAAAGGTCCAATGAGAATAGACTCTATTCAAGGTCTCAAGTACTTTGTTAATTTCATTGATGATTTCTCAAGATATTTGTGGAATTAGAGTGTTAAAGTGGAGTTAAGGGTTTTTCCTACTTTCAAGAAGTTCTTACCTATGTTTGAAAATGGAATTCAATCAAATATCAAGATTTTGAGAAGTGATAGAGGACGAGAGTACATGTAAAAAAAAATTAAGTCTTTTCTTGAAGAAAAGTGTATCTCTCATCAACTCACTATTGCTTACACTCCACAAAAAATGGTGTTGCAGAGAGAACGAATAGGGTACTTGTTAAGATGATGCATAGTATATTTTGAGATTCATAATATTTTAGCTCTTACTTCAATTGAGAATGAATGAGCTGGTGTTCAAGATGCACTACATAGTCCTGTATGGAAGAAAGCTATGCAAGAAGAGATAGATTCTATTCATAAGAATCAAACATGGAAGCTTTGTGGGTAATAAAAGGTAAGAAAGTTATTGGTGTTAAGTAGAAGAAAAGCAAAAGGTACCATAGACATGTATAAAGCAAGATTAGTTCTTAAAGGTTAGGCATAAAAGAAAGGTATTGAATATGATGAGACTTTTTCTCCTGCATCTAGAATGATAGTAGCCAAGACAACACTTTTTTTAGCTACATTCTTTGGCTGGGAATATACCAATTAGATATTAAAACTATGTTTCTTAATGGCGATCTACATGAAGATGTGTATATTTAGTATCTAAAAGGTTTTAAGGAGAGAGGTAAAGAGTAGTTAGCATTCAAACTTATCAAAGCTTTGTATGGACCAAAGCAGGCACTTACAGCTTGGTATGAGAAGATACATCTATATCTTCTATCTATTGGTATCTCAAGATTCAGTGGAGTTCAATTGACAGATATATTTTCAAGCAACAAAAGCTTTGCAAGTTATTAAATCCTGTACCATTATGACATTGAAGGGGGATAGTTGGCAATAATGTCAAACTAAGTCCAAAACTCTGAAAGAGTAGCTATATGACTTATTCTTTGTAGAATTCACAAAAAGGCGATGGGCATCCACTACTAGGAATATGGGGGCATATCAATGGTTAATACAACACATTTTCATCGCTACATGATCTTGAATTTCATCGGACTTCGTGTCGAGCGTGCACAATCATTTAAACGATGCTATTCTCGACGTTATTTCCGGTGTTATTTTGGATGCTTCTAGTGAGGTTCAAGAGAGCATCCCTACATTAGCATCACCTATGCAATTAAAGATGCAACATCACATATGTGATGCTAACTTGCATCCCTTATGCAACATAGCTAAGCATCGATATTCCATGAGTTGCATGATTGCATACCGTCAATGCTTCTACATTGCTTATTTGATAGTAAAGTTTGATAGAAGTAAAAAAATATCGGATTGCTCTTCGATCATCATTTTACATGAAAATGATCAATATTCTTTTTACCTCCTTCGAGTACATAAAGAGAATGCACAAGAATGAGGTAATACAAAAATGTAACCAATATAATATATAAAGACAAATTTATAAAGGATAATGTAATGTCTACGAATGATTGAGTTGGCAAGAAAACAAATTGACCATTTCTCTCAATAGATAAGGGAGAGGAACATAATTCAGAACTAGAGACCTATCACAATGCTTCAAACCGAACATAAGATTCTTGCTAAAGTCATTGCCAATAGAATATCTTGCCATTTAGAACAATGGCTTAGCAAAGACCAAACATGCTTCATTAAGGGAAGGTCAATATTGGAAGCCATCATTGACATCTGGGAAGGACTGGACTTCGTTGAAGAATCTAATCAGGACATTGTCTTCCTCAAGATTGACTTTGACAAAGCCTATGATAGATTGGAATGGGACTATATTTTACAATCACGGAAAGACCTCGGGTGTAGTCAGAGATTCGTTAGGATGATCTCCACTCTCCTTGGTAACGCTTCGACCAAAGTCAATGTCAACGGGCAACTTTTAAAAGGCAATCAAAGTGAAACGATCCATCAGACAAGGTTTCCCATTGGCCCCACTGCTCTTTGCCATCACCACAGAAGGACTTAGCCAACTTGTGGAGTGACACATTGAGCTTGGTCCCATAAGAGGCATCACTTTGCCACATAACTATGGGCAAATGACCATGAGGCTATTTGCAAACGACACAAATGCCTTTCTTCACAATGACGATACCAGCCTGGAAACCTTTTGGTGGTGCCTCGACACTTTTTGTGAGGCCTCTGGGTCCAGAATTAACCATTCCAAGATTTCATTCAGGACTATCAAAGGGAATCAACCCAATCTCCTCACTTTGCAAGGATGCCAAAGCATTCAATCGGGTCAGGTTGTTTGCATTCTTGGTATCCCAATGGGATTCGGTGTTACTCTAGAACAAAGGTGGGCTTGGGTCCTTGCCAGACTTAATAATAAACTTAACTATTGGAGGGGTTTGCAAATTAATCTTGTTGGCCGGGCCATGGTGATCAACACATTCCTCATATCCTCAATCATATACTTTCTCTCTTGTTGGAGACCAAAGGATCAAGAACTAGCCAAATTGGGAAGTACTTGTAGGAACTTTTCTCTGGATTGGGGACCATAACAAGAAGGGAGTGCCTAAAATCAAATGGTCCATATGCACTAGCCAAAAGGAGATGGAGGTCTGGGTATTATGGACATTAGCAGCATGGCCAATAAACTTGCAACAAAGTGGATGATTAAGGCATGGTGCAACAGAGATTCATCTTGGGCCACATTAATTTTCAAAAACACAAACGCGATTTCTCCGGTGGGCTACCCTGGATGGAAATACCTCAACATCCTCACTCTCTTATTCTCTCCGATTTCGATCTCACCCATAGGATCAATCCTAGTAAGATCCTTGTGGTTGAGTTGGAATAGATTCTAACCTCACATCAAAATCAGTGAAGACTAGAAGTGGGCTACAGGTATAAGACAAAATGACTCTATTTGGTTCCCGATCCAAGGCATGAGAAACATGGAGCCTTGGAATTTCTTAAGTGCCAAAAGAATATGGAATAAGGGATTCAAACAATGGAAGCACCTCTCGAAACAATACACGATCAGATGGGTGGACTTTGAGGACCTTGACCCTAGTGCTGCGGCCACGTACGAGAAATGGAATGTTTCATTGAGTAGATGCCATGCTTGGGACCACTCTAAAATCTGACTACTTATGGGACAGGATGCTCCGGACCTAATGGGCCTTAAATGGTATAATGGTAGTCGCCTCTCCACGCTTCCATATGTCGAAGCTCCCAATGACATTCACATCAGTCTCAACAAGAAATGGTGTCTCAATTGGACCCTACTTCGTTGGGATATGAAATTTATGTCTATCTAACACCCTCTCATTGAAAACAAAAAGTCGGTCCTTCTATGACAAATTTTACACCGTGGAATATGGACCAATGGAAAAGCTAACAAGATTTGTGGTGTTCTGCCCTGGTGCCATGTACATTCAATCTATTGTGTCTTTATGTTTTTGACAATCTCATAAGTTTTTCACAGTTTAATCAGTCTTTTTCGTGTAGTTCTTTTAAGTGTTGTTGCCCAAAATGCTTGTACTTTTGTAGGGCCCATCCCCGCGTTTCTATGGCAGCCCTTTTTTTGCATTCCTATGCCATTCTATGCACTAGTTTCCCAACATTAGAAGTCTATGTCCCTCAATCACAACTTAAACTTGGGGAAGTATGGAAGACTCTTCTTATGTGCAATGATTAGAGAATATCTAGACTCCTCTAGGTGCATATAAGCATGCAAAAATTATAATTACATTTGAATGTTCATGAAGATTGTTTATCTATTGGTCACAGGGTTTGCATGAATTGCACCCTATCTAAGGAAAATCATATGCTCCAATGTGCATGGCATATGGTTTCATGGCCTAGAAATGGGAAAAAAAAGGCTTGCCATAGAAACACGGGGATGGGCCCTGCAAAATGTTTGTACGGCCCATGCCCATGTTTATGTGGTAAGCCCTTTTTTTTTGCATTCCTAGGCCATTGCATGCACTAGTTTCCCAATATTGAAACTCTATGCCCCTCATTTACAACCTAAACTTGGGGAAGTGTGGAAGACTCTTCTTATGTGCAATGATTAGAGAATATCTAGACTCCTCTGGGTGCATATAGGCATGCAACAATGTATAAGTACAAAAATGTTTTTCTAGATTGTTCCTCTATTGGGCTAAGGGTTTGCATGAATTGCACCCTATCTAAGGCAAATGAGATGCTCTAATGTGCATGGCATATAGTTTTATGGCCTAGAAATACAAAAAAAGGCCCACCACACAAACGTGAGGATGGGCCTTGCAAAAATTTTGTAGGGCCCTTCCCAGCGTTTCTATGGGAAGCATTTGTTTTGCATTTCTAGGTAAATACAAGCATTTTGGGCAACAACACTTACAGAACTACTAGAAAAAGACAAATTAAACTATGCACTTATGAGATTATGCAATGAATTCAAAGAAACTTTTAGATACATAGGAGAAAGAGACTTCAAAACATGTACACTAAGAGACAAACACTTGGGAGAGCAAATATAATAAGAAAAAGATTATATTTATCATTTGGGATATATAAAAACTTCTCCAAACAAGAGAGTACAAATGTTAAGGGTTATTCCATCTAATTCGTCTAGCTAGCTGCATATCTTTAGGTTGTATTGTCACTCTCTTTGCATGGATAGCACAAAGGTCAGAGTCCTCCAACATTGACATAAGATACACCTCTAAAGATTCTTGGAGGGCTTCAATGGCTATCCCTTGGATACGAAGTCCAGCGCAATAGCTTTGGATCTCTTACTTCACAACTCTTGTAAATGACCTTCGTGGAATAAGAAGCTCCACAAACTTTTGATAATGTCAAATCTTTGCAAAGGCTCTGGTTTGCTTTTTGCACCTTTACGGTGCTGTTGCATTTGGGGGGATGTTGGGTTGTGGTCGTTGTGGTCTACGATGCAACTGATAATTCTTCTTTCTTCTCGAAGCATGCCTAGATGATCCTGCCTCATCATTTACTTGCTCTACCTGACTTTTCTCTCTTTCTTCATCGGTTGGTCTTTGTCCTTGTCCTGTGGGGAGTGTCTTGCCTCCTTGTGTTACTCGATGGTTCATGCCGATATGATCATGGCTCCATGATGGCTTGTTAACACTTTCTTCATCAAAGGAACTCTCTAAATTTGATGTTGTCTACAACACAACTTGTCTCCATCCTTGTTTGGGCCTTGCCTTGAGTGATGTCCTCTGTGGGTGGTCACCATCAGATATAGAAGTGGTATATTGCATTTCTTGTGTTACATCTCTCTCTTGTTGTGAAGCTTCATCCCCTTGTGATGGAATGCTACTAGAGTGTGTCCCTACACCCGAGTTTTGTCTAGAAGAGTGGCTTGTGTTTTAGTGCTTCTTGTGGAATGTCATCCATGGTGGGCACTGAGTACCTTGCACATGGCTAGGGTGGATGAAATGATCCTTTCTAGCAGTTTGCTTGGTGCATGCCATTCTCTTAGGATGTAAAGTGGTAAAATGAGAAGGACACCTTTATTTATAGCCTTTCACTTAAGAATTATCATGTTCACATTTAAATGGATAAAAATTAGTCTTAAAACATTAAAATAATATTAAAGAAAAACATTGAAAGTTTATTTGAAGTGAAAAGAGTTATAAAAACCTTGAAAAAATTTTTGATAAAAAATAATGCATTTTAAGAGTTGGGAGACTATTTCCAAGCAGAATCCTCCCACGCTCTTTGAGCACGCCATTGGGCATCATGTAGCGGTCCTGATGATGACATCCACTTCTCTCTTGCAATATCATGTTGTATCTTTCTTGTAATCTTTGCTATTCCTGACTCATATGCTCGTTCCATTACATGTTTTCTAGCGAATGTTGTACAAAAAAACTAGTTGAACATCTCTTCTAAATAGTTTGATTGTAGTAGACCACCTCCATATGAGTGTTTTTAAAGTAAAGATCTCTAGCCCTTTAATGTGACTTCTCCATTCCTTGTGTACTAAAAATGTCCAGTGATCCATATCGATTCATAAAATATGGTCCATGTGCAAAAAGAATATGCTATGATCTGGTCAATAAGATATACACATGGTATTTAAGACCAAATAAAATGTAAGAAAAACTTACTATGTAATGTGTAATGTTGCTTTCTCCCCACGATAAGATAAATGACTATGTAAACTCCTTCAAAGCCACTTGGAATAATTCTCCTTGTGAAGCATTAGTGGAAACCAAACCCATCAAATGTAACAATTGATCTAACAATGACCAAACCTTCTTTCACTTATTAATGAGATCAACCTGACTACCATTGTCTATTGTAATTGAACAGAGGTCCTTCCAAAGATCCCATTTCCCATCATCTTGACTGTTCACATCTCTTTTAAAGAAACGTCTTGCCTTCTTCCCAGGCATTGAAACTACTTGTCAAAGTCTCTTGAGACTCACCATACTTCTTAAAGATACATGGCCACCATGACAACCAAAAGAATTCAAAAGATCTTCTATTTTTTGGATTGCTATTGTAGACCTCTCTAGTGGTTTCATTGCAAATGCATATTCAACATGGAGCTTCAAAAGCCTATCAAAGATCCTCATGAATGCATGCAAAGTACAAAAGTGAACATTTACTAATGGAGATGGAAGTTTCTGAAGATCCAAAAATATATTGCTGAATTTAGTGTAAGTAAATCCTTGCGTAGATAGGATCTTTGATTGCTTCTTGGGAATATTTGGATGATAAAGAGAGGCAAGCATAGTATCTTCTATGAATATGTAGTGTCCAATAGTATGAGTCACATCCTGATTAGAAGTTTTTTTGATAGACACTTTATATAGGCATGAAAATATACTTAAAGGAATACCTCGTGCTTGTAACGCTTGCCTCACAAGGGTGTACATTGTAGTATACCCATTTCTACTGATGATCACTTCGTCACATATTGCCTACACATCTTGCACTTTGATAAGGTTTTTTAACTTCTCTCAAAACTCAGCTTCAACAAATACACTTTCCTATGGGTGTGACTATAGCAAAAGTGATTTCTTTGTTGTTTATACAATTATTCATCAGCTTGAATTGGTCTTGTGTTGTTGATGAAGGAGTTATGTCTTGAATAACAGACCCACACAATGAAAGATTCCATTACAAATCTTCATTAAAACATATAAAAGTTAAACAGACACTCACGTTGTTGCATATATATGTTGTTTGCATGCTCTGCCACCTACTAAAAGAGCTTCAAAGGATGAAAATGCTCTTTTCTTATATCTCATACCAAGTGGAGTCTCTTTGAGCTACTAGAGATTGGCATCTAAATTTGAAATTGTGCTTTCTTTTGCTTCCATATCCTGTTCAGAATCTGCAAGTTGTGTTGTAAAGATATGATTCTACTTTCTAAAGTGACCACCCTTATATGATGGAGTTGATATTGTTGGAACCAATACTTAGTAGTAGCATATGAATGTGTAGATAATTGGTTTTAGTAACCTAATAGCACAGCTTCACCCGCACCAATGAGCTGAAGTAAATTTGAGAGGTTATGGAATGTTGGATGGTAAGAAGATATTGGATCAAGAGGATATAGTGAACCATGAGTCCAAAGATCAATACTTTTTTTTTCTCCAGCTGCACGATGCTCATTTTGAGAATTGGCATCATTGTTGCATTGTGTATTTGGAGCAAACTCTCTAGGCACACGAACATGGATACTTGTTGATGCAGAAGCATGAGGACGTTCTATTGTGAGGTTTGTGATACATGTCAACACCATCTTTGCTAGTGACCAACAATATCAAAAACAAAGTGGAAAACTGGTTGGAAGAGACTCTAAAGCATATGTTTTGCTAAAAAAATGTGTTTTCTTCTATGTGTATGGGTTTTTCCACTATGTTGTCGCGAGGATGGAGATAAGAAAGAGAGCTCACACACACACTCTCACTCTCAAGGAGAAGCACACACATAGATTGAGGCAAGGAAAAGTGATCTTCTTCTTCTTTTATTACATAAAGAGGAGTGTACAAGAATGACGAATACAACAAGTGCAATATATAAGATGAGTACATAAGGAAAAACCTAATGTCTGCGAATGAGTGAGCTGGCAAGGAACAAATGTGCCATTACTCTTAGTAGATAAATCTAATAAAGCTCAATGAAGTATCCCTGACATATACAGGCGTGATCACTATACATGTCAGAGAAACAAAAAACGGGTACGTATCATCCTGGATCATCACATGTTGAGCTTGATATCTCAACACTCCCCCTCAAGGTCAACGCCATATCCTGTAATCCAAGCATCTCCCGAAACGTCTTTAGCTTCTTAGCACCAAGTGCTTTGGTGAGAATATCATCAGCTTGCTCATCTATTGTCACATAAACAAGATCAATATCACCTGCTAATACCTTCTCTCTGATGAAGTGATAATGTACCTCGATATGCTTTGTTCTAGCATGGAAAACAGGGTTCCGCGCTAATCGTATGCTGCTAAGATTATCTCAATAAATGGTGATAGGCTTTTGCACTTCCACACCTAAGTCTGCAAGTAGCATCTCCAGCCATGATGTCTCACATGCTGCCATTGCAGCAGCTCTATACTCGGCCTCTATACTCAACAAAGCAAAAGTGGGTTGCTTCTTGCTGCTCCATGTAACACCTGCACTCCCAAGTGAGAATAGAAAACCACTAGTAGATCTTCTATCTGGAATGCTACTAGCCCAATCGGCATCTGTGTACCCATAAACCTGCAAATCTACACCAGCCTCATAAAGCAATGCATAATCCAAAGTAGCACTCACATAACATAGAGTGCACCTCAGAGCATCCAAATGTGGCTTCCTCGAACCTGCATAAACTGACTTGTAAGTCCAACAATATAACTTAGATCGAGCCTTATAATTGTGAGATATATAAGACTTCCCACAATTCGCCTGTACATAGTAGCATTTTCCAATGCTTCCCCTCATGTAATGTCCAACTTCAAATTTAGATCTAATGGCATAGAAATTGGCTTACAATTAGCCATACCATACTTTTGTAACATATTCAAGGCATATTGCCTTTGCGACATCCATATACCTGTTTCTGTATGTATAAACTCGATGCCCAAGAAATAACGTAGCACACCAAGATCTTTCATATCAAATTCCTGCATAAGAAGTTTCTTTACGTCTTTGATGCTTCCTTCATTATCCCCACCTACAATTAGGTCATCAACATAAATATCCACAATAGTGATGCCATCATCAGCCTTCCTTGCATATAGTTAGTGGTCCGCATCAGACATAGAAAACCAAATGCTGGTTAAGTAATCAACAATCCTTGCATGCTATGCAAGAGGGGCTTGCTTCAGCCCATACAAAGCCTTTTGCAACGTGCAAACATATTATGGATGCTTTGAATCTTCATATCCTTGTGGAAGGTCCATATATACTTCTTCTTGTGGCAGGTCCATATATACTTCTTCTTGTGGTAGAAAACCAAATGCTGGTTAAGTAATCAACAATCCTTGCATGCTATGCAAGAGGGGCTTGCTTCAGCCCATACAAAGCCTTTTGCAACCTGCAAACATATATGGATGCTTTGAATCTTCATATCCTTGTGGCAGGTCCATATAGCCTTTTACCATGTAGGAAAGCATTCTTCACATCCATCTGATGCAAAGTCCATCCTTTTGCTGTAGCTAGAGCAACAAGTGTTCTCACAGTAGACATTCTATCTATAGGGTTGAATGTTTCCTCATAATCAATGCCATATGTCTATGCATATCCTTTAGTTACCAATCGTGCTTTATACCTGCTTATGCTACCATCAGCATTATGCTTTACCTTGTAAACCCATTTGCAGCCTATGGGTTTCTTTCCTTGCGGCAATGGAACCAGGTTCCATGAATCATTTCCATAAAGTGCAGCCATATAACTATCATACGTCAATCATTGCATTGAATTCCGCATCCTCCCAGATCTTCTTGGTCTTGGGTCACTTCTCCTTGTATCATCTACATGTGCCCTTCTTACTTTTGGAGTCTTCATAGAGGGCAATACAAATTCCTCATCAAGACTCTTTTCTGAACTTCTTGAGTTTCCATCAATGTCTTCAAAACCTACACATGTTTTACTACCAATAGAAAGCTTTCTTTACTTTTCTTGGATGTATTTGATGAATTCGCTAGACTCAAAGTTCCATGCAATCTTCCATTCCATGGATTTGAGTTGGAACTATTGCTTGGTGATGCATCTGGTCCACTCAAAACTTGAGATTCTGCACTTGATTTTTCCACATTTTCTTTTTCATTTGGTTCAAGATTCCCTCCTTCTTTCGCATTTGCATAGAAGCTTGACATTTCATCAAATACCATATCTCTGCTCACCTTTACTTGTCGTGTGAGTGGGTTATAACATTTATATCCCTTTTGCTCAAGGGAGTATCCAATGAAGACACACTTCTCTGCTTTTGGATCAAGCTTCATCCTCAATTCATCTGGGACATGTACATATGCAATATAGCCAAAAACTTTCAGATATGATAAGTTTGGCTTTTTACCTGTAAACTTCTCTTCAGGTGTAACTTGATGTACAACAGTTGTCGGAGTTCTGTTCATGTTCTATATAGCAGTATGCGCAGCTTCTGCCCAATAACAATGAGGCATATTCTTCTCAGCCATCAAGGCTCTTGCTATTTCTGCAATATGTCTTATTTTGCGTTCAGCAACACGATTCTATTGTGGTGTGTACGTGCATGAAGACTGATGCCAAATTCCATGATTTTTTAGAAAACTGTTGAACTCATTTGACATATATTCACCTCCTCCATCAGATCTTAATGTCTGAATGTACTTCCCTGCCTGCTTTTCCACCATAACTTTAAAATTTTAAAAGTTAGTGACTACCTTGCTCTTTTCTTTCATGAAATATGCCCATACTTTGCGTGTATGGTCATCAATGAAAGTAACATAAAACCTGCAACCACCCATAAATGTGGTCTTTGCTAGACCCCAAACATCTGTATGTACTACTTTTAGTACATCCTCACTAACATGCTTGCCATGTGGAAATGATGCTCTTGAATGTTTACCAAATTGACATGTTGCACATACCTTTTGCATTTCTGCAACTTTGAAATTTGGTAGCACATGGACAATCTCCTTTGACTGCATCAGTTTCAGCCTTTGCAAATTTGCGTGTCCAATTCATTTGTGCCAGATCTCTATATTAGCAATAACTCCTGCACCTTTTGCAAACATGGCTGCATTCATTTCAAGAATCTTCACATTTAAGGTGACAATCCTACCCACTTTGTTTCCTTTGGCAACCAATCATCCATCTTGCTTGTACTCCTCTACGTATAATCCATTAGCATTGAGCCTGACTTGTAATCCCTGGTCAACCATTTGTCCAACAGAAACCAGATTCTTTGTTATACTTGGAACCTGCAACACATCAACAAGATGTTTTACCTTTCCATCCTCCATAGATAGTGCTATGTTTCCTATATGCTCAATTGGATGTGATCTATCATCACCTGTTTCAACATATCCAGGAACGGGCAATTTTTGCAAAGTACTAAACCATTCCGCATGATTGGTCATGTGATTTGAAGCAGCTGAATCAACACACCAAAAATTATCATTCGATTTTGAAACACCAGCAGACATCGTATTCATCATGTGGTGTTGAACCATAAATAGCTTCTCAGAATCATCTGCACTCGTGGATTCATAGTTGTGTTGCTGCCTTTTGTTATTTTGATTCTTCAACCTGCAATCATGCCAAAGTGTCCAAGTTTACCACAATTCCAACATCCTTTACTATCATTACTTGAATCATTTCTTTCAAAATTTCTGCAGCCTCTTTGGCTCCCCTGTCTTGAAACTGTCCTCTTCCTCCTACATGATTTTGTTGTTGATCTTGTTCTTGGTTATTGTTTCCTCTTCCACTTCTGAAACCTCTACCTCTGCCTCTTCCTCTGCGAGAGTAGAATACCTGCTCAGAAGTAGGCTTTCCTTGGGAGTTTAAATCCTCACCAAGATTCTTTTCTTCAATAATCAACATAGATTCCAAATCAGCAAAATTTGGAATATTTTCCCTAGTCTGTATAGAAGTTCTTAACTGCTTATATGCAGCTCCTAAACCGCGAAGGCATACTTCCACCTTATCATCATCATCTACATTCACTCCAATAGATGCAAGCGACTCACATATGCTTTTGATTTTCAAGGTATAATCACT
>CM035440.1:134246227-134726227 GCA_020310875.1 Ceratopteris richardii
CTTAAAAAAGACAGCAAAAATAGGATTATAAATTGGCTTCTATCTAGATTGTTACAAGTAGGATACAAGATCCTTGATAAAGTTATTTCCAATCCAAATGCTTGTCACTTACAAAACTCGATGAGTGAGGATACAAAAGGATTCATCAACGGGAGGTCCATCATTGAGGCTATCATGGATATTTGGGAAGGTCTAGCTTTCGCTAAAGAATCCATGAAATATGTCTTCTTCCTTGAGATTGACTTCAACAAAGCTTATGACCAACTATAGTGGGACTTCAATCTCCAATCTCTAGCAGACTTGGGTTGTGGCCACAAATTCATTAAAGTGATCTCAAAATTTCTTGGAAATGGATCAATAGGGGTAAACATCAATGGCCAGCTTTCTCAAGATATTGGATTGAAGTGTTCTATCAGGCAGGGATGCCCCTTAGCCTCTCTTATCTTTGTGATTGCTACCAGTGGTCTCAAATGTCTTGTTAAACATCATGTTCATTAAGGTCATGTACATTGGTTCAATAGTACCATGCCATGGGTAATTCATGAATCTTGAACTTCACACATACTTCAAAAGATGTAGCTAGGTTGGTTAAAAGTAGATCTTCTAGGCAAGAAGTAAAGATGGATTAACCAATGTCAATAACCTTTGTTTCAAACTCAAGGGAAGATATAAAAAAGTAAATATCACATATAAGGTAGACGAACGTTCATGTTAAACTTTCATGATTTCATCAAAATCCATATCCCAAAGTGATATTTTTATCGTTTACTTTGACATTTAGAAAGAGAACACAAATCAAGTAATACCGCTTAAGAGTATTGTCTAAACGTCTACAAATCCATCCAAGTATCTTTTAAGAGGTTCAAAGAATTCCAATATGAGTCTTTTTATCATATTTTGATTACTCAAGGAGTAGTCGAAGCTCAAGTACTTGAAGAATAGAAATTTCCATAATAGTGGGAAAATAGCCCACAGTTGTATCAATCTTGAAGAGATTCTTAGATTTGTATTTTGAAAAGCATTAGGCAATGCGTAGGCATGAGTTGAGGGGAAGGTCTCTCGAAATTTAGATATTCAAAGAGATCATAAGATAAAGACTAAGTCTTTATGATTTTCAAATGCTCAACACGAATTGATTAGGCTTGGAAAAGATCGTCCGCGAAGTTGTGATTGGAGGTACTATGGCTTTCTTTTCTAGTACTAGTAATAAGTTCACGAATTATTCATGAGAGACGTTAGTTATATCTCAAAGTGTAAAAACCTAAGCATGATTGAATCTTGGAATTAGATTTTTCCAAAATCAACAAAAAAAATATGTACAAGGTTCTAGACATACCCTAGATATTTCTACTTAATGGTTCTTTCCAAGAACTAGTAGGTCTACAAAAAGGATAAAATACCTTAGCCTTTGCTGTTAAAGTTTGATCAACAAGGGTTAGAGAGAGCATCATTAGAAATGATCATGAGAGAATTCAAAATACATATAAAGAAGACAAAAAATAGGATGTACTTTTGTCGGTTGCAGAAATTATGCACTTATATGCGAGAGTGGAATGCTAACTCTCTCTCTTTGAGAACTTTCATTTGATGGTCAGAAAGAAAAAAGCTCATCATTCATATCAAGCATTACTCAATTTATTCTTTTCTTGGGAAGGTACATAAACTTAATGTAGCTATATAGAATAAAAGAATAAAGAATGAAGGAGGATCTTAGTCTCACGTTTAGACCAAAAGTGAAACTTATAAATCTTCACCAGGTCAAAGTTTTGAATCAAAAGATCCTTTCATCCAAGGTTAGATAGACTAAGTTATTATGAAAGCACCAAGCTCATGGTTTAACTCATTAAAATCAATCTCTTGACTCAAAGAAATGCAAGAGATTTGCATTCCAAGAAAGGAAGTCTTACATGATTGAATATAGCCAATATTAACTTATTCCTAGAAGGAGTCATTAGTATTTTATTATTAAAGGTAAGGTAAATGCCATTAATGGAAGCTTAGTGGGTGAACACATTGATTTTTTGTACCATGCTAGTATTTTGTGTCTTGATGATGTTTAATTTTAATCCAAGTTTTTTTTCTAAGAGTCTAATATACGTCTCTTAAAAGATAGATATAATCTTTTAGTATCTTCTTGAAACACATCTTCAAGAAGAGTTTTGTGAAGATTGTTAACACATCTCTAATGAATTTCATAGATTTCACAGCACTCTTGAAAAGAAAGTGTAGAAATTTCTCATAAGAAAAGCTAAAGTCTTTAAGAAAAGTGTCCTCTCTTGGAGAAAGTTCATTTGTTAATTTTCTTTGGTAAAGTTTAAGTAACTTTGACCAAAACTAAATGCCACATTTTAATCTACATTCCGTCCACTCAAGTAATTTTTGTTGAAAGTGTACCATGGTAGAAATACCTTAGCATTCCTTCATGTTTTTCTTGGCATTCCTAGTGTGTCCAAGCAATACATGATATACAAATGTGGAGCATGCCAATTTGGCAAAGCTCACAGGCAACCATTCAACAGAAAGGGTTACATGTATGAAGAGCTTGTACACACTGATGTGTGTGGTCCTAGCAAAGATCCATCAATCTCAAGTTCAAGGTACTATGTTTCATTTATAGATGATTATAGTAGATGGACAATTATCTATTTCATGAAGCATAAGGATGAAGTATTTACATGTTTCAAGAAGTACTTGGCATTGGTTGAGAACCAAACAGGTAGAAGCTTGAACAGGATAGGATCTGATGGACGTGGTGAGTACTTTTCATATGAATTTGATTCATTATTACAAGACAACGGTATAAAGAGAGAAGACACAACAAGATATACTCCTAAATTAAATGGAGTGCCAGAGAGAAGGAACACATTGATAGTAGAAGCTGCAAGGTCAATGTTCAATGAAAAGAAGCTACCCAACTACCTGTGGGCAGAGGCTGTTTCCACAACCACTTACTTGGTTAACATGCTTCCATCCAAATCCTTGGATGGAATGACACCCTATGAAGCATGCAATGGTAGGATACCCTCATTGGATCATTGCAAAATATTTGGGTGCATTTCCCATGCACACATTCCCTCACAGACTAGAGGGAAGCTTGATCCTAAAGCGGAAAAGTGTATATTCATTGGCTATGACCAAAACCATAAGGGTTATAGGCTATAAAATCCCACTAACAAAGGTTTTATAGTTAGTAGGTATGTGGTGTTTGATGAAAATAATTCATGGTTTGAAGATGATTGTAGGAAGATCAAATTACCTTATTATTTGGAAAGTGATTTTCCAACTCTCAGTCAAAAAGTTCTACAAATACCAGAAGATGTCAATGCAGAGGATGAGGAGTAGGTTGACTTCAAGACTTTGAAGTCAAGGGGCAAGACCAAGTTCAAGAAATTGGATGACATTCCGGAGTCCTCCAATCAAGCACCCAGGAGATCTAAAAGGGAAATGAAAAATTCCATCAGGTATGGCTATGACACATCATTAGTCACCAAGCATTCTGTGTATATCACTAAAGAATCTATGACACAAGAACCTTCTTCATTCAAAAAGGCCAATAAGAAGAAAGAATGGAGAGAAGCCATGTAGGAAGAAGTTGAAGCACTTCACGAGAACAATACTTGAGACTTGGTTCCCAAGAAGCCAAACATGAAGGTAATAGGATCCATATGGATATATAAAATAAAAAAGAATTCAGATGGTGCTATAAATAGGTACAAGGCAAGGTTAGTGGCAAAAGAGTTTGCTCAAACCCATGGAGTGGACATACACTTACACATACACACACATACACATGCACATGCACATACACACATACACTTACACATACACACACATACACATGCATATGCACAAACATTTCTACAAACACATAGAAAGACTTACATGCATGCATTATTGCATATATACATACACATACACACATTAACACATACTTAAATACATGTATATGCACATCCACATGCATGCACATTCACATGCATGCATATACACATGGATGCAAATGGAAATGCATCCACATGCACATGCGTGTTTCATACATATACACATGCATATACATACACTTGTGTATGTTCATACACACACATACATATGCACATATGTACATATGTACATATACACACACATACATATATATACACATATATATGCACATATGTACACACACACATATGCACATACACACACACATGCACACACATACATATACACATATACATGCACATACAAACATATACACATACACTTACACATATACATGCACATACATACATATACACACACATACACATGCACATGCACATGCACATACACATACATATGCATATACACTTATGCATGCACATGCACATACATACATATACAAAGACATACACATGCACATGCACATGCACATGCACATGCACATACACATGCATACACATATACACTTACACATGCACATGCACATACATGCATATACACATATACATATGTACATTTATACATATACACACACATACACACATATAAATGCACATACATACACAGACATATGCACATACACACACATACACATGCACATACATACATATACACACATACACATGCACATAGATACATATACACACATATACATGCACATAGACACATGTACACATACACTTCATATCTACATGCACATACATACATATACACACATACACATGCACATGCACATGCACATGCACATGCACATGCACATACACATACATACAAAGATACACTTACACATGCACATGCAGATACATGCATATACACATATACACATGCACATACATACATGCACATACATACATGCACATACGTATACATAGATACATACATATACATGCATATAGACACACTTACACAAATATAGATATATACCTACATGTGCATTTATACATTTTATATACACACAAGCACACATAAATATGAATGAATTATATAAATAAAGTAATAAAACCCATGCTATATAGAAACAATAATGAAAATCAATAGATAAAGACTTTTCAATACTTAATACCATACACACAATTTAAAATATAACTGGAATGAACAATATATAGATTATATATATATATATATATCAATGTAAATACATATCCAATTTCACAATCAAAACTCCTAATCATCATCATCATCATCCTCATTATCACGATCATATGCATGATCTAATGTATCGGTGTGAGCACTCTATGATGATCGAGATCGTTCCTCCTGTGTCTGTCTCTCCACCGCATCCATATCTACCTCTCCATAATACTCTTGTATTACATATAACAAACATAAATAAGTAAAACATACAAAACATCCATAAAAATATAATAATTATATGAAATTTAATAATACTCACAATGCATCTGGATGATCTCGCATATACTCCCTCAAATATTGATATCCAAAATGTGTAGCATACTAGATCTCATGTTTTATAGGATATTGACCATAATCCTTTCGCTACATTGAAACAAATTAAAAAGATTAGTCTCTTGCATTTTAACTAAAATAAAAAATACACTTACAATAACACTTATACTTACAAATGTAGCTACATAACCATGATGGCCTATTTGGCCTAAGTAAGATGTGTGGCCCGTATCAAGTCTCTTCTTTGCAGCAACCTATTTATTTAAATAGAAAAGAAATACATAAATTAAATGTAGAAAATTTAATAAAGCATATGAGAATTATAAATATAAACTATTTGTATACCTTCTGGTGAGGAAATGACTCGTGAAGACATAGCTGTCTACAAAAAAACTGAAAAATATATATCTTTGTTATTTTAATCTCAAACAGAAAAAAAGAATCAGAATACATACACACATATAGCATGTGCATACACACACACACACACACACACATATATATATATATATATATATATATATATATATATATATATATATATATATATATATATATATATATATATATATATATATATATATATATATATATATATATATAGTGTATATATATATATATATATATATATATATATATATATATATATATATATATATATATATATATATATAGTGTATATATATATATATATATATATATATATATATATATATATAGTAAATATATATACCTGAATATATTTATATACATATTTACAACAGTATATATATATTCATATATATATATACATGCACACATAAACACACATACACACATACACTTATACATACATACACACACATACACATCCACACACACACATACATACATACATACATACATACAAAATACATGCACACATAAACATATATACATACACACATAGAATTATACATACATACACACACATAAACATACACATATCCACACACATACCCTCATACACATATACATGCAAACATATACACATACATACATGCATACATATACACATATACATACATATAACATAAACACACATATACATATCCACACATATACATACACACATACACATGCACACATATACATTATTTGTAGATTCAGATCAATTAGATGGAACTCCACCACCATCTCCTAATCTTGCAAGGATTATATACTTTAAGTATATAAAACTTTTAATTTAAAATATATTTGGTAGATACATAAGTGATATATGTTTTTTTTCTTATTATAATCAGATTCTGATCAATCAGAGGGCTTTCCACCACCTCTTACCCATGCAAGGGCTTCACATGTGTCCTTCGATAGGAATCATGATGAATTTTACTATCAAGAGTATATTATATGTTCGTGTAACTCTTGCTATGGCACATGTCGAAGATCACGATTGGAATGTATTGAACATGAGGTAGAGTATGGTACATTTGAGCATGCACCACCACTAGGTCAAGGTGATGATGCTTGGGTATGTATTATTTCTATAAATTAATGTCATTATTTTATTTAAAAACCATATACAAAAACAAATTATTATTGATATACAAGAATACTTGCTCAATGATGATGATGATGATAATAATTCTCAAACTCATAATGCTAATATACCTCGTACATGTCATGAACTTGTTGTTCATCAATTACAAGGAAAGGTTTCTATAAATCCTCTACCTCCTAGTTTAGAGATTAAAATGGCCGGAGATTATCCACTACCAGCTCGTGATGGTTCTCTGGTACAAACATATGATAGAAGAAGATATGGAGGATGGAAAAGAGGACCACTTCCTTTAGATGAATAGGTTTTTAATTTTTGGGGTAATCGCTATATGATTGTTCCATCCACTATTACTAGTGTTGGTCATGGTCTCTTTATTGTAGAGGATTTGTATGTGCTTTCGGACTCTAAAGTAACTCTTATGTCCTTTTGTGGTCCTATATATGGATGGGGAGATTGTTGGTGCATTTTACCCAAGCCTACATGCTTGATATGCTTGATATTATGATCATTTGTAAGTCACATGTGTAGTCATGTGAACACCTCTTGTAAAAGAGTACATTTTATCTCTTGTAATTGAAAAAAGGAAAAAGGAAAAAGATGGCTTATCTCATCCATGATGTAAAAGCAAACTTGTGGCTCTAACTACCTAAAACCACAAATTTTTGAGCTGAGGGAATATCTCCTAACTTTGGGGATCACTTTTAGGTGGAGCCATTCGAATTCGAATTCAAAACTCCCTCCAAGAATAGCTATAAAAAGAGCAAGAAGTAAGAGGCGATTAGCAAGCCTTGTACATGACCACTTCATGTCATTTTGTAGAGATTGAAGAGCTTACTCCATATCTCTATCATTCTACTCCCATTGTGCAAACATTCATTGCCAATGTGGTTGTAATCATATGTGAATCTATACATTTATCATCATCTACTTCTTTGTTTTGTTCTCTACTATACTCACTCAGAACAGTCACTTCAAAAGGTCATATCGCGAGTTCTATGCAACATTTTTCAGTGCTTTAATGTGCGTTGGATAGGTCTTACTGTCTTCTTTTTGCATATACGTTTTCAAGGTCATTGGATTAATATTTATGGAGATATCTGCATTTTACTACTCACTGGTCTATATCTACAAAGCCCCGAGAATGGTGGGCATGTTCCAAAAATTGATGAATCTTCTTCTCAGTGCTCAATCCATCATTTGAAGTGTTTTAACTTGTATTGAAAAGCTTGCTAAGTCTATTTGCTATGCCCAAAAGGAATTTATCTAATTCCTACCAGGTTGAGAGCACTGTTCATTTTTTCCAGCAGTGTATGTTTGAAAATAGCAAGTTTTGGGAGCTAGTCATTTCGCAACTAGTCTGTCTTGACTTAAACTTTTGGGATACATGTTCCAAAGTACCTGGCTGATATTTTGGTGGATCTAGGAAACTCAAAGGGTCTACTAATCAACTTTGAAGTCTCATTTGGCTGGTGTGAAGCTGGTTGTAGCAGCACCTACTCATCTTTGGATTGCATCCACGATCTCTCTTCACAGTGGTATGAGAGCATAGTCAAGCAACATGGGAGATGGATTTCCATCAACAATTGACAAATTGGATCAAAACAAATACCCGAGATGGTCTCTAAGGATGGAGGCTTACCTTCAAGGGAGGAATCTATATGGATTCATATCCGGAGATGAAGCAATGCCAACCATGAGGAACAAAGGGAAACCATCACATGAAGAAGTGGAAGGACTTTCAAATTGGTGTTCGAAGGATGCACTTGCAAGGTCCTATATTCTAAACTCAATCTCTGATTTTCTTTTACCTCATGTCAAGGGATGCAAGACATCAAGAGAGACCTGGAATGCACTTGCTTCTTTCTTCTCTTCGAACACTTGAGCAAGGAAGAACCAATTGTGGATGGAGTTCACAACAATGAAGAAAAGCCCAAAGCAAAATGTGAGTGATTATGTCACAAAGATGAAGGAGATTTCCGATCAACTTGGAAGCATTGGAGAGGTAATTGAAGAGGAAGAAATCATTAGACAAATCATAAATTGAATCAAAGTAGACGACAAGTGGGAGTCATTCACAACAACCATGGATTTATACAAGGATATGCATGTACCCGACCTCAACACACTCATGGGCCAACTCTTCACTCATGAAGCAAAGATTAGCAAAGGTGGTGAGTCTGGAAGAGGTAATCAAACTTCTGCCTTATATTCTCATAAAGCTAAGGTCAAGGACAAGTCAAAGAATAGGAAGCATGAAGATGAAGGTAGCGCTTTCCAAGCAAACTTTGCAGGTAGAGGAAGAGCTAGAGGAAGAGGCAGAGGTGGAAAGCAAGGCAGGGGGAGATTCCAATCATCTCAACCTTGCAATATATGTGGCTTATCTAACCATACTAGTGAAGAATGTTTCAAGAACCCGAGGAACTCAAGAGAAAGAGGATTCAATAGAGGTGGCTATGGATCAAATAGAGGCAGATACAATGGAGGTTACAACAACAACTACTACAACAACAATTACAACAATAACAACTATCAAAGTGGCCATAGAGGAAGGAGAGACTACAATAACTATGCAGAGGACCAAATTCAAGAAGATTCATTATTGATTATGAATCTATCAGTGAAGAAGGGTAAGGATGATGATCACATATTTTACATTGATTCGGGATGCTCAAACCATGTAGCAAGAAATGTGGCTTTACTTTCTAATTTGGAAGATCCTCATAACAAGCATGAAGTGCATACAGGAGATGACACAAAGCACTCTGTGGAGAAGATAGGTAATGTGAAGACATCAGATGGGAATATGAACCTCTCAAGCAAAGTCTTGTATGTCCCTACAATAACCAAAAATTTAATAAGTGTTGGACAGATTGTTGAAAAAGGATTACAGGTTAGATTCAACCGATTTGGAGCATATGTTGAAGACCCAAGGCAAGGCTTTCGAAGGATTTCCAAAGGAGAAAAGACAGGAAGGCTTTTCACTTTTGAAGTGGAACATACAAATAACATAGCTTTGTTTAGCTATGGATCTCAAACTCTAACAGAGTTGGAGAGATGGCACAAAAGGCTTGCTCACATTGGTGAAAGGACACTCAAACAAATTTGCAGGGACCAAAGTGTACTTGGTTGGCCTAATATCACAAGGCAATACATGATTTATAAGTGTGAAGCTTGTCAACTCGGCAAGGCTCATAGACAACCTTTCAATAAGAAGGATATATGTATCAAAATCCTTTGGATCTAGTGCACACGGATGTGTGGGGTCCAAGTAAGGAGCCATCTATATCAGGCTCAAGATATTATGCATCTTTCATAGATGATTGTAGTAGGTGGACCATTCTGTTTTTCATTAAGCACAAGGATGAAGTGTTTAATTGCTTTAAGAAGTATATTGCTCTTGTTGAAAACCAAACAGGTAGGACTTTGAAAAGACTCAGATCAAATGGTGGAGGAGAATACTTCTCTTCTGAATTTGATGCCTTCTTGCATGAAAGAGGCATTAAAAGGGAAGTTACTACAAGGTATACACCCGAACTCAATGGTGTAGCAGAGAGGAGAAACAGAGCTATTGTCGAAGCTGCAAGGTCCATGCTCAATGAAAAGGGATTGCCAAACTACCTATGGGCAGAGGGTGTGTCTACAGCCACATATCTCATAAATAGACTTCTATATAAGTCACTAGATGGAACCACTCCATATGAAGTGTGGAATGGAAGAAGACCTAGTCTAGAGCATTGTAAAATCTTTGGATGCTTAGCCTATGCTCACATTCATTCTCAACTCAGAGGGAAATTGTATCCCAAGGCAGAGAAGTGTGTATTCATTGGTTATGATCAAAACAAAAAAGGATATAGATTGTACAATCCGACCAATAAAGGATTTTTTGTGAGTAGAGATGTAGGTTTTTATGAAAACAAATCATGGTTTGATGATGACAGGAAAGTGAAGTTGTCTTATGACTTGGATGAAGACTTTCCATCACTTCAACCAAAGGAGCCAAAGTAGATTGAAGAAAGTGATTCGGAGATTGACCTAGAAGACTTGGAAAGACTAAAGCTATGGAAGAACAAAGGTAAAGCAAAGATGCAGGATGCTACATATGGACCCAAGAGCTCACATCAACCACTTAGAAGGTCTTCAAGGGAGAAGAGGAAACCAGAGAGGTTTGGTTATGATACCTCTTTGGTCACCAAGCACTCAATCTACATTGCAAAGGATTCAACCAATGAAGAACCTACCACATTCGAAGAAGCACAAAGCAAGAAAGCTTGGAGAGATGCAATGGATGAAGAAATGGAAGCCTTGAAGGAGAATGACACTTGGGAGCTTTTACCTAACAAGCCATCTATGAAGGTAATTGGATCTCGATGGATATACAAAATCAAAAGGAATCCAAATGGAAGTATAAACAGACACAAAGCAAGGTTAGTTGCTAAAGGGTTTGCTCAAACCCACGGTATTGATTATGAGGAGACTTTCTCTCCTGTTGCAAAAATGCCTACAATTAGGGTTGTCATTAGTCTCGCTGCATCTAGAAATTGGAATCTCTATCAACTTGATGTAAAGAATGCTTTCTTGAATGGATGGATTTTTGAGGAAGTGTATATGGCACAACCTCTTGGATATGAGGATGCACATCATCCTCACTATGTATGCAAACTAAAGAAAGCTTTGTATGGATTGAAGCAAGCTCCAAGAGCTTGGAATTTCAGATTGGTGACTTATTTGCACGACCAAGGATTCAAAGCTAGCAAAGCGGATACCTCTTTGTTCATAAAGAGGAATGGATCTGAAGTGATCTATTTATGTGTGTATGTTGATGATATTATTATCGCAGGCAATGATCTTGAAGGAATCAAACAGGTAAAGAGTCAAATGAAGGAGGAGTTCAAAATAAGTGACCTCGGACCAATCACTTATTTTCTTGGATTGGAGTTGATCTACACAGATTCAGGTATATACATCACACAAAGGAAGTATGTCCATGACATGCTCGTCAAGTTCCAGATGGAAAATACCAAGTGTGCAGGTACACCTATGGAGCAAAATCATAAGCTTAGTGCTTATGAAGGAGAGCCAATTGAAGACATCACAAGCTATCAAAGCTTGGTTGGAAGTTTGAATTATGCAACTCTCACAAGGGTGGATATATGCTATAGTGTTAGCATATTGAGTCAGTTTATGCATAAGCCGAGAAGACCACATATGGAAGCAACCAAGAGAGTCATCAAGTACCTAAAGGGGACCATGAATGAAGGTTTGTTCTATTCATATACTTCAGATATTGAGCTAAAGGTCTTCTCAGATGCAGATTGGGCCGGATCTAGAGATGATAGAAGAAGCACATCCGGGTATATATCGTTTGCAGGTTCAAAAATCATTTCTTGGTCATCAAAGAAGCAACCAACCATGGCATTATCTTCTACTGAAGCGGAATATAGAGGTTTGGCTAATGCAACTCAAGAAATCATGTGGTTAAAGTCTTTGTAGAGAGATCTTGGACTTCATTCTTCAACACCTCACATTTTTGGTGACAACACAAGCTCACTACATCTTGAAGCTAATCCGGTATACCATGATAGAACCAAGCATATTGAAGTCCACTACCATTATGTAAGGGAGAAGCTAATGAGCAAGGATATTCAACTATCCTATGTCTCTACAGATATGGAATGTGCAGACATGTTGACTAAAGCTCTTGATGGTATCAAGTTAAGTAGATTCAAGTTGATGATTGGCTTGCAGGAAATCAAGGACAATTGAAGACTTATTTGGAGGCTAAGCATGTTAGGCTTGAGGGGGAGCTGTTGGTGCATTTTACCCAAGCCTACATGCTTGATATGCTTGATATTATGATCATTTGTAAGTCACATGTGTAGTCATGTGAACACCTCTTGTAAAAGAGTACATTTTATCTCTTGTAATTGAAAAAAGGAAAAAGGAAAAAGATGGCTTATCTCATCCATGATGTAAAAGCAAAATTGTGGCTCTAACTACCTTAAACCACAAATTTTTGAGCTGAGGGAATATCTCCTAACTTTGGGGATCACTTTTAGGTGGAGCCATTCGAATTTGAATTCAAAAATCCCTCCAAGAATAGCTATAAAAAGAGCAAGAAGGAAGAGGCCATTAGCAAGCCTTGTACATGACCACTTCATGTCATTTTGTAGAGATTGAAGAGCTTACTCCATAGCTCTATCATTCTACTCCCATTGTGCAAACATTCATTGCCAATGTGGTTGTAATCATATGTGAATCTATACATTTATCATCATCTACTTCTCTGTTTTGTTCTCTGCTATACTCACTCAAAACAGTGACTTCAGAAGGTCATATCTCGAGCTCTACGCAATTTCTTTCAGTGTTTTAACATGTGTTTAATAGCTCTTAGGCTCATCTATATGCCTATAAATTTTCAAGGTCATTGTCTTAATAATTTTGGAGATATCTTGAGTTTAATACTCACTGGTCTATCTCTGCAGAGCCCCGAGAATGGTGGGCATGTTCAAGAAATTGATGAATCTTCTTCTCAGTGCTCAGTCCATCATTTGAAGTGTTTTAAATTGGATTGGGAATTTTGCTAGGTCTATTTGCTATGCCCAAAAGGAATTTATCTAATTCCTACCAGGTTGAGAGCACTGCTCATTTTTTCCAGCAGGTGAATGTCCAAAAATAGCAAGTTTTGGGAGCTAGTCATTTCGCAACTAGTCTGTCTTGACTTAAACTTTTGGGTTACATGTTCCAAAGTACTTGGCTGATATTTTGGTGGATTTAGGAAGCTCAAAGGGTCTACTAATCAACTCTGAAGTCTCAATTGGCTGGTGTAAAGCTGGTTGTAGCAGCACCTACTCATCTTTGGATTGCATCCACCATCTCTCACAGAGATTGGCATCGACTTGCACATTATATTCAAAGCATGAGTACTTATGGAATATGTTTGAATGCAGCATCCCTTACTAGTAGAAGGGTTTCACATGCAAAAAATGAAAGATTATATATTGATGGAAGACCTTACATGCATGGAAATATAGCAATTTTAATAAATAGTGGTCGAAGATTACATAATAGTTCAAGGACTAATTGCACATTTGAGGAGCATGAAAATATTCATGAATCACCATACAAGAGTAGAGATGTAGCAAGATACATAGTTGTCAATGCTTTTACTTCATTACATGCGGGTGATGAATTCTTAGTGAATTATGGATGACGTAGACCCCCAAGAGCACCTTTTAGCTAGAGACAGAATGATAAATTTCTATCCATATTTAATAACTTACATATTTAATTTTATGTTTAAAGTTTACTTTTCATTCATTTATGGAATATTAATGATTTGTATTCATCTTGATGATATTCCACCACACCATTCACAGTTCCCATTAAGACCTCATTTGTCAGAAGCTTCTATGAGGAGGATATGCAAAAGTGATCCTGTGGAATATGCAAGGTTGAAAGACCTATATTCAAAAGAAGATAAAGTACAAGATTTGTGCGACAATTATGAAGATGATGGCATGGAAAAGTTTTTTGAGGATTGGTATCAAAATGACAGTGAGAACATTGATATTTCTAAGAATGAGAAATATCTTCGAGAGGAATGTCTAAAGCATATATATGAAGGAAGTCATTTGACATGACTAAGTGCGATCTTACTTATTATCAATCTTCAAAATCATTTTGGATGGAGTAATGTATCTATTTCGGCACTATTAAGGTATAATTTTTAATTTTCTATTTATTTATACATATACATGCATAAATATACATATAAATACATACATACATAGAAATACACACATATATACATGAATGCATACACACATGTAAACATACACACGATATTTAGACATACACATGTTATGAGAGTGAGGTCAAAATATACATACTGGTATCGAATGAAGATGCTTTTTTCATCTAGCCTTTGGAATTGTCTTCCCAGCCTTTAGAATCTTCCTAACACATCTGCTTCTCCTATTCTAGTCGACCTAATACCTGCACTGCTAACTCTTTTATGAACTTTGCATACAAATATTAAGTATCAGTTAGTTATGGAGGCATTAGGTCATTTGGAAAATGGGAGAAGAAAATTTATCTCAAAGATTTTGAAGGATGGAAGAATAATTTTAAAGGATGGGTGGAAGGAAAGTGTCCATTCAATGTAGGTTTTTGTTCTTACCTTAGCTAAGGTAAGAACAAGAACTCCGATTGAATGAATGCTTTCTATCTACCCATCCTTTAAAATTATTCATCCATCCTTGAAAATCTTTGAGATAAATTTGCTTCTAGTTTTCAAACGACCTAATACCTCCATAGCTAACTGATACTTTATATTTGTAAAAAAATATGTAAGTCTTAGTTAGCAAGGTAGGTAATTGATTGACTATAAAAAGGGAGATAGTCAAATGATTCAGTAGTCTAGATATCTATATGAAAGTCTCCAAACCACAATAAAGAAAAAGAAAATTAAAAACGAAATCAAATATACTCAGCTACACATGCATACATACACATACATACACATTCGCACATACACACACATACATACATACATACATACATACGTACATACATACGTACATACATATACACATACGTACATATATGCATACACATATGCATACGTATACATACATAAATACACACATATAAAACACATATACACACATATATACATATACACATATGCATACATATATGCATGCACATGCATATACACATCCACATAGACATACACATAAGCATACACATATACAAAATCATATGCATATACACACACACAGATATATATATATATATATATATATATATATATATATATATATATATATATATATATATATATATATATATATATATATATATATATATATATATATATGTGTGTGTGTGTGTGTGTGTGTATTTATTTAAATATTTTTACTAATATATCTTTTTTTTCATGAACTTACAAGATATCATCTAAAAAGTTTTTACCAAGTCAGAATATTCTTCCTACCTCACATGATGAAATGAAGAAGATAATCAACAATCTTGGTATAGATTATCAATGTATACATGCATGTCCTAACGATTGTATTTTATATAGAGGTGAATATGTAGACTCTTTCACATGTCCAAAACGACAATCTCCTCGATATGAGGAGGAAGAAGGTAAAATCCCAAAAAAGGTATTCAGACTTTTTCGATTGGCTCCATGGATTAGACAAATGTTTCAAAGCCATGAATTATCAAAGCTTTTGACATCGGGACATGACCATAAAAGTATTGATGAAATAATTAGAATTCATCATGATAGTGTTGCTTTTCAGGATATTGATTCTACATGGATTGATTTTGCACAAAATCAAAAGCTAGTAGTTGCATTATATGGGGTTAATCCATTCTCCATGAAATGTAGCAAATGGTCAACATGATAAGTGGTAGTTATTACTACAATCTTCCACCATATTTTAGCATTAGAAAGGAACATTTAATGCTTTAACTTTTAATCTCAAGAAAACGACAAGTTAAAAATATGAATATATATCTTGTTCCTCTCATTGATGATCTCCAAGAGTTATGGAGAGGTATTAATGTCATTGATGTATTGAAAAGCATCAATGAAAGATATATTATGGTTCGTGCTATTGTGGCTTGGACTATTCACGATTTTTGAGCATATGGTGTTTGTTCAAGTATTGATGTAAATTTTTATTTAGTATGCATACAAGTAAATGTGAGTTAATCTAATTATATTTTTATCGTTTTCATGATGCAGGAATATCTACTAAGATTTATAAAGCTTTTCCATATTGTGGTAATTGGTTGAGATCAATCTATAGTAAGAATCTCAACAAAAGTATTTATCTTTGACATCGATGATTCTTCCATGATAATCATCCATTAAGAGGGAAAAGAGAAGCGATGCATTTTAATGGAAAGCTTGAAACAAGTCAGTGTCGAAAACGGATGACGCCTATGGATTGGTATCGAAAATGGATAGATGGATCCTTGATAGATCCAAAATAAAAAATCTTTAGTGATGATGAAAATAATGAGAATGTGAAGAGAGGTAAAGGAAAATTGGCATTGCAGAGAATATATCAATATGGTATTCTTTGGAGTATTGGAAAGAGTTAAAAGTGTTTCATCTTCTTGATCCTATGCATATGTTCAAGAATATTGGTTATTCATTATGGCATCATCTTCTTGGATTAAAAGACACCATAACATCAATCATTTGAAGGACCAAAACTCAAAACCAAAGGTATGGCTAGTTTTTGATAGACATCGACAAGAAATGAGTTATGCACTTGCTCCTTGGGTATTTATGACAAACTTTCAACAATAGGATTTAACTGATTCAGACTCCTATGGATGATAAGAGCTTATCTAGGTTAAAGACCCATGATTGGCATACCTTTTTGAAACATATTTTACCCTTGCTTATCGATGGATGTACAATGAAAGGAGTATGAGATGTGGCCTATCCTCTTGGATTGCTTATAAGGTAATTATGATACTTTTATATTCAATATATATGAATATTTGATACCTTTTATTTTTTAATTAATTTCTTTATAATTTTTTTCATGATATATATAGGTTGAATACATCAAAAGAGATTGACAAAAACTCAATCCCACAAAAGAAATGTGAATGCAAAGAGCTACTATGTTTGATGGAGGAAGAGCTTCCTACTTTAGTTTTTGATATTTAGGCTCATTTATTAGTCCATCTTGTAGATGAAATAGAGATTGCAGGTGTTATCAACACTCGATGGGTGTTTCGGGTCGAGTGATTTATGGGAATATTAAAAGGTTATGTGTGGAAAAGAGCAAAACCAAAAGGATCCATGGAAAAGGGTTGGATGCTTGAGGAGTGCATATACTATACTAGTGAGTACCTTGAAAGAGTTCATGAAGAAATTCCACGTGCATGGACCAACGAGTCTAGGAGGTATTATCAAGTAAGGGAGTTCCATTTTTATTTACATTTCAAGAAAAAAAATGATGTTTCTACTTTTGTAACATATAATAGTGAATGCATGAAAGCATTCATTAGCAAGTAGAATAGGAACTTTAAAATCTCCGAAGTAAAAGATGGAGAAACAAAAGATATAGATGTAATCTCGATAATAATGAGATTACAAATATATCTTCTTTCTCAAATTGGCCATATACTTGTTTGCAACGAGCCAATGCATATAATGAAAAAATCTCAAATTCGGAGAGATAGATAATGATAGGTTGTAAAAAAAAGGTAATTTTATTTTAATAATATTTTTTTTTCATATATGTATATTAGTTTCTCTTTAGTAATTTAATTTCTTTTGCAGGCTCGAATGTTCACTAATATGTGGGCTTTTGGATAACATATTAGAATCAAAGCTATTGATTCTTTACGTAAAATAGAGGATTCTAGCATTGTTGCTTCTTTCAAGCAACTATCACGTGCTAGTTGAAAAGACACAAACCTTATAGATGGAAAACTTGGTTATGTGGTAATTGTTGTTGGTATCTACGAAATATTGTTTCGTACATTCAAACGGTAGAAAAAAGTTTATATTTTTTATGATAGAGTTTATTATTTTTTAAGAACCTAATAATGGTTTTTTGTATTTATATATTTTGATAGGTCATTTTGAAGGTTGAGCAGTTTGGAGCCGAGTATAAAGGTAGTAATTCCACATTGAGAAAGTAATTATCTAGGTTTTGGGCAATTGATTCTTCTAAGATAATGCAATCTACTAGAGAAGCATATATTCTTCCTATGCATATTGAACAAGCATTTTTTTATAAAAACCCTAATGCTCATCCTTGGTGGCGATTCATTCATGTTCAACCTAGAAGTCGGTCATTGTTTAAATAGTTTAGTGTTATAGAGATCAAAGAAAGTCCTCTTGATGATTCACCATCAAATACTGATACATCAACATCTGAAAGAGAAATTAAACTCATTGTACATGACAATGATACTAATCTTTTTGATGATGAGGATAATTCTCTACATGCTGATTCTATTGACGATGAAGAGGAATTACCAAAAATCGATATTAGTCCATCAATAAATGATGTCACTCATGAGAAAAGAGATTTAACAATAGAAGAAATAAATGAAATCAATATGGATAATGACGATGAGACTATATTGATGTCTTACCAAAATGATGTCAATAATGAAAACATATGAGTAGATTAGATAGTATATCCTACTCTACTTATCGATCGATAACTTGAATCATTTGAATGGATATCAGATAATAGATTCTTCTTTATTCAACTAGAATATTGATGAATCCTACTAGAGAGATGAAATTTTGTTCTTTTAAGTTAGAACATGAAGCTCGGGGGTATGCCTAAAATTTTATATATAGCTTTCTTTTCAAGGAGCAATTTTTTTTCATGTATGTATGTGTATTCATGTGTATTATATGTATACATATGTTAGTATGCACATATGTGTGTTTCATGTATATGTATGTGTGTGCATGTGTGTGATATATGTATACATGTTTTTGCATGCACACGTGTATGAATGCATATGCATTTGTGTAATAGATGCAAGTGTGTTTATAATTGTATATGCATGTATAAGTATACATGTGTGCATGTAGGCATGTATATGTGTATGTGTGTAAATGTGTACATGTAAATATGTATGCATCTATATGTATACATGTGTGCATATAGGGATGTATGTGTGATGCAAAATGTATCTACTCCATCATTTTATATTTTTGTATGTGTATCTACATGATGTGTATGTATCTTTATATATATTATGATCCTCATTGATTCGAGTAGCTATATGTAGAGGCATAAGGTTGGGAGGAGAGACATCTGTCTAGTAGGTGGTCGGAGGAATAGATGCAATGTGTACATATACTTCAACCATATGGCTAAAAGGCTGAATTAGGGTTTTTAAAACCCTAATATCAAAACGAGAGTTCCTAAATTAGGGTTTTTGAAATACAGTTTGTGAATTAGGATATGTATAATAGGGTTTTCGGGTTAGGATATATATATATATATATATATATATATATATATATATATATATATATATATATATATATATATATATATATATATATATATATATATATATATATATATATATATATATATATATATATATATACACACACACACACACACACACACACACATACACATATATATATATATATATATATATATATATATATATATATATATATATATATATATATATATATATATATATATATATATAGTATCTGTGTGTTTGTATATGTATGTGTTTGTATCTATGTGTATCTATATGTGTGTATGCATGTGTATGTGTATATATGCATGTAAATATGATTATGTGAGTCTATGTGTGTGTGTAAATGTGCATGTATGTGTGTGTATGTGTGTGTGTAAATGTGCATGTATGTGTGTGTATGTGTAAATGTTCATGTATGTGTATGTGTGTGTAAATGTGCATGTATGTGTGTTTGTATGGATGTGTATGTGTGTGTATGCATGTATGTGTACCTCGGGTCACACTCCTTTCTCTCTCTCTCTCTATCATATACATGCATACACACATAAACACATATCCACATATATATACATACACACATACACATGTGTGCATGTGACCTGATGTGTGTATATAAAATATGTGTATATATATATATGTGTGTGTATATATATATATATATATATATATATATATATATATATATATATATATATATATATATATATATATATATATATATATATATATATATATATATATATATTACACAGATAGCTATAACAAATAAAAGCAATGCATACTCTGCATTATCAAAATGATGAGCCATAAACATTTGCATCTCTTTTAGACACCACTTATGTGACCACCCAGTCCCAAAATCTGTCTCAGGTGAACTAATTACATATTCTTTGTCCCTCTTACGGTGCTCACTACAAAAAAAGTCATGTAAATAAGACATAAGATATTTATTTCAATTTATATGTAAAACTTATACTTGCTTCCACTATAAGTGGACTAGGCGCATGTAGGAGTCGCATAATGCTTGCATTCTTCTCTTGAAATTGAATCCATTCCTTATATACACTATATTCCCCTCTGGCTCTATATTGCACTCCAACCTTGGGATGCCTATACATGTCCTCATAGGCACATGTGCTTTGTTTTCATGATCTTGAGGTGATATAGGTGTCCTGAAAATAGATAGATTAAAATAAATAAAAATATTTGTTGAATATCATTAAAAAAAGTTGTGAAAAAAATACATATCTATGAGCAGATAGTTCTCTTCCTACATGTGGTTCTCTTCCTACATGTGGAGCCACAGAAGAGCCCTCGTTTGATCGCAAGGTAAGCATCTAGATCATGAAATCCAGCTCATCATCATGCATCTCTGAGTACTGATGCATGAAGATCCCTAAGGTATCAAGCATAACTCTTGCTCTCATAATACTTTTTATGAGATTGAGTTTCACCTTTCTCTCTCTACTAGGATCCATAATATCTATACATATAAAACAAAAGGGGTTAGAAATCAATATATGTATGTGTGTGTATATGTATGTGTATGTATATGTATATGTGTATGCATGTGTATGTGTGCACTATGTATGCATGCATGCGTATATATCCATGTGTATGTACGTGTGTATGTTTGTGGGTAGGTATGCATGTGACGTGATGTGTGAAAACGTATATGTATGTATATGTACGTGTGTGTATATGTATGTTTACACATGTGTATGTGTGTATGCATGCATATGTGTATATGCATGTGTGTATGTATATGTAAGTACATATATGTGTGTGTATGTGTATGTAGGTGTATATGTGAGTGTGTGTAAGCATGTATGCATGTATGTATGCATATGCATGTGCGTTATGTATGCATATGTATGCATGTGTGTGTATGTGTGTGTATGCATGTAAGTATGTATGTATGCATATGTATGCATGTATGTGTATGTGTGTGTATGTGTCTCTATGTGTATGTGTATGCATATATGTGTGTGTATTTGTCTATGTGTGTGTGTCTATGTGTGTATGTGTGTGTGTGTGTGTCTATGTGTGTATGTGTGTCTATGTGTGTATATATGTGTGTATCTGCATATATGTGTCTATATGCATGTGTATGTGTGTGGATGTGTGTATGTGTGTATGTGTGTGTATGTGTGTATGTGTATACGTGTGTGTATATGTGTGTGTATGTGTGTGTCTATAAGTGTGTATGTGTCTATGTGTGTGTGTATATGTATGTGTGTGTGTGTCTATGTGTGTATGTGTGTGTGTCCATGTGTGTATATATGTGTGTGTGTGCATGTGTATGTGTGTGTGTATATCTGTGTGTATATGTGTGTGTGTATGTGTGTGTATGTGTGTGTATGTGTGTGTATGTGTGTGTATGCATGTAAGCATGTATGTATGCATATGCATGTACATTATATGTGTGTGTGTGCATGTGTATGTGTGTGTGTATATCTGTGTGTATATGTGTGTGTCTATGTGTGTGTATGTGTGTGTATGCATGTAAGCATGTATGTATGCATATGCATGTGCATTATGTATGCATATGTATGCATACATATGTGTGTGTATGTCTGTGTATGCATGTAAGTATGTATGTATGCATATGCATATAGATTATGTATGCACATGTATGCATGTATGTAAGGGATTGAACTCACAACCTCTTGGTTAGGAATGTGATGGGCTAACCACTTGCCCCAAAAGCCATGGTTGAGGATTACTTCCTAATCCTCTCTCTTAGGGTGTGGTTCAACCATCTCCTACCAGGATTATGTTACATTCTTCCTCCCTTGGTCGATCATTGTCCTCAATGATCTACTCTTGTATCCCTCTAGCCTCGGTGATCAGTCCCTTGAACCCCTAGGTGCCCTTGAATTCATGTCCCTCAACCTCGCATAGTTTCTTGAACCTTGTTCGCAACCTTGGTCTCTTGAACCCTTGCTCTCAACCTCGGTGTCTTGAACCTTCTTGTTCGCAACCTTGGTGTCTCGAGCCCTTGTTCTCAACCTCAGTCTTGAACCTTGTTCTCACCCATGCTTGGTATCTTGAACACTCAATCAAGTGCCACCCAAGGATTCCCAAGGAATTCACACTTCCAAGCTAGCTCATTGGAAAGTTCGTTCCGAGAGCTTTCCAACGGTATATTACACGCCTCAATCCGACCTACGGATTGAGAGATACACCCCAATCATTGTAAGGTCCATCCTTGAAACCGACGCGCGCACCTTCCACAATTCCTACCCTTTCACATAGAGGATGCCCAAGCGCCTTTTTTAGAGGCCATTGGATCATTCCACCTTGCCCAAGCCTACTTCCTAAGCTCTGATACCAATGTAAGGAATTGAACTCACAACCTCTTGGTTAGGAATGTGATGGGCTAACCACTTGCCCCAAAAGCCATGGTTGAGGATTACTTCCTAATCCTCTCTCTTAGGGTGTGGTTCAACCATCTCCTACTAGGATTATGTTACAATGTATGTGTATGTTTGTGTATGTGCCTCTATGTGTGTGTATGCATATATGTGTGTATGTGTCTATATGTGTGTGTATGTGTGTGTGTCTACATGTGTATGTGTGTGTGTGTCTATGTGTGTATATACGTGTGTCTCTGTATATATGTGTCTATATGCATGTGTATGTGTGTGGGTAAATGTGTGTGGATGTTTGTATGTGTGGGTGTGTGTAAGTGTGTATGTGTCTATGTGTGTGTATGCATATCTGTGTGTATGTGTGTGTGTCTATGTGTGAATGTGTGTGTCTATGTGTTTATATATGTGTGTGTGTATGCATGTGTATGTGTGTGTAAATCTGTGTGTATATGTGTGTGTGTATGTGTGTGTATGTGTGTCTGTGTATGTTTGTGTATGTTTTTGTGTGTCTATGTATATATGTGCGTGTGTCTATGTGTATGTGTGTGTCTATGTTTGTATATACATGTGTATGTGTAAATATGTGTGTGTATGTGTCTATGTGTGTGTATGTGTCTATGTGTGTGTGCATATGTGTGTATGTGTATGTATCTATGTGTGTATGTGTGTGTATATGTGTGTATATACATGTGTGTGTATATATATATGTGTGTGTATGCATGTGTATGTGTGTGTGTAAAAGTGTATGGATGTGTGTTTTTGTGTGTGTGTGTGTGTATAAGTGTGTATGTGTCTATGTGTGTATGTGTGTTTGTGTATCTGTGTGTGCACTATGTGTGAATATGTGTGTGTCTATGTGTGTATGTGTGTGTCTATGTGTGTACGTGTGTGCCTATGTGTGTATATATGTGTGTGTGTAGTTATGTGTATGTGTCTATAAATTTGTGTCTATGTGTGTGTATGTGTCTATGTGTGTATATGCATATGTATGTGTGTGTGTGTGTCTATGTGTGTATGTGTGTTCTATGTGTGTGTATACATGTGTATGTGTATATGTGTGTGTGTATGCACGTGTATGTGTTTGTGTAAATATGTGTGTATGTGTGTGTGTCTTTGTGTGTCTATATATACATGTGTATGTGTATATATGTGTGTGTATTCATGTGTATGTGTGTGTGTGTAAATATGTGTGTATGTGTGTATGTGTGTGTGTCTATGTGTGTGTATGAGTGTCTGTATGTGTGTATGTCTATGTGTGTATGTGTGTCTATCTATGTGTGTATGTGTGTGTATGCATGTGTATGTGTGTGTGTAAATCAGTGTCTATGTGTGTCTATGTGTGTTTTTATGTGTCTATGTCTGTGTCTCTATGTGTGTATGTGTGTCTGTCTATGTGTGTATATACATGTGTATGTGTATATAGGTGTGTGTTGAAGCTCAAAGTCAAGGACAAAGCATGGAAGCACATCAAAAGGTGGACACACAAGGAAAGGGAGCAAGTAGGGAGCTCCAAGAAGTGTATGTCAAATTTTCAGAAGAATCCCCTACAAAAATAGTGATTTCCATCACTAAAACCATTGTAAATACCATTTTCTATTTTTGTAGCTCCATTTTGTTCAAGCCGAGGAGTCCTCGAGCTTGAGGACTATTAGAAGTACCATCATACCAATTTTCATAATTTTTAGACTTCGTTTGAGCCCTCAAATAAGCCCTGGAACCTAATTTTTAACTAGGCCGGACACTAGGTCTGGACAGGGCCAAAACTAGTCCAAAAACTATAAAAAGAGCTAGAGAGCTCATTTTGGGGGTTAGCTTCTTGTAGATTTCAGTTTTATAATAGATTTCTTTTGTAATCAAAGCCATTCCATTGTTCCTCTCTTTGATCTTACCTTGCGGGCGTGTGTGTGTATGTGTGTGCATGTTTGTGTGCTTTCACTCACGCACTTGTGCCTTCACTTGCTCGTGGTCTTCATACCGGTCCTCACGTCTCCGCAGATTGACAAGTAAAGGAGGTGGTGCTTAAGCTTGAGCTACACCAAATTTTGGCGCCGTTGTCGAGGAGAGAGCTTCGAGGACGAGCGTTGTGATGGTAAGATCGTAGATTTGCGACGTTGGAAGGTAAAAAAACTATCATTTTTGTTCATTTTCTGATTTTTCTTCTTCATCTTCATCATCATCATCATCTCCACCTTCTTCCATCTTCTTCTTCATAGAAATTTCTTGTTTTTTAGTGCATTTTCACCATTTTCATACCATTTTTCATGCATTATTGTGTGGGAAGGAGTTAGGAAGTGCAAGGGAGAATAAGCGCCTGTGTTTCTCATGATTTTCTGCTCATATGGAGCTCGCCATTGCTCGGCGCTCAAAAATTCAAAGTTCCCGCCAAAAAAACGCGATTCTGTGATGAAAATCGCGATTTTCTGAAAATTCAATTTTTTTTGAAAATCACGATTTTCTATTTCCCGCCTAAAAGCTTGCTGAAAGAATCACGATTCTGTGGTCATTCTCAGAATCGCATTTCTGTGGTTGTACTCAAAATCGCGATTCTCACAAATCACGATTTTCAGCCAAAAACACAATTCTGTGAGAACACGATTCTCTAAAAAACGATTTTGTGAAAACACGATTCTCTGAGACATCGCGATTTTCGTGTCAAAAAACACGATTCTGAGAACCACGATTTTGTGAAAAACACGATTTTTTGAATCACGATTCTCTGAGATAAAATCGCGATTCTCTAGAACACGATTCTCTAAAACACGATTCTGTGAAGACCCGATTTTGTGAATCACGATTCTGTGAACCACGATTCTGTGAAAATACGATTCTCTGAGACAAAATCGTGATTCTCTAAAACACGATTCTGTGCTCAAAATCGTGATTTTCAAAAAACACGATTCTATGCTTGTACTCAAAATCGCGATTCTCTAAATTTTGAAAACCATGATTCTCTGAGACAAAATCGCGATTCTGTAAAACACGATTTTCATTCAAGGTATAAAATCGCGATTTTCAAATCACGATTATGTTAAAACACGACTTCGTGAAAACACAATTCTGAGAAGACAATCGCAATTCGAAAAAAAACACGATTCTATGAAAACACAATTTTGTGAACCACGATTCTGTGAACCACGATTTTGTGAAAACACGAGTCTGTGAAACACGATTCTCTACTCAAAATCGCGATTCTCAAAAACACGATTATCTACTCAAAATCGCGATTCTCATAAATCACGATTTTCAGCCAAAAACAGGATTTTGTGAAAACACGATTCTCAAGGAACCAAATCGTGATTCTCTGATTTTACACAATGGCGATTCTCTAATTTCATAGCATCGCGATTTTCTTGAAGTTCACAAAATTGCAATTCTCTTGAAGTTCACAAAATCACGATTCTCTTGATTTCACAAAATCGCGATTCTGTCCAAAAGGTCCTGTTTGCCTGTTTTGACCCCCAGGAGCCTGATTTGACATAACTTTTTCATCCAAAGTCCATTTTTTGAGCTCTATAGCTCGTTGGAAAGCTCAAGTTGGGCCTCAAGTGGGACTAGGAAACCAAGGGGGCTCCCAAGGATTTTTGAGCAATACCAAGGGGGAGAAAAAAATTGTGTCATGGGAAAGAAAAAAGCAAAAGATAGAAGAAAGGGGGCTAAGATGGGAAAAGAGAAGGGAGATAAACATGAAGTGCAGGAAATAATCTCACACGAGGGTGAAACATCTAGAGAAAAATTTCAAGGAGTCAAGGAAACGGAGGAAATGTCTAGGGGGCTGGGATCCATATTGGCACCAAGAGAATATCACAATACTTTTATGCATATAAGAATAGGATATGACTATAGAAGGTTGAGTGCATATATCAATCCTCATTGTGAGTTGAATTTAATTCATATTGACCTATTAACCATTATTTTTGAGAACATTCAACCAACAACTCATTCTTCTATCCTCATGGATGATGAACATTATGAATGCATGGGTCAAGTTGTGTTGCCTGTTATGGTGGATGATATGCAATTTTCAGAAACATTCTTTGTCATGGATTGTATAGATGAAGACTTGATCATTGGCACCCAAAGGTTCATTACACAAAATCATCAAGAATTTGAGGAGTCTTCTCCACCTGTTACCTGTGCTTCTACATATTTGTCAATGGAAAATCCTAATGACTATCAGCCTTATGATAATTGGGGGCAAAATCATCTTTCCAAAGAGTGCTTTTCATGAAAAAAAATTCTTTCTACTCATGTTTTTGAATCTAATCCTTCTTTGAGTAAATCACAGGAAACCTTAGAGAATGGAGAAATGGAGGACTCCAAGTGTTTGGGGGATGTGGAAGGACCCTCTCTTCCTATAAATTTGGATTCCCCTCATGAAGCCATAAGCAGGGATGATCTACACTCATATGGTCAAGAAGGAGATGATCAACCAATGCTTTGTATCACTGATGTGGAAAAGGATGTCGACTCTAGGGTGAATCATGACAATCCATCACCCATTGGTACACCTAGGGATTCTATGTGCAATAAGGATAAATGTCTCGATGAATCTCTAGATCAATCTCAAACCACACAACCCATTGATCCCTTGCATAAGCCTGATGTATGTATAGAAGATCAACCCTTGTTGCATTCCCCATGTAAAGATGAGTGTTCTCAAAAAACTCACATAGAAGGCCCCAAAGACCCTTACATCAAGAAACACAAATCACATTTTCTTGGTAATGTCAAGCAAATTAGGGTGGCCAAGAAATTACTTAGAGCCCAACCAAATCGCACTATGATATGGGTACCAAAGAAAGCCCTTGCACAAAATCAGCCCCCTCAAACTAGACTTCAAAATCTATGGTCTAGGCCTACCATGACTTATCCTCAAGAAAGACCACTTCCAATCCAAGGATCCCAAGCAATCAAGCCTAACCTCAAAAAAAATCCAGGGGGGGACTTCAAGGCAACAACCGACACAACAAAGACACCAAGGCGAGGTAAAGGACTGAATCAAGCACAGAGCTCCAACAAAGATCAAAGAACCTCTTCTGCAAGGATATGGGTTTGGAAGACGAAAGTACTGGTAGCATCCACCAAAGTAAAGAGACAACCATGATGGATCAAACCCTCACGAAATCATTCAAACATGAAGCAGCCAAAGGTGATCACTGCCCAGTCACAAACCATTCTCAAATGGGTCCCTATAAGGAGGAATGATCAGTTGTCATCCCGAGATGCAATGGATACCTCCAACAAAGATGGCATCAACATCTTCACGTGACATCAAGCCTCGACGAGCGACAACCATGTGCTCCTTGCACAACCCTGTCTTTTGCACCATTCAGGTCATGCATTTCCAAAGTATGCATTAATATAGGGCCACATTACACGGCCATGCATAGACACACTTGAGAATCCCAAGCACAAGAGCACATTGACATAGGTCAAATATTTCTATTGATAGTAACTTTTGTGTTCTTGTTTTGTGCTATTTTTTTCTAAAAAAAAAAAAGAGATAGAAGAAAAGCGAGAGAGAGCTTGTTCCTAGGTTTGGCTTATGGAACATGAATGAGTCATGCTTAGGTGGATCATCAACCAGGGCATTCATCGACAATGATAAACCAACCAATGGTCCATCATGATGAAAGGTGTACAACACGAAGAGATCCGCATCGACTGACCTTTCCTTATGGTAAGAATCTCCTACTTGGGCCACATTATAACCATGATAGAGTAGGAAACCTCTTCATCAGCATACCCTTGAGCACTTAGCTCAAGACCCCAAATTTTTGCACCATACTTCTTCCAATGCATTTTCCAAGTAAGCATGCATAGGGATACATTACAAGGCCGTGCACAAGGCACATACTTTTTTCAACCGATGCACTAACACACTTACCCATCATTCACTATGGGTTATGAGTACTTGACTACTCTGAACATCATCTTTAGAAGTGCTAGAGGACATCTTGGGGGCAACATCAATACCTAGGAAGCAATCCAAAGCTGGCAGTTGCTCCAACTCAATCTTGACAACCTCTTTTGAGCAACTCGCAATTTTTGAAAGCTCACAACGACGCATTCATGCTGGAATCCGCGAAAGAAACACATACCAAGGGACTATGAATTGCAAAGGCTTGCAGGGACAAATGAAGAACCGGACAACGAACCCTGCCACATCTAGAAGCCAGACGACTTTTGTTCATACAGAAGGGACACTCCCTCTCAAAGCACTACTTGGAACAACCACTACAACAAGGGTCTGTCAGGGACGACAGACTCGAGAGGGGGGGGAGTGTTGAAGCTCAAAGTCAAGGAAAAAGCATTGAAGCACATCAAAAGGTGGACACACAAGGAAAGGGAGCAAGTAGGGAGCTCCAAGAAGTGTATGTCAAATTTTGAGAAGAATCCCCTACAAAAATAGTGATTTCCATCACTAAAACCATTGTAAATACCATTTTCTATTTTTGTAGCTCCATTTTGTTCAAGCCCAAGAGTCCTCAAGCTTGAGGAGTATTAGAAGTACCATCATACCAATTTTCATAATTTTTAGACTTCGTTTGAGCTCTCAAATAAGCCCCGGAACCTAATTTTTAACTAGGTCGGACACTAGGTCTGGACAGGGCCAAAACTAGTCCAAAAACTATAAAAAGAGCTAGAGAGCTCATTTTGGGGGTTAGCTTCTTGTAGATTTCAGTTTTGTAATAGATTTCTTTTGTAATCAAAGCCCTTCCATTGTTCCTCTCTTTGATCTTACCTTGCGCGCGTGTGTGTGTGTATGTGTGTGCATGTTTGTGTGCTTTCACTCACGCACTTGTGCCTTCACTTGCTCGTGGTCTTCATACCGGTCCTCATGTCTCCGCGGATTGACAAGTAAAGGAGGTGGTGCATAAGCTTGAGCTACATTGTGTATGCATGTGCATGTGTGTGTGTAAATGTGTGTTGATGTGTGTGTGTAAGTGTGCATGTGTCTATGTGTGTATGTGTGTGTATGTGTGCATATGTGTGTGTGTCTATGTGTGGATGTGTGTGTGTCTATGTGTGTATGTGTGTGTGTCTATGTGTGTATGTGTGTGTCTCTATGTGTGTATGTGTGTGTCTATGTGTGTATATATGTGTGTGTCTATATGCATGTGTATGTGTGTGTGTAAATGTGTGTGTATGTGTGTGTGTGTGTGTCTGTGTGTATGTGTGTGTGTATATGTGTGTATGTGTGTGTCTATGTGCGTATATATGTGTGTATGTGTATGTGTCTATGTATGCATGTGTATGTGTGTATGTAAATATGTGTATATGTGTTTGTGTATGTGTCTATGTGTGTGTATGTGTGTGTATGTATGTGTTTATGTGTGTGTGTCTATGTGTGTCTATGCCTATATATGCATGTGTATGTGTGTATATGCATGTGTATGCATGTGTATGTGTGTGTGTAAATGTGTGTGTATGTGTGTATGTATGTGTGCATGTGGATGTGCCTTATGTGTGTGTATGTGTGTGTGTGTCTATGTGTGTATGTGTGTGTCTATGTGTGTATATATGTGTGTGTGTGTATGCATTTGTATGTGTGGGTGTAAATCTGTGTATGTGTGTGTATGTTTGTGTATGTGTGTATTGTTGGAAGAGATAAATGAATACCTTTAGGAAGTGAGGTGGTACTGCCAAAACCTGCTTTGTACCTGCCCTATTCCACTTCAAATTTATGTATAAGGTCCTTGTAGCTTGCAAATGACACCCAAAAAAAACCTATGTACTTTGGAGTTGATCCTTCAAACAATTGAGTCAAAAGAAACTACTTCACAAATAGGTAGTCTCACAAAACTTGCTATTTTTGTCTAGACACCTGCTGGTTCTTTTGCTCAGTGCTCACAATACAATTGCAATTGTTTAAATTCCTTTTGAGGGTACTTAATTTTGCTTAGACAGCTAATGATTACAAGTGGAATCATCTAAAATGACAAACCATACAGTGAGAAAGCAATTTAGCAACCCAAGGCTTACCCTCGACTTTTTAGGGACTGAGGAATAATTTACTAGAGAGCACTTCAACACGGATTCCTCCCAATCGGCTAAAGCAAATGTAGTGAAACTTTGATAGCATAAAAAAGACATTGATGTGGTTCTAGAAAGCTATAGATCATGCAAATGGTTGAGAGATCATTGAGATATGGTTATGCAAAGTTCACTATTCTGAGTAGTCATAGCATAGAAGTAGACAGACATGATCAATGGAGTATATGTGGTATAACACATGAGTATACAAGATCATTGGAATTGTAATGATGCCCAATGATGGTGGTCTAAGTGTTCTATGATTTAAGTCACTTAGCTTCTACAAAAGATCAACAATAGGGTCAGAAAAGAAGGCACAATGGCTGCGAGTTTCACATAGCTTTTATAATGAGTTCTTCATCCAAGTTTGAATTCGAAATTCAAACTTGGCTCCATCCCAAAAGAGGGCAGGTACATAAAACTATATATATATATATATATATATATATATATATATATATATATATATATATATTCAAACTTGGCTCCATCCCAAAAGAGGGCAGGTACATAAAACTATATATATATATATATATATATATATATATATATATATATATATATATATATATATATATATATATATATATATATATATATATATATATATATATGTGTGTGTGTGTGTGTGTGTGTGTGTGTGTATGCATTTGTATGTGTGTGTGTAAATTTGCGTATGTGTGTGTTTATGTGTGTATTGTTGGAAGAGATAAATTAATACTTCTAGGAAGTGAGGTGGTACTGCCAAAACTTGCTTTGTAAATACCCTATTCCACTTCAGATTTATCTCATGTATAAGGCTCCATCATTGAAAACTCATAACTTATCCTTCTCCTAACTCCACGAGATATATGCTCTACAATATTCTCTCAAGTAAAGCAAGTTTTACAATGGTTAATGATCAAACAATTACAAGCTAGGATTCATATGATCCATTAAATGCTTCCACATATTACTTTCCAAGCTAAGCCAAATGTGAAGGCTTGGATATTTGCACTAGCAGCTCCCCCTCAGGCCAAACATCTTGGCTTGTATATCTTCATCAATCCTCTTGAATATCCTACAATCCAACCATACTTTTAAACTTGCAAAGTTTAGTACCATCAAGTGCTTTGGTTAACAAATTTGCACATTGCATATTTGTGGGTACATATGCAAGTTGAATCTCCTTGCTCAATAGCTTCTCTCTAACATAGTGATAGTGAACTTCTATATGCTTGGATCTTGCATGATAAATATGATTGGCTGCAAGATGCAAAGAACTTATGTTGTCACCAAAAATCATAGGATGCAAGATGATAAATAGTTAACCTATGGTTCCATGCCCTCGGTGCCTGCTTCAAACCATAAAGAGATTTGTTCAATTTTCATACATAATTTACCTTGCTTGGGCCTTCATAGCAAGGAGGTTGATCCATGTAAACCTCCTCTAAAATCCAGCCATTGAGAAAGGCATTTTTCACATCAAATTGGTACATATTCCAACTCCTAGATGCAGCCACACTTAGCAATACTCTCATGGTTGGATTCTTAGCCACATGTGAAAAAGTCTCTTCATAATCTATTCCTTGGGTTAGTACAAAACCCTTAGCCACAAGTCCAGCTTTACACCTGTTTATGGATCCATCTGAGTTCCTTTTGATTTTGTAAATCCACCTAGAACCCATTACCTTCATCGATGCATTCTTGGATACTAGCTCCCAAGTATCATTTTCTTGGAGTGCCTCTATTTCTTCATCCATAGCTTCCTTCCATTCTACTTTATTACTTGATTCTTCATATGAAGGAGATTCTTCAAGTGATAAATGCTTAGCAAGATAAATGGAATGCTTAGGAACTAATGAATTATCATACCCATATCTGATTGGCTTCTTACTCTCTCTTTGTCATCTCCTCAAAGCTTGGTTGGATGATTTAGGTATGTCTTCCAACCTCTTCATCTTTGCCTTGCCCTTTGATTTCCATGCTTTGAATTCTTCCAAGTTGATGGTGTCCTCCTCATCTAACTTGATATCTTCAATTCTGCTTGGCTCCTCCTTGGCGAGACTTGGAAATTCTTCTTCCAAGTCATATGGAAATTTGACCTTCCTGCATTCACTTTCAAACTAAGAATCATTCTCATTAAACATAACATCTCTACTGACCATAAAACCTTTGTTGGATGGATTATAAAATCTGTATCTTTTTTTATTTAAATCATAACCTATGAAGATGCATTTCTCTACCTTAGGGTCTAACTTACTTCTAATTTGAGATGGAACATGCACATAAGCAACACATCCAAATATTCTACAATGATCAAGTGATGGCCTTCTACCATGCCATGCCTCATATGGGGTCATCCCATCAAGTTACTTAGAGGGCAACCTGGTGATGAGATAAGTGACAGTAGAAACACTTTCTACCCATAAATGATTAGGCAATTTGTTTTCATTAAGCATTGATCTAGTTGCTTCCATAATCAATCTGTTTCTCCTCTCTGTTTTTCCATTTTTGTCTGGAGTATATCTGGTAGTAATCTCCCTTTTGATACCTTTGTCCTACAAAAATGCATCAAACTCATTGGAGAAGTACTCACCTTCTCCATCTGACCTTATCATTTTTAGATTTCTTCCTCTTTGATTTTCCACAAGTGCAAGATATTTTTGGAAACAAGTAAACACTTCATCTTTGTGCTTCATGAAATACAAGATAGTCCACCTACTCAAATCATCAATGAATGAAACATAGTACCTTGAGCCTGAAATTGAAGGATCCCTGATTGGTCCCCACACATATGTGTGGACACGTTCCAAGTAATCCTCTTGCATATAGCCTTTCTTTGTACAGGGTAACCTTGGTGATTTACCAAATTGACAAGCACCACATTTATAGATCATATGTTGCTTGGATACATTAGGTATCCCAACCACACATTGATCTCTACACATCTGCTTCAAGGTTCTCTCACCAATGTGCCCTAATCTTTTATGCCAAATCTCTAACTCAGATAATGTTTGATCCTTATTATTGTAAAGTGCAATGTTTCTAGTATCCTCAAGCTCAAATGTAAATAATCTACCTATTTTTTCTCCCTTGGCAATTCTCTTGAATCCATGCTAGGCATCCTCCACAAAAGCTCCATATTTGTTGAGCCTAACCTGCAAACCCTTTTCCACTATCTGTCCAATACTCATAAAATTCTTGGTGATAGTTGTTACATAAAGAACTCTGTTCAATAGATTTTTGTTACAGCTCACGATCAAGGACAAGCATAAGAAGTGCTTCAGAGAAGTGGACACACAGGAAGAAGGAGCACATAGGGAGCTCCAAGAAGTGTATATCAAATTTTCAGAAGAAATCCCTATAAAATAGTGATTTTCATCACTAGAAACCATTGTAAATATCAATTCACCTTTTGTAGCTCCATTTTGTGCAAGCCGAGGAGTCCTCAAGCTTGAAGAGCATTAGAAGTATCATCCTACCAATTTTCATAATTTTTAGACTCCGTTTGAGCCCTCAAATAAGCCCTAGAACCTAATTTTTAACTAGGCCGGACACTAAGTCTGGATAGGGCCAAAACTAGTCCAAAAACTATAAAAAGAGCTAGAGAGCTCATTTTAGGGGTTAGCTTCTTGTAGATTTCAGTTTTGTAATAGATTCCTTTTGTAATCAAAATCATTCCATTGTTCCTCTCTTTGATCTTACTGTGTGCATGTGTGTGTGTATGTGTGTGCATGCTTGTGTGCATTCACTCACGCACTTGTGCCGGCACTTGCTCGTGGTCTTCATACCAGTCCTCACATCTCTGCGGATTGACAAGTAAAGGAGGTGGTGCTTACGCTTGAGCTACACCAAATTTTGGCACCGTTGCCGGGGAGAGAGCTTTGAGGACGAGCGTTGTGATGGTAAGATCGTAGATTTGCGACGTTGGAAGGTAACAAAACTGTCATTTTTGTTCATTTTCTGATTTTTCTTCTTCATCTTCATCATCATCACCATCTCCATCTTCTTCCATCTTCTTCTTCATAGAAATTTCTTGTTTTTCAGTGCATTTTCACCATTTTCATACCATTTTTCATGCATTATTATGTGAGAAGGAGTTAGGAGTGCAAGGGAGAGCAGGCGCTGTGTTTTTTTCATGATTTTTTGCACATACGGAGCTCGCCATTGCTTGGCGCTTAGAAATTTGAATTTCCCACGAAAAAACACGATTCTGTGAAGAAAATCGGGATTCTGTGAAAAATCCAAATTTTTTGAAAATCACGATTTTCTATTTCCCGCCTAAAAGCTTGCTAAAAGAAACACGATTCTGTGGTCATTCTCAGAATCGCGATTCTGTGGTTGTGCTCAAAATCACGATTCTCTAAATTTCTGAAAACCACGATTTTGAGACAAAATCGCGATTTTCAAAACACGATTCTGTGAAAACACGATTGTGTGATGAAAATCGTGATTCTATGAAAAATTCAAAATTTTTTGAAAATCACGATTCTCTGTTTCTCGCCTAAAAGCCTTTTGAAAAGAACACGATTCTGGGGTCATTCTCAGAATCGCGATTCTGTGGTTGTGCTCAAAATTGCGATTCTCTAAATTTCTGAAAACCACGATTCTGAGACAAAATCGCGATTTTCAAAACACGATTTTGTGAAAACACGATTCTCTGCTGGCAATCACGATTCTCAAAAATAAAATTCTCTGATTTCACAAGATCGCGATTCTCTTGGTTTCACAGAGTCGCAATTCTCTTGATTTCACAGCATCGCGATTCTCTTGGTTTCACAGAATTGTGAAAACACGATTCTTTGCTGGCAGTCGCAATTCTCAAAAACACGATTATCTGATTTCACAGGATCGCGATTCTCTTGGTTTCATAGAGTCGCGATTCTCTTGATTTCACAGCATCGCGATTCTCTTGGTTTCACAGAATCGTGATTCTCTGATTTCACAGCATCACGATCCTCTGATTTCACATGATTCTCTGTTGGTGATCGTGATTCTCTTGAGATTCACAAGATCGCAATTCTCTGATTTCATAGCATCGCGATTCTCTGATTTCATAGCATCGTGATTCTCTAATTTCACAGCATCACGATTCTCTGATTTCACAAAATCGCGATTCTCACACAATCCATCACCCGTTTGTACATCTAGAGATTCTATGTGTAATAAGGATAAATGTATCAATGAACCTCTAGCTCAATCTCAAAGCACACAACTCATTGTTCCCTTGCATAAGCCTCATGAATGTATAGAGGACCAAACTTTGTTGCATTCCCCATGTAAAGATGAGTTTTCTCAAAAAACTCACATAGAAGGCCCCAACGACCCTTACATCAAGAAACAGAAATCATATTTTCCTGGTAATTTCAAGCAACTTTGGGTGGCCATAAAATTACTTAGAGCCCAACCGAATCGCACTATGATATGGGTACCAAAGAAAGCCCTTGTACAAAGTCAGCCCCCTCATACTAGACTTCAAAATCTATGGTCTACGCCTACCATGCCTTATCGTCAAAAAAGACCACTTCCAATCGAAGGACCCAAAGCAATCAAGACTAAACTCAGAAAGAATCCAAGGGGGGACTTCAAGGCAACAACCTGCACAACAAAGACACCACGGTAAGGTAACGGACTGAATCAAGCTCAGAGCTCCAAAAAAAATCAAAGAACCTCTACTGCAAGGATATGGGTTTGGAAGATGAAAGCACAGATAGCATCCATCAAAGCAAAGAGACAACCACGATGGATCAAACCCTCAAGAAATCATTCAAACATGAAGCGGCCAAAGGTGATCACCACCCAATCGCAGACCGTTCTCAAATGGATCCCTATAAAGAGGAATCATCAGTTGTCATCTCGAGATACAATGGATACCTCCAACAAAGTTGGCATCAACATCTACAAGTGACACCAAGCCTCGACAAGCGACAACCATGTGCTCCTTGCACAACCCTGTCTTTTGCACCATTCAGGTCATGCATTTCCAAAGTATGCATTAATATAAGGCCACATTACATGGCCGTGCATAGACACATGAGAATCCTAGGCACAAGAGCACATTGACACATGTCAAATATTTTTTGATACTAACCTTTGTCTGCTTGTTTTGTGACATTGTTCCCACAAAAAAAAGAGAGAGAAGATGAAAAAGGGATAGAGAGCTTGTTCCCAGGTTTGGCTCATGAAACATGAATGAGCCATGCTTATGTGAAGGTGGAACTGTTGATGATTGGGCATTTATCAGTTTGGATAGACGTGCATCTCGGCTAGTAGATGTTATTATTGCTGCATTATCTCATAGATGTCAAGAACTTGGCATGAACATGGCATCCACAACTATGGTTTCCTCTTACCATGGTAGGAGTGAAGCGCTTGAAGGTTCACAACTTGAGTGATGCTTAACTACTGTATGTACGAGAGCATCCAAGGAGATATCTGCAAAGGGTAGTTTTGGTACACTGCAAATCCTTGTATGTATACTGGATGAGAAGACTCCTACTTATGAGAGTAGGCCGGACCAGGCACTCAAAGAATTTCATCAGTGGATCCTCAACATGGACATTCATCAACAATGTCCATCACAAATGCCGAGAGCACAACACGAAGAGATAAACAATGATTGATGCTTCACCATGGTAAGTATCTTTTACCTTGGCAACACCATAACCTGAATAGATTAGGAAACCTCTTCGTCGGCATACCCTTGAGCACTTAGCTCAAGATCCCTGTTTTTGCACCATACTTCTTCCAATGCATTTTCCAAGTATGCATACATAGGGCTACATTACAAGGCCGTGCACAAGGCACATATTTTCCTCAACCCATGCACCAACACACTTACCCATCACTCATTATGGGTTATGAGTACTTGGCATGACTACTCTGAATATCATCTTTAGAAGAGCCAGCGGACATCATGGGGACAACTCAATACCTACGAAGCAATTTGAAGCTAGCAGTTGCTCCAACTCAATCTTGACAACCTCTTTTGAGCAACTCACAATTTTTGAAAGCTCACAATGATGCATCCATGCTGGAATCCATGAAAGCAGCACATACCAAAGAACTATGACTTGCAAAGGCTTGCAGTGACAAATAAAGAACTGGACAACCAACCCTGCCACATCTGGGCAGCCAGATGACCTTTGTTCATACAGAAGGTACACTTTCTCTCAAAGCACTACTTGGAACAACCACTACAACAAGGGTTTGCGAGGGACGACAGACTCGCGAGGGGGGGGAGTGTTGCAGCTCACGATCAAGGACAAACATAAGAAGTGCTTAAGAGAAGTGGACACACAGGAAGAAGGAGCACATAGGGAACTCCAAGAAGTGTATATCAAATTTTCAGAAGAAATCCCTATAAAATAGTGATTTTCATCACTAGAAACCATTGTAAATATCATTTCACCTTTTTGTAGCTCCATTTTGTGCAAGTCGAGGAGTCCTCAAGCTTGAGGAGCATTAGAAGTATCATCCTACTAATTTTCATAATTTTTAGACTCCGTTTGAGCCCTCAAATAAGCCCTGGAGCCTAATTTTTAACTAGGCTAGACACTAAGTCTGGACAGGGCCAAAACTAGTCCAAAAACTATAAAAAGAGCTAGAGAGCTCATTTTTGGGGTTAGCTTCTTGTAGATTTCAGTTTTGTAATAGATTCCTTTTGTAATCAAAATCCTTCCATTGTTCCTCTCTTTGATCTTACTGTGTGCACGTGTGTGTGTATGTGTGTGCATGCTTGTGTGCTTTCACTCACGCACTTGTGCCGACACTTGCTCGTGGTCTTCATACCGGTCCTCACATCTCCGTGGATTGACAAGTAAAGGAGGTAGTGCTTACACATGAGCTACAATTTTATATTCCCATCAGAACTTTTAACATTTCCTACCTTGATCATTGAATGCTTGGTGTCATCATCTATCTACACTTGGTGCTTTCCCTTGGGCTCCTCAAAATAAAAAAGAAGTGCTACATTGCCTGCTACATGGTTTGAACAACGTGAGTCAATATAGAAGAGGTGCTCATCATTCATACCTTGTTTTGAGGTCATGTTCATAATGAGAAGAGAATCCTCTTGATCCCCTGTATAATTGTTGAAGTCTTTTCTTGATTTTCATCCTCCTTGATAGTTGTTATTGTGATTGTTGTTGTAGCCATGGTTGTATCGTTGATTATGGTTGAAGTCTTTTCTTGATTTTTATCCTCCTTGATAGTTGTTGTAGGCATGGTTGTATCCTTGATTATGGTTGAATCTTCCTCTTGATTCTGAGTAGCTACCTCTTTGAAATCCTCTTCCTCTCTGATACTTGAAGTTCCTATAGCACTCATTTGTTGTGTGATTAGACAATCCACATATGTTGCATGGCAAGAGTTGAAAGTTTCCCCCTACCTTGCGTACCTCCTCTCCCCTTCCTCTTGAGTTCCTACCTCTCCCTACATAGTTAGCTTGAGTACCTTCATCTTCAACCTTTTTGCTCTTTATTTATCCTAAGACTTTCCTCTATCTTTATATAGGGCAAAAGAATTGTTCCCTCTTGATCGTTCTCTATTTCTTGTTGAGCTTGGCTTGATGGGTAAAACGTTGTCCCATGAGTGTGGCAAGATCTAGAATTTGCATGTCCATGTAAAGGTCCATAGCAGTTATGAAAGCTTCCCACTTATCATCTCCCTTGATACCATTGATTATTTTTTGTGAAGAGATGGATAGGTATGTGCTTGAAGATGAAGAGGTGTTGCACAATCCTTGATCTACACCAGTCAAATGAACTCCAGGAGTATATGGTGGGCCCTTTTAGCTTGCCAATGGATGTATTAGACACCCTATGTACCTTGGAAGATCATTCTTAAAAAGATAGATCAAAACAGATAAGTTGGAGTTAGCTCAGAGGTGAAAACTTGCTATTCTTGGTTCATACACCTGTCCAGTGTTTTACATAATTCTCTGAGCACAACAGCAATTAGCTTAATTCCTCTTGGGGAATTCTAGGTAGCTTAAAGAGCTAACTTTCAAGAGAAATCTCATCAAAAATAATAAACCACACACTGAGAATGAGTTTTAACAAGTGATGACATCATCCCGATTTTCACGGGCTTCTACAGTTTCACGGCCCATAAGTAATTAGGTAAATGCTTTTCATTTAACATAGACCTTGCAGCTTCAACAATTGTCCCATTCCTCCTTTCTGCCACTCCATTTTGCTCAGGAGTGTACCTTGTAGTTACCTCTCTTTTGATTCCTCTTTCTTGATGAAAAGAATCAAACTCATGGGAGAAGTATTCTCCCCCTCCATCTGACCTTAACCTTTTTAGTGATTTACCTGTTTGATTCTCCACAAGAGCCAAATATCTTTTGAAACATGAAAAAACTTCATCTTTGTGTTTCATAAAGAATAGGATAGTCCATCTGCTATAATCATCAATAAAGGAGACATAATACCTTGATCCAGATATTGAAGCTTCCTTGCTAGGTCCCCATACATCTGTATGAAGCAACTCCAAGAGATCTTCATGCATATAACCTTTCTTCATGAATGGTAACCTATGAGACTTTCCAAATTGACATGCACTACACTTATAAATCATATGTTGTTTTGACAAGTTAGGGAGTCCAAGTACACTTTGGTCCCTGCAAATTTGCTTTAATGACCTTTCACCAATATGTGCTAACCTTTTGTGCCATACTTCCAATTCTATGAGTGTTTGACTACCATAATTAAAAAGAGCAATGTTTCTAGTGTCCTATAATTCAAATGTGAACAATCTACCTATCTCTTCACCTTTTGCAATTTTTCTGAATCCTTGACTTGGATCTTCAATAAATGCTCCTGCTTTTGTGAACCTGACTTGCAACCCTTTCTCTACTATCTGCCCAACACTTATCAAATTCTTTATAATGGTAGGGACATAGAGTACCTTACTGAGTAGGTTGATGTTTCCATCAGGTGCTTTGACATTGCCTATTTTCTCCACAGGATGTTTTGTATCATCTCCTGTTTGTACCTCATGCTTATTCCTTGGATCTTCTAAATCTTATAGGAGTGCCACATTTCCTGCCACATGATTTGAACAACCTGAATCTATGTAGAAAACATGCTCATCAGATTTACCTTGTGGCATAGCCATGTTCATGATCAATAATGAATCCTCTTTGTTTGAGTCTTCTGTGTAGTTATTGTAGTCTCTCCTTCCTTTGTAGCCTCCTTGATAGTTTGAATGATTGTAGTTGTCGTAGTTGCCATGATAATTGTTGAACCTTCCTCTTGAGTAGCCATAACATCCTCTATTGTATCCTCTTCCTCTTTGATTCCTGGAATTCCTAAAGCAATTTTCAGTTGTATGATTAGTTAGTCCACAAATAGAACATGGGTCGGAGTCTTAGGATCTCCCCCTGCCTTGTCTACCTCCTCTTCCTCTACCTCTACCATGTCTTCCTCTACCTGCATAGTTAGCTTGATATGTACATGCTTCATCATCCACTTTCTTTTCCTTTCCTTTGTTATCTTTGGACTTGCTTTTATCAATGTATAAAGTTGAAGATTGATTACCTTTAGAGCTTTCTCCATTTTTGATAAGCTTTGCCTCTTGAGTAAGTAGTTGTCCAATGAGTGTATTGAAATCAGGTACATGCATGTCCATGTACAAATCCATAGCTGTGGTGAATGCTTCCCACTTGTCATCTGCCTTCAAACCATTGATGACCTGCCTTACAATTTGCTCTTCATCTATTACCTCTCCAATGCTTCCCAACTGATCTGCTATGTCCTTGAGCTTTGTGAAAAAATCAGTCACATTTTGTTTGGGAGCCTTCTTGAGAGTTGTGAAATCTATCCATAGTTGATGCTTCCTAGCTTTGGTACTTGAAGAGAAGAAAGCTTCAAGTGCATTCCACACTTCCTGAGATGTCTTACAACTTCTAATGTGAGGCAACCAAATTTCTGAGATAGAGTTGAGGAGATAAGACCTTGCAAGTGCATCCTTGGAGCACCATGTGCTCAATCTTTCTTGCTCTTCTTGTGTTGGTTGACTTTTGTTCCTGAAACTTGGCATAACTTCATCTCCAGCCACATAACCATATAAACTTCTACCTTCGAGATAAGCTTCCATTCTTAATGACCAAGCTGAGTAGTTACCTCTGTCCAATTTGTCAATTGATGAAGGAAATCCATCTGCCATGTTGTCCAACCTTGCTCTGATACCACTGTGAAGAGATGGATAGGTATGTGCTTGAAGATGAAGAGGTGTTGCACAATCCTTGATCTACACCAGCCAAATGAGCCCCAGGAGTATATGGTGGGCCCTTTTAGCTTGCCAATGGATGTATTAGACACCCTATGTACCTTGGAAGATCATTCTCAAAAAGATAGGTCAAAACAGATAAGTTGCAGTTAGCTCAGAGGTGAAAACTTGCTATTCTTGGTTCATACACCTGTCCAGGGTTTTACATAATTCTCTGAGCACAGCAGCAATTAGCTTAATTCCTCTTGGGGAATTCTAGGTAGCTTAAAGAGATAAATTTCAAGAGTAATCGCATCAAAAATAATAAACCACACACTGAGAATGAGTTTTAACAAGTGATGACATCATCCCGATTTTCACGGGCTGCTACAGTTTGAGACCAATGAGTAGAAAAATGAACATAACTCAAAATGTAGGAATCCAATGATTATGAAAGTTTGTATGGTTATACTAGACAGTAAGCTAAATCCAACAAGATTTAAAGCACTGAATTTGGACAAGTAACCACTGAGAAATGGCTCTCACAAGATGAGTACAAAAGTCCGGTACCTGACAGAGAAGTGAAAATGACAGACACTATTGACTTCAACTGAACATAACTGAAAATTTCAACATCCAAATGACATGAGAATTTGTGAGCATATAGTAGACTTGTAGAGATAACTTTACCAAGTTAAATCACTGAAAATGATGCACCAAGCTTAGCCAAACCATCTCTGCAATCTGATTGAGAAAACTGAGAGTAATGGAAGTGAGTAGTACACTTCACAAGAACATGGAAATATGAACTCAAATAATCATGAAAATGAAAGTATATTGCTTGTACAATACAATGACTTACTGATACATATGCGTGCCTTGTAATTGCACCTTGATATGGCATAAAGCTCAGCTCTTGGAGGTCTTCACATAGGTCTCTCTAACCACGACTAAAACTGCCATCTATTTATAGTTGAGTTTGGGAGGCTAACTTCCCTCAATCACTCTCCAATCAATCAATGATTGATTTGATTCTCTACCTACCACAAATCACGAATTCGTGGCTCCTCTTTCCATTCTTGATCAAGTGGACTCAACCACTTAAGATTCTTTCACTTTTACATTAAGTAAACTCTTCAAAAGTTACAAGAGGTAGTTCACAAGTGAACTTTACATAGTCTTCATTTTAAAGCTTTTTTCATGACTTTGTGGGACTCAAGCCAATACTTAGGCTTGTCATAGACTTGCTCCAACATTTTTCTCACTATTTGTTTCTCTTCAATCTCCTCTCCTATGCTTGCCAATTATGAGCCACATCTTTAACTTTGGTCACATATTCTAAAACATTCTGCTTGGGTTGCTTCCTTTGAGTGGTAAACTCAATCCACAATTGATTTTTTCTTGCTCTTCTATTGGAATAAAAATATGAAAATGTATCCCAAGTCTCTTGGGAAGTTTTACAATTCCTAATGTGGGGAAGAAGGAAGTAAGAAATAGAGTTAAGTAGATATGACATTGCTAAAGCATCTTTGGCACACCCTGAGTTGAGTTTCTCTAGCTCCTCTCTGATAGGTTGTCCTTTGCTTTTGAATATGGGAATCTCCTCATCTCCTGATATGTATCCATAGAGAATCCTTCCTTGTAAATAGGGCTTCATCCTCAAGGACCATGATGGATAATTATTCCTATCCAATTTATCAATAAAAGAAGGGAAATGATCTCCCATTTTACCTTAACTTTGTCTAATACCACCGTTCGAAGAGATGGATGGATACCTGTAGGAAGTGAGGTGGTACTACCAAAACCTGCTTTGTACCTACCCTATTTCACTTCAGAGTTATGTACTACGCCCTTTTAGCTGGCAAATTAAACCAAAAAATAACTATGTACTTTGGAATTGATCCTTCAAACAATTGAATCAAAACAGACTACTTCACAAATAGCTAGTCTCATAGAACTTGCTATTTTGGTCTAGACACCTGTTGGTTCTTTTGCTCAGTGCTCCCAAAACAATTTCAATCAATTAAATTCCTTTTGAGGGTACATAATTAGCTTAGATGGATAATGATTACAAGTGGAATCCTCTAAAATGACAAACCATACACTGAGAAATCAATTTAGCAATCCAAGGCTTACCCCCGGCTTTTTAGGGACTAAGTAGTAATTGAGGAGATAGCACATCGATGTGAATTTCTCCCAATTCGATTAAGAAAAGGTAATGAAAATTTGGCAGCCTAACATAGACTTTGCCTTGGTTCCAACAAGCTATAGATCATGCAAAATGGTTGAGAGATCACTTAGATATGGTCATGCAAAACTATTCTAAGTAGTCATAGCATAGAAGTAGATAGAGATGATTAATGGAGTATATGTATTATAACACATGAGTATACAAGATCATTGGCATTGTAATGATGCCCAATGATGATGGTGTAAGTGATCTATGATGTAAGTCACTTAGCTTCTATAAAAGATCCACAATAGGCTCAGAAAAGAAAGCACAATGGCCATGAGTTTAACATAGCTTTTATAATGAGTTCTTCATCCAAGTTTGAATTTGAAATTCAACCTTGGCTCCATCTAAAAAGTGTTCCCTATGATTGAGGAGTTATTCCTTCATTGAAAACGTGTAACGTATCCTTCTCCTAACTCCATGAGAAATATGCTTTACAAGATTCTCTCAAGTAAAGCAGCTTTTACAATGGTTAATGATCAAACAATTACAAGCTAGGATTCATATGATCCATCAAATGCTTCCATATATTACTTTCCAAGCTAAGCCAAATGTGCAGGCTTGGATATTTGCACAAACATGTATGTGTATGTGTATGTGTATGTGTGTGTGTGTGTATGTGTGCATGTGTGTATGTGTCTATGTGTGTATGTGTGTGTGTTTATGTGTATATGTGTATATGTGTGTGTGTGTGTATATGTGTGTGTATGTCTATGTGTCTATGCTTATATGTGTATGTGGTCTATGTGTGTATATGTGTATCTATGTTTTTATATATGTGTCAAATCTTGGTGCAATTGCGAGACCTCTTCGGACAAACTCATTTTTAGGAATAGGAATGTCATTATGCTAGTGGGCCCCCCTGGTTGGAAGAATTTGGACCTTCTTACCCTTTTATTCTCCCCAATTCCGATTTTGCCTAAAGGCTTGAATCTTATGCACTCTCTATGGAAGAGTTGGAACAAGTTTAAACAACTTGTCAAAATTAGAGAATATTCGAAATGGGCAGCCCATATCACACAAAATGACTCAATCTGGTTTCCAATCATGGGCACTAAGGGCTGTGGCTTCCTGGAACCTCAAAAATGCTAAGAGGCTGTGGAAGAGGGATTTTAGACATTGGAAACACCTATGGAAACAAGAAATTGGCTAGTGGATCAGCGTTGAGGACAGAGAACCTGAAATAATAGTGAACTTTGAAGAACACACTCTCCTTCAAAGTAGATGCCTTGCCTAGGAATGATAAAAAACATGCCTCCTTATTGGTCAAGATCGGACGTTGCATGAGGGTCTTATTTGGCACAATGGCAATTGCTTGTCCAAAATTCCTAGAATCAAGGTGAACACAAATTATCATATCATGCTTAACAAGAAGTGGTGCCTCACCTTGATAAGGCTATGTTGGGATTTGAATTTCATGTCTATCTGGCACCCCCTCATCAACTTCAAAAGGTCAGTTCTCATGTGGAAAATTATGCACCCTCGTATTTGGACCAATCTAAAGGGTAGCAAAATCTATGGTGCTCCATTGTGGCGCAAGTGCTACTACATTTTTAATGTCTGATTATCCTTTAAAACTACTTGCATATCAACAATAGTCTCTATATCTACAAACCATATTCTAATGGGAAGTGTACATCTATAGTAAAGTGAAATTATCGGTACTTTGATTATGGGCCAACCAAACATACTAGTTGGCAATGCAATTTATTTAGATCACTTGAGTCTACCCTTGTAGGGAATACTAGCACATGTGCTGACAATTCCTCTTATTATGTAATGGGAGTTGCTAAGATTATTCTAAATACTATAAATGCCAATTCCTTACATCATTTGAGACTTTTTATGTGCCACGTGTAAAGAAAAAATTGATGTCAATTTTAGCATTAGCCAAGATTGGCTTGGGCATAAAATATGTTTATGACAGATGTACAATTCATGATCTCTCAAATGATCATTTTATTATTGTTTCTTGCATTTCATTTCATGGGCTCTATAAGCTCATAGAAGATGCAAAGTTTATGAATGATTTAACATGTGAAGTTCAATATTCTCATGCTATCCCAAATGCAAAGCTTTAACATGCACCCTTTAGTCATCTCAATTTTGCTAGTTTGCTTTTCCCATAGAAATCTAAAATGGTGTGCTCTCTGCCCAAAAAGGGGGAATTGGTTGATATAGTTTGGTAATCATGTGTGTGAACACACTTAGGACTCTTGGGCCACTTTACAATGTCATTTTCCCCTTGGATTGTATAAATTGTTGAAAGTTTTGTATTTTAAGCTCAAGAGTGTGGAATCATGCCCAAATTGAACCTTCCACATCCTCCACAATCAAGGGAGATGACTTCCATGAGTTGCATGCATCAAATCCTATCAATAATGGAAAGAAGTTTCTTAGAGAAGATTAAGGTCACCTCTAGATGTGATAGGACCTCACGTTTTGACATGTATATGGTGATTATTGGTTAAAGAGGTTGGTATGTGACCTTCAACGCCTCTAATGAGTTGTATTATGACTTAGAGTCATGGAAATATGCCCAAGTTGCCCCCTTGCTTAATCGTAACCCCTACCAAGTGTTACTTTGCATATTTTGCAGACATTTCACTTTTACATACTCTCTCTCTAGATGAGCTCAATATCCATTAGGATAGAAAATAAATTATCAAAGAAAGAAGTAATGTGTTAACCATCATACCATGTCCCACTAGGTCGATTTGCATACCTTTTCTAATAGGCTAACTTGTTGTCGATCTGTAAAGATCCTTGTTGCATCACTGACCAATCAAGATGTAGATTCACATTATAATACCTAACATGTTGAAGATTTGAGCACTACAGGTCGACTTATATTCATGGTCGATCAAGATTTGAGCTCGATGCCCAATGATAACCTTGATAGAAAATAAATTATCAAAGAAAGAAGTAATGTGTTAACCATCATACCATGTCCCACTAGGTCGATTTGCATACCTTTTCTAATAGGCTAACTTGTCGATCTAAAAAGATCAAAGTTCCATCACTGACCAATCCAGATGTAGATTCACATCAGAATACCTAACATGTTGAAGACTTGAGCACTACAGGTTGACTAATAGCCATGGTCGATCAAAATTTGAGGTTGATGCCCGATGATAACCTTGAAAGTGGCTTTAGAGTGGGTAATTTTTTAGCCTGATACACTGTGAAACCTTGTATGTCTAGCACTTGGATAAACAGCTACACCTTAGATAGCTTGTTGCTCTCAATACAAAACTCAAATGGACTTGAGCCTTTAGTCAATCAGAGTAGACAAAGAGATATTCCTAAAAAGCTCTAAATAACTTAATTTGGACAAGTTTTGATTAAGAAACACAACTCACAAAGATGAACTACCTATCCACACAAGTATGCTGAAGAACTAAGCTTCACTCTCAGACTAATAGCTCTCTGAATATATATTATTTGAGCAAAATATTTGGCAAAGAGAAATTAGACACAAATAGCTTTCCAACAAGCTAAACAACAAGTAATTTGGATGACTTTTGGTCAGGAAACTCAACTAACTAAAATAGACCACCTGCACACATAAGTACACTATAAAACAGGACTTTACTCTCTGACATCTATCTCATAGAATATAAATCTTCTGAATAATATATTTGTGACAATGCAAGTAGATGCCAAGCTCTTTTCAACAAGAAAAAAATCAAGCAAGTTGGATATGTTTTGGTTGGGAAACGTAACCGGCCAAAATAGACTTCTTATCTACATAGGTATACTAAAAAACTGGACTTCACTCTTTCACTAATATCTCACACATTATATGAGCTTTGAACAACATACTTGGTATGCAGAAAGTATAGAAGATACGCTTTCCAATGAATGTTTAAACACAAGAAATGGTTACATATACACTGAGATATGAGCTCCACAACAGAGCTATGTACAAACTGACGTGCGGCTAGAAAGAGTCTAAGGGAAGACAAAATGAAAAAATGGCTAGATCCGACTAATAGGAGCTCTTGCCTCTTTCTCTCCTTGCTTTTAATGTGCTCCCTCTTCACTTTTATAACCAATGAGCATGTGGAGAAGTTTGTGCGTCCTTCCTAGCTCACCACTTTCCCCACTACATGCCACTAACTACAAAGCAAGATATTGTATCTCTTACTCATCATGGATTTTGACTAGACTTTTTATTTTATTACTTTTTCCTTTTTTCTCTACTTTTTCCTTTATCTTTATATTTGGTAAATTTATCCAAGCACGGATCATATGAAAATGAGCTTGTACATTTATCTTCAATAGACGCCACATACAAGGTGTTTCTAGGTGGACTTTTCTATTCCACATGCGAAAACCTATGTATGTATCGTACCATATCAAGACTCTTTTGCTTGCTTTAACCCATAGAATCGCTCCTTTAGCCTACACATTTGTTATTTGTATTATTTATGCACAAAATCACATGACCAGAAACATACATTTCTTCGTCAAAGTACTCATTGAAGAATGTAGTTTTGATATCCAATTGAGAAACACTCGATAGGTTTCATGACAAATACTATGTACTGAACCTAACAATCAGACGTAGTAGGTTTCTTCCTTCTCAACCAAGCTATCCATGATCAATAAAGCATGAAGAAAAAACTAGTTTTGGAATTGAAATACAGGTTTCATAACCACCAACCTAATGAGACTTATAAAACGCATGTAAATCTTGTACTATTTACCCCTCTTGGGATAAGCATCCTAAGCTCTTGGATACCTAATACGTAGTGAAAGATACACTTAAATGCTTGACTATGCTTATTTCTACGTTTGTGCATAAAAATCTACTCATGTGAAATAAATAGAATTGAATGATGCAAACATAGATAATCCATCCAATGGCTTGTTGACATACAATAACCTCAAATGGGTATCCAAAATTATGAGTAATAAATCATAAACCTATTTCCTTTGGACTAACTTTAGGTTTACAATTATGAAGGCTAAAATGATGCAATAAAATGTCAATGTATTTAGACTCATAAAACCTTTAGTTTTCATCGATCTAAAGTCCACGTAATGATGTAGATGCATAAAACTTGACATTGAATAACAGTTGTGCAAATCATATATATATATATATATATATATATATATATATATATATATATATATATATATATATATATATATATATATATATATGAAATACTCGATGTCTACCCCTCATGATTGTATGCATGTTTTGTAAGGCCACCATTATGAGGAGAAGCCAAATGTGCATTACTCAATTTGACGGGAATCCCAACTTAGATGTTGGATGAAGGTTATATTGGACCATGTAAGGTATTGTAAGGAAAGGGAGTTACCAAGGTCCCGAATTGTGGGGTCCGAGGCAATGGTGAGCAACCCTGACTAGGGGGTCCAAGGGGCCTAGCGGGACACCTAGCTAAGGGGTCCAAGGGGGTAGTGGGGCCCTTGGTGGGGGTCCGAGGGCAGCACCCTCGGCATGACATAAAGGGAATATTCCATGGAATATTCCCTGTCACAGTCAAAAGTCATTTATACTTATTAGGTCGGTTTGACCAACCTAAGCCATTTATGGTAACTACGCAAGCGGTGGCCGCCCATGCTCTACCACCCATGTATAGTCATCCGTGGAAGGCTACCCATTATCCTATATATATATATATATATATATATATATATATATATATATATATATATATATATATATATATATATATATATATATATATATATATATATATATATATATATATATATATATATATATATATATATATATATATATATATATATATATATATATATGACTTCTGGACTACCTGAGGCATCGAATCAAGCCAACATCCCTCTCCCTTGTACCTCCCTATCTAGAGTTGTCTAGATCACCATTTAAGGTCTACCTTGAGAGTGCACGGGTGGACAATGCCATCATCTTTCTACTTGTTGTTAGTAGAAAATTGTTGAGATTCTCGTATATCTATTATCTTCTTAGCTATTGTTCCTGTGTTATATTGCGTAAGTATTGTGTTACATGGTATTAGAGCCGTAAGGTTGGAATACCTTGAGAAGTATCACTATTTCAGCCTACCAATAGACGAGAATATTTTTTTCTTAAATAAAGGAAGTTTGGCCTTAGCCTATTCTCTTAGGCTTGTACTAATTAAAGGAAAGTAAAAGTACAAATGAGGGGGACTAGTGCCCAGGGGACCCCCCAAATCCCACACAGCAGGGGTAGATTTTATGGATTTTAGATGGCATTACAAAGAAGCTTAATCATCCTCTCATCACCCTCATGTGGGGCCCACTTGGGTTTAAGCTTGTTTTTTATCAGAAGGAGCACTTTATGATGCCTAAGGGGGGGGGGGATTTCTTACAGTTAACGATTCTTTTGTCGATGAGGAACAATGATTCGTCAATTGACCACTCTTTGGGGGAGTCACCAAAGTTATAAGCACATCTTTCCTACCATATCTTCCAAAGAACCTCCCCTCTGATGATGTTCTAGAGAGCAACCAACCAGCTGATCACTTCTCCCAACAGTGCTTGTTTCCACTTGATATGTTTGTGAAGTCTAATTTTCTTTTCGACAACCTACAAGTGCCTGTTGGAGTTGTAGCAATGAAAGAAGATGTGAGCAACATCTTCAATGGACTGGTAGCAACGTTTGCACCAAGGAGGCACCCCGCAATTTTTGCTAGCCTTTAGGTTGGACTAGATTCCCCGATGAAGAATTTGCCATAAGAGCACACACTTTTTGATTTCTATGAGAGGTTGCTATATAGCCATCAACTTCATATCCCACCGCAGCCGCATCCACGACAAACACCACTTCTTTGATGTTTAGGATTTTTGTTAGGCCATTACCATTGTGCCATATGGACCAAGCAAGTAGGGCCGGTGGTGCCCCCTAAGAAGATGGATTTTAGAGTGGTCCTAGGTAAGACATCTGCTTTGTAAAGTATTCCATTCTTCATAGGTGATGTTGACACTAGGGACAATATCCTCGAAGTTGATCCACTAGTTGGTGTCTTGTTTCCAGAGATGTTTCCATTTTTTGAATCCTTTGTTCCAAAGACTCTTGGCTTTTTGAATGTTCCAAGATTCCATGTTCTGGATGTCATAGATGGGAAACCATATAGAGTCATTCTGTCTGATACCGGCCACCCGCTTCCAATCTTCACTGATGCTTATGAAGCTTTTGAGTTTATTCCAACTCTTCCAAAGAGCACACACAAGATTGGAGCTTTTCGAGACAATCAGGTTTGGGAAAACAAAAGGGTCAAAATGTCAAGATTCTTGCAATTCGGGAATCCCACAAAAGTTAACATGTTCTTATTTCTAAAGATCAGCTTGGCCCATGAGGCCTCCCTATTGCACCATGCCTTAATCATCCAGTTTTCTGCAAGTTTGTTAGCCATGCACCAAATGTCGAGAATGCCCATGGCCCCATTATTCCTTTAGCTAGTGCAGATGGACCACTTAATTTTGGGCACTCCCCTCCTATTGTGGTCCCCCATCCAAAAGAAGTTTTTACAAATAGTTTCCAGTTTGGACAGCTCTTGATCTTTAGGTCTCCAACAAGAGAGGAAGTAAATGGTCAATGAAATGAGGAACCTCTTGATAATCATTGCATGACCAGCGAGATTGATTTGCATGCCTCTCCAATAGTTTAACTTGCTTTCGAGTGTGGCCAGGACCCAATTCCATCGTTGCTCCAACGAGATACCAAAGCCCAAAAGAATCCCCAGAAGCCACAAAATCCTGGAGGAATATTTTTATAGCCATGTTCAAAAAGAAGGTTCCGTGCGATCCTAACAATAGCTCTAAAAGCGGTCTTTGAGTGGTTGATTTTGGATCTAGAGGCTTGGCAGAAAGTGTCTAAGCATCTCCAAAACCTCTCTAGCCTGGTGCTATCATCATGGACAAACACATTCATATCATCGACAAAGTGTTTCATGGTGATTTGGTCGTGGTCCCGGGGCAACCGAAGGCCTTTGATATTACCTACTTCCACTTGTTGTTCCACTAGCTCGCTAAGCCCTTCCGTGGCAATGGCAAAAAGAAGGGGAGCCAATGGTCACCCTTATCTAATTGATCTTTTTAGTTTGATCACCTTTGAAAGTTGGACATTAACATTAATTTGGGTCAACTCGTTTCCTAGGAGGGTCGAGATCATCTTGGTGAATTTTTTATAGCATTCGAGATCTTTAAGAGACTGCGAAATATAGTCCCATCCCAACCTGTCTTAAGCTTTGTCAAAGTAGATCTTGAGGAAAATCACATCTTGTCTTGACTCGTCTATGAAGTCGAGACCTTCCCAAATATCTATGATGGCTTCCAATATTAACCTACCTTTGACGAAACCTTTTTGGTCCTTGGTTAACCACACTCTTAGATGGTTGGAAATTCTGTTGGCTATGACTTTAGCAGTGATTTTATATCCCATTTGAAGCATCATAATTGGATGCCAGTTCTCGATGATGATGCCATTGTTGAGACATGTTGGAAGTGCACCAAACTCGATCACCTCTTGCCACACCAAAAGAAGAGGAATGAGAATCACTAGGGAGGGCATCAATGACTTCAGTGATTTCTTCTTCCGAGATAGGCGCATCAAGCAGGGAGCAAAGGTTCTGTGGGATCCTATGAGGCGATACCCTCGAGATGGCTACCATGTAGTCTCGTCTATGGTGGGAGAGGGGGTTCAAGATCCCCATTAGTTTCGTAAAGTGGTCTTCAATGATTTTGAAACTTTCTTTTTCTGTATTGCAAACATCACCATTTGAGTCTAGCAATATGGGGATCGATTCTCTGTTTTGTTTCCTTTTAAGGATGTTGCACATCTCTTTGTTGGGTTTGTTGGCTTTGCCAGCCCACCACTTCTTAAAGAATATTTGTAGATTTTCCTTTGTAGTTCTTCCTCGTATCTCAGCAATGCTCTGATTTTTCATAGGGCCTTCTTGGATTGAGCTTTTCCTTTTTGCGCTTGCTTCTCAAGTCTCCAAAGTCTATGATATAGAGCTTTTCTACGAGAACGCCAAATAGTCTGGAGCATCTTCCTGGCTCTAATCAAGATCTACCTCAACTTTTCGACTACGCATCTCTAGCTCTTGGCTAGGGATGAGCAAGAGGCAAACGCCTCCTTCCATACTTCAACAATTTCTTGATGGATGGAGAAGAGAGAGAAGAAAGTCGAGCAGACATGAAATGAAGGAGCCTTATGGGATCTGGTGAGAGGTTGGAAAGTGATAATGATTAAGTAGTGATCAGAGATGACCAGGTCAGTGCATTGCAAGATGGAAGGGCGGCCCCACTAATGAATAATGTCTGAGCAATGTAGCTTCTATCTAGTATAGCTTTCCTCAAGTCCTCACCTGCTTGGAGATTTGACCACAAAAATCCTTTTGAGTCTTTGAATTTGACCAAATCCAAGTGCAATTTGGTTTTGTCCCAAGTTTCCTTCTCACAACTGCCAATGACCCAAGCCTTGTTATTCCATCTATCTACAGGGTCCTCCGCCATGTTGAATTCACCGCGAATAAGTACATTGTAGGGGAGGGAGTCCAAGGAGGCCCATGTGTCCAGTTTCTCCAACTCTCTAGTTAGCGCGTACATAGAGACAAGCATGAATCAAAAGGGGGCACCAAAGGAAGCAGCAATCCATCGATGGCTCTGATCTTCAATGGAGTTCTCAAGCTTTTCAAACTAGAATTGGTTTATACCAATAACCATCCCACTGGATCATCGAGGTGCATCATTGAGATCCAGACATGGGTCAAGGAGACCTGTCTAAGATGTTTCTAGAGGTCTACCCCATCAATTTTGATCTGTTGAATACATATGAATTAAGGGTTTAGGCAAATGTCACGAATCCATTGTCCCATGGTGGTTGCTCTTGAGGGGTCAGTGAGCCCCCTAGCATTTAATGTGATGATGATCATTGTTGTAATTTACCCTCTTTTGTGGGAGGGTGTCTTATCCTTTCTCCTTTTCGATTCGTCTTTCTTTTTTGCTAGTAGGGGTCCCGACTTATTAACTTGTTTTTACAGGGAGGTCTCTTGTTGAAATGAACAGGCGACCGTATCTAGAATAGCTGATCCAATGATGGAACTTTCCCTATCCATATTGTCATCATTGCTAGTGGTAAAGCCATCTTCTTTGCTTGTAGTGTAGCCCTCCTGATTGGTTTCTTTGTTGTTAGGCATCTCTAGCTCTTTTTTGTTGGTGGCCTCCTCAAACTGGTGCCTATCTGGGTAATCAAGCTCATTAATCTCCTTTTCCAATTTGCAATACAAGTTGTTTGGGGGGCATCTGGAGTACGGTTTCTCTCAAAAATCCCGCTAGAACTTATTTTCCTTCTTCTTCTGACTTCCCTAAAGCGTATGAGCTGGTTACTGTGTTTTGGGAGCCCTTGACTTCCTCTTCATTCACTAAGGGATTCATGGTCCCATTGTTGTCTTCCATTTTCTTGGATGCTTCTTGTATTTGTTTGCCTTTTTGTCTCAAGAGGCACTTTTTGATCCTATGGTCTTGTTGGACACAACAAAAACACACATTAGGTAGATTTTTGTAATTAACATCTTGTTCCCAAACCTCCCCTTTGCTCAGTTCCACTATGATCTTTGACGGGAGCGGCGTGCTAAGGTAAGCCATGATGCAGATTTGAGGGTGCCACCGAGCGTTGAAAGAGTGTCTTGCACCTTCATAAATGAAACTGCCAACATCCTCCCCCGAAGCCAACGGCTTGCTGATTGAGAATGATGTCCCACACAAAGTTGTACAAGAAATATGACAAGTTAGTGAGCTTGACCTAGAGAGGGTAGCGGAGAAATTTTGATTTTTGAGGGATAAAATTGGGGGAGTATCTGAACAGACAAAGGGTCACCCACCCAAGTTGCTAGATTCGGACACTAAGGGCGTGGAATGCCATATCTTCATTCTCAAAGTCTAGCAACATATGACTAGTCATTAGGAACTCACACTTGCAACAATCAACCCATGGGATAAAAACGTTTTTCAAAGCCACTGGCACACAATTTTGAGTGGTGGCCTAGGGCCAAAAAGTGTCCTGAGGAGACATACTTTCTTGAGCTCTCCTTGCTTTGATAGGATTTTAGCTCTACTAAGAGAGACCAAGGGAGGGTCAACACCCTTGAAGGCCCTATGAGCAACACAAGATCCCCCCGAAATAGGGGCTAGGTTACTAGTCACCCGTTGGGATGGGGCCAGGTTGCTTATCATGAGGGAGGAGGCGGTCGAAGCCATTCCAAGGACCCTGAACTGTGTGCTGGAGAAGAACGATGGACACCAAGGATCAAGTTTTCACTTGCAAGCAGAGAATTATGTTTAGCAATTCAAGCTTGCATCCCGACTTTTACGGGCCTTGACAATCACAGATGAGTGCACAATGTTTGATTCTTATCTGACCATTCAATGAACCATTATAAATGAAACTATGTAGGATTGATGTAGACAATATTTTGAAGATTTCATCCTTTAAATCACACAAAATGAGGCACTATACAGTGAGAACAAACTCAGACAAATTCACTGTTTTGATGGAGTGTGACAAATATATGAGAGTAAGAAGTAATGATCATGTATGAAGTAAATCAAGTAAAAATACAATGTCATTGGCAATGAAGCATTTCTCAATGAGTGAGGAATGAGTGAGCTATGAGATGAGCTCCTCTTCTCAAAGAAATAACATTGAAATGATCTTTAAACCTCATGATACACACAAGCTTTTCATGTCCTCTTTTATAGCTTTTGTTGGAGCAAAGGATTTAAATTTGAATTCAAATCTCTACCAATAAAATGCATCCTTAAGTATAGGATTGATTCTCTCTTGATCGAAGTACCAAAAATCATGAGATTATATGCCTGATAACACCTCGTGAGTTTATTACACTTTTACAATGATTGATTATAACTTAGAGTTATAAGAGGTTGTACATATGAATCCTTCCAAACGATATGCTAATACATCAAGCTTATGTGAAGTGATCAAGTGTGTAGCCTTGGGCTAAATTGCACCAATAGCTCCCCCTCAAGCCTAACATGGTTGATCTTCATTGTTCCTTGATCTCTTGCAACCCAATCATCAGTTTGAAACTTTGTTCCATCCAATGCTTCGGTGAGTAAAAACCTGCATATTGCAAATAAGTTTATACATAGGATAATTGGATATCCTTGCTAAGCAATTTCTCCCTAACATAATGTTAGTGCACTTCAATGTGCTTAGTTCTGTCATGGTACACAAGATTAGCAGCCAAATGAAGTGAAATAGTGTTATCTCCAAAGATAATTGCAGTGTAAGAATGTATCTCCAAATCTACATACAATTGCTTGAGCCACATAGCTTTCTGAGTTGCATTTGCCAAACCTCTATATTCTACCTCTATGGAGGATAAGATCACAATTGGTTGCTTCTTGGATGACCAAGATATGAGTTTTGAACGTGCAAAAGATAGGTACCCTGAAATGCTCCTCCTATCATCCTTGGAGCCAGCCCAATCTACATGTACATATAACTTTATATCTATGTTAGAAGTTAAGGGATAGAAAAATCCCTCATTCACTGTTCCCTTAAGATATTTAAGCACCCTCTTTGTAGCTTCCATGTGTGGATTCCTTGGTACATGCATGAACTGACTTAATGTACTCACATCATATGCAATATCCACTCCTGTCAAAGTAGCAAAATTAAGACTACCCACAAGTTGTTAATAGCTTGTAACATCTTCAAGTAGTTCACCTTCATGTGAACTTAGCTAATGGTTGATCTCCATAGTGTGAAGAGATGGATAGGTATGTGCTTGAAGATGAAGAGGTGTTGCAAAATCCTTGATCTACACCAGCCAAATGAACTCCAGGAGTATGTGGTGGGCCCTTTTAGCTTGCCAATGGATGTATTAGACACCCTATGTACCTTGGAAGATCAGTCTCAAAAAGATAGATCAAAACAGATAAGTTGGAGTTAGCTCAGAGGTGAAGAACTTGCTATTTTGGTTCATACACATGTCCAGTGTTTTGCATAATTCTCTGAGCACAACATCAATTAGCTTAATTCCTCTTGGGGAAGTCTAGTTAACTTAAAGAGCTAACTTTCAAGATTAATCTCATAAAAAATAATGAACCACAAACTGAGAATGATGTTTAGCAAGTGATGACATCATCCCGATTTTCACGAGCTGCTACAGTAATGAGACCAATGAGCAAAACAATGACCATAACTCACGATTTAAGAGTCCAATGATTATGAAAATGTGTATGCTTATACTACACAGTATGATGAATCCAACAAGCTTTAAATCAATGATGTTGGGTAAGTACATACTAAGAAACAGCTCTGACACGATGAGTACAAAAGTCAGATACATTAAAGAGAAGTGAAACTGAACATATAGTGTTGACTTCAACTGAACATAACTGAAGATTGAAACACCCAAATGAAATGAAAATTGGTGAGCATATAGCAGACTTATAGAGCTATCTTTACCAAGTTAAATCACTAAAAAGGATGCACCAAGCTCAGAGAAACCATCTCTGCAATCTCACTGAGAAAACTGAGAGATATGGCAATGAATAGTACACTTCATAAGAACATGGAAATATGAACTCAAATGATCATGAAAATGAAAGTATAATGATTGTACAATACAATGGACTTACTGATACATATGTGTGGCTTGGAATCACACCTTGATATGGCATAAAGCTCAACTCTTGGAGGTCTTCACATAGGTCTCTCTAACCACGACTAAAACTACCATGTATCTATAGTTGATCTTGGGAGGCTAACTTCCCTCAATCACTCTCCAATCAATTAGTGATTGATTTGATTCTCTACCTACCACAAATCACGAATTCATGGCTTCTCTTTCCGTTTTGATCAAGTGGACTCAACCACTTAAGATTCTCTCACTTTTACATTAAGTAAACTCTTCAAAAGTTACAAGAGGTAGTTCACAAGTGAACTTTACATTGCCTTCATTTTAAGGCTTCTCCTATGACTTTGTGGGACTCAAGCCAATACTTAGGCTTGTCATAGACTTGCTCCAATAGCTCCCCCTCAACCCAAGTATGATGGAGGTCTTCAATATTCCAATATTACTTGTAAACCAATCATAGCCTGGAATTTGCAAAGCTTTGTACCATCCAATGCTTTGGTTAGAATATCTGCACATCGTTGATGAGTGGACACATATGATATTTGAATCTCTTTGCTTAGAACCTTCTCTCTTACATAGTGATAATGAACTTCAATATGTTTAGTCCTTGCATGAAAAATAGGATTAGCAGCCAAATGAATAGAACTCATATTGTCACCATAAATAGTTGGAGTTCCAAACTCCAATCCAAGTTCTTTGAATAATGTCTTCATCCACATAGCTTCGTGAGTAGCTATGGTAGGAACTCTGTACTCAGCTTCTTGCTTCTTGGATGACCATGAAATAAGCTTTGAACCTGCAAAGGTAAGATAACCTGAAGTGCTCCTTCTATCTTCTTTGGAGCCAGCTCAATTTGCATCAGAAAATAGCTTCAAACCTAAATAAGATACATAAGGATAATAAAGTCCTTCATTTATGGTTCCTTTGAGATACTTGAGAATCCTTTTGGCAGCATCTATATGTGGTTTCCTTGGTGTGTGCATAAATTGACTTAGCACACTCACACTCTAACATATATCTACTCTTGTTAATGTGGCATAGTTGAGACTACCCACTAGAATTTGATATGATGTGATGTCCTCTATGAGTTCACCTTCATGTGAGCTCAATTTGTGATTGACCTTCATTGAAGTACCTACAATCTTACAATCTTGCATCTTGAATTTTGCCAACATGTCCTTAATGTACTTTCTTTGAGTGAGAAACAAACCATGATCTTTGTAGACAACTTCCAAACCTAGGAAGTAGGTAAGTGAACCCAAATAACTTATCTTGAACTCTTCTCTCATCTGATCTTTGATCTTCTTCATACCATCTGCATCATTTCCTATCAATATAATATCATCTACATATACACATAGGTAGATGACCTCAGAGTTACTCTTTTTGATAAAGAGTGAAGGATCTGACTTGCTTGGTTGAAAGCCTTTGTCCTGCAAGAATGAAACAAGCCTGAAATTCCAAGCTCTTGGAGCTTGCTTGAGACCATACAATGCTTTGTTAAGTTTACACACATAATCAGGATAAACTTGATTCTCAAAACCAGGTGGTTGTGCCATATATACCTCTTCTGTTATCCAACCATTCAAGAATGCATTCTTTACATCTAGTTGAAGTATCTTCCAATTCTTGGAAGAGGCAATACTAAGCAAAACCCTAATAGTGGGCATCTTTGCCACAGGAGAGAAGGTCTCCTCATAATCAATTCCCTGAGTTTGTGCAAAGCCTTTTGCTACAAGCCTTGCCTTATACCTATTAATGGAACCATCAGAATTCTTCTTGAGTTTATAGACCCATCTTGAGCCTACTACCTTCATGGATGAAGTCTTGGGCACCAAATCCCAAGTGTTGTTTTCTTGAAGTGCTTCAATCTCTTCCTTCATTGCATGCTTCCATTCTGTTTTTGCTCTGACCTCTTCAAATGATGATGGCTCCTCTTGGTTTATGTCCTGTGCTATGTAGATAGAATGTTTAGTTACTAATGAGGTGTCAAACCCATACCTTTCTGGTTTTTTCTTTTCCCTCATAGATCTTCTTAGGCCATGGTGTGATGATTCTGCCTCATGTCCAAGTTCGTGCAATTTTGGTTTACCTTTAGACTTCCATGCTTTGATCTTTTCCATCTGAGATTCTTAATCATCCTCCGAGGTGTCTTGTTCTTCAATCTTTGGTTGTTCTCTACCAAGCTTTGGAAAATCTTCTTCAAGATCATATGGTAAATTGATCTTCCTGCATGAATCTTCATACCATGAATTGCTTTCATAAAAAAACTACATCTCTGCTTACCAAGAATCCTTTGTTGGTACGGTTGTATAAAATGTAGCCCTTTTGATTGTTGTCATATCCAATAAATACACACCTTTCTGCCTTTGGATCCATCTTGCCTCTAACCTGTGAAGGAACATGAGCAAAAGCAATACATCTAAAAATTTTACAATGATCTAAGCTTGGTCTTCTTCCATTCCAAGCCTCATATGGAGTCATCCCATCAAGGGATTTTGAAGGCAACCTATTAATCAAGTAAGTGGCTGTAGATACAGCCTCAACCCATAGATAATTAGGTAAATGATTTTCATTTAACATGGACCTTGCAGCTTCAAGAATTGTCCTATTCCTCCTTTCTGCCGTTCCATTTTGCTCAGGAGTGTACCTTGCAGTTACCTCTCTTTTGATTCCTCTTTCTTGAAGAAAAGAATCAAACACATGGAGAAGTATTCTCCCCCTCCATCTGACCTTAGCTTTTTTAGTGATTTACCTGTTTGATTCTCCACAAGAGACAAATATCTTTTGAAACATGAAAAGACTTCATCTTTGTGTTTCATAAAGAATAGGATAGTCCATCTGCTGCAATCATCAATAAAGGAGACATAATACCTTCATCCAGATATTAAAGCTTCCTTGCTAGGTCCCCATACATCTGTATGAACCAACTCCAAGAGATCTCCATGCATATAACCTTTCTTCATGAATGGTAACCTGTGAGACTTTCCAAATTGACATGCACTACACTTATAAATCATATGTTGTTTTGACAAATTAGGGAGTCCAAGTACACTTTGGTCCCTGCAAATTTTCTTTAATGACCTTTCACCAATATGTGCTAACCTTTTGTGCCATACTTCCAATTTTGTGAGTGTCTGACTACCATAATTAAAGAGAGCAATGTTTCTAGTGTCTTGTATTCAAATGTGAACAATCTACCTGTCTCTTCACCTTTTGCAATTCTTTTGAATCCTTGACTTGGATCTTCAACAAATGCTCCTGCTTTTGTGAACCTAACTTGCAACCCTTTCTCTACTATCTGCCCAAGACTTATCAAATTCTTTGTAATGGTAGGGACGTAGAGTACCTTACTGAGTAGGTTGATGTTTGCATCAAGTGCTTTGACATTGCCTATTTTCTCAACAAGATGTCTTGTATCATCTCCTGTTTGTACCTCATGCTTATTCCTTGGATCTTCTAAATCTGATAGGAGTGCCACATTTCCGGCCACATGATTTGAACAGCCTGAATCTATGTAGAAAACATGCTCATCAGCCTTGTAGCATAGCCATGTTCATGATCAATAATGAATCCTCTTTGTTTGAGTCTTCTATGTAGTTATTGAAGTCTCCCCTTCCTTTGTAGCCTCCTTAATAGTTTGAATGATTGTAGTTGTTGTAGTTCCCATGATAATTGTTGAACCTTCCTCTTGAGTAGCCATAACTTCGTCTATTGTATCCTCTGCCTCTTTGATTCCTAGAATTCCTAAAGCAATTTTCAGTTGTATGATTAGTTAATCCACAAATAGAACATGAGTTGGAGTCTTGGAATCTCCCCCTGCCTTGTCTACCTCCTCTTCCTCTACCTCTGCCATGTCTTCCTCTACCTGCATAGTTAGCTTGATATGTACCTGCTTCATCATCCACTTTCTTTGTCTTTCCTTTGTTATCTTTGGACTTGCTTTTATCAATGTATAAAGCTGAAGATTGATTACCTTTAGAGCTTTCTCCATTTTTGATAAGCTTTGCCTCTTGAGTAAGTAGTTGTCCAATTCAAGAACATTGGTTATTCACTATGGCATTATCTTGTTGTACTAAAAGGTACCATAGCATCAAGGAATGATTTGAAGGATCAAAACTTAAAACCAAAGTTATGGCTAGTTTTTGATAGACATCGAGAGGAAACAACTTATGCACCTGCTCCTTGGGTACTTACAAAAAAAGAGATATAGACTATCAATAATAAGATTCAACTGATTTGGACTCCTATAGGATATGGGGCATCTTTCCAAATCATGTTTGCTATGGATGATAAGAGCTTATCTAGGAAAGACCCATGACTCGCATAACTTTTTGAAACATATTTTACCTTTGGTTATCGATGGATGTACAATGAAAGGAGTACGAGATGTGATCTATTATCTTGGATCGCTTAGAAGGTAATTATGATACTTTTTTATTTAATATATATGAATATTTGATATCTTTTATTTTTGAATTAACTTCTTTATAAATTTTTTTAATGATATGTATAGGTGGATTACATGAAAAGTGATTGACAAAAACTCGATCCCACAAAAAAATGTGAATGCAAAGAGCTACTATGTTTGATGGAGAAAGAGCTTCCTACTTCATTTTTTTATATTCAGGTTCATTTATTAGTCCATCTTGTAGATGAAATAGAGATTGCAGGTGTTTTCAACACTGGATGGATGTTTTGGGTCGAGTGATTTATGGGAATAGTAAAAGGTTATGTGTGATAAAGAGCAAAACTAGAAGGATCCATGGCAAAGGGTTGGATGCTTGAAGAGTGCATGTATTATGTTACTGAGTACCTTGACAGAGTTCATGAAGAAGCTCCATGTGCATGGACCAACAAATCTTCTTTAAAAATAGCAGTTGACGTATTATCAGGTAAGGGAGTTCCATTTTTGTTTACAGTTCAAGAAAAAAATGATGTTTCTACTTTTGTAGCATATAATAGTGAATGCATGCAAGAATTCCTTAGCGAGTATGAACAAGAACTCCAAAATCTCCAAAGTAAAAGGCAAAGAAACAAAAGATGTAAATGTAATCTCGATAATAATGAGATTAAAAATATATGTTCTTTCACGGATTGGCTATGTAGTCATTTGCAATGCACCAATGCAAATAATGAAGGAATCTCATATGAGCAGAGAGAGTTAATGAACGGTTGTGAACGAAAGGTAATTTTATTTTAATAATATTTTGTTTTTCTCATATATGTATATTAGTTTCTATTTACTCATTGAATTTCTTTTGCAGGCTCAAATGTCAACTAATATGTGGGCTTTTGGAAAGCATATTAGAATCAACACCATTGATTCTTTACATAAAACAAAGGATTCTAGTATTGTTGCTTCTTTCAAGCAACTATCACATGCTAGCTCAAAAGACACGAACCTTATAGATGGTGAACTTGGTTACCTGGGAAATGTTGTTGGTATCTAGAAAATATCATTTCGTACATTCAAACAGGTAGAAAAAAGTTTATATTTTTTATGGTAGAGTTTATTATTTTTTTAAGCACCTAAAAATGGGTTTTTGTTTTTATATATTTTAATAGAGGTTGACTGGTTTTGAGCCAAGTGGAAAGATAGTAATTCTACATTAAGAAAGCAATTATCTAGGTTTTGGGCAATTGATTCTTCCAAGGTAATGGGATCTACTAAAGAACCATATATTCTTCCTAGGCATATTGAACATGCATTTTTTATAAAAACCCAGATGCTCACCCTTGGTGGCAAGTCATTCATGTTCAAACAAGAGGTAGTTCATTGTTTGAATAGTTTATTGTTAGAAAGATCGAAGAAAGTCCTCTTGATGATTCACCATTAGATACTAATACATAAACATGTGAAAGAGAAATTAAGTCATTATACATGATCATGATACTAATCTTTTTTATGAAGAGGATAATACTCTACATACTTATTCTACTGATGATGAAGAGGAATTACCAGAAATGGATATTAATCCATCAATAGATGATGTGACTCATGAGAACATAGATTTAACAATAGAAGAAATAAATGAAATAAATAAGGATAATGAAGATGAGACTATATTGATGTCTTACCAAAATGATGGCAATAATGAAAACATATGAACAGATTAGATAGTAAATTCTACTCTAGTTATCAGTCAATAACTTGAAGCTTCTAAATGGATATAAGATAATAGATTCTTCTTTATTCAACTAGAATATCGATGAATCCTACTAGAGAGATGAAATCATGTTTCTTAAAGTTAGAACATGAGTCTCGGGGGTATGCCTAATTATTTTATATATAGCTTTATCTTCAAGGAGCAAATTTCTCTCATGTATGTATGCATATGTGTGTGTATTCATGTGTATTATATGTTTACATGTGTGAGTATGCATATATATGTGTTTCATGTATATGTATGTGTGTGCATGTGTGTAATATATGTATGCATGTGTTAGTATTGTTAGCCGGCCGCCGCAGTGAGAATCGCATAACGGAAATCTTTGTAAAACACGCGCGAAAGGTTGTTACACGCATTCTTGTAAAAGCTTATATAAAGTAATGAAAAAGAGACGCGGAGAGACAGGATTTTGTTGGGAAATTCACCAGACTGTTCGTCTGTGTGTGGTCTGACGTTAGTTAATCTTGTTATTTTTGAGTTGTCTAAGTGACCTGTGTATCTGTTGGTCTGATCTTTGTCTGTATTCGTTCTTGTTGATAGTCGTGCGGTTGCAAACTTGTCCCGCTTCAGCAACTCATCTGCCGTAGGTCCGACGTTCTGTCTGTGAATCCTTGCTCGAAGTGTGGTTTTATGTATTGGGCTAACTGATTGTCTGGAGATGATCCATCAGATGGTTAACAAGTTCTATGCGTAGAAGATAGTAGTTCTGGTACCACGGGGAGTACGTTGTTTTAATGTTTACTCTATCGTGGTATGGTAAGTTAATGTCGCCGTAAGAAGCTTAAGTAGGTATAGATGGTCTTCAGAATTTTGGTCCTTCATGACTGTATTCGCTGTGACGTCGATTGTAGAATGGTTTGATATCTATCTGAACGAGTGACTTGATTCTTGTGCTAAGGTCTCCAGCGAATTAAGTACTGAAGTAGTTGAGCATAAGCGAATCTGGTTAAGTTCCAATAGACCCCAGTATCTGACGTAGTTGTATTGGGAAAACTAGTATATGGCCTTTGTTCTTACAGACCCCTTCCACTCCCATGAACCCAAGGACCAGGTAAAACGCACTTCCGATAGTTGGAAAAGGTGCTTTACCAACCGGACAGTTAACACAGGCGATCCTGCTGGGGACGTGGCATCAAGATTTCCATTTCGCTGATGCAAGAAGTATAAAGATTACCATTTGTGTGACGAACGTAATATTTAGAACGAACGCTGATCGACTGCAAGGATAGTCATTGTTTTTTGACAACTTTAAAGAAGTATAGTACGAGTAGTATATGCGGATTACTCGATCCGGTGAGACGTATCCAAAGAACAAACAGTCAAGAATACCTAATCTACTAAGAACGCCTCCAGGAGGTAGAAGCGCAGGAAGATCCAAACCTGTTGACAAGAAAGAACGAAACGTTACTGACGATTCCGGTCATATTCCGGTTGATTTTTCTGCATCTCTGATAGATTCCGGTACTGTTTCGGCACAATCTGTCGAAAATATAGTAATTCCAAAATCTACCAGGACGCAATCTGAAGTTAGCTTACCCGCTTTGATTGGAGATTCAAAATTGTTAACGAATAGCAACGAGTTTGCCGAAGAAAGCAATAAAGAGAAGAAAACAGCCTGCACTGGTGGAAAAGCAACACCTTCCGGAGTAAACTTCCCTACGGTTGACTTCAAAACGGAAGGAAGTTTGTTTGAAGCCGAGATTCGCAACATACTGAGCAAGATTTTCGAACAAGATAGTACACAGGCTGAGGAGGCAGATTCTGAAGATCCAGATATTCAACCTCAGAACACAGGAAGTAGTCACTATACAATTAGCGGCACAATGAACGGGTAGCAACAACAACAACAACAAGTATGTCCACCCAGGCCGCCGCCGACAGGCGTAACGTACACTAAATTCGGTGGATTTCCAGGGGATGACCCAGACGCGCATGTACGTACTTTTGAGATTAGTTATGCAGTACTCAATCACCCCATTGACCCGGCGTATAAGGCTATCATTTTCCAGTCCACCTTGGTCAATGAAGCCGCTAGATGGCTTACAGAGTATGATATAAATCACTTCGACACCTATGAAGCAGTGAGGGATGGATTTCTGCAAAGATTTAGACTAAAGAAGAATCCCGTAGAAATTTTCGACTACTTACAAAACAATAGACAGAAGGTAAACCAATCAGTGCAAGAATACGCCACTTTATTTAGGACACATTTGCGGCAACTGCCACCGGCACATGCCATCCTGCCAGACGACGTCATTACTCAATGGTTTATTAATGGACTGACTCCCCAACTCAAACAGATCATGATCATCCGATGTGTCGGTGCAATGACCCTAGATGCAGTAATTGCGATGGCTTTGCAATTGGAAAACAAGGTTGGAGGATTTACAGAAGATCTGGAGTGGTTAAAAACAAACAAGAATGTTGTAGAAGATTTAACAAGGCAAATGTATTGCACCACTTGCAAGAACTCAGGTCATACGAGTGCCACTTGTGCACTGAATCAGCTATTTTGTGCCATCTACAACACCACCGGACACACCACCGAAAACTGCACCTATAACGCTAAAGTACAAGGGACAGCGACGGTCAATGCAATCATACAGGAACTAGGGCAACCAGCCAATCACTATGTGTCTCCGCACATGAGAAACAACCAGCAACCAGGTTATCGAAATTACAGAGGACAGAGGAACAACTATAACGCAAACCGTTGGTAGACCGTACAGACACCCAAAAACCCTAATTTGCCACCACCGTGCTGTCATTTTTGTGGTGAATTCGGACACATTAGAAGGTTCTGCAAAGACGCAGCTGAGTATGACCAAAGGAAGAAGGAACGACAAAATCGGATGACAAATATGGTTCAGATCACGCCCGTAGAAACACAAGCTGCCACTGTTCAGACCAGATCTGGTAGACCATTACAACCAGCGGCTGAGATATTCGAACCTGATATTCAAGAACAAAAACGAACATATGAAAAGGCTAATCAATGGATCACATCAGAACCACCAGTGTTTCCCGACCCAATTCCGGTAACCCAAGCTCCGTTAACTCAGGAAGCAACACAAGATCATGCTGCTAACACAGAAGCAGAAACATCATCTGTAGCAGGTACATCAGCACCAGCCGGTGCATCATCTTCAAAATCTGTGGAAATTACAAATCAATCACAACAAGCTTGGGAGATTCTATCCAAAGCATCCATTACACTTCCTCTTGGCCAATTAGTGGCATTAGTACCAGGAGTCCGCCAGCAATTCTGACAACAATTTGCTGCCGAATCTGCTTGCATTCCGGCCACCGCCACTGTACAACCGGAACCATATTCTACGGTCGATCATTCAGTTCCTCTGATTATGGTATGGTATAATAGTCATAAAATCACACAGGTATTAATTGATGGAGGGTCTGGTGTGAATATTGCTACTGCTGCACTATGCAAGAAATTAAGATGGACTAAAATAGAACCGGTCCAATTTTTTGTTAGAATGGCTGACCAGTCCAGAGTCCACCCAGTAGGGCTTGTTCGGAACATACCAATAACTTTGCAAGGCACCACATTTAAGATGACCTTTGTCGTCTTAGAATTGCCGAAATCCACCCTGGATTATAATCTCCTTTTCGGTCGCCCCTGGCTGAAGCAAGCTAAGGTGATACAAGACTGGTCCGCACAGGAGCTCACGTTCAAGGATAAAAATCGAAGATGTGTTGTAAAATTAGACGCTATACAGCCCTGTGAATTACATGCTAGACCATATTTCGCAGAGCCCGTTCATATGCTAGACAGACTATCAGATGACGAAGAAGAAGAGTTTCTAAAGAACAACATTGATTTGATTTCCTTAGGAACCGTTGACCTACAAGCTTCTGTAGATAATTTCAATGACACCTGTAACAAAAGAAGATAAGAAAGAAGATATTGCTGCTACAGACAACGCCAAAGTACAACAACTTTTCAAACCAGCAGACGACATCGAGAAGCCGCCACAATTTTATGTGCCAGAAGATCAATTAGTAACTTATAATTTGGGAGATGCAAACTATCCACGCCCAGTCAAGATAAAAGAAAACTTACCAGAAAAATTTCAAGCAGAATTACTTCAGCTTCTCAGGGAATTTTCTGACATTTTTGCTTGGGATTATAAGGATATGAAGGGTCTGGATCCGCGCATCTATCAACACAGGGTTATGCTCAAGCCGGAGACAAGGCCAATCAAACAATCCAGCTATCGAATGAACCCGAACTACGCAGCATAGGTAAAGGCAGAATTGGATAGGCTATTGAAGGTTGGATTCATTGTACCTATAGAGCACGCGGAGTGGATATCACCAATTGTTATTGTACCGAAAAAGAACAAGCAGCTCCGCATTTGTGTAGACTACCGGAAACTAAATGCAGCTACGGTTCCAGATCCATTCCCATTACCTTTCCGGGACACCATGCTTGATAGGGTAGCAGGGCACGAAATGTATTCATTTTTAGATGGATACAGTGGATATAATCAAGTTAGGATGGGTGAACAGGACATCCGAAGACCGCATTCATCACCAACTGGGGTGTGTTCGCATGCACTGTTATGTGGTTTGGTTTACGAAATGCTCCCAGTACTTTTCAAAGATGCATGCAAGAGATATTCTCACCTTACCTTACTTCTTTTATGCAAGTTTATCTCGATGATTTTTCAGTATTTGGCAAAATGATAGTACGTCTGCTCCATTTACGGTGCTATTTCGAAAAATGCAGAAAATACAAGCTTTGTTTAAATCCAAACAAGTCTGTATTTGCGGTCTCCTGTGGAAAATTACTTGGTCATATTGTGTCTGTGCAAGGCATTCAAGTAGATCCCGATAAGATTTCAGCAGTATTAGAAGCGCCTGCACCAACAACACCTAAGGAAGTAATGCGCTTTACGGGCCAAGTTAGATGGCATGGACGACACTTACGGTGGCTTGCCCATTTGGCAGTACCACTGAATAGAGTAATCACCAAGACCCCACGACAATTTGAATGGACTGAGGAGTGCCAGATAGCGTTTGATCGATTAAAGTGTTTATTAACATAGGTTCCCATATTACAACCCCCCGACTAGGATCACCCCTTCCATGTATTTGTTGATGCTTCAGATATAGCTATTGGCAGCGTCCTAATGCAAACAACCGATAAATGGTTCAGACCTGTGTATTACGCGAGTCGAAGATTAGCCCCTACTGAACGGAATTACTCGGTAACAGAACGAGAATGTTTAGGTCTAGTGTATTCGATCAAACAGTTCAGACATTATCTACTGGGCTGCAAGTTCACTTTCCACACAGATCAGGCTGCACTTATTTATCTAGTTCGGCAACAGCATTTGGGAGGACGGTTAGCATGATGGGTGCTGCTTTTGCAAGAATTTGACTATGAAGTTATACATGGACCAGGCACCTCAAACGCCTTAGTAGATTTTTTGTCTCGCCTAGATTCCGGTGAGGCTCCGGTAGGTGTAGATGACACAACTCCAGCGATCTATACTTCTGAACCAACTCACGATGAAAGCACCGACCTGCCTATGCCAACTAATTATTATGATCAGATATTGACCTTTCTCAATAATGGATACCTGCCATCCCAGACTTCTACAGCAATACGCAGAAAAGTTGCATCATTCAGCCGCCGATTCCGGTTGTTTGCTGGTGAAATATATTATGTGGATCATACCGGAATTCTACTTCGTTGTATTTCTCCACACGAAGTAAACTGAGTCATCACTTTGGCTCACTCGATCCCGACAGGAGGTCATTTTGCTGTAGATTTAACCCATCGGAAAATTCTGTAGAGTGGACTCTGGTGGCCGACTATGTACAAGGATGTGTTGCAGTTTGTCAAATCCTGTGATAATTGCCAAAGAACCGGACAGCCATTACAACGACATCATTTTCCTCTTCAACCTGTACTGCCATTAGAACCCTTCCAGAAATGGGGTTTGGATTTCATTGGTCCTATTACACCACCCTTAGTTCTCAACAATAATCACTATATCTTAACATGCACTGATTATGCGACAAGATGGGCAGAAGCATGGGCTTTACGATCAGCTACAGCTATTGTGGTAGCAAAGTGCCTACTGACAGATGTTTTTCCAAGATTTGGATTACCCCTCGAACTGGTAACAGATCAAGGCACTCATTTTGCTAATAACGTGATAAAGGTACTTACGCATTCGTTCCAGATTACTCATAAATTTAGTTCTCCATATTATCCGCATGCTAATGGTCTGGCCGAGAGTACCAACAAGTCTTTGCTAAATATACTTCGAAAATTGATTATGGACGCACCGGAAAGATGGGATCAACTGTTACCTGCCGTACTGTGGGCATACCGAACAACTTATAAAGTAACCACAGGACTGACTCCTTTCAAATTAGCCTTTGGAATCCAAGCTACAGCACCAATGGAGATAGTGGTGCCAAGTTTAAGAGTAGCCATCAACCGGAAATTACTACCGGAAGATTCTCTGTCATTTCGGTTGAAGACCCTCAGAGATTTAGACGAACATCGATGGCACAGTTTTATGACTATGAGGGAAGTACAGCTAAGGCAAGCCAAAACACATGATAGACATCTACGAACTCCAGTTTTTACGGTAGGACAGCTTGTCCTCTTCTACAATGCGAAATCGAATCGCTCTGCCGGCAAGTTTAAGCTACGATGGTTTGGCCCTTATCGAATAGCGGAACAGGTGGGCCCTGCAACATTTCGGTTAACCACATTAACCGGAATTCCCTTGCCAAAAGTAATAAATGGTTCGAAGCTGCGACCATATCGACAAGCGTCACATCTACGATAAGACATTACGCGGAGTGCCGCGACTTTTGACATTCTTTTTTTTCAGTCCTTCTCTTTTTCTTTTAAATTTTTCATAATCAATAAAATAAGTGTAAATATCCGCGTCTTGAACTCTATTTATAACTAAAGCCGCCCGGTCTTGTTCAAGCCGTTCATGCATGCACGCCATAGTTAAGAAATTATCATATCCACGTCGTGGAATAATTTATTATGATTGATTTCTCTTAGTTGCAGTGCATCTACATAATCTTCGCCAGTCCGCCGAAAAAACGCTATTGTATTTGTGTAATTGTGATCTGTGTTACCCTGTGTTTGCATGTTGTGCTTGCTGACTGTATTGCGCCATGGAAGCTTTTGGCAAACTATGCGGCTTTCCATGACGGACTCCCTACGGGTGTAGGAGAGTACCTGCGCATCCGGGGATTATCCAACTTCGCTGAGCTGCCATGGCACTCAGTGGAGAATCACCCTTTCTTTGCCCGAATAATATCCGCCATCGCCAACACACCTGCGACAGAGAAAATGTGGGCTATCACCTCTTTACCCTCCCGAGTAGTAATCACATTTCAAACATTCGCTCAGTCGTTTTGACTTCTTGCACAAGGCAAACAGAATGGCCCAAACATTCCCATAGCCACCATGAAACAGTTATTTCCTAGGTATTCATCGAACGAGTACGCCATTCTTTGTAGACCTGAACCTGAGAGAACCGGACTCCAATTCCTAGTAGCCATACTCAACCTCCAGAAACGAACTTATGGAATATCACGCGCATTCTACTCAGCCCTCGACTTAGCTTCACGAGAACCGGTAAACTTTGCAACATACTACTTCGGTCGTATACACAAAGAATGCGTAGCCATTATGAAGTAGGTGAACAAAGGAAACACGCCATCCAGGTTGCCACATATCCTATCATTTCTCTTCCCCACCATCCTTGCAGCACAACCACCACCGAGAGTTCGGGTCCTAAGACAGGAAGAATCCGTACAGCTGTTAGAAGACGATGAGAAAGACGAAGAAGAAATTTACCAGCTATTCCGAAGAAAAAGAATGAGGATAAGTTCCTCGAAAAGCGAAGCACTAGGCTCAGCCGGAGAAGATGAAGAAATAAATAAAGAAGTAGATACGCAAGAAGAAGACACATTCCACGACACCAACACCTCGATGCAACATGAGTCATCTGCACAAACATCAGCGTCGGAGCAGCAACAACAACAAGACCAGACCGAAACAGAAACAGTCTCGACAGAACAGATATCTCAGCAATAAACGGAGCCACAAAACCAAGAAGATACACAACAAGTAGCTAAGGAAGCTTTAGAAACACTGCTTAAAGCAGTTGAGTCCGCAGCAAACCAAAACGCAGAATCGGAGCAACCGACAAAAGAAAAGGTAATACAATCTAACCCTATCGTCCCTCCTCCCTCACCGAAACATCCACTCAAACCCATCCCACCTGTCTACCCCACTCACCCTGCTGAAACCACTGCATCCTCAACCTCATCACCCACTTACTCGCCACCGAACTCCCAACAGCTCCACGCCGAAACCTCTTCGAAACCTCCAATTCCGGCCATCCCAGCAATTTTTGATTTAGCTGCAATAGGACATATGCTCATCAACTTATCACAACAATTGCCGCGGCAACTGAAACAGCTCATAGACTCTGTGCAAGATGATTTTCAACACAAACTAGAAGTAATGGAGGCAGACATCACACCCCTCCAAGAGGAATTACACATAGTAAAGGCCGAAAACCATGCACTTAATGAACAGATTAAGCAGTTACAGGAAATAATAAGAGAAGAGGAAGATATGACCACCCAACGAGATGAAGCACTGAATGCAGTACATGCAAAGGAAGAATTACTGATGGCTGCAGACACAGAGCTCACTAACCTAAAGCAAACACTCAAAGACGCCGAAGATGTCAGAATTGCCTTAGGTAACCGCCTGGAAGAAACCAGACTTCAGTTACAGGAGAAAGACCAGCAAAACCAGGAACAGTAAAGAGAACTTAAAGAGATGAAACATGAGCTTCACACGACAAAAGAACATTTATCAAGTGTAAATGATATACTTCACAAGTATCTGATAAAAGAGCCGCAAATATAGAAGCAGATAGCAGCCATTAAAGCAGAAAGAGATGCTTATTACAAAACGATAGAATTTCAGAACCAACAATTCGAAAGAATGGATAATCAAATACGCAATAAGAAGGATCAGATCATTGATCTGCAAAAGCAACTAGCCGACATGAAATCATCCCGAGACGCTGCGATGGCCAACGACTTCTACTTACAGGAAACATTTTTACAAACCCAAGCCGAAATTTTGCTCACCGAGGCCATATCCCTAAGCTCTCTTAGAACAGATGCACAACTCCTAGAGCAAGATACACTTAAACAACTATTAGAAACATTAAAGAAAAAGATCGCCCGTACATGTAGATTAGCCCGAAACATGTATTTAGAAGGAATAGTCGAAGAATAGTAACCCTGTAAGAACTTGCGGGTTCGGGTCCACCCGTGCGTGCCACTGTTAGCCGGCCGCCGCAGTGAGACTCGCATAACGGAAATCTTTGTAAAACACGCACGAAAGGTTGTTACGCGCATTCTTGTAAAAGCTTATATAAAGCAATGAAAAAGAGACGCGGAGAGACGGGATTTTGTTGGGAAATTCACCAGACTGTTCGTCTGTGTGTGGTCTGACGTTAGTTAATCTTGTTATTTCTGAGTTGTCTAAGTGACATGTGTATCTGTTGGTCTGATCTTTGTCTGTATTCGTTCTTGTTGATAGTCGTGCGGTTGCAAACTTGTCCCGCTTCAACAACTCATCTGTCGTAGGTCCGACGTTCTGTCTATGAATCCTTGCTGGAAGTGTGGTTTTATGTATTGGGCTAACTAATTGTCTGGAGATGATCCACCAGATGGTTAACAAGTTCTGTGCGTAAAAGATAGTAGTTCTGGTACCACGGGGAGTACGTTGTTTTAATGTTTACTCTGTCGTGGTATGGTAAGTTAATGTCACCGTAAGAAGCTTAAGTAGGTACAGATGGTCTTCAGAATTTCGGTCCTTCATGACTGTATTCGCTATGACGTCGATTGTAGAATGGTTTGATATCTATCTGAACGAGTGACTTGATTCTTGTGCTAAGGTCTCCAGCGAGTTAAGTACTGAAGTAGTTGAGCATAAGCGAATCTGGTTAAGTTCCAATAGACCCCTGTATCTGACGTAGTTGTATTGGGAAAACTAGTATAGGGCCTTTGTTCTTACAGACCCCTTCCACTCCCAAGAACCCAAGGACCAGGTAAAACGCACTTCCGATAGTTGGAAAAGGCACTTTACCAACCGGACAGTTAACAGTATGCATACATGTATATATGCATATGCATTTGTGTAATATATTCATGTAATATGTGCAAGTGTTTATAATTGTGTATGCATGTATAAGTATACATGTGTGCATGTAGGCATGTATATGTGATGTGTACATGTATATATGTATATGTATCTGTGTGTAAATGTGAACATGTAAATATGTATGCATGTATATATATTTATGTGTGCATTTAGGCATGTATGTGTGATGCATAATGTATCTACTCCATTTTATATTTATATATGTGTATCTACATGATGTATATATATCGTTATATATATTATGATCCTCGTTGATTCGAGTAGCTATATACAGAGACATAAGGTTGGAAGGAGACACATCTCTCTGGTAGGACGTCGGAGGAATAGATGCAATGTGTACATATACTTCAATCATATGGCTAAAAGGCTGAATTAGAGTTTCTAAATTAGGGTTTTTAAAACCCTAATTTCAAAATTAGTGTTTTCGAATAAGGATATTTGAATATATATATATATATATATATATATATATATATATATATATATATATATATATATATATATATATATATATATATATATATATATATATATATATATATATATATATATGTGTGTGTGTATGTGTGTGTGTGTGTATGTATGTATGTATGTATAGTGATATATATATGTGTGTGTGTATATATATATATATATATATATATATATATATATATATATATATATATATATATATATATATATATATATATATATATATATATATATACATATATATATATATGTGTGTGTGTGTATGTATGTATTGTTATAAAATGTATATATGTACTGCATGTGTGTGTATGTATCTATATCTATATGTGTGTATACATATGATTATGTGAGTCTATGTGTGTGTACATATGATTATGTATGTGTATGTGCATGTGAGTATGTGCATCTCGATCATATAATGTAGCTCATCATTAGCCATCTCTGAGTACTCGTGCATGATGATCCCTAGAGTATCAGGCGGAACTCTTGCTCTCATAAGACTTTTTATGAGAGTGAGTTTCGCCTTTCTCTCTCTACTAGGATCCATATTACCTGTACATATAAAACAAAATGGGTTACAAATCAATATATATATGTGTCATATGTATGCATGTATATGTGTATGTAGGTGTATATGTGAGTGTGTGTATGCATGTAAGCATGTATGTATGCATATGCATGTGCATTATGTATGAAAATGTATGCATGTGTGTGTATGTGTGTGTGTATGCATGTAAGTATGTGTGTATGCATATGCATATGCATTATGTATGCATATGTATGCATGTATGTGTGTCTATGTGTGTGTATGCATATATATGTGTGTATGTCTCTATGTGTCTGTCTATGCATATATGTGTGTATACACCGGTCCATGTGTGTGTGTATGTGTGTGTGTGTATACGTGTGTGTGTGTGTGTGTCTATGTGTGTGTCTATGTGTGTATATATGTGTGTATCTGTATGTATGTGTCTATATGCATGTGTATGTATGTGTGTAAATGTGTGTGGATGTGTGTATATAAGTGTGTATGTGTGTATGTGTGTCTGTTTCTGTGTGTATATACGTGTGTATCTGTATATATATGTCTATCTGCATGTGTATGTGTGTGTTTAAATGTGTGTGGATGTGTATATGTGTGTGTGTAAGTCTGTATGTGTCTATGTGTGTATGTGTGTGTATCTATGTGTGTGTGTAAGTTTGTATGTGTCTATGTGTGTATGTGTGTGTGTGTGTCTATGTGTGTAAGTGTGTGTGTGTGTCTATGTTTCTATGTATGTGTGTATGCATGTGTAAGTGTGGCTTTGTATGTGTGCATGTGTGTGTCTGTATGTGTGTGTAAATCTGTGTGTATATGTGTGTGTATGTTTCTATGTGTGTGTATGTATCTATGTGTGTATGTGTCTATGTGTGTATGCGTATGCATGTAAGCATGTATCTATGCATATGCATGTGCATTATGTATGCATATGTATGCATGCATGTGTGTATGTGTGTGTATACATGTAAGTATGTATCTATGCATATGCATATGCATTATGTATGCATATGTATGCATGTATGTGTATGTGTGTGTATGTCTCTTTACGTGTGTGTGTGTCTATGCATAAATATGTGTGTGTATGTGTGTGTCTCTCTCTCTCTATGTGTGTGTGGTCTATGTGTGTATAGGTATGTGTGTATGTGTGTATGTGTGTGCGCATGTAAGCGTGTATGTCCACATATGCATGTGCATTATGTATGCATATGTATGCATGTGTGTGTATGTCTCTCTACGTGTGTGTGTATGCATATGTATGCATGTATGTGTATGTGTGTGTATGTCTCTCTATGTGTGTGTATGCATATATGTGTGTGTATGTGTCTATGTGTGTGTATGTGTGTCTATGTGTGTATGTAGGTGTGTATGTGTGTATGTGTGTCTATGTGTGTATATACATGTGTGTGTGTATATATATATATATATATATATATATATATATATATATATATATATATATATATATATATATATATATATATATATATATATATATATATGTATGTGTGTGTGTGTGTTTGTATGCATGTGTATATGTGTGCGTAAATGTGTGTGGATGTGTGTGTGTGTGTAAGTGTGTATGTGTCTATGAGTGTCTATGTGTTTATGTGTGTGTGTCTATGTGTGTATGTGTATGCATATGCATGTGCATTATGTATGCATATGTGTGTGTATGCATGTACATATGTATGTATGCATATGCACATGCATTCTCTAAGGCTTACGACTAAGGCGGTAACAAAGGCATAGACCTTGGCATACCTTGTCATCCGAGTCACCGAAGTCACCATTGGCTGCGCGCGAGGGAGGATCTCAACGATCAAGGAAGATAGAGGTTCCAGGTACTTCCCAGGAGGTCACCCATCCCAATATTGTTCCCCCCAGAGCTCGCTTAACAGTGGCAATCTCTTGCAACTAAGCTACACTCTTATGGTGTCTGAAGAAGGGGAAAGACTAAGGTTGACATTACCTTGAACATGTTTTGGTCCCTCAAAGCTTCAATCTTTGCTTGGAAAGCCTATTTTTGAAGCATTTTTAGGTGTCTTTTGGATCCATTTTGGAGTACTCTTGCACATAGTTCTCTTCACTGAAGTCCAAGAACATCAAGAAGAGTGTTCTTTGTACTTATCTGACAATAAATATCAACCTTTGGGGCTGTGTTTTCAGCCACACTTTTTAAACTACAAGTTTTTTTTTGAAAGGTTTTAGTTTTTGTGGGAGCTGCAACAGATTTATGCAGGTTCTTTAACACTAAAAGATCAAAGCTAATAGACAGTTGCAGGTGTTATGCTAGTTTCTGGGCTGTGTATTCAACCTTTAGTGTCATTTTACTGCATATATTGAGCACATACACACCATGTACGCTTTTGTGGATACAGCTTATGTACGTCCATGTGGTCATTGATATAGCAGTTATGTTCTTTGCATAAAGCCTTTTACTTTTGATAAAGAGGGTCATGGTGAGGTTTTCTTAACTGGGAGACACCCTGACATCGGGGTCTCTTTGGTGATGCAGGTGGAAGACTTACCCAACCTCGACATAGAGATGTATGATAGCTGTTCATAGGTGCTCGATAAGCCTAGTTGGCTTCTGTTGGGTAAGTGATTATATGTACTGGAGTCAGTGATTCACTATGCAAGAAAACATGTCAGTACTTGCAGTTTTATGATATTTTGACATTGGTCATATGCTCATTTTGCAGAGGATACCTTAGTAAAATTTTTTCAGATTTCTGGTTTTGTCAACTATAAATTGGTTGATTTACTCCTTGATACACTTATTCGTTGGTGTTCGAACTCTTATATCTCCATTATCATTCTATTTAATTCTCTACCATCATGGCATCAGAGTTCTCAGGCACATCCAGTGGATCAGGGTCTAGTGCTAGTGTTTTGAGGAGGAGCTATATCTTGCAGGGCAAAGACCATTTTGAGATCCGAAAATTTGATGGCACAATGCTCTATGGAAGAATCAGATTAAAGATGTGTTGATTCAGAGGAGGCAATGGAAGCCAGTAAATGGGATCTCAAAGAAGCCTACTGACATGGATGAAGATGATTGGGATGAGTTAGATGAAATGGACAGGTCTACCATTTGCTTGCACCTGGCAGATAATGTTTACTTTACAGTATTAGACTGTGAAAGTGTAGAGGAGCTTTTGAAGAAGTTATGCAATACATATGAAAAAGAGACGGCATCAGATAAAGTGTATCTGATGAGAAAATTATATGAACTTCGCATGAAGGACACAAATAGTGTTGCTGCTCATCTAAATGATTTTGATGCTATATTCTCCCAATTACAGGCTTAGAAAATGGATATGGATAATGAAATCAAAGCAGTATTGTTGTTATGCACCTTGTCATCATCATGGGATACATTTTGCACAGCTATTAGAAATAGTGCAGTTGGTGGTAAACTTGTCTATGATTACATATGTGGAGCACTCTTGAGTGAGGAGATTCGTAGAAAATCTATGGTTGGCACTCATAGTGGAGATGCATATAATGTTCGTGATTCTTACCAAGGAGAGAATCAGTAACATGGTAGGAGTAAGAACAATGAAAAGAATGGTCAATGGAATAAGAGTAGAAGTAAATCAAGGAAGAGGGATATTGAATGCCATTATTGTCATAAGAAAGGACATATGAAGAAATATTGTTATGCATTAAAGAATGGTAAAGGTAAAGGATAGAACATTGATGGGCATGTTAAACAGTTACCTGCACCATCTACTTCGACTCTGAAGGTTGAAGAAATTAATGTTATTTCTGATGATGCTGACGTGTTGACACGATAGCACTGTGCCATCTGAGGCGCTTATTGCTGATTCTCTTTCCCACACCTTGCTTCTAGATTGTGGTGCTTCTTTCCATGCATGTGAAACAACACAGAGAATGGTTCTCTAATTATACAGTAAAATCTCTTAGTACTGTGAGACTTGGTGACTCGTACTAGTGTGATGTTGTGGGGATTGGAGATGTGGTTGTGCAGTTCATTGATGGTTCAAAATTTACTATGCATAATGTACGCCATGTACCTTAGTTATCACGCAGTTTGATGTCAATTGCTCAACTTGATGACCTTGGTTACAAGGTGGTCTTCTATGCTCGGTCCTTTCGCATATCGAAGGGCAATATGTTTATTGCAAAAGGAAGCAAAGTTGGTTCACTTTATCCTTTATTTGTATCATATAAAGAGCACTTGTTAGCTGTTATTGAACAGACTATGGCTTGTATTTGGCATGGTCGTTTGGGCCATATATCTCATAGTGGAATGGAAAATCTTTCTCGTTCTGGCTACTTACCTGTGTTATCTTTCTCTGATTTTTTATTTTGTGAGCATTGTCAATATGGAAAGAAAACCAAAAATGTGCATAGAATGCACATTGGCTCTTCAATTCAGCCTTTAGATCTTGTTCATACAGATGTGTGTGGTCCTATGCCCACTAGGTCCTTAGGTGGTTCTCTCTACTTTGTCACTTTCATAGATAATGCTACTAGAAAACTTTAGGTATAACCTATCAAATCGAAGGATGAGGTATTCCCCACTTTCAGAAAATGGCTTGCTTCAGTTTAGACTTAAAAAGGAACTAAGCTTAAGGCTTTATGTTCAGATAACGGGGGTGAGTATACCTCACATGAATTCAATCTTTTTTGTCAGTCTAGAGGGATTCATAGAGAGATTACAGCTCCTTATACCCTAGTACAGAATGGTGTAGCTGAAAGGATGAATAGAACTATTCAAGATAGAGTAGTCTCTATGTTGCATCATGCAAACCTCTCACAAGGCTTTTGGGCAAAAGCAGTATTAACTGCAGTTCATGTGATTAACCTTTCAACTAGTACTACCAAAGGCCTGAAAGTGGCACAAGAGTTCTGGACAGGGAAGCCACAATATTATGATCATCTTTGAGTTTTTGGGTGTGAAGCATATGTTCATATACCCAAAAATCTTAGACAAAAGTTGGATCATAAGTCAAAGAAATGCATTTTGGTTGGATATGGTCGAGAAGGACAATTTGGATATCGCTTATGGGATCGTGAAACACGGACATTGATAAGAAGTAGTGATGTCATTTTCAATGAGTCTAAGATGCATAAACAACCCATTAAGGAGGTTGAAGTGAGAAGAGTGGTGTTTGAGGATACTAGTCCTCCGGTTAGCATGCATAAAAATGTTGCACATAGGGATGTTCAAGAGAATGTACATTCAGATCAGTTTGCACATGTTCCTGTTCAGCAAACATTGAGACCTTCTGCACCTGTCTCACATCCACCTAATAGATATGTTCCAGGTTTAGATAACAGATGTCGGTGAGCCTTCTTGCTACAAAGAGGCTACGCAGACAGAGGATCATGTCAAATGGGAGCGTGCCATGGAGAGTGAGTTGGATTCTATTCACAAGAATGGTACTTGGGACTTAGTAACTTTGCCAAAGGGGAGGAAAGGTTTACCATGTAAATGGCTATATAAGCTGAAATTCACATGAGATAGTGCTTCTCCAAAGTATAAAGCACGACTTGTTGCAAAGAGTTTTAAGCAACAACATGGTGTTTATTTTGAGGAAATCTTCTCTCCAGTGGTCAAGATGACTACCTTGTGCATGTTGCTTGGATTCGTTGCAATGGAGGACTTAGAGCTAGTCCAAATAGATGTGAAAACTAATAGATGTGAAAACTACTTTCTTGTATGGAGATCTTACAGATGAGATCTATATGTAACAACCAGAGGGTTATGTAGTTCCTGGCAAGGAAAGTCTAGTTTGTAAGCTTAAGAAGAGCTTGTATGGACTTAAACAGTCCCCTAGACAATGGTACCAAAAGTTTGATTCTTTTATGAAATCTCAAGGCTATTCTCGAAGCAATGAGGATCATTGTCTCTACACAAAGAGATGCTCAGTGGCAACTTGATATGCTTGATACTTTATGTCGATGATATGTTGATTGCTGGGAAGTCCTCTTATGATTTGTGAGTTCTCAAAAAGAAATTGAGTCAAACATTTGATATCAAGGATTTGGGGGATGCCAAACATATTCTTGGCATGTGTATTACTCGTGATAGGAGCAAAATATGCATATACTTGTCTCAAAGTGAGTACATATCCAAAGTACTTCACCGGTTCAATATGCAGGGTGGAAAGGCATTGAGTACACCTTTACCCACATATGTGAAATTGAGCAAGGATGATTGCCCCAAATCAGATGAGGAAAAGGATTTCATGACCAAAATTCCCTATCAGTCTGCTATTGGTAGTCTCATGTATGCTATGTTAGCTATGAGACCAGACATTGCATTTGCAGTGGGACTTGTGAGCAGATATATGTCTAATCCTGGAAAGAAACATTGGGAAGCGGTCTAGATGATTTTGAGATATCTGAGTGGCACTAAGGACAAGTGTCTATGCTTAGGTAGAGGGAAAGCATCCATTATTGGTTTCATAGATTTTGATTATGCTGGTTGTGTAGACAATCGTAAGTCTACATCAAGGTACATTTTTCATTTGTTGAAGGTGCTATCTCTCGAAGATCTCGTCTTCAAGAATGTACAGTTGTTTCCACCACAGAAGCAAAGTATGTTGCAGCAATTGAGGCATGTAAGGAAGCATTGTGGCTTTCCCATCTTGCTTGTGATATGGGTTTACCTTGGCATGTACCTCACTTGCTCAGTGATAGTCAGAGTGCCATTTCTTTGGCTAAGAGTCCGGTCTATCATGCAAAGACCAAGAACATTGAGGTGAGGTATCACTTTATTAGAGATTTCTTAGCCTTAGTATTAAGCGCATTATTCTTGAGAAGGTTCACACTCGAGATAATGCTACAGATGCTTTGACTAAAGCTCTACCACAAGATAGCTTTCGATAGTGTTTTCACTTGATGGGGCTTACTTGATTCTTGATCTTACACAGTCACTTGTACACTGCATAACATGCCCATCAGGTGGGAGGTATAGTTTGTATACTTTCACTCAGGTATTCTTTATCATTGTTTATTTTTTCTCCCATAGTTACTTTGGCCATGTTGACCTTTAGTGGGAGATTGTTACCGTTAGTGTCCATGTGAAAGGACAAAAGGCCACCGGACACTTCCTTGTATATGTTCTTTAATAAAACATATAGTGGCCTAGTGAGTCATAGACTATAAGTTCGACTGCATTTTGTAACACCTAAGAAGTCTGCCTTCGTGCTCCTCTATATACTGTGTTTTCTGTGTATTCTACAGTATCTATGTGAAGTACTGTGTGCAGCCTCAGGAGCTCGGTTTTGTACTCCGAGCATATCGTCATGGAGCTCTCAAATAGAAGAGTGCACTATGGTGCATCCGCATCGAAATACTTCATATCTGTGTATGCATGTGTATGTGTGTGTACACATTTAAGCATGTATGTATGTATATGCATGTGCATTATGTATGCATATGTATGCATGTGTGTATGTGTGTGTATGCATGTAAGTATGTATGTATGCATATGCATATGCATTATGTATGCATATGTATGCATGTATGTGTATGTGTGTGTATGTCTCTCTACTTGTGTGTGTGTATGCATATATGTGTGTGTATGTGTCTATATGTGTGTCTATGTGTGTGTATGCATGTGTGTGTGTCTATGTGTGTATGTGTGTGTGTGTGTCTATGTGTGTATGTGTGTGTGTGTTTCTATGTGTGTATGTGTGTGTCTATGTGTGTATATACGTGTGTATCTATATATTTGTGTTTGTATGCATGTGTATGTGTGTGTATAAATGTGTGTGGATGTGTGTGTGTGTGTAAGTGTGTATGTGTCTATGTGTGTGTGTATATGTATGTGTGTATGTGTATGTGTTTGTGTGTGTCTATGTGTGTATGTGTGTGTGGCTATGTGTGTATGCATGTGTCTATGTGTGTATATATGTGTGTGTATGCATGTGTATGTGTGTATGTAAATTAGTGTGTATATGTGTGTGTGTAAATGTGTGTGTATGTGTGTGTATGTGACTATGTGTGTGTATCTATTTGTGTATGTGTGTCTCTGTGCATATACGTGTGTATGTGTATATATATGTGTGTATGCATGTGAATGTGTGTGTGGAAATGTGTGTAAGTGTGTATATGTCTAATATGTATGTATGTGTGTATGTGTGTGTGTATGTGTGTGTGTGTGTCTATGTGTGTGCGTCTATGTGTGTATGTGTGTGTGTGTGTGTGTGTATCTATGTGTATATGTGTGTGTATGCATATGTATGTGTGTGTATGCATGTGTGTAAATCTCTTTGTGTATGTGTGTGTGTGTGTACCTTGCTTCATGGAATGTGTGTGTGCTAGTGCCGTGTTGATCTCTCTCTCTCATGTGCTAATCCTGGCACAAATGTGTCGGGAGAAATCGAAATTGTTTTTTAACATTCTAGGGTGTCTCTTATCCGATGTTCTGGAAGACCAGGACGTGGTGTATGCAATGATCCAGCATCGTAGGCAATTTTCCAACGTCGTTAAAAGCATCTCTTACTAGCGACACTCTTTGCGATGCATATTTCTATGCGACGGTGGCATTGCTTATGCGACGACACCTCTTTTGTGTTAATAAAAGAAAGGCTCGTTGCTTATGCGACACTAGCATTGCATAAGCCAGGAGACCCGCTTTTTTTTCATTTCGGGGGTGTCGCTATGCACCCCTATTTCTAATAGTGCATCTTGTGTGGGAGCATATACCTACTCAATATCTCTATGCATGAAACATTGGGTTTCATGCAATATCCAATGCACTCCACTATTAGTGAGAATATGTGTAGGAGCATGAATCCTTGAAGCAAGGAGAAATCGGACTACCATACCACAATTAACACGAAATGGTGCCTAACTTGGACTAGGCTCCGATAGGATCTGAAGTTCATGTCCAAAATTCCTAGTATCAAGGAGAAATCAGACTACCATACCACACTTAACAAGAAATGATGCCTGACTTGGACTAGGCTCCAATGGGATCTGATGTTCATGTCTATATGGCATCCCCTCATTGATCAAGAAATCGGTTCTCATGTGGCAAATTCTCCACCGTGGTATCTGTACCAACCTAAAGACTAACAAGACTTGCGAGGCTCCGCCTCGGTGCAAGCAATGTCATCATAGCAATCGAGGACCTAGGCCACATTTTCTTCGCCTACCCCAAGTCTCTTCGGCTTTGATGGATCATTGGAAATATTTCGAGACTCTAGATACAAATCACATGGAAACAAGCCCTCTTTGGAGAAGCAATCGGGACCTCTATGGCACTCTGGAATGCTATAAGAGGGAAATGCCTCTAGAAGATTTGGAGGGAGTGGTGTGCCAACAATTTTGGACACGCTCCTAAAGAGTGGTCGATCGAGAAGTCGTTATTCCTCCTAGGCAAAAGAATCTCCAATTGTAAGAGGCCCCCAACTTTTAGACATCATAAAGTGTTTCTTATCGAGAACAACAAGCTAAAACACAAGTGGGTCCCACACGAGGGGGATGAGAGAATTGTTAGTCTCCTTTGTAATACTCTCTAGACTTGCAACCCCTGCTTTGTGGGATTCAGGGGGTCCCATGGGCACTAGTCCCATTCACCTGTAATTTCTTGTTTTTTTCTTTAATTAAAGTTAGGGAGATTAGGCCAAGACCAAACTTCCTTTTGAAAAAAAAAGTCTCAATGCAAAGATCTATCAATAGGCATCTCAGCCATATACACTCCACTATAGCTATGAAAATTGCTCTTTACTCAGCTTCATAACTCTATGTTGCCATTATAGGTTGCGTCTTACTCAAGCAAGATATGCTTAAGTCTGCAAGGAAAAAGGAATTACCACTAGTGGACATGTGAGTATCATAACAACCAACCTAGTCACTATCTTTAAAAGCATGCAAGGGTGGCTGAATATCTCTTCCATAAAAGATACCTAAGCTGGAAGTGCGTTGTAGATATCTAAACACATATTTCATGCTTGGTAGTGCTTAGTGCTAGGGCTATGCATGAATCGACTCAACTAGGAAACTGCATACTGTATATCCGGCCTTCTGTTGCATGCATATATAGACATCCCACAGCTTGTTGATGAAGAGAAATGTCAAATGCATCACTAGAATCCTCAACTTAGAACCTAAATCTTGTCTCCGCTCATGGAGAAAATCACTTGCAATCCTCAAAGTCAAAACACCGATGTAATTTTTCAACATACTTTGCATGATGCATAACAAAGTACCCCCCTCATTAAATACAAATTGGATGCCAAGATACTAGTTCAAAAGACCAAGATAAGTGACATCAAAAGTATGCTAGAAATTATTCATATGAATGTCAAGTTTTGTACGACATGACCCAATCAAAAGTATGTCATGAACATAAAGAACAAGCATTGTAAGATCAGCCCCATCTTTGTGTACAGAGAGCATGCTCTCAATTGCACTACATGTGAAGCCAAGAGCAATCAAGTGCTACGGATTTCTTCATACCATGCACGTGGAGCTTTCTTGAGACAGTACAAGGCTTTACGCAATCAACAAACGATATGCTCTTTCCCTTTCATGGAAAATCCAGGAGGTTGCTTCACATAGCCCTCTTTTAATCATGTAGCACTTACAACATTTTTGTTACTAGAGAAATATCCACAGTAAACCTTACCTTTCTAACTAACAACAAGAACATAATAGACTTGTTCTACCACGAATGGTCTTATTGTAGCAAAGTAAACATCAAAAGATATTTCTTTACACAAGCTTAGAATGCCGATTGATTCATCAAAGCATCCATGAAGTACAACAAGATGGACCTAGAAATGAAGATGGAACAAATGAAGGAAGAAAACAATTGCGATTAAAAGAATAATTGGAATTAAGCGAAATGGGTAGCATAGGGTAACTATAAACACACATACTATCCAGATAATGAAGAATTTCATATGGTCACAATTCATCAGTATTATGGAATTGATAGATATGAGGACACATGGCGCATAAGTAATGGATGAAGTTAGTGACATGAGCTTCAGTGGAAAAGGCTCAAGAAACTTGTATGTGTCAAATATTATATGGAATTTAGGAATACCAAACAACACTCGCATATATTTAAAGTTCATATGCTCTTAAAAAACCTTGTCTTAGTTATTTAAATGGTAGATAATAAGTTTCTTAGTAAGATACAGTTCTAGATAATGATTTATAGAAGATCGGGAGACAGCATTCTTACTTATTGAGATGCAAATAAAAAGAACGTTATTCGAAATGGATTGGAGAAGGAACCTAGACTTCTACTCTTTCCGATTGAGGTCATCCTAATTGAGGTCAAGTTGAAGATTCTTTTATCACGTGTCTTCGAACTCATTGAAATAATTAAACCTATCGATTGATCATTTGATTGCCTACTCAATGATATAATAGCATAGAACGCAATGTAAGACATTATGAAGAAATATACTAAAGGAAAATATGTTTTTCATATTGAAAAGGTACTGAATTAACTGCATTTAAGCACGTTTATACCTCTTCTTAGATGGCGAAGAAGATGAAAAGGTCATTGGAATGTACAAAGATAGAAGAATTTGAGGTGAAGGTACACCTAGAAGATGTGGAATAGAGAAAATTAAGAAAATCAGGTGAAGAATAGAAGAGTTCATCACGGATACCATAGTTTCTCATGATTTTTTACATTGAAAGTAGTAAGAATGGGAAGAATAGAGATTAAATTAGAGAGAATTGTAAAGACCCAAAGGTTTTTGTAAATTTTGGATTCATCAATGGCATGAAATTTTTGAATTTTTGTATTCTTACTCTACCTTAAATTAGGATGAGTTACACATCTTAATATACAAGTCAGATTAGAGTGGCAGTGCTGCAAGTTCAATATTAACTGGACTGGGATGTTAAATGAGATAATTGGCGCACATCAGCATAGGTCATTTGATTTAATGTAGGCATCAAATGAAAAATAATTACATTTAGATTTTAAGCTTACATATCAGTGCTTGATCGATTTTGAGAGACCGACTACATATCATTACTAGATCGATTTTGAGAGAGCGTCTACATATCATTATTTCTGAACATGTTCCTCGATTTTAATCAATCGTGAATGTTCTGCATCCATGTATGCATGCAAATGTATGCACGAATGAATGTTCTCTCTCTCTCTGTCTCTCTCTTCTCACGTCCCACTTCTAACAGATAATTTGATAGGACAATGCCTACTCACTCCCTCCTTTTCTGTACTCTCTCTCCCTCTCTCGTTGGTTTATCTCCATTTGGTGATGCTATAGTCGTGTTCTATATCTCTATACTCTCTCTCTCTCATCTTCTGTGTCCACTTTTTCTTTATCTCTACTCTCATCTCTCTCATCTTCTATGTCCACTTTTCATGTAAGGGACGAGGAGAGGGGAAACAACGTTTGCCTCGAACCTTTCTGTGCTTCTGACGGAGCTCTAGACGATATCGCATTTCTCTCTAGAAATTGCAGAGGAAAAAAAGATATACACGGAGAGAATCTGCTCATATCTCGGGGGATAGAACATTTCATTTCCTTTCTCACTAGAAACGTCATATTTATCAATGATGTGCCATGCACAGGGGGGTCGTTCTTTGATGCTACAAAAGCTAAATGTACAAGACGGAGACTTGTTAGTAGGGACAAACTGTTGTCATTTTCTTGTATAAAAGAGGATTTGTTGTATCCCAAGGATGCAAACTTTTAAGCTTTTATGATTTGTTTAGTTTTTGTCTCTATCTTGTTGAAGTATACGTATAATCCATCGGGACCATGCCGCGTTGAAGTCTTTTATAGTTCTGAAAAATGTTCCTTTACAATTCAGCACATAGTTTGTATTACCATTACTGAAAAATGATGGAATATGTTTTGTTATTTTTGATAGTTTAAGGTTGTACCAATGGTGATGGGATTAGATGTTTTTTTTTTAATAAAGGAAGTTCGGCTTTAGCTTGCTCTCCTAGACTTGTATTAAATAAAAGAACAGTACAAGTGAAGGGGACTAGTCCCTAGATCTCCCGAATCTCATATTTCAGGGGTAGCTTTTACAGAGATTAGATGGCATTACAAAGAAGTTTAATCACCTCTCATCACCCTCGTGTGGGGCCCACTTGGTTTTGAGCTTGTTGTTGAACAAAAACGAGGACTCCCCCAAAGAGTGGGATTAGATGTCTTTTGTGAACTATGCTTACGTTCCTCTTTATGTTATATATTTTTATTAATAAAGGATGAAAAATAAATTCAAACGCAATGCTGATCTTTGAATGAATAACTAACTGCACAACAATATAGATTCTATTAGACAAGATGCCCTTTGGCCCCTTTGCTCTTCGCTATTTCCACGGAAGGGCTCAGTAGTTTCATGCAAAATCACATGGAAATGGGCCATATTAAAGGTCTCTCTCTACCTTTCAACCAAGGTCAGATGATCATGAGAATTTTTGCAGATGACATGAACGAATTTGTGCACCATGATCTAACCAGCATTGAGGTCTTTTTGGGGTGCCTTGACATTTTCTATGAGGTGTCTGGTTCCAGAATCAACCACTCCAAAACTACTTTTAGATCCATATTCGGACCTCCACCCCAACTGCTAGTTCACAATGGTTGCCAAATTATCCCTTGGGTCAGGTCTTTTGTCTTCTTGGATTATGATGGGCTTTGGTGTCTTGATGGCAGTGTTGGAATTGGGTCCTCTCCAAACTAGACAACAAGTTAGAGTATTGGGAAGGCATGCAAATCAACCTTGTCAGCCGTGCCATGGTAATCAATACCTTCCTCATCTCCTCGACCATCTACTTTCTTTCGTGCTAGAGACCGAAAGATCAAGAACTTAGAAAATTGGAAAGAATTTGCAAAAACTTTCTTTGGATGGGGGACAACAATAGAAGAGGGGTTCCCAAATTTAAATGGTCTACCTGCATCAACAAAAAAGATTGTGGGGGTTTGGGCATTATGGACATCGAAGGCATGGCTGACAAGCTGGCAGCAAAATGGAGCATCAAGGCTTGGTGCAATTCTGAGGCCTCTTGGGCCAAGCTGATTTTCAGGAACAAGAACATGATTACGTTGGTGGGCCTCCCCGGTTCGAAGGACTTGGACCTCCTTACCCTTTTATTCTTTGCAATTTTGGTTTCCCCTAAATTCTTGAACCTTGTGTGCTCCCTATGGAAGAGTTGGAATAAGTTCAAATAATTCGTTAAAGTTAGAAGTAGGCAGTCGGTATGAGACAAAATGAATATCTAGTTTCCAATCTTGGGCATCAGGGGTGTGGCATCTTGTAGTCTCTAGAATGCCAAGAGGCTCGCGAACAAGGGATTTAGAAATAAGAAACACCTCTAGAAACAAGAAAATGGCCAGCGGATCAATTTTGAGGACATAGACCCTGAATTAAGAGTGAACTACGAAGAGTGGACTCTTCTTCAGAGCATATGCCTCGCTTGGGAACATTCAAAAACCCAACTCCTCATTGAGCGGGATCCATCATGCCATGAGGGTATTTTGTGGTAGAATGACAATCACCTCTCCAAAATTCTTAGAATGCAGGCAAACTTGGACTATCATATCACACTTAACAAGAAATGGTGTCTGACTTGGACTAGACTGTGTTTGGATATGAAGTTTATGTCTATCTAGCATCCCCTCATCGAGATCAAAAAATTTGTTCTCATGTGGCAAAATCTCGACCGTGGTATCTGGACAAACCTAAAGGCTAATAAAATTTGTGGGGATCCACCATGGTGCAAGTGATGTTACCATAACATGAAGGATCTAGGTCATATCTTCTTCACCTCTGCCAAGTCTCGCCTGCTCTAGCAATCCCTTGATAATATTTTGAGATTGTAGGTGCAAATCACCTGGAAGCAAGCATTGCTTGGTGAAGCAATCGGCTTCTTAGTGGCACTATGGGACGCTATAAGAGGTGTAACTCTCTAGAAGATTTGGAGGGGGTGATGCACCAACAATTTTGGACACCCTCATAAAGAGTGGTCGATCGAGAAGTCCCTATTCCTCCTAGGCAAAAGAACCTCCAACTATAAGAGGTCCCTGCCTCTTACGCATCATAAAATGTTTCTCATTGAGAACAACAACCTTAAACACAAGTGGGCCCCGCATGAGGGGGATGGGAGGGTCATTAACCTCGTTTGTAACACTCTCTAGACCCGTAGGTTTTGCCCCTACTTTGTGGGATTCGGGGGGTCCCAAGGGCACTAGTCCCATTCACTTGTAACTTGTTCCTTTTTCTTTAATTAAATTCCGGAAGATTAGGCCAATGCCAATCTCCCTTTTCTTTAAAAAAAAAGATCCTATTTTTTTTTCAAAGAGGAAGTATGGCTGAAGCCTACTCTTCATGTCTTGAACTCATGGAAACAAAAAGTGTACAAGTGAAGGGGGCATAATACCGATGGGATCCCCTTAATCCCATAGATCAAGGGTCATGTGCTATAAAAGCTCAATTTGAAGGCCTATTCAGGAAAAATGGGAATTACACAGGATTTTGATACAATTCTTTGTGTCCCAATGTTTTAATTTTTGACTCATTTACACACCAAAGCATGTTATTATCTCTTGATTGGAGTATATTAAATTGACAATTTATTATTAAGGATGATTGTATTGTAAATGGGATATCAAGAATGGGCTCAAACATAAGAATTTAACATAGTAAGTAATATAAATGGGACTTGAGTAATTCCCAAATTTAATGAATAGGACTTTCAAAAGAAATATAGCAAGAAGCTATCTAAAGGCTTTACAACTAGTTTTAATATAGCCTTTGGACCACAAAGTATCTACTTGTCTATAGGGGACATTTAACCCTCATCCCCACCTCAAGAGGTGAGCACTCCAATCAACTTCGTTATTGCACATGATTGTCTAGTAGGAAACTAAGAACTACCTTCGCCGGGTGAGTAGGTATCATGGGCCAATACTTGTTTCATTGTATGGCCCAACCTATCTATTGCCATATGCTTATGTAGACCGATAGATGATTGTGTTGGGATGGGCTACTAGGGAGGCTTAACTACCTTGGTTAGGTGACAAAAGCCATGATTTGATGCTATTTTTAGCATATGGTGTGACCTATATGTTGCCATATGCCTATGGGGATCAATACAGAGGTTAAGTCACTCTCTCTCGGTGACCAAAGCCACAAGCTAAAATCAATTTGATATGGGGTTGATGCAATGTGTTGTGCATTATATCAGGTCAGAAGATGAGTGGACTAAACCTTGCTAGGTGGACAAATATACAAGTCGCATTGGATTTTGGCATACGACTTTTTGTGCAAATAAAACTAATAAACAAAAGGATACTCTCTTTTGACCTAAGATCTCTAGGATCAATATATGAAATCTATTGTGTATATCATTCGAATTCTATTTTAAAATTATTCAGAATTTTCTTGCATAATGGAAATGAGGGCTAAAGGAGAGCTCATCCCTTGTTCATATTGTAGAGTAACTTCCAAAATACATGCCCATTGTACCTATACCTATATACATCCACAAAAGTGCAAGTAACCAAAAAACCAGAAAGCACTAATTCAACATATTCACGACGTTTTACAATAAATAGTTAAAGTATACCGTGTTGTTGTACAAGTCAAAATATATTGTCTGACAACCACTTGAACTTTCACATACACACTAATAGTAACAGTTTTATTTTAAATTCTAAGTAATGGACATGCTACATGATGTACAAGCGAGTGCAGTAAAAACAACTTTCGAGTTTTCAAATTTACGTGCTTCTGTTTTGCTAATATTCTGATAGCTATTATGGTAGTCATGTGTCCATAAATGGTTGTTCTTTCATGTGTGATAGCCCGTAAGAAGAATCTTCTTTTACCTCTTGTTGAGTTTCCTTATTAAAGCATGACTCCTAGCACGAAAAACTTTAGGCTAATCAAGGTTTCTTACATGAAATAGATTTTGACTTTTTTGTTAGAAAAGATAGACTTCAAGAAAGACCACGATTGAGCTTAAGGCTATGTTGATCTATGGAGAAGGAAGTTTCTTTCTAATTGGTGAGTGGTTATTGCTCCGTGTTCAAAATACATGCCCACTGTACCTATAGCTATGTTCACCCAAAAAAAAAAGTTCAATGAACCAAAATCCAAAGAGCACCAACTAAACATATGCACGTTTTCCAATAAATAATTCAAGTATACTCAGTTGTTCTCTAAGTCTTAAGTATTGTCTTGTAACAATTTCAACTTTCACATACACACTAAGAGTATGAAGTTTCTTACAACTACTAATCAATGGCCATGCCACATGATGTACAAGTGATTGCATTGAGAACAACAATGTTTGAATATAACCTTTCGTAGGGATTTACCTAAAGCATCTGTTGCTTTTTTTTTTTAAATGTACATCTTCTCAAATAGAAGGCATGTACTGGCTTAGAAACACTCAATAAAATTACTGCATCTCAATGCACTTGTTATTTGCATGATAGATCATATTTTTAGCCACTTTAGTAGCACTTTGACCATCATTCAGTAAGAGATGTAGATATTGATGTATACCCATATAACATGAGAATCTATAAAGTCAAAACGCTTCTTTAGATGCATCATCTTCTATAATATTCTATGTTTCTGTAGTATGCGAACTGCAAGAAATGGAGCCATATATGAAGTGAAAAATGTACCCTGAAGTAAACTTTCTCTTACCTACACAAATAGCATACAGCTAAGATTCTATGTATCCAAAAATGGATGCTTCACCTCCACCCAAGCATATGCACTTATCCTTAGTGACACGAAAAGCATATCAATATCATTTTGACTGCTTCCCAAATATTCTTGTTAGGATAACAATATATCTATTAAAAATTTAAGTACATCTACAATTTATAGTTTAATAGCTATCATAAGGTACATGAGACTACCGATAATTGATTGACAACGAATCTTGGTCATGAATAGCGTATTCTCATAATCTTCGCACAATCATTCTTGGTCAAGTTTACAAATGTGGATAAAGATCTATAAAAGAAACTCTTTCCTTTCAGATTAAAATTGCAAAGTAGTATTGATATATACTCAGTATGAAACAAGAAGCAGTACTCTTGCAAAGAATATGTTTCACAAGGTCTAGATATTACATACAAAAATTTTGAATCCATTTTTTCAGTACGAGAAACAATTCTTCTAAGGTTTTATAGCACATTATGTTATAAACAAAAAATTAAAAAACATATGAAGTTGTGAATCAAGCATCTCTTGGTGTAGATATAATAATCATTAGTACCTCTAAAATAGGAAATTTGAACCAATGCAAGAGCTAACAAGATTTGTGGGGTTCCGCCCTGGTGCAAGCGATGTTGCCGTAGCAAAGAGGATATTGGTCACCTATTCTTTGTTTGCCCTAAATCCCTTCGGTTATGGAGGGTCCTTGGTCGTTCTTTGGAACTCCAAGATCAAATCAATTGGAAGCAAGCCCTCATTGAGGAAGCGATCGGTTGCTCTCTGGTGTTGTGGAATGCGATGAGGGGAGAGATCCTTTGAAAGATTTGGCGAGAAAGATGTGCTCAAAACTTTGGCAATACCCCCAAGAAGTGGTCGATCCAGAAGTCCCTTTTCCTTCTCGGCAGAATAATTGCTAACTCTAAGAAAAGCCCCCCATTCAGACATCACAAAGAGCTACAGTATGTCAACAATAAGCTTAAAATCAAGTGGGCTCCACATGTTGGGGATGCGAGGTTTATCAATCTCCTCTATGACTCCATGTAAGCCTTGCAAGGCCTACCACGAAGGCTATAACACATCATCGCAATGAAAATTAGTCATCAGAAATATATCAGGTGGAAGCCTTCTGTACTGCGAGAAGCGAGCGGTCACCCTACAACTCTCCCGAATGCAGGAACTCTGGTCGATTGAGTATTCACTATTCCTCCTTGGTAAAAGGATCGCTAATTGTAAGAAATCCCCCCCCCCCCCCCCCACTTTTTTTTAGGAGTCATCAAGTATTCCTTTTGATCAAGAGCACACTTTTCCCATGTGGGCCCTGCATATGGGTGATGTGTGGGCGATTAACCTTTTCTTGTCAAGCCATCTACACTCTGTAAAAGCTTCCCCCCTTCTGTGGGATTCGGGGGATCCCGTGGGCACTAGTCCCCTTCTTTTGTATTTTTCCTTTATTTAATTCAAGTCCGGAAGAGTAGGCTAAGGCTGAACTTCCTTTATTTAGAAAAAAAACATTATCAATGCACCAAATGTGTAATACGCTATTTAGGTGACTTTTTAAACCCGTAGAAGGTCTTCTTGAAATAACTTATTAGACTCTCTTTGATACGAGATAAATAACTATTTGATTGCTATAAATAGGTCCCTTCACACCTATTTGGAATAGATCTAAGTCCTCTTTGAAAATCATATCCATGTTATTTCTTGACTCTCTTGGAAAACAATCGTGCTTTAGACTTTCGAAAAGAACTATCATAAATGATTATTAACTTATAAAATCCATGTGTGTATGCAAATGTATGCACAAATGCTTGAATCCTTGCACGAATCCGTCCTTGGCAAAACGTTGTAGCTCAATGCATATGATATTTCATGTGTTTATTACATATTGTTTTAAATGCCCTCAAAGAACTTGTTTCTCTTACTGAAAAATTGATTCAACCTTTTTATTTGTAATATTAAGATGGTTTGAAACATATTCTATGTAAGAGTATTACTTCTTACAGGATTAAAATATGTACATATATGTTTCATAGTCAACTTATATCCACATTAATTTGGAATTTTAATATGAATGGCAAGAAGTTCTTTATGTATGTTTATCCACATCTGTAAATTCGACCATGAATGTGGAGTGGATAAGCGAAATAGGTATCCATGATAAAGCATAGAAATGAAGAAGAATATGTACCATCATACAAAATAGAGAATGCACCTTGTGATTTTCATTCATTAGATATAGTTATATATACGTGTACATGCCATTGCGCATTCAATTGAGTCAAGCGAGGATGGTGGTTGCACATGGCTCATTGACAAAAGTTCCCTAACAAAAGTGCATTTGAAATGGTTAAATGGATATTGACAAAGCTAGTTATAATTTCCCCCCTTTTCCCAAACATTGGAAAACACTAGTTGTACATAGTTCCTTGACACATTGGGAATGACTCATTGGACGTTTAGATACATTTATAATATGCCATATTAGGCTACCTCATTGGGTTTGTTATTCTACACTGGATTTGATCTACCACATTGGGTGACTGAATTCTTCATTGAGTTTGTGAGAACTCATTTGGTTTTGTGCGGAAGCTAGTATCTATCACATTGGATTTGTTGTGCTTTATTGGCTTATATACATGTGTGATTTTATTTTTCACCACATTAGGACTCACCATTTCAAGCTATTAGGGGATATTTGTTTTTTTCCTTGCATATTGTCAAAGAAGGGTTTACCATATTAGGTATACATTGCTTTGTCCACCTTGAATTTCATACTCGATGATAGACTCATTGGTCATTGATTTTCTTTGATATTTTTCATTCATTTGGAATATTTTTTGGCACTTTGGAAAATAGAATTGGAAAGGTCTTACACTAGGCTTGATTATGTCCTAGGTAATATCTAATCCCATTAGTTTAAACAAGATAAACAAACCTATTTACAAAAGCGGCTAGCTTAGTGCGTCAAGGTCTTCTAGAAGGTGAAAGCTTGTCGATGTCATGTGCATCTCAGAGACATTTGCACAGCAACAAACTTGAAGGAAGGCATTGTTCAAAGATCGGTTGTCGTAAAGGCATCAGAAGAAAGCTACTTTAAAGCATTGGTGTGGAGTTTGGTTGTGATGTAAGCTCACGAGAATGTTGTGGTGTGTCTGATGATAGTTCGTCTATCCGTCAAGTGATTGATAGTTCCTCTGGCCATCGCGTGACTCTTGTCCATTGCGATAAGTGGCGCCTGGGAGTTAGTGATGTGTCTATGACATCAATCGCATGTCCATCATTGCGATTGATTCGTTTCATTTCAAATTAGCTCAGAATTAAAGTGTCGCTAATTATCACCAAGGCCTTTCACACTTTAAAGATTGCATCATATATAAAGTCAAGCAAAAATAAGAGGAAGACTTAAATTTTTCACTTTCAGGGCGTCCAAAGAAAATTCACTAGATGCCATGGCGTTGAAACGTTGAGACGAAGAAAGTGACGATGTCGGCATCAATAATGAAAAAGGGAAAGGACCTGAGCGACACATTTTGGGAGCTAATCTCACATCAAAAATGCACCCACCACTTGTGCTTGGTTCCCATACCTGGAGTGCTTCGTCCCTTGGTGTTCAACAATGTGGGACCCCGTCAGTGTTGAGTTCATTTGAGGCGGTCACGGATTCACTAGGTGCTGCTCCCCTAGTGGTATGTTTAAATAGGGAATTTATCTTGGCGGAGCAAGAAGAATTATTGAAAACTTGCCTTATTTTTATACTCTTTGTCCCAAGGCGCCCCTTAGAGTCCGTGCATCTTTGGCTTCATAAGGAGTGGTTCCCGTGTGGTTTGATAGTGAGTTAATGTTAGTTTTTGCAAAGAAATGCTACACATGAGAAATGGTGTTTGAGAACAAAGAAATGGTGTTTCAAGTGCTACACATGAGCACGTGCGAGGCTTGGAGGTCTACCTTATGCTTTTTTAGGTGGTTCCTAGATTTTTTCTCAAAGAAGTCTAAACTCCTGCACTACCCACTCTAGATTTAGCTTTCCAACCTTCCTTATTTCTTGTATGAATTCTTGATGGAGATTGTATTGCCTATTGGTCTGCCGATGGCCTCAAGGGGGGACCTAGGGGGCTTCATCTATGGAGCAAAGTATTCCTTCAATGTGTGATGGCACCTACAAATCTGCATCAAGACTAATCGTAAAAAGGCTCTCCCCTCAAAGATTTCCATTGACTTAGGGGAAGGGGAAGTCAGGGAGTAGGAAATCACATACAAGAATTTTCCAAATGCATGCTTTCATTGTGGTCTTCAATGATACTTGATTAAAGAGTGTCCTTAGAAACAAAAATCCTCTAAAATAAATAGAACCAAGAAGCCACCAAGGAAGATTAGACAACTACTAGAGCACAAGGTCCTCCACTGACTGTTTAGGAAGAGAAAGACACTAGGGTCTTAGAGGCAGACTCAAAAGGGTTCACACAAGTTAGATGTAGAAGGAAAAGAAGCCCTTGGGAGTCCTCTTAGAGGAACACCATGGTTGTGGCTCCTCTAAATAACTTGTACTCCAACGTAGGAAACAAGATCAACAAGTTGGACTTTCCAAGAGGAAATCTTTATGAAGTAGACATGGAAGGTATAATCTTGGAGATTGCCACCAACAAAGAAGATAACCAAGAGGTCTATAACACTAGTAAAGAGGATGGTTTCACCACTATCAACAAAGACAACCCGGATAATGAGAACTCCATCATCGGATCAACTCTCCCAAAAAGGTGTTGAATTCCCTGCGACAGAAGGTGATTGGTAAGGGGAAAAACTAATGGAAATGCCATGAAAGAGCCCCCTCAAGGGTAAGATACATGTTCAGGACCCCTCTTTTTGAGGAAATAAGATGAACCAAAGAAGAAAAAACGACAAGGTACCTCTCTACAAAGAGGGTCCCACATTTCATATGTATTCAAAAGATTCAAAGCAATGGACAGAACCTTCAAAAAGGACTCAAACACATCTCTTTAGCTCATGTCTTGATTACCACTTCACAACCCAGGGGGCTTGGTGGCACATCTATGGGAATATATAACTTTTGGTGGGGTAGACTAGTCAACTCCCACGAGGATCAGAAACATTGGTGGATTGTTGCCTCCTTTGGGGGCCCCTTCCAGTTCACTCCAGTCTCCATGTATGACCCAAACAGTGAGTCAAAGAAGATTGATACTTAGGCCTCTTTAGACTCACTTTCCCACAATGTGATGATTTTCACAAACTTCAACATGGTGGAGTGTTGGTGCAAATGAGTCCAAGCCTACATACTTGGACAACTAGCATTTACTCCATATAGCCATTTAAAGTCACATATGACTATTCCCTTGTAGAAAGCAAGTTACCTTTATCCTTGTAAAAGTGCATATGTTAATTGCACTACTCTCATGTGGAGTTAGGAGGAATCAGATCTCAAGTTACTTGGTAGATGATTGATGAGAAATTAGGTCCTAAATTTTAGGATTCACTTTATGGTAACAGCTTGAATTTGAATTAAAAACTTGTCTCCAACCCCAAGCTATAAAAATGGATCAAAATCTCATGTGAGTAGAGCCCAATTTCGAGATCATTTCAGAGGGATTTTATAGTGTTTAATGAGCTCATTCTATAGCTCCATCACTACCCTCACATTGTGCAATTATACATTGCCAATATCTTTGTAAGTCTATGTGATTTATTACATATACATTAATGATATCTCACTCTCTCTTCTCTGTCATGATCATCTCAGAACAGTGAACTTCTCAGACTTGGTTCTCAATGCATACTTAATCACTTGATGTGATTTAGAGTGGTAAGGATCAAGCATAGTGTCTATTTTGTAGTTACAAAGTTTCATCATCATTGCTTTAATCAATCTCGAGATATTCTTGAAACTCTGCTCACTGCATACTCTAGCAGCCCAAAAATGTTAGGATAGTCATTCAACTTGCTAAGCATCATTCTCCGTGGACACTTGATCATTTTTATTGAAACAAGTTGTGATTGGTAGCTATCTAAGTTAATTAGATGCTTCCAAAAGGGATTCAATCCATTGGTAGTAGACTGAGAGCACTGTTCGTTTTATTGAACATGTGTATAGACCAAAATAGCAAGTCTTAAATCATAGTTGAATTTCCTACTCATCAGTTTTGATTCATTGTTTAGAGGATCATACTCCAAAGAACTTAGGTGATTATTTAAGGTCATTGGGAAGCTAAAGAGGTCCACTTTACACCTCTCAACATGTTCTTGGCTGGTGTGAGGCAGGAATTTGCAGCATCACTTCATCTATGAAATCTATCCACCATTTCCTTGAACAATGGTATCAAAACAACATCAAAACAAAATGGCAGATGGATTTCCATCATTCATGGACAAATTGGACAAGGGCAATGATCAAGCATGGTCCATAAGGATGAAGAATATTCTCTAAGGGAGAAGCTTATATGGATACATCTCTGGAGATGAAGAAATGCCAACATTCAAAAGAAAACATCAACCTACAAGAGAGGAGCAAGAAAGACTAGCTACATGGTGTGCAAAGGATGCTCTAGCCAGGTCTTATATACTTAATTCAATATTTGATTTCTTATTACCTCATATTAGGATTTGCAAGGCCTCCCACGACACTTGAGAAGTACTTTCTTCATACTTCTCATCAAATACAAGGGATAGGAAGGACCGGCTTTGGTTGGAATTCACAACCTTGAAGAAGCAACCAAAGCAAGGTGTGGCTAACTATGTGACCAAGATGGATTTAGGTGACCAACTTGGGAGCATTGGAGAAGAAATATAAGAGGAGCAAATAGTGAGGCATATCACAAATGGCATCAAGGTAGATGACAAGTGGGAGTCCTTCACCACAACAATGGACCTATATATGGACATGCAAACACTTGACCTCAACACATTGATGGGACAACTCTTCACACATGAGACAAAGCTAAACAAGAATGGAGATAACTCTAGAGGTAATCAATATTCTACCCTTTATATAGATACAAATAAGAGTAAAGATAAAGGCAAAGGTAAAAATAATGAAGAAGAGGCAAGTACCTCTCAAGTGATCTTTAGAGGTAGAGGAAGAGGTCCTAGTGGAAGGGACACAGGAGGAAAGCAAGGTAGGGGGAGATTATCAATAGATGAGGCTATGGACAATCCAATGGGAGGTTCAATAATGGAGGAAGAAATTACCATTATACTTACAATCAAGGCTACAACAAAAATTATCAAGGAGGTTTTAGAGGTAGAGGAGACTACAATAACTATACGAAAGACCAAGAGGATTCTATATCGATCATGAACATGATATCCAAGCAAGGTAAAGATGATGAGCATTGTTTGGATGGTGCAATGTGTAGCCATGCAAAGGGAATAGAGAAGGAGGGAGAGAGCAAGAAGAATGTTTCCTATTCTGCACAGAAATCAAGATTAGTAACAGCTAAGAAAGAAGGAATGAAAAAAAAATTAACTACAAGTAACAAATGCACATCACAAGCCATTTAGTGCAACAAAGAAAGAGGATTTGTTCTCATTACACATGCCCATTAAATACAACTTGATTTCCTCTAAAGTCTCTTCCCATGTAGTCCTTCATGACCCTCCAAATGAACTTTACAATAACATTGTAGATCAAATATACTCTCAAATATTTAGATATCTCTAAGGGTAGCAAGAACTCCATATGCCCCTAACACTGGCACACACAGTGGACTTGAACTACCACTATCCCTTGATTGGTACTCATCAAAATGAAAAGTAGATGGAAATAATTTATAGGCTGAGAATCTTTATATAACATGTCATATAAGAAAGAAATGCTGAGGCACATTACTTCTCTAAGCCTTTCCAAAAGTGCTTCAATCCATGAGCCTCCACATCTCTTGTGCGATAGGACATCGGTTCCATCAATCTCACTAAAAATGAACTAAAGTTTCAAAACATAAGAACTCAATCCATAGACAATCTCCATGTAGATCTTCATAGTGCTAAAGTGGTAGCACCTGCCTTGGGATACAGTAGTCCAACTCCATGTACATAACCCATGTAGTAGCAACCTGTCAATCAAAATTAATATGTGCACACATAATCATGCTCTACCCTTATATATAAGGCTTGCAAACCAAAGTGCATGGTTAGACCATGGTATGGAGTGCAAACAATGCCCATAACATATCCAAGACTAAGTGTCATCTGAGATGCAAAGCAAAGTTTCTAGAATTTAATCCAAGATATGCAAAAACAACCCACATACCACTTAGCTTGTCCTCCTATATGCATGCAAAAAGGATTATAGATGATGATGATCATGTCATTACAATGATTACAGAATGTTATAAGACTCAGGGAATTCCCATGGCTCCAAAAGTTTGCATCGATAGCTACAATCCGTCTTCTCTTCACTCGTTAAAGAGGATTGCTTGAAATTCTCCAAACAACCAAGTAGTGCCAATTAAATAGTATTCTTGTAAAAGCTCCATCACAATAATAAGATACAATTTCATATCAATGAGTGTAGGCAAATCAGAAGTTTTGTGAACAAAGACGCTAAAACAAATGTGCTGAAGCCCATATGTTTTTATCTGCTCATAATCAGAACTTTTTCCCATACAGAACGGAAGCATATAAGGAACCAAATAAGACATGTTCAATTGACCACATATATCATCACTTTGAACATGGTTTTACCATTATTATTATATATATTTTCTTAATTGATTGGCCATGTGTATTCAATACTATGACTCACCATATAAAATGAACAATGGAGAACATAATGAAGCAATACTCATACGGGAACATCAAAATTACTAGCGCACGATACCAAAAATGTATGCATCATAGAGTTCACGAAAATCGGTTGATAATAAGTTGAATGTAGATTGTAGCAAACACTTTAGGAAGAGAACAAGATCAGGAGATGAAGGGAAACATACAACGAGATGAAGGGAAACATACAATGCTGCATGTGATGAGGGGAACATATAATGATGCATGTGATGATTTATGACTACTGCAAATTCAAACATCAAAATATGAACCATTCTAGCGTGAATCAAGATAAGCCACCTCTCAAATTGTGCAAGAGAGCACAAGAATTCGTAAATATGCACAAGATTTAGCGACGTTACTTGCAAATCGCACAAACCATGCGCACACGTTCTTGTTTGGTAGTCCATTCAACACACGAGGTTTGCATCCGAGAATGAAGGAACTTACCATGCCGACTATCATTGAGTAGAGGCCATCACAGCACAGGATCCATAAAAGGCGGTCAAAATAAACATGACTGCATTGTCAAATATTAGTAACGCAGAGTGACTGTGGAATAGAGCCCCATACTTGTCTGCTTTTGTATGCGAGCATGCATCTTGGAGAAGCTTGGCACCAAGAGATTGTGTTGAGTATGACAGGTGGGTCGGCAATGCACCGCAATGAAGCCATCTCTCCAAACATTAGGATGAACATTTGTGCAATGAATCAAACATCTTAGCTTCCCAACTTCATTGCACGGTAACATATTGTCTTGCCATCATGTCGACACAACACAGTTAGCGTCCGCTCTAGGTAGGGAAGGGTCGTTGAATCCGCATAATGACGAGCGAGTATTCGGGCAATCACAGAAGATGTAACCCAAGCACAAATGCATAGGAAGATAGTTGATGCTATTGTCGGGCATTGAAGGAGGGCGAGTCACTCGGGTTTGGATAAACTATGTCCATTTGGATCTGCGAGCACCCTCAATCGAAGATGATAACTGTCCAACTTTCTTTCGATGCACTCTTCAGTAGTTGATTCGTTAGATCATAGAAAATGTGTCTTGAGTACTAATTGAATGTAACGCACAAGACCTCGAGTGTGTGAGATGAGCGTGATAACTATTTGGCACACAGATTCCTCAGGAGATCATCGCCATCTTTGTGGCACAACAATAGCATGTGGACTTCCTTCCTAAGGTAGGGCCGATCACAATGTGGTCGCCAATGTTTGCATGGTGCAATGTGTATCCATGCACAAGGAACAGAGAAGGAGGGAGAGAGCAAGAATGATGCCGCCTATTCTGCACGGAAATCAAGAACAGTAACAACCAAGAAACAAGAAACTAAAAAAAACTAAATACAAGAAACAAATGCACGTCACAAGCCATCTAGTGGCGAAAGAGGATTTATTCTCATTACACACGCCCATTAAATACAACTTGATTGCCTCTAAAGGCTCTTCCCACATAGTCCTTCATAACCCTTCAAATGAACCTTACAATAATATTGCACATCAAATATACTCTCAAATCTAGAATAGCCCTAAGGGTAGCAAGATCTCCATATGCTCCTAACATCATCTATTCTATATTGGTTCTAGTTGTTCCAATCATGTGATTGGAAATATAGCATTGCTATCTGATCCTGAAGAACCTAAATGGAAGCATGAAGTCTGGACAGGTCATGACACTATGCACCCTCTTAAGAAGATTGGAAATGTTAAAGCATCTAATGGTAACATGAACCTCTTAAGTAAGGTATTATATGTTCCAACGATAACAGAAAACCTAATCAGTGTTGGGGAGATTGTTGAGAAGGGCTTATAGGTTAGATTCACAAGGTATGGAGCATACATGGAGGACCCTCAACAAGGCTTCAAGAGGATTGCAGAAGGTGAGAAATCTGGTAGACTCTTTACATTTGAAGTTGAAGATACCAGAAAAATTGTTATGTTCAATTATAAATGTCAAACCCTATCTGAATTGGAGATATGGCATAAGAGACTATGTCATATAGGTGAAAGTACACTAAAGCAAATATGTAGAGATTAGAGTGTGCTTGGAATTCCAAATGTGTCCAAGCAACACATGATTTATAAATGTGGAGCATGCCAATTTGGCAAATCACATAGACAACCATTCAACAGAAAAGGTTACATGTATGAAGAATTCTTGGAGCTTGTGCACATAGATGTGTGGGGTCCTAGTAGAAAGCCATCAAGCTCAGGATCAAGGTAGTATGTTTCATTCATAGATGACTATAGTAGATGGACAATATTTTACTTTATGAAGCATAAAGATGAAGTCTTCACTTGTTTCAAGAAGTATTTGGCATTGGTTGAGAACCAAACAAGTAAAAGCTTGAATCAGCTTAGATCCGATGGAGGTGCTGAGCATTTCTCACATGAATTTGACTCTTTCTTATAGGACAAAAGAAAAACGAGAGAAGTTACAACTAGGTGAAATCTTGAACAAAATGGAGTGACAAAGAGAAGGAATAGATAAATAGTAGAAGTTGCAAGATCAATGTTCAATGAAAAGAAACTTCCAAATTACTTATGGGAAGAGGTTATTTCGGCAGCCACATATTTAATTAATACACGTCCATCCAAGTCCTTGGATGGAATGACATATTATGAGGCATGGAATGGCAGGAGACCTTCCCTAGACATTGTAAAATCTTTGGGTGCATTGCTTATGCACATATAGCCTCACAGATTAGAGGAAAGCTTGATCCAAAAGCTGAAAGATGTATATTCATTGGGTATGACCAAAATCATAAAGGATATAGGTTGTATAATTCCAGTAAAAAAAGTATTTACAATTAGTAGGGATGTGGTGTTTGATGAAAATAACTCCTAGTTTGAAGATGATTGGAGGAAAATAAGGCTACCCTATGACTTGGAAAGTGATTTTCCAACTCCAACCCAAGAAGAACTACAAATATCTGAAGATGTCAGCTCAGAAGATGAAGAGCAGATTGATTACAAAGCTTGGAAGTCCAAGGGCAAGACCAAATTTAAACAATTGGAAGACATTCTAAAGTCATCCAATCAAGCACTTAGAAGATCTCAAATGGAGAGTAAGAAACCCATAAGGTATGGCTCATCACTAGTCACCAAGAATTCTATATACATGACTAAAGATTCTATGTCAAAGGAGCCTTCTTCATTTTAAGAAGCAAATCAGAAGGAAGAATTGAGAGAAGCTATGTAGAAGGAAATTGAAGCACTTCAAGAGAACAATACTTGGGATTTAGTCCCCAAGAAACTAAGCATGAAGGTAATAGGATCTAGGTGGATTTACAAAGTAAAGAAGAATTCAGATGCTTCAATAACCATGTATAAAGCAAAGCTAGTAGCAAAGGGTTTTGCTCAAACACATGGACTAGATTATGAGGAGACCTTTTCACTTGTGGCTAAGATGCCAACAATCAGGGTTTTAGTAAGCATTGCTGCTTCAAACAATTGGAACTTGTATCAATTGGATGTCAAAAATGCATTCCTTAATGGATGGATTTCTGAAGAGGTCTACATGGCGCAACCACTAGGGTATGAAGAAAAGGAAAAACCACATTATGTATGCAAATTAAGGAAAGCACGTTATGGTTTAAAGGAAGCTCCTAGAGCTTGGAACCCTAGGCTTGTCACATATTTGCAAGACCAAAGTTTTGTTGTTAGCAAAGTAGATTCTTTTTTGTTCATAAAGAAGACTAACTCAGAAGTTATTTATCTATGTTTTTGTGTGGATGACATCATCATTACAGGAAATGATGCCAATGGCACCAAGAAAATCAAGGATCACATGATGAAAGAGTTTAAAATCAGTGATCTTGGTTTGTTAACATATTTTCTTGGAATAGAACTTGTATATTTAGATTCGGGTGTCTTTATTACTTAGAGGAAGTACATTCATGATATTTTGGTTAAACTCAAGATGAAGAACACTAAAGTTGTAGGTACACCCATGGAGCTTAACTACAAACTTAGTTCTCATGAGGGAGAATCACTCGAAGATACAGGAGGTTATCAAAGGCTTGTAGGGAGTCTCAATTATGCAACCCTAACTAGAGTGGACATATGCTATGGAGTAAGTACATTAAGGCAATTTATGCATACAGGAAGAAAACCTCACATGGAAACTGCCAAGAGGATCTTAAAGTATCTAAAGGGTACTATAAATGAAGGGCTATTTTATCCATTCACATCAGATTTGGATATCAAGCTATACTCTTATGCAAATTGGGCTGGCTCAAAAGATGATAGGAGGAGCACCTTTGACTACTTACTTTTTGTAGGCTCAAAGCTAATGTCATGGTCATCCAAGAAACAATGAGCTATGGTATTGTCATCAATTGAAGCAAAATATAGAGGCTTAGCAAATGCAATAGAAGAGGCTATACAACTTAAGTTAGTGTACACAAATTTGGGATTACATTCTCATACTCCAATGATCTTTGGAGATAACACTAGTTCACTTAATTTGGCTGCTAATCCTGAATATCATGCAAGGACTAAGAACATTAAAGTGCACTATCATTATTAGACAGAAATGCTACTTAGCACGGACATCCAATCCTCACTGTATCAACCAATTTGCACTATGCATATATGCTAACAAAATCCTTGAATGGAACTAAGATGAACAGGTGCAAGATGATGATTGGATTACAGGAAATCAAAGAGAAATAAAGAACAAGCATGTTAGGCTGGAGGGGAAGTTGTTGGTGCAAATACATCCAAGCCTACGTACTTGGACATTAGCATTTATTCCATATAATCATTTAATGTCACATATGAATATTCCCTTGTAAAAACCAAGTTACCTCTATCCTTGTAAAAGTGCATATGTTAGTTGCACTACTCTCACGTGGAGCTAGGAGGAATCAAATCTCAAATTACTTAGTAGATGGTTGATGAGAAAGTAATTCCTAAAGTTAAGGATTCACTTTATGGTAAGAGCTTGAATTTGAATTTGAAAATTGGCTCCAACTCCAAGCTATAAAAATGGATCAAAATCTTCTGTGAGTAGAGCCTAATTCGGAGATCATTTGAGAGGGATATATAGTGTTTAGTGAGCTCACTCTATAGCTCCATCACTACCCTCACATTGTGCAATTATACATTGCCAATGTCTTTGTAAGTCAATGTGATTTAATACATATACATTGATCCTATCTCACTCTCTCTTCTCTATCATGATCATTTTAGAATAGTGAACTTCTCAGACTTGTTTCTCAGTGCATACTTAATCATTTCATGTGATTTAAAGTTTTATAGATGCAAAATCATATCTATTTCATAGCTACAAAGTTTCATTGTCATTTCTTTACTCAATTTTGAGATATCATTGAGACTTTTCTCAGTGTTTTGCATACTATAGTAGCCTGAAAATGTCAGGATAGTTGTTTAACTTGCTAAGGATCATTCTCAGTGTAGACTTCATCATTCTTATTGAAATTACTTGTGATTCATAGTTATCTAAGTTAATTAGATACGCCGTGAGGGAATTGAATCAATTGTTCACACGTTGAGAGCATTGTTCATTTTATTGAACATGTGTATAGACCAAAATAACAAGTCTTAGCTCATAGTTGAATTTCCTACTCCTTTGTTTTGATCCATTGTTTAGAGGATCATACTCCAAAGCACTTAGGTGATTATTTAAGGTCATTGGGAAGCTCAAGAGATCCACTTTACACCTCTCAACTTGTTCTTGGCTGGTGTGAAGCAGGGATTTGTAGCACCACTTCATCTCTGAAATCTTTTCACCATCTCCTTCAAGATGGAAGACCCTTGGGATTGATGGGACAATAGGGGGTGCACCATTGATTGTCAGGAGAAAGAAATTTGGGACAAAATCAAGCTCCACCCTAAGGTAATGGAGATTAAAGATATGAATGGCTTTTCTTGGGGAAGAACATTATCCATATTGCACAGAACATTATCCATCAATGTGGCCAACAACCATCTCTCAACAAATGGACCTCTCCATATCGTACCACTATCCATTTATTCTCACTTTTAAACTGATTTCCAAACTCACAAAAGCACCTTGGTTTCATGCTTCCCTAAAGTGTTTCTCCCTTTCTCTATCCATCATGAAATTACCTCGGTTTGGATCTCGGCATTTGACAATGGCACTTCATTGGCCAAGTGTTGGAGGGTTATAGTTGAGAAAACTTGTCAAATTCTGGTTAGGGCTCACAAGATGCTTTGCAACTCCATAGAGGCAAAGAGAGAAGCTCTACGAGAAGCTCCAACCTAATTAAAGTACTAGAACACGTGCTTAATATAAACAATGATAACAATCAATAGAACAAAATTTTTCATTACTTAATACCATACAGACAATTCAAAACATAACGGAAATGAACAATATATAGATTATATATATATATATATATATATATATATATATATATATATATATATATATATATATATGTAATATATATATATATATATATATATATATATATATATATATATATATATATATATATATATATATATATATTGGATTATATATATATAATCCAATGTCATAATCAAGAATCCTAATCATCATCATCATGATCATCATCATCATGATCATCATCATCAGCATCATCATGATCACCTATGACGATCGAGGTGGTCCCTCCTATGTCTGTCTCTCCACCTCATCCATATCTGCCTCTCCATAATACTCCTGTATTACATATAACAAACATAAATAAGTAAAAAAATTAAAACATCCATAAAAATAAAATAATTATATAAAATTTAATAATACTCAGAAAGGCATCCGGATGATCTCGCATACAATCGCTCAAATGCCGATATCCAAAATGTGTAGCATACTCGATCTCATGTTTCATAGGATATCGACCATAATCCTTTCGCTGCATTGAAACAAATAAAAAAGATTAGTTTCTTGCATTTTAACTAAAATAAAAAATATACTCACAATAACACATATACCTTACAAATGTAGCTACAAAACCATGATGGCCCATTTGGTCTAGGTGCGATGTGTCGCCTGACTCAACTCTCTTCTTTACAGCAGCTTGTTTATTTAAGAAAAAATAATTACATAAATTAAATGTAAAAATTTATTAAAATATATGAAAATTATAAATATAAACTATTAATTTGTATACCTTCTATTGAGGAAATGACACCTGAAGACATAGCTGTCTACAAAAAAATTGCCACATCTCAGGTGTTGTGTCAGGTCACCTCTTATTTTTTTCCACCATACAATATCTCCAGTTAATTTAATCTCAAACACAAAAAAGAATCAGAATACATACACATATATACACACACATACACATACCCATACCGACATACACATATACATGCAAACATATACACATATATATGCATACATATACACATATACATACATACAACATAAACACACATATACATATCCACATATATACGTACATACATGCACACATATACACTCATTCATACAAAATACATGCATTTATCCCACAATAATGTGTATTTGTGTATATGCGAATATGTGTGTATGTGTAAATGTGTATATGTGAATGCGTGTGTATGTGTAAATATGTATATGTGAATGTTTATGTATGTAAATAATCAATTTGTTAATATCAAATACCATTATTTGTGGATTCCTATCAATCACACGGAACTCCACCACGGTCTCCTCATCGTGCAAGGACTATATACTGTAAGTATATCAAACATTTAATTTTAAATATATTTAATAGATACATAGCTTATATTTTTTTTGTTTCCTATTCTAATCATATTTTGATCAATCAGAGGGCACTCCACCACCTCCTACACATGCAACGACTTCACATGTGTGCTCCGATAGGAATTATGCTGAATTTTATTATCAAGAGCATATTATATGTTGATGTAACTCTTGTTATGGCACATATCAAAGACCATGATTGTAATGTATTGCACATGAGGCAGAGTATGGTACTTTTGAGCGTGCACCATCACCTCGTCAACGTGGTAATGCTTGGGTATGTATTTTTCCTAAAAAGTAATGTCATTATTTTATTTAAAAACCATATACAAAATCAAATTATTGTTGATATATAGGAATACTTGCTCGATGATGATGATGATAATTTTTTTCATAATGTTAATATACCTCGTACACGTCATGGACTTGCTATTCATCAATTACAAGCAGAGGTTTCTAGAAATCCTCTACCTCATAGTTTAGAGACTGAAATGGCTGGAGATTATCCATTGTGAGTTCGTGATTGTTCTATAGTACAAACATATTGTTCTATAGTTCCTTTAGATGGAGAGGCTTTCAACTTTTGGGGTAATCGCTATATGATTGCTCCATCCACTCTTACTAATGCTGATCGTGGTCTCTTTATTGTAGAGGATTTATATGTACCTCCGAACTCTGAAGTCACTGTTATGTCATTGTGTGGTCCTATATATGGATCGGGAGATTGGCATCGACTTGCACATTATGTTCAAAGCATGAGTACTTATAGAATATGCTTGAATGTAGCATCCCTTACTAGTAGAAGGATTTCACATGCAGAAAATGAAAGATTATATGTTGATGGACGACCTTGCATGCATGGAAATATAGCAAGTTTAGTAAATAGTATTTGAGTGTTACATCATAGCTCAAAGACTAATTGCACATTTGAGGAGCGTGAAAATAGTCATGAATCACAATACATGAGTAGAGATGTATCAAGATACATAGTTGTCAATGCTATTACTAGATTACATGTTGGTGATTAATTATTAGTGAATTATGGATGGCGTAGACCTCCAAGAGATCCTTTTAGCTAGAGAGAATGAAAATTTTATATCCATATTTAATAACTGATATATTTAATTTTATGTTTAAAGTTTACTTTTTATTCATTTATGGAATACTAATGAGTTTTATTTATGTGTGTAGATTCCAATGTATGATGTTGATGATATTCCTCCACACCATTCACAATTGCCAGTAAGACCTCATTTATCAGAAGCTTTTATGAGGAGGCTACGCAAAAGTGATCCTATGGAATATGCAAGGTTAAAAGGTCTATATTCAAAAGAAGACAAAGTACAAGATTTGTACTACAACGATGAAGATGATAGCAGGGCAGATTTTATTGAGGATTGGTATCAAAATGAGAGTGAGAGCATTGATATTTCTAAAAATGAGAAATATCTTCGAGAGGAATGTCTAAAGCATGTATAGGAAGGAAGTCGTCTGACACGACTAAGTGCGAGCTTACTTATTCTCAATTTTCAGAATCATTTTGGATGGAGTAATGTATCTGTTTCGACACTATTAAGGTATAATTTGCAATTTTCTATATCTCTCTCTCTCTCTCTCTCTCTATATATATATATATATATATATATATATATATATATATATATATATATATATATATATATATATATATATATATATATGCACATATAAACATACACATAATATACATGAATGTATACACACATATGAACATACACACACACATACACGTGTTATGAGAGTAAGGTCAAATTATACATACCTGTGAATGAAGATGTTTTGTCCATCTAGCCTTTAGAATTGTCCACCCAACCTTTAGAATGTTCTTGATACATATGTTTCTCCTATTTTAGTCGACCTAATACATGTGCTACTAACTCTTTTGCATAAAAATAGTAAGTATTAGTTAGCTATGAAGGTATTAAGTCGTAAGTAAAATGGGAGGACCAAATTTATCTAGAGGATTTTGAACGATGGAAAAATAAATTTAAAGGATGGGTGGAAAGAAAGCGTCCATTCAATGCAGGTTTTTATTCTTACTTTAGCTAAGGTAAGAACAAGAACTTGCATTGAAAGGACACATTTTACCTGCCCATCCTTTAAATCTGTTCATGCATCTTTCAAAATCTTCACGATAAATTTAATCCTCCCAATTTACTAATGACTTAATACCTCCATAACTAACTGATACTTGTAAACAACTTAGTAAGACGGGTAATAGATTGACTATAAGATGGGAGACAACTAGACGATTCAAGGGTCTAGATATGAAAATCGGCAAACCACAATATACAAAGAAAAATAAAAACGAAATCAAATATACATAGCTACACATGCATACATACATACATACATACGCATTCATACATATATACACATACATACATACATACATACACATGTAGACACACATACATATACATATATGCATACACATACACATACGTATATATACATACATATACACCTATAAAACACATATACATACATAGATACATATACACATAAAAATATGTATACCCATGCACATGCATATACACGTCCACATATACATACACTTAAGCATACACATATATAAAATTATATGTATATTTATTTATTTATTTTTTTAATATATCTTTTTTTTATGAACTTACAGGTTATTATCTGAAATGTTTTCACCAAGTTAGAACATTCTTCCTACCTCACATGATGAAATGAAGATGATAATAAACAATCTTGGTATAGATTATCAATGTATACATGCATGTCCTAACGATTGTATTTTATATAGAGGTGAATATGAAGACTCTTTGACATGTCCCAAATGTCAATCTCCTCGATATAAGAGCGAAGAAGGTAAAATCCTAAAAAAGATATTGAGACATTTTCCATTGGCTCCATGGATTAGACATATGTTTCAAAGCCCCAAATTATCAAAGCTTTTGACATGGGGACATGATCATAAAAGTACTGATGGAATAATTACAATTCCTCATGGTAGTGTTTCTTTTTAGCATATTGATTCTACATGGCCTGAATTTGCACAAAATCCATAGAATCTAAAGTTAGGAGTTGCATTAGATGGCGATAATCAAGTAAATGGTCAACATGGCCAGTGGTAGCCATAAACTACACTCTTCCGCCATATCTTAGCATTAGAAAGGAACATTTAATGCTTTCACTTTTAATACCAAGAAAAAGACAAGTTAAAGATAAGAATATATATCTTGCTCCTCTCATTGATAATCTCCAAGAGCTATGGAGAGGTATTAATGTCATCAATGTATCAAAAAACATCAATGAAAGACATATTACAGTTGGTGGTATTATGGCTTGGAGTATTCATGATTTTCTAGGATATGGTGTTTGTTTGGGTATTGATGTAATATTTTTATTCAATATCCATATAAATAAATGTGATTTAATCTAGTTATATTTTTATCGCTTTCATGATGCAAGAATATCTACTAAGGGTTATAAAGCTTGTCCATATTGTGGTGATTGGTTGAGATCAATCTATAGTAAGAATCTCAAAAAAATATATATCTTCGACATCGACGATTCTTGCCTGATGATCATCCATTAAGATCTAAAAGAGAAGCGATACATTTTTATGGAAAGCTTGAAACACGTCATTGTCCAAAAACTATGACGCCTATGTATTGGTATAAAAAATGGGTAGATGGACCTCTGGTAGATCCAGAATCTGAAATCTTCAGTGATGATGAAGATAATGAGTATGTGAAGAGAGGTAAAGGAAAATTAGCACTCGCAGAGAACATATCAATATGGTGTTCTTTGGAGTATTGGAAAGAGTTAAAAGTATGTCGTCTTCTTGATCCTATGCATATATTCAAGAATATTGGTTATTCACTATGGAAACATCTTCTTGGACTAAAAGATACCATAGCATCAAGGAATGATTTGAAAGATTAAAAATCAAAACCAAAGTTATGGCCTGTTTTTGATAGACATCAACAGGAAACGACTTATGCACCTGCTCCTTGGTTACTTATAATAAAAGAGATACAGACTATCAACAATAGGATTCAATTGATTAAGACTGCTACAAGATATGGACCATCTTTCCAAAACATGTTTACTATGGATGATAAGAGCTTATCTAGGTTAAAGACTCATGGGTGGCATAACTTTTTGAAACATATTTTAACTTTCATTATCGATGGATGTACAACGAAAGGAGTATGAGCTGTGATGATAAGGCATGTATGTGTGATGCATAATGTATCTACTCCATTTTATATTTATGAATTTGTATCTACATGATTTGTATATATCTTTATATATATTATGATTCTCATTGATTGGAGTAGCTATATATAGAGGCATAAGGTTGGGAGGAGAGACATTTCTCTAGTAGGACATTGGAGGATTAGATGCAATGGGTACATATTCTTCAATCATATGGCTAAAAGGCTGAATTAGAGTTTCTAAATTAGCGGTTTTAAAACCCTATTACCCAAATTAGTGTTTTTGAATTAGGATTTTTGAAATAGGATTTCTGAATTAGAATATTTATAATAGGGTTTTTGAGTTATATATATATATATATATACACACACACACACACACACACATACATATATATATATATATATATATATATATATATATATATATATATATATATATATATATATATATATATATATATATATATATATATATATATATATATACATATATATATATACACACACACACACACACACACACACACACACATATATATATATATATATATATATATATATATATATATATATATATATATATATATATATATATATATATATATATATATATATATATATATATATATATATATATATGCATGTGTGTATAAATGTGTATCTATATGTGTGTATGCATGTGTGTGTATGTATGTGTATCTATATGTGTGTATGCATGTGTGTGTATGTATGTGTATCTATATGTGTGTATGCATGTGTTGTGTGTGTGTGTATGCATGTGTATATGTATATATGCATGTAAATATGATTATGTAAGTCTATGTTTGTGTACATATGATTATGTATGTGTATGTGTATGTGAGTATGTGTATGTGTCTATGTGTGTTCATTATATGTGTGTAACTGCATGCATGTGTATCTGTGTGTAAAAATGTGCATGTATGTGTGTGTATGTATAAATGTGCATGTATGTGTATATGTGTGTAAATGTGCATGTATGATGTATATGTGTGTGTATGCGTGCATTTGTACCTCTAATCTCACTCTGTTCTCTCTCTCCCTCTGTCTATCTCTTTCTCATATAGATACATACATACATAATCACACATACTCATATCCACATATATATACATAAAAGCAATGCGTACTGTGCATTATCGTGACGATGAGCCATAAGTGTCCGCATCTCTTTTAGACACCACTTATGCGACCATCCTGTCCCAAACTCTGTCTCAAGTGAACTAAGTACATATTTTTTATCCCTCTCATCATTCTCACTACAAAAATAAAAAAATCATGTAAATAAAACATAAGATATTTATTTAAATTTATATGTAAAATTTATACTTACTTCCACTCTAAGTGGACAAGGCGTAGGTAAGAGTCACATACTGCTCGCATTCTTCTCTTGAACTCCAATCCATTCCCTATGTACACAATGTTCCCCTCTGGCTCTATATCGCACTCTAGCCCTAAGGTGCCTATGCATGTCCTCATAGGCACCTCTGCTTTGCTATCATGATCTAGAGGTGGTATAGGTGTCCTGAAAATAGATAGATAAAAATAAATAAAAATATGTGTTATAATATCATTAAAAAATTTTATGAAAGAAAAACATACCTATGAGCAAATAGCTGTCTTCTTGCATGTGGAGCTAGAGAAGAGCCCTCCTCTGATCGTTGGGTAAGCATCTGAATTGTATAATCCAACTCATCATCACGCATCTCTAAGTACTCATGCATGATGATCCCTAGAGTATCAGGCAGAACTCTTGCTCTCATAAGACTTTATGAGAGTGAGTTTCGCCTTTCTCTCTCTACCAAGATCCATAATACCTGTACATATAGAACAAAATGGGTTAGAAATCAATATATATATACATGTACATATGTATGTGTGTATACATGTATGTAGGTGTATATGTGAGTGTGTGTATGCATGTAAGCATGTATGTATGCAGATGCATGTGCATTATCTATGAAAATGTATGCATATGTGTGTATGTGTGTGTGTATGCATGTAAGTATGTATGTATGCATATGCATATGCATTATGTATGCATGTATGTGTATGTCTCTCTACATGTGTGTGTGTGTGTATGCATATATATTCGTGTATGTGTGTGTGTGTATGCATGTAAGCATGTATGTATGCATATGTATAATTGTATGTGTATGTGTTTGTGTATGTCTCTTTACGTGTGTGTGTGTGTATGCATATATATGTGTGTATGTGTATGTGTGTATGCGTGTGTATGCGTGTGTATGTGTGTGTATGAATTTAAGGATGAATGTATGCATATGCATGTGCATTATGTATGCATATGTATGCATGTGTTTGTATGTGTGTGTATGCATGTGTATCTGTCTATATGTGTGTATGTATGTGTGTATGTGTGTGTATATGTGTGTGTATGTGTATGTGTCTATATGTGTGTGTATGTGTGTGCATGTGTGTGTATGTGTCTATATGTGTGTGTATGTGTGTGTGTATGTGTGTGTGTATGTGTGTGTGTCTATGTGTGTATATACGTGTGTATCTATATATATGTTCCTGTATGCATGTGTATGTGTGTGTGTAAATGTATGTCGATGTGTATGTGTGTGTGTGTGCATAAGTGTGTATGTGTCTATGTCTATGTATGTGTATGTGTGTGTTTGTCTATGTGTGTATGTGTGTGTGTCTATGTGTGTATGCATGTGTCTATGTGTGTATATATGTGTGTGTGTATATGCATGTGTATGTGTGTGTGTGTATGTGCGTGTGTCTATGTGTATGTGTGTGTGTCTATGTGTATGCGTGTGTGTCTATGTTTGTATATGTGTGTATATGCATATGTATGTGTGTGTGTGTACCTAGCTTCAAGGAATGTGTCGATCTCTCTCTCTCTCTCTCTCTCTCTCTCTCTCTCTCTCTCTCTTTGCATCCAAATCCCCACACAAATGTGCCGGGAGAAATCAAAAATTTTTTAACATTCCAGAGCATTGCTTATGCGACACATAAATAACGCTCTGGAACACAGGACGTCGCTTATGCAATGCTAAAGCATCGCAAGCAATTTGCCAACGTCGCAAATAGCATCGCTAATTAGCGGTGCTAATTGTGATGCATAGTTTTAGCATCACATAAGTGACGCTAATATCGCTTATGCGATGATAGCTCTTTTAAAGAACAAACAAGGCTATCGCTTACGCGATGCTAGCATCGCATAAACGACGGTTCTTGATTTTTTTTCAATTTAGGGGCGTCGGTATGCCCCCCTATTTCTAGTAGTGAAAGATTGGTGGGTGGGTAAGGCCTACAATCCAACTAAAATGATGTGTGGCATCCTCAAGAGGAAGCAAACTAGAGACTCTATTCACATCTTGATAGGTTGTAATGGGGTCGAATGCCAAACAAAAGAAGAAAACAGTGCTATTATTGTTGACCACTTTACTCAACTCCTGGGGGTCTCGATGCCCATTTCTCCCCATAGGCAAGATTTCAATGGTGACCATCTCAAGAGTATCTCCCTCGAGAATACTGCATAATCTAAAGTTCCTACTTGATGGCCCCATTTCAGATTGTGAGATTCTTGAAGTTAATGATATGCTTCCCAATGGGAAAAGCTGAGGTCCTTATGACCTCACAAATGAGTTTTTCAAATCCTTCAGATAGGTGGTGGCCATTCCATTATGCTTGGTTTGGCAAGAGGCATTGCCATTCGGCATGCTTGGTGCAACTATGAGACTTCTTAGGCCAAGCTCATTTTCAGGAACAAGAATGTGATTATGCTAGTGCACCTCCCTAGTTGGCCTGACTTGGGCCTCTTTACCCTTTTATGCTCCCCAATTCTGGTTTCCCCTAAAGGCTCAAATCTTGTGCACTCCCTATGCAAGAGGTTGAATAAGTTCAAACAATTTATTAGAATCAAAGAATATTGGAAATGGATAAATGATATTAGACAAAATGATACAATCTGGTTTTCGATCACAGGCATGAGGGGTGTGGCTTCATGGGACCTCCAAAATGCTAAGAGGCTTTGGAACAAGGGTTTCAAACATTGGAAACACCTCTAGAAACGAGAAACTGGCCAATGGATCAACTTTGAGGACATAGACCCTGAAATAAGAGTGAACTACAAAGAATAGACTCTCCTTCAGAGCAGATAGATCACTTAGGAATGATAAAAACCCAAGTCCTCATTGGGTGGGATCTCCGATGCCATGAGGGTCTTATTTGGCACAACAACAATTACTTGTCAAAAATTCCTAGAATCAAGGTGAACACGGACTATCATATCGGTTTAACAAGAAGTGGTGCCTCAGTTGGACAAGGCTACAATGGGTTTTGAAGTTCATGTCTATCTGGCACCCCCTCATCAAGATCGAGAATTCAGTGCTCATGTGGTGAGATAAAAAGGATAAGAAGTAGAGAGGCAAGAAGAAGGAAGAAGATGAAGAAGATACTTCCCAATCCAACTTCACAAGCAAAAGCAAGTGGAAAGGGAAGAAGAAAGGACCAAAGGAAGACAAAGCCAAAGGTGAGAATGTTCAACCTTGTGCCATCTGTGATAAGACCAACTACACCACTCAAAATTGCTTGCTCAATGGGAAGACCCATAAAGGAAGTGGAAGAGGTGGATATGGCAGCAATAGAGGTAGAGGTGGATAGAACTTCAACAATAACAATAGAGGCTATAATAAAAGGGACTACAAAAATTATTTAGAAGATCAACCACATGAAGACTGATTTCTGCTCATGAATCTAAGCCACAAAGAAGGTAAAGAAGATGATCATTTCTTCTACATAAATTGAGGATGTTCGAATCATGTTGCAGGCAACATTGCTCTTCTATCTAATTTGGAAAGTCCAAATCATAGACATGAGGTACAAATAGAGGATGATACAAAGCACAATGTGGAGAAGATTGGTAATATCAAAGCTTCCACTGGCAGGACAAACATTCTAATTAAGGTTCTCTATGTACCCACTATCACTAGAAACCTGATAAGGGTAGGCCAAATAGCTGAAAAAAGGCTTGCAAGTTAGGTTCACCAACCATGGAGCTTTTGTGGAAGATCCATGTCAAGGCTTGAAGAAGATGGACAGAGGTGAGAAGCATGGTAGGCTCTTTACTTTTAAAGTAGTAGAAACCAGGAACGTAACCTTATTCACTTTTTGGTCTCAAACACTAAGTGAGCTTGACATGTGGCATAAGAGACTTGATCATGTGAATGAAAGAACCTTGAAGGATATATGGATGGATAAAAGTGTTCTAGGACTATTGATCATATCAAAGCAACACATGATAAATAGGTGTGATGCATGTCAGATTGGGAAGGCACAAAGACAACCATTCAACCAGAAAGGCTACATCCACAGCATTTTATTGGACTTAGTACATACAGATGTATGGGGACCAAGTCAAGGAGCTTCATTGGTAGGATCAAGGTATTATGTCGCATTTATTGATGACCATAGTAGATGGAGTGTTGTGTACTTTATCAAGAGTAAGAATGAAATGTTTGATTGCTTCAAAAAGTATCTAGCACATGTAGAGAATCATACAGGTAGGTCACTCAAGAAGCTCATATATGATGGAGGGGGAGAATACTTCTCCAAAGATTTTGATGAGTTCTTGCAGGATAAAGGTATCTAAAGGGAAGTGACTACTAGGTACTCTGCTCAACTAAATGGAATCACCGAGAGGAGAAACAAGACATTTGTTGGATCAGCCAAAACAATGTTTGAAGAGAAGAAGTTGCCACATTATCTATGGGCAGAAGCTATTTCACCTGTTGTGTACCTTGTTAATAGAATACCATCCAAATCTTTTCAAGCTATGACTCCTTATGAAGCATGGCATGGAAGAAAATCGAGCTCTCCACCATGGTATCTGGACCAATCTAAAGGCTAAAAAGAATCGTGGGGTTTTGTAATGGTGCAAGCAATGCCACTGCACCATTGAGGATTTTGGGTCACGTCTTCTTCCTTTACCCCAAGTCTCTTCGGCGCTAGGAGACCCTTGGGAATATTTTGAGACTGCACGAACAAATCACTTGGAAGCAAGCACTTCTGTGCAAAGTGATCGGCTTATGAGTGGCTCTGTGGAATGCTATAAGAGGGGAAACCCTCTTGAAGGTTTGGAGGGAGCAGTGTGCCTACAATTTCGGACACCATCCTAAAGAGTGGTTGATCGAGAGGTCTTTGTTCCTCCTTGGCAAAAGAATCTTCAACTACAAGATGTCCCCACCCTTTAGGCATCATAAAGTGTTTCTCATAGAGAACAACAAGCTTGGACCCAAGTGGGCCCCACATGAGGGGGACGAGAGGGTTATTAACCTCCTTTGCAACATGCTCTAGATCTGCAAGTTCTATCCTTGCTTTGTGGGATTCAGGGGGTCCAAAAGGCACTCATCTCATTCACTTGTATCATTTTTCTTTTTCATTAAAATCCAAGAGAGTAGGCCACAATCCTTTTCGGCAAAAGAGAAAAAGAGGCTAATTCAAACCTTAATGCCTAGGAATTATTGCAGAAGTATCTTTAAAGGATTTGGTGTTTATCTCTGTTCACAAGTATATGATAAAATGTGGATGTACATTGATCAATAAGTTCAAACTTACATGCATTATCGCTTAATCTTCACAATTCAGATGCACAGATACTAATCCTCAAAGTCCACGACTAGTAAACATGGAAACTCGCACGCTTTTTTTTTTAATATAAAGCAAGTTCGGCATTAGCCTACTCTCCCAGACTTGAATTAAATAAAGAAAAGTACAAGAGAAGGGGACTAGTGCCCACGGGACCCCCCAAATCCCACAAACCAGGGGAAGCTTTTACAGAGCTTAGATGACATTACAAAGAAGGTTAATCACTCTCTTATCACCCTCATGTGGGGCCCACTTGGGTTTAAGCTTGTTATTGATCAAAAGGAGTACTTGATGATGCCTGAAGGGGGGCGACTTCTTACAGTTGACAATCCTTTTGCCAAGGAGAACAACGATTTCTCAATTGACCACTCTTTGGGAGAGTCACTGAAGTTGAAAGCACATCTTTCCCGCCAGATTTTCCATAGGACCTCCCCTCTGATGGCGTTCGAGAGAGTCGTGGAGCAGCCGATCGCTTCTCCCAGCAGGGCTTGCTGCCAACTGAGATTTTTTGAAGTCTAATTCTCTTTCCAACGGTCTGCGAGACTCTGTTGGAGTTGGGGCAGGTAAAGAAGATGTGTGAGACATCTTCGATAGACCGGTAGCAGCGTTTGCACCAGGGAGGGATCCCACAAATTTTGCTAGCCTTAAGGTTGGTCCAGATACCATGATGAAGAATTTGCCATAAGAGGACAAACTTTTTGATTTCTATGAGGGGGTGCCAGATAGCCATGAACTTCATGTCCCACCGAAGCCGCGTCCATGACAGGCACCACTTCTTGTTGAGGTTAACCTGATAGTCGATCGTTTCTTTGATGTTCGGGATTTTTGATAGGCTATTCCCATTGTGCCATTTGAGACGAAGCGAGCTCGACATGTCGTGTCCCATGAGAAGGCAAACTTTGTGACGGTCCCAGGGGAGACATCTGCTTTGCAAAGTGTTCCATTCTTCATGCGAAATGTTGATGCAAGGGTCAATATCCTCGTAGTTGATCCAGTGGTTGGTGTCTTGTTTCCAGAGATGTTTCCATTTTTTGAAGCCTTTGTTCCATAACTTCTTGGCATTTTGAATGTTCCAAGATTCCACACTCCGGATGCCATGGATCGAAAACCAGATAGAGTCGTTTTGTCTGATACCGGCAGCCCACTTCTAGTCTTCACTTATTCTTGTGAAGCTTTTGACTTTATTCCAACTCTTCCATAGGGAGCACACGATATTAAAGCCTTTTGGGAAGACGGGGATCGGGGAAAACAGCAAGGTCAAGATGTCAAGATTCTTCCAATTTGGGAAACCCATGAGCACCAACTCATTCTTGTTTCTGAACATCAACTTGGCCCACCAGGCCTCCCCGTTGCACCAAGCCTTAATCATCCATTTGGCCGACAGTTTGTTAGCCATTCTTCCAATGTCCAAGATACCAGGTCCCCCACTATCTCTATGGTTGGTGCACATGGACCACTTGATTTTAGGCACCCCCCTCCTATTGTGGTCACCCGTCCAAAGGAAGTTTCTACAAGTACTATCTAGTTTGGACAAATCTTGCTCTTTCGGTCTCCAACAAGAAAGGAAATAAATGGTAGATGATAAGAGGAACGTGTTGATAACCATAGCACGACCAGCAAGATTGATTTGCATACCTCTCCAATAGTTAAGCTTGTTTTCGATTTTGGCTAGCACCCAGTTTAACCGCTGTTCCATAGAGAAGCCAAACCCCAAGGGAATCCCAAGAAGCCGAAAAATTTGGCCCTGCGGAATGATTTGACAGCCATGATCAATGAGAAGGTCGGGCTCTAGCCCACCAATAGCTCTAAAGACGGTCTTAGAGTGGTTGATTATGGATCCAGAGGCTTCGCAAAAAGTAGCAAGACACTTCTAGAACGTCTCCAGGCTTGTAGTATCATTGTGAACAAACGCGTTCATGTCATCGGCGAAAAGTCTCATGGTGATCTGACTGTGGTCATGCGGCAAATGAAGGCCTTTAATGTTACCAGCTTCCACCTGATGTTCCACCAGCCTGCTAAGCCCTTCCGTGGAAATGGCAAAGAGAAGGGGAGCCAATGGGCACCCTTGTATGATAGATCTTCTAAGTTTGATCACCTTTGAAAGTTTTCCATTAATGTTAATTTGGGTCGATGCGTTTCCGAGAAGGGTCGCGATCATCTTGGTGAATTTCTGACTACATCCAAGATCTTGGAGCGACTGTAGAATATAGTCCCATTCTAGCCTGTCGTAGGCTTTATCAAAGTCGATCTTGAGGAAGACCACATCTTGTTTAGACTCATTTGCAAATTCAAGACCTTCCCAGATATCTATAATGGTTTCCAAAATTGACCTGTTCTTGATGAAACCTTTTTGGTCCTCACTTAACCACGCTCTCAAGTGGCAAGAGATTCTGTTGGCAATGATCTTGTAACCTGTTTCGAGCATTGTGATAGGACGCCAGTTCTCTATTCTGTTCTTTTCCCCTTTTTTGTGTATTAACTTGATAATGCCATTGTTGAGACAAGAAGGAAGTGCGCCAAACTTGAGTACCTCTTGCCAAACCAAACGAAGAGGGGTGGCAATGTTGTCAGGATCTTACTCACGCGCATACAGAGATTACGGAACCTGAAAACACACAGAGAATAGACGCAACAAGAGACGAGACACAACGCAGTATTGGGTGCAATCTCCCCCCATGCACTCTGTTTCGATAGTCCACAGAGTGCATGTATTTATAGGACTTTTGATTACGTCAAAAATAGTGGTTACATGAGGGCGGCTTCGAAAAGCAAGCGTGAACTAAAAGTTGATAACTTTTACAGAAAGCCATTGCTTTCAATAACAGAAACTGTGGTCTACAACGACCCTTATTCTAACCATTACTTTTCTCACAATAGAACCTTCTACGTAGGTTTATTTACAAGCTAGATAATAATTATTCGGATTATTGATGTCCGCACTTTCACGCCTTGCACGCTCCTCACGAACCTTCAACTGCTATATCAAAAACATCAAAAACATATTAATACATTAATAATTTAACATTTTAACAATGCCTTATTCAATAATATACAACATGCCTCTCAGTTGACAAGCAACTGACCTCAGTTGATAAAATAATTCAACACTCTAACAATTATAATGCAGTGTTCAACATATTCCATATTACTGTTACAATCCAACAATGCATTGGCCAACATATTTCATGTTACAATCCAACAATGCATTGGCTATTCGATATTTCAATCCAACAATGCATTGGCCAACATATTTCATGTTACAATCCAACAATGCATTGGCTATTCGATATTTCAATCCAACAATGCATTGGCTATTCGATATTTCAATCCAACAATGCATTGGCTATTCGATATTTCAATCCAACAATGCATTGTTCAGCATATTCCATAAGGTATAACATGCCCCTCAGTTGAACAAGCAACTGACCTCAGGTGATAAAAGAATAAACATGGATGGCCAGTCACATGTTTCATCACTGAATAAAGAAAATAGGCATGTGCCATGTAAAAATACATGCATGGAAATGTTCATGGAGCTGTTACATTAATGTGTTTGTGTATGATATACAGGATTTAAGTCAAAATGTAATCCAAAAGTGATGACAAAAATGAATATCTGGATATGATAAAATAATAATTAATTTTCGAATCATGAATTTATACTTGAATGCATGTGCATATGAATTTTGTAAAAAATTCGGCAGCATAATGGCGTGATTTTGAAAAACGGAAAATTTCTGACAAACAATTTCCATGATACATAAAGAGACCAAAAGGGGATTACACACCCTGACATATGTATTTTTTTCTCCTTGCTAACCTGCAATAAAATACATACCTGTCCCTGCAATAAGAATTCATGTACCATACAAGACAAACCATGTTTAAACGATGCGTATATTCCATGTAGGATGCAAAACATGCATGTCCAAAATGTAAGTGGATGCAAAAAAGAAGATAACTATGCATATAAATTGACAAGAAACGTATCTGGATGGTTACAAAGTAATTTGCCGATGTGTGCAGGTGCTGAAGATGATCCACCCTTTATCAGAATAGCATGACAATATGCCTTCAAGAATCGAGGCTTCGAAAAGATGATTAGAAAAGGTTTGTTGATGATGAATGGGTAAAGTCCATATTCTTTTGATCTTGGAAGAGAAGCTCAAAAGATATGTTATAGCCACACTATAAAGAGATCGGAGATATCTTTCCATAGCAGTAAAACAAAATCTCAAAAATTAAAGGTAATATGCCGCTATAGACTAAATTCAATATGTAAATACATCACAATTATCAAACATGTAAGGTAAAGTGTAAAGGTAAGAATGAATCTTTAAACTCTTCTTGAAAAGCCTTCCAGGTGCGTGGACAATCTACACGACGAGAAAGATCATTCCACCATAACTACGCTCGTCCTACCAAATAATTAGTGGCAAACTCGATTTTCTGATTTTCTGAATATAACTCGTCGGAAAAGAAATCGTTGAATAGGGATAGCCATGATAAGACAAAGCGGCCATCTTTTTGTCCGTCGAATTGAAGCATAGCATAACGTCCGTGTATGGCTTGTTGAAGTGCTTGAAGTTCTTGGTTCATAATCTCTAACTCTTGTTCGAATGAAACTCCAGGTAAAGGTGAATTACTGTAATCCGCCATGGTGCTCTTGGATCCTTGCTGTGAACCTTGGTGTATTGAACCTTCTTGTTTGCAACCTTGGTGTCTCGATCCCGTGTTCTCAACCTTGCTTGGTATCTTGAACACTCAATCAAGTGCCACCCAAAGATTACCAAAGATTTCACACTTGCAAGCTAGCTCATTGGAAAGTTCGTTCCGAGAGCTTTCCAACGGTATATTACACGCCTCAATCCGACCTACGGATTGAAAGTTACACTTAATTCTTTGTTGGGTCTATCCTAGAAATCGCCGCGAGCGCCTTGCACAAGTACCAAAGAAAGAGAGAGAGAGACTTGAGTACAACTCCAAAAGATGGTGGAGTGGTCAAAGTACTTCCCTTGAAAGTAGGAGGTTGTGGGTTCAAATCCTCCTACCTTAGGGACTCTAAACCTCTCTATTACCACTCAAAAATTAAAATTGCCTCACGCGTAGCCAACGGTTGCCAAGGGAGCCTTGGGTGCCAATGTTGCCAATGTATTGCCTAAGTTATTGCCTAAGCTCTTTGCCTTGGTCGACGCCTTGGAGTAAGCCGAAGGAGAAGACGTAGGTTCTGGATCAGGATCAGAAATAGAAACTGAAACCGAAACCGGAACAGGAACCAGAGACGGAGACGAAAACGGAAACGGAGACGAAATCGGAATCGGAATCGCGAACAGAGAACAGAACCCTCTGTATTGACGCGTGCAGAGCTTTGATACCACTGTTGTCAGGATCTTACTCACGCGCATACAGAGATTACGGAACCTGAAAACACACAGAGAATAGACGCAAGAAGAGACGAGACACAACGCAGTATTGGGTGCAATCTCCCCCATGCACTCTGTTTCGACAGTCCACAGAGTGCATGTATTTATAGGACTTTTGATTACGTCAAAAATAGTGGTGACATGAGGGCGGCTTCGAAAAGAAGGCGTGAACTAAAAGTTGATAACTTTTACAGAAAGCCATTGCTTTCAATAACAGAAACTATGGTCTACAACGACCCTTATTCTAACCATTACTTTTCTAACAATAGAACCTTCTATGCAGGTTTATTTACAAGCTAAATAATAATTATTCGGATTATTGATGTCCACCCTTTCACGCCTTGCACGCTCCTCACGAACCTTCAGCTGCTATATCAAAAACATCAAAAACATATTAATACATTAATAATTTAACATTTTAACAATGCCTTATTCAATAATATACAACAGGCAACCACCAACTTGAAGGATTTAAAGAACTCATTAGTGAGCCCATCGGGTCCCGGGCTTTTACCTGAAGGGAGGGCATCAATGACCTCAATGATTTCGGCTTCAGAGATAGAGGCATGAAGCAGGGAGTGAAGGTTGAGAGGTATCATATGGGGGGAAACCCTAGATATGGCTGCCATACAGTTCCTTCTATGGTGGGAGAGGGGGTTCGAGGTCCCAGGAGTCTCGTGAAGTGCCCTTCAATGATCCCAAAATTATCTTCTTCCGTATTGCATACATTGCCATTTGCGTCTAGCAATAAGGGGATCGATTCTCTATTGTGTTTCCTTTTGAGGATACGGCACATCTCTTTGGTGGGTTTGTCGGCTTTGCCAGCCCACCACTCCTTGAAGAAAATTTGCAAATTTTTCCTTTGTATTTCTTCCTCGTATCTCAGCAGCGCTCTGATTTTTCGAAGTCCTTTCTGAGCTTGAGATTTTCCTTTGTTCACTTCCTCCTCGAGCCGCCAGAGTCTATGATATAGAGCTTATCTACGAGCCCGCCGCACAGTCTCGAGCATCTTCTTGGATCTAATCATGATCAGTCGTGACTTATCGACCGCACTTCTCCAGCACTTGGTTGGGGACAAGCTAGAGGCGAATGCCTCCTTCCACACATCAGAAATTTCTTGATGGACGGAGGGGAGAGAGAAGGAGGGCACACTGGCATGGAACCAAGGAGCCTTACGGATCTTGGGGGGGGGTTGGAAAGTGATGACGATCGGGTAGTGATCAGAGATGGTGAGGTCGGTGCGTTGCGAGAGGGAAGGGTGGCCCCACTGATGAGTAAAACTCTGAGAAATGTAGGATCTATCAAGTCTAGCTTTCCTCAGGTCCTCGCCCGCTTGGAGATTTGACCAAGAAAAGCCATTCGAGTCTTTGAATTCGACCAAATCCAAGTGTAGTTTGGTTTTATCCCACGTTTCTTTCTCCCGACTATCGATGATCCTACCCTTGCCCATCCATCTGTCCATAGGGTCCTCCACCATGTTGAAGTCACCACAAATAAGAACGTTGTGGGGGAGCGAGTCCAAGGAGGCCCAAGTGTTAAGTCTCTCTAACTCCCCATTAGGGGCGTACAAAAAAACTATAGTAAAACAAAAGGGAGCACCGAAAGAAACAGCAATCCATCGATGGCATTCATCTTCAATGGAATTCTCAAGCTTTTCAAACCAGAATTGATTAATACCGCAGGCTTTTGAGTGATCCCGCCACCCGGACTACTCTTGCATCAAGATAGGCAGCATCTCTTTCCTTTCTTTTGGATAACAATGGAGGCCTCACCGTATCTTGCTTAATAAGTTTACCAGGCTCGCTTATGTCACCATTTTCTATCTCTTGTGCTCATCATGATTGGGCTTACTCCCACATTGGAGAACACAAGCTCGCACTCAAAGAAGTTGAAGGTCAAGAATTTAGTTATTCACTTGAACAAGGTTTCTGAAGAACATGTAATGATATCACAGACAATAGGTCATATTTAGGCAACAATGGTGATGAGTTCATGAGTGAACACGAAGAAGTCACAGAATTCAGAAGGTTGACATTTGGCATCAAGGAATCAGACAAGCTGTCTTCTGTATATGTTTTTTTTTTTTTTAATGTAAAGGAAGTTCGGCAATAGCCTACTCTCTCGGACTTGAATTAAATTAAGAAACAAAGGTACAATAGAAGGGGACTAGTGCCCACGGGACCCCCCAAATCCCACAAAGCAGGGGAATCTTGGTTGATTCCTAGGTTGCATTACAAAGAAGGTTAATCACCCTCTCGTCGCCCTCATGCGGGACCCACTTGGGTTTGAGCTTGTTGTTGATCAAAAGGAGGACTTGATGGTGCCTGAAGGGTGGGGATTTCTTACTGTTGACAATCCTTTTGCCAAGGAGGAAGAGAGATTTTTCAATCGACCACTCCCTGGGGGGGTCGCCGAAGTTGAGAGCACACCGCTCCCGCCAGATTTTCCACAGGACTTCCCCTCTGATTGCGTTCCTGAGAGCCGCAGAGCATCCAATCGCTTCTCCCAAAAGGACTTGTTTCCAACTAAGCTATTTCTGAACTCTGATTTTCAGTCCAACCGTCTGCCAGATTCTGTAGGAGTTGGGGCAAGTAAGGAAGATGTGTGGGACATCTTCGATTGCACGGTGGCAGCGTTTGCACCACGGAGGGATCCCACAAATTTTGCTTGCCTTATGGTTAGTCCAAATTCCTCGATGAAGAATTTGCCATAAGAGGACAGACTTCTTAATCTCTATAAGTGGGTGCCAGATACTCATGAATTTCATGTCCCACCGAAGCCGCGTCCAAGACAGGCACCACTTCTTGTTGAGGCTGATCTGGAGGTCAGTCGTTTCTTTGATGTTCGGGATTTTGAGTAGGCTATTTCCATTGTGCCATATGAGACCACGCACGTTCGGAGCATCGTGTCCCATGAGAAGTCGAGTTTTGTGACGATCCCAAGCGAGGCATCTGCTTTGCAAGCAAGGTGTTCCATTCTTCGTAGGAGATGTTTATGCGAGGGTCGATATCCTCGTAGTTGATCCAACTATTGGAGTCATGTTTCCAGAGGTGTTTCCATTTTTTGAATCCTTTGTTCCATAACTTCTTGGAAATTTGAATGTTCCACGACTCCACACTCCGGATGCCATGTATCGGAAACCAGATAGAGTCGTTTTGTCTGATTCCGGCCGCCCACTTCCAGTCCTCACTAATTCTTGTGAAGCTTTTGACTTTATTCCAGCCCTTCCAAAGAGAGCATACGAGATTGGAGCCTTTCGGGAAGACAGGAATCGGGGAGAATAGCAGGGTCATGATGTCTAGGTTCTTCTAGTTCGGGGACCCCGTGAGGGCCAACTCATTTTTGTTTCTGAAGATCAGCTTGGCCCACGAGGCCTCCCTATTGCACCAAGCTTTAATCATCCATTTGGCTGCCAGTTTGTTAGCCATACACCCGATGTCCAGGATGCCAAGCCCCCCGCTCTCTCTAGGGCTGGTGCAGATGGCCCATTTGATTTTAGGCACCCCCCTTCTGTTATGATCACCCGTCCAGAGGAAGTTTCTGCAGATGCTATTCAGTTTGGACAGGCCTTGCTCATTCGATCTCCAGCATGAAAGGAAATAGATGGTAGACGAGAGGAGGAACGTGTTGATAACCATCGCTCGTCCAGCGAGGTTGATTTGCATGCCTCTCCAGTAATTGAGCTTGTTTTCAAGTTTGGCCAGCACCCAGTTCCATCGCTGCTCCATAGAGACACCAAACCCCAAGGGGATTCCAAGCAGCCGAAAGACTTGGCCCTGCGGAATGATTTGACAGCCATGATCAATGAGAAGGCCAGGTTGATGTCCCACAATGGCCCTAAAGGCGGTCTTATTGTGGTTGATTTTGGATCCAGAGGCCACACAAAAGGTATCAAGGCACCTCTAGAAAGTCTCCAGGCTGGTATTATCATTGTGAACGAACGCGTTCATATCATCGGCAAAGAGTCTCATGATGATTTGACTGTGGTCGTGAGGTAGCTGGAGGCCTTTGATAGTGCCAACCTCCACATGATGAGCCACAAGTCTGCTCAGCCCCTCAGTGGCAATGGCAAAGAGAAGGGGGGCAAGAGGGCATCCTTGCCTAATAGATCTTTTAAGATGGATCGCCTTCGAAAGTTTGTCGTTAACGTTAATTTGGGTCGTTGCGTTGCCGAGAAGGGTCGCGATCATCTTGGTGAATTTCTGACTACATCCGAGGTCTTGGAGCGACTGCAGAATATAGTCCCATTCTAGCCTATCGTAGGCTTTGTCAAAGTCGATCTTGAGGAAGACCATATCTTGATTAGACTCATTTGCAAATTGAATACCTTCCCAAATATCCACAATGGTTTCCAGGATGGACCTGCCTTTGATGAAACCTTTTTGGTCCTCACTAAGCCAAGATCTCAGGTGGCACGCAAGTCTGTTGGCAATGACTTTGGCGACGATCTTGTAACCTGTTTGGAGCATCGTAATTGGCCGCCAGTTCTCGATTCTGTTTTTTTCCCCCTTCTTGTGAATCAGCTTGATAATTCCATTATTTATACAAGAAGGAAGAGCACCAAATTTTAGCGCTTCTTGCCAAACCATCCGAAGAGGGGTGGCAACCACCAGCTTGAAGGATTTAAAAAACTCGTTAGTGAGACCGTCGGGTCCCGGGCTTTTACCGAGAGGGAGGGCATCAATGACCTCGATGATTTCTGATTCTGAGATCAGGGCATGAAGCAGGGAGTGGAGGTTGGGCGGTATTCTCCGGGGGGAAACCCTAGAAATGGAAGCCATGCAGTCCCTTCTGTGATGGGAGAGGGGGTTCGAGGTTCCCAGGAGTCTCGTGAAGTGCCCTTCGATGATGCCAACATTATCTTCTTCCGACTTGCATACATTGCCATGTGGGTCTCGCAGTAGGGGAATCGTCTCTCTGTTGTGTTTCCTTTTAAGGATACTGCACATCTCCTTGGTGGGTTTATCGGCTTTTCTAGCCCACCACTCCTTGAAGAAGATTTGCAAGTTTTTCCTTTGTATTTCTTCCTCGTATCTCAACGCCGCTCTGATTTTTCGGAGACCTTTCTGGGCTTGGTGTTTTCCTTTGTTTACTTCCTCCTCGAGTCGCCAGAGTCTGTGGTAAAGCGCTTCCCTACGAGCCCGCCGCACTGTCTCGAGCGTCTTCTTAGTTCTGATCATGATCTTGCGAGACTTGTCGACCGCGCTTCTCCAGCACTTGGCTGGGGCCAAGCCAGAGGCAAACGCCACCTTCCACACATCGGCAATCTCTTGATGGACGGAGGGGAGAGAGAAGGTGGAAACGTTGGCATGGAACCACGGAGCCTTGTGGGTCCAGTTGGAAGGTTGAAAAGTGATAACGATCGGGTAGTGATCAGAGATGGTGAGGTCTGTACGTTGCGTGATGGAAGGGTGGCCCCACCGATGAGTAAAACTCTGAGAGATGTAGCATCTATCAAGTCTAGCCTTCCTCAGATCCTCGCCCGCTTGGAGATTCGACCAGGAAAAGCCATTCGAGTCTTTGAATTCGACCAGATCCAAGTGGAGTTTGGTCATGTCCCACGTTTCTTTCTCCCGACTGTCGATGACCCTGCCCTTGCCCATCCATCTGTCCAAAGGGTCCTCCACCATGTTGAAGTCTCCACATATAAGCACATTGTGGGGAAGCGAGTCAAGAGAAGCCCAAGTGTTCAGCCTCTCCAAATCCCCGTTAGGGGCGTACAATGAAACCATAGTAACACAGAGGGGAGCACCAAAAGAAACCGCGATCCAGCGGTGATTTACATCTTCAATGGAGTTCTCAAGCTTTTCAAGCCAGGGTTGTTTAACACCGATAGCCGTTCCACCGGATCCCTGCTGGTGCTTTGTTGGGATCCACTCATGGGCCGAGGAAACCTGCCTGAGCCGTTTCAGAAGGTCTTCTCTGTCAATTTTACTCTCTTGAATGCATATAATGTGTGGTTTTAAGCTAATGTCGCGGAGCCATTGACCAATGATGGCCGCTCTTGAGGGGTCGGTTAGCCCCCTAGCATTTAGCGAAATGACAATCATTTTTGTGTTGATCCCTCTTTGCGGGAGGGAGCCTTGTCCTTTCTTCTCTTGGCTTCATCTTTCTTTTTCGCTGGGATCTGATCCCGACTTAGAAATCGGTTCTTATGGGGGCTTTTCCAGGGTAACTCCAAAGGCTGTTTCCCTTTGCGGGATGCCCCCCGCTGAGGAGAATTGGGCCCCGTGCTCGGCATCGTTTCCGGGATCGTCGATCCAATGATGGAACTTTCACTATCCATGTTGTCTTCATTATTAGTAGTGAAACCATCTTCTTTGCTTGTAGTGTAGCCCTCCTGGGGGGTTTCTTTGTTGTCAGGGATCTCTAGGGCTTCGTCGTAGTTGTCTACCTCAGGTGGCTTCCCACCTGGGTAGTCGAGCTCGTTGATCTCCTTTCCAAGATTGCAGTACAAATTGCTGTGTGGGGTAATTGGCAGGTTGTTCCTCTCACCGTTGGCCCTCGGACTTCTTTTCCTTCTTCTTCTAACTTCAGTAAAGCCATCGGCATCAGCCTGTGGATTGAGGAGGCCCTTGCCTTCCCCTTCCTTGGACAAGTGGGTCAAATCGTCAAAGTTGCCTTGAGCAGTTTTGGAGGCTTCTTGAAATCGCTTGTTTTTTTGCCTGAGAGGGCAGTCTTTGATCCTGTGACCTTGCTGGCCACAATGAAAGCACGCGTTGGGGAGGTTTTTGTAGGTGATATCCTGCTCCCAAACATCTCCTTCGCCCATGTCCACTTTGATCGTTGATGGAAGCGGCGAACCGAGGTCGGCCTCGACGCAGATTTGTGGGTGCCATCTAGCATTGAACGAGTGTCTTGCACCCTCATAGATGAGACCACCAATGTCCTCTCGTGAAGCCAACGGCTTGCCGATAGGAGAGACTATGTCCCACACGAAGTTGTACAAGAAGTATGGGAGGTTAGGGAGCTCAACCCAAAGAGGGTACCGAAGTGATTTCGATTTGTCGGGGGTAAAGTCCGGGGACCATCTGAATAAGCACAGGGTCATCCGACCGAGCTGCCAGGTGCCAACGCTTAGGGCTTGGAAAGCCATCTCTTCATTTTCAAAAACTAGCAGCATGTGGTTTGCTGGTAAGAACTGACATTTGCTGACAATTAGTCCTCGAGGGAACCACTCTTTTCGAAGCCACTGTCGCACGATTTCGAGCGGGGGCCTAGGGCCAAACACTTGGCCGACGAGGCAAACTTTCTTGAGCTCCTCCTGGGCAGACAGAACTGCGGGTCTACTGAGGGACACGATGGGGGATTCAACACTTTCGGATGCCCCGGGGGCGGCACATGACCCCCCTTCCAGCAGGGCGGCCAGAGTGCCGGTCTCCCCAAGGGGGGGGGCCCGATTACTTTTCACGAGAGAGGACGAAGCCACATCCATGGCCGAACGAACTTGCACCGCCTTTATTTTCAAAGCCCAGCGGCGAGACCCTCCAACATAGCGAGAGAGCTGACCAAAGACAAGGAAAACTCCCCCCACCGATCACATCGCATCCAAGAACTCCGATTTTCTACTTTCTTTTTTTTTTTCTATTTTCCTTTTTCTTTTTCTTCTTTTTTCTTCTTCTTTTTCTCTCTCTTTTTTCTTCTTTTTTCTTCTTCTTTCTTCTTCTTTTTTTTTCTTTTTTCTTTTCCTCTTCTCTCTCTTTTTTTTTCTTTTTTCTTTTTCTCTTTTTTTTTCTTTTTTTCTTTTCTTTTCTTCTCTTTTTTTTCTTCTTTTTTCTAAGAAACTTCTCTAGCTTTAGGCGACCGGTCCCACTGTCCTCAGCCGCCGCCGTCCGCTGCCTTGACACCCGCCGCAGCCCTGGGAAAGCGTCAGAACGCACGCGCCAGAGCTGCAAACCTTTAAACCTCCTAACAAGAAAAGTCGGCGCCTAGTTCTCCGCCTAGTTCTCTGTCCATCGGGCAGTTCGTTGTCGATCGCGGCGACGGATAGACCCGAGTGTAGTCCACCAGTCAGTCGCTAGCACCTGGCAGAAACGGACTAGCCCGGTTGGCCGTCAGTCGCGATGGATAGCGGACCAGGTTCTGGTTGAGCGTCGATCGCGACGGACACTCTGGTTGGGTGTCGATCGCGGAAAGTTGTCAGTCGCGACGTACAGCTGGAGCTCACGATCGACAACTCACTACACCGTCGTCTGCTTCCGACGCCCACCTCCAGCGCTCCTTCGCCTCCAGCTCCAGCAAGCAGCACCAGCTCCGTCCAGCGCCGCCCTCCGTCACCGCAACTCCAGCCCGTCCTTCGCAGCTCTCCGTCACCTTAATTCCGACGCCTCCAGCAAGCAGCACCAGCTCCGTCCAGCGTCGCCCTCCGTCACCGCAACTCCAGCATCATCCTCGCTAGCATCATCCGATCTTTCAAAATCATTTCTTGTAGTCATTTCGAGGTTTCATCATAGAGCCTGGCACTCTAACAAAAATTTTGTCTTCTGTATATGTTGCTAAATTTGAGGAGATGACAATGAAGTCTTGCTTTTGATTTAATATGACTGAAATAAAAACTTGATGTAGAATAAGCGTGGAGAGGTTCGCATCAATTCAAAGCTTCCTCTGCCATTGCTTGTACCCTCTTCACATCAAGCTGAAAGTTTCTCCCGGCTGCTGGATAAAGTACCATCATGGAGTAAATTGTTGTGTCGGCTTGACATCGTCACTGCTTTCTTTGCACTCTCCTCGGTGGCTCATGCTCAGCAGGATAGTCCTCATTTATGCTTTCTTTGCGTTCTCCTCGGTGGCTCATGCTCAGCAGCATAGTCATCATTTATAGTAGCATCAACTCATAACAACATAGAACGCGGAATAAATCTTTAAGTCATCGGGTTCACCAAAATCTTCAAGTCGTCGGCTAACAAACTTGCAGCAAAATGGATGATTAAGGCATGGTGCAATGGGGAGGCCTCGTGGGACAAGTTGATCTTCAAAAACAAGAATGTGTTGACTTTTGTGGGACCCCCAAATTGGAAGAATCTTGACATTCTAATCTTTTTGTTTTCCATGATCCCCGTTTTCTCAAAAGGCTCGAATCTTGTGTGCTCCCTATGGAAGTCAAAAGCTTCATAAGAATCAATGAAGATTGGAAGTGGGCAGCAAGTATCAGAGAGAATGACTATATCTTGTTTCCGATCCATGGCATCCAGAACATGAAATCTTGGAACATTCAAAACACCAAGAGGCTATGGAACAAAGGCTTAAAAAATTGGAAACATCTCTAGAAACAAAACACCAACCAGTGGATCAACTTCAAGGATATTGACACTAGCGCCAACATTACCTATGAAGAATGGAACTCTTTACAAAGTAGAGGTCTTGCTTGGGACCACATTAATTTCCATCTTCTCATGGGGCATGACCCACCATGGATGCTTGGTCTCAGATGGCACAATGGTAATTGCCTAACCAAAATCCTGAACATCAAAGAAAACATTGATTATTAGGTCAACCTCAACAAGAAGTGTCTGGCATGGACGCGGCTATGGTGGGATATGAAGTTCATGGCTATCTAGCACCCTCTCATAGAAATAAAATAGTCTGTCCTCTTATGGCAAATCCTTCATCAGAAAATCTGGACCAACCTAAAGGTTAGCAAAATTTGTGGGGTGCCTCCCTCGTGCAAGTGTTGGTATCGGTCCATTGAGGAGGTTTCTCACATCTTCTTTACTTGTCCCAACTCCAATAGACTCTAGCAGATTGTCGCAAACAAAATTAGACTTCAGAAACATATCAGTTGGAAACAAGCTCTACTGGGAGAAGCGATCAGCTGCTCAGCCCCTCTTTGGAATGCCATTACAGGGGATTTCCTTTGGAAGATGTGGTGGGAAAGATGTGCTTATAACTTTGGCGACTCCCCCAAAGAGTGGGTGATTGAGAAATCGTTGTTCCTCCTCAGCAAAACAATCGTAAATTGTAAGAAATCCCCCCCCCCCCCCCCCCCCCCTTCAGGCATCATCAAGTGCTCCTTCTGATCAACAACAAGCTTAAACCCAAGTGGGCCCCGCATGAGGGTGATGACAGGGTGATTAACCATCTTTGTGATGTCATGTAAACTCTATAAAATTTACCCCTACTCTGTGGAATGTGGGGGTCCTATGGGCACTAGTCCCCTTCACTTGTACTTTTCTTTTCCTTTTAATTAATACAAGTTCCGGAGAGTAGCTAAGGCCGAACTTGTTTTATTTAAAAATAAAAATAAAAACCTTTAAAAATACGGAGGATGGCGCACAATCAAAGAAGCAAAACTTTCGATATTTTATTCTATGACGAGAAGCAAGATCCTTTCAGGTGCTTCTCTAATTTCTATGCTGCTCAAGGTGCTTCTCTAATTTCTATGTTGCTCAGATATTCGTGGATGGAAACAAATGGGCTATGAATGACCATTAGTACTAGGCCATGAAGTGCTCTGATACCACTTGAAGTGGATAAGCGTAGGAGGTAGCCACGAGGAAGCATTTGAAGTGGATAAGCGTAGGAGGTAGCCACGAGGAAGCATAGAAATGAAGAAGAATATGTATAGAGATACAAAACATTGAATGCATCTTGTAATTTTCATTGATTAAATGTAGTTATATACACGCGTGCATGCCGTTAGGCATTCAATTCAGTCAAGAGAGGATCGTGGTTTCACATGGCTTGCTGACAAAAGTTCGCTGACAAAAGGGAATATGACAAGATCAGATGGATATTGACAAAGTTGGTTGAAAAATGATTCTTCCAAGATTGTGAGAATACATTATTCATTACGAAGATTCCTTATCAATCTATTTTCGATAGTCTCGTGCACTTTACGGTAGCCATTAGAATATAAATTGAAATTGTACTTAAATTTCTGAGTAGATATATGCATTATCCTGACAAGAATCTTTGGGAAGTAGTCAAAATCATTGTTAGGTTTTTTGGGGCACTAAGGGTAAGTGTATATGCTTGGGTAGAGGTGATTCTCCACTTTTGAATACATAGAATGTTAGTAAGCTAGTTGTGTAGATAGAGAAAGTTTACTTCAAGCTACATTTCTCACTTCACATATGGTTCCATTTCTTGTAGTTTTCATCTTCAAGATTGTAAAACTAGTTCTACTTGATAAGCATAGTATGTTATAGAAGATGATGCATGTAAAGAAATGTTTTGACTTTATAGATTTGCATGTGATATGGGTATACATCAATATCTACATCGTTTACTCAGTCACGGTCAAAGTGCTACTAAAGAGGCTAAAAATATGGTCTATCATGCAAATGACAAGTGCACTGAGGAATCTATTGAATATTTATAAGCCATTATGTGCCTTTTATTTGAGAAAATCTACACTCAAGAGAATGCAACAGATGCTTTGTCTAAGTACCTACCAAAGGTTAACTTCAAACACTGTTTTCACTTGATGGGTATAATTCGAATGTTGTTTTCAATGCAATCGGTCGGTAATACATCATGTGACATGCCCATTGATTGGTAGTTATAAGGACATTTTTACTATTAGTGTGTATATGAAAGTTCAAATGGTTGCCAGACAATATATTTTCACTTGGACAACACAGTATACTTGGAGTATTTATTGGGAAACGAGCATATGTTTCATTAGTTTTTTCGCTTAATTGCACATTCTGGGTGTATATATGTATAGGTACAATCGGCATGTATTTGAAACTTACATTACAATATGAGGAGTGGATGAGCTCTCCTTTAGCTTCTTTATAGGAATCATTTTGCATTGAAAAGTTCATGCAACAAAATTATGGAAAAAGCTTAAAATAGAATGCAGCTGATATACACAAGAAACTTCATATACTGATTGTTTTCTAGTGTTTTTATTTGCACAAGTAAACCGAAATCTTGTGTGACTCATAGATTTTTCCATCTATCAAGATTTAGTCCACTCATATTGCGTGACACATTGCATCAACCCCATGTGAAATCGATTTCATCTTCTGACTCTCACTGCTACGACAGAGTGACTAAATCCACCTTTCCACCCCATAGGCATGGGGCAAGATATAGGCCAAGCCATATGAATGAAATAGCATCATCAAATCATGGCCTCAATCACCCGATGAAGGTAGTTTCACTTGCCTATTGGCCCATCACAATACACCTCCAGAACGTCTCCAGACACCCAACTATCAATTCCAAAGCTAATAAAATCTATGGGGCCCCTCACTAGTTTAAGCATTGCACTCGAGGTAGAGAGGACCTTGGCAATCTCTTCTTCTTGTGCCCTAGAAACTACCCCATTTGGCAATTTCTCTCATGCATTTTGAGGTTAAAAGGAAAATCAGCTCGAAACAAGTGTTACTTGAAGCTATTGGCTGCTCTGTTGCTTTATAAAATGCCATTAGAGGAGAAGCACTCTCGAACATATGGAAAGAAAGATTTACCATCAACTTTAATCCCATGCAAGAGAGTGGTTGATTGAAAACTTCCTTTGCCTATTAGGTACAAGAATATGTAACTAAAAAAAATCTCCACCTTTTAGACACCATAGAATGATTTTCTTTGAAAAACCAAGATTGAAAGTAAGTGGTTCATTCATGAGGAAGACAAAAAAATCATTAAACTTCTTGCTAACTCTCTTTAACATGTGTATCACCCATTGAATATTAGGTATCCTATCAATTTTGAACTGTCATAGCCCAAGGGCACTAAGCCCTTTCACTGCATATTTCTTCTTTTATTATTTCAAGCATGGGAGAATAGGCGTTGGAGGAACTTCTTTTTGATAAAAAATATTAACAAAACCTATTCCATCATTTTTTTAGTAATGGTAATACGAACTATTTACTAAATTGTAAAGAAACATTTTTAAGAAGTAGAAAAGACTTCAACGTGGGCATGGTCCCTATGGATTATGCGTACATTCCAACAAGATAGACACAAAACTAGAAGACCATAAAATCTTAAAAGTTTCCGGCCTTGGGATACAACGGACCCCTCTTTATAAAAGATAGAGACAACAGTTTGTCACCATTAACTAGTGTCTATGTTGTACGTTTGGCTTTTGGAGGATCAAATAGCGAACCACTCTCTTAATGACTCATATTGAATAAGAATGACGTTTCTAGATGGAAAGGACATGAAGGGACATAACATGACGTTTCTAGAGAGAAAGGACATGCCTTCTACTTGTAGTGAGAAAAACATTCCAACATATGAGGACATTCTCTCTCTGCAGACCTTTTTTTTCCTTTGCCATCTCTAGAAGAAAATGCGATATCGTAAAGATCCACTGATCTACTGCTCCGAGAGAAACAAAGAAAGATTCAAGGCTAAAAGTTATTCTAAAAGATGAAAGGCCGAGCTTCCCCTTACCTCGTCCCTTTCATAAAGATACAGAATACAGAGACAGAGAATAAAGATATAAAACATAGCCTACTCTCCCGGACTTGAATTAGCCGAACTTCCTTTATATTAAAAAAAAATAAAGATATAAAACATGAATTTAGCATGTAGTAATGGAGACAAACCTTTGGAATGACAAGACGAAGAGAGAGAAAGAGAGGGGAGAATAAGTAGAGAAAGGGAGGGAATTAGTAGGCATTGTCTTACGAAATTATCTCTTAGAATTCGAACACGAAGGGGGAGAGAGAGAGAGAAGACCTGGTATTGCATCTAAACCATCAGTACTTGGGCATTGAGTTTATACAAGTTGATGGTTGAATTATTTTGTATCAAATGAAATACAGTGGCATGCTATTTAAATTTTCTAACCTTGATGATGCTTATTTCCATTCCCTTCGAAAGGGGTTTACGATTGCGTTCATGATGTCGGAGATGCATTTAATGTTAGCATTATAAAATAAGGTGTTGCTCTTATTTATGTATACATCAGTCGACTTCATATTTGGTTTATTGTCCCTCATATGAGCTAATTGTTTCATAACCCAAGAGCTCAGCCTTCAAAAGTATTTAAGTGTACCTTTTGCTACATACCTTGTAATTGAAAGGTTTGGCTTTTCCATTTCATGCTTTTGTTTTACTAGTACTAGGCTTCATATCATGACATTCTTGTGACCATAAATGGTTTGTTTTTTAATGCATGATAGCCCACACATATCTTGGTTGAGCAACAAGCAACCCCATGTAGCCATTTCTAGACCCTGGGTTGGATATATGGTTCCTTTCGTAGTTATTGTTGACTTTCTTTGGTTGAGGTGCCTTATGAATGACAGATGTTTTTTTTTTTGGAGAAACCAGACAGTATGTTAATGATGGTTTGTCACTTTGTACAAGGGCAAGAAATCCCCAATCAAGTTAGAGAAAGATCAGTCAGGGGCCAAGGTTCCCCACTCAGAGGACTAATACAAAGGCATGAAAATGCTCCAACAAAAAGTGCCAAGACAACTTATACACATAACACGATCATTTCGAGTTTATAAGACGGGTACAACTTCGGAGGAGTGCTACTTAAATGACTAGTTAGTGAGAAGTCCTCATCAGGAGGAGAGGACATAGTCTCCAAACTCTAAAGGCTAATTCTCTTAAGCCCTTGAAAGAAGGAGTAGTACGACTTCTTTGATAGCTTCTTATTGAAGTAGGCCTCGTTCCTGCTTTTCCAAATGCTCCACAGAATGAAATCAAATCTTGTGCAAACTCCCAATACAGCTTCTTTATAGTTCAAGGAAACATTGTACTTCTGACACAAGGGTGAGAGGGCCTTCTGTTGGCATCATATGGGGAGAAGCAAGTACGGCATACATGCAGATCTAGCACTAAGGCAACCCATTAAATTTTTCCAAACCTTACATCATTTTAAAAGTGATTCTCATCACTAAAAACCCTTGTAATTATCGTTTCACCTTTTTGTAGCTCCATTTTGTACAAGCCAAGGATTCATCAAGCTTGAGGAGCCTTAGAAGTAGTTGCCTGTCAATTTTCATATTTTTTAGATCTCGTTTGAGCCCTCGAATAAGCCCTCGAACCTAATTTTTAACTAGGCTGAACACTAGGTGTGGACAGGGCCAAAGCTAGTCAAAAACTATAAATAGAGCTAGAGAGCTCATTGTCGGGCTAGCTTCTTGTAGTTTTGAGCTTGTATGAGAACTTGGTTATAATAGAAGTGATTCCATTGTCTTACTCTCTTTGTTCTTGCCGTGTGTGCGCGTGTGTGTATGTGTGTGCATGTTTGTGTGCTTCTCACTCACACATTTGTGCCTTCACTTGCTCGAGGTCTTCATACCATCCTCATGTCTTCTCGGATTGACATTAAAGGAGGTGCTACTCATCACTGAGCTACACCAAATTTTGGCGCCGTTGCCGAGGATTCGAGCTTTGAGGACGAGCGTGTGATGGTAAGACGTAGAGAGGACGCATTGGAATGGTAAGTAGTAGGTAAATTTCTAATTTTTCTCCATCTCCATCTCCATCTTCATCTCCATCCTCATCTCCTTCTCCACCTTATATTCCCACTTCCAAATCATTTCCCTCATTTGCTTTGTGTGAGTCTGAGAGAGAGCGGGTGTGTGTTCTTGTTTGTGTGTGTTTTTGCATGTTTATTGCAGGTTTCCGCTTCATCATCATCTCCAGCAAGCTCAGCAGGTACGGATTCTGTCTGCGCAAACTCCGAGGCGTCGAGCTCGAGCTATCGTGACACACCAAAAAGTTGCACCAATCACGATTCTGAGTGCACCACGACACTACGCAGCCCTAGAGCTCCTAGGATCACTAGACAGAACAGAAAAATTCACCATATCCCGACCTATCGTGACACCTCGAGGTATCGCGACACTCCCAGGTATCGCGACACCTCGACCTATCGCGACACTCCCAGGTATCGCGACACTCCCAGGTATCGCGACACTCCCAGGTATCGCGACACTCCCAAGTATCGCGACACCTCGACCTATCGCGACACTCCCAGGTATCGCGATACTCCCAAGTATCGCGACACCTCGACCTATTGCGACACTCCCAGGTATCGCGACACCTCGACCTATCACGACATTCCCAGGTATCGCGACACTTCCAAGTATCGCGACACCTCGACCTATCGCGACACTCCCAAGTATCGCGACACCTCGACCTATCGGGACACCTCGACCCGACCTATCGCGATACATGGGCTTAACGCATAAAATTTTAGAGTGAATTAATTGAGTGAATTGAGGTATATTTGGGCTTAATTTTGGACACATTGGGATAACATTAGAGCCTTAGGAGTGGGCAAAAGACCTAGAAACCAGGGAGGAATTTCCTGAACCTTGAGAGCCTGTTTTGACCCCTAAGTGCCTGAATGGTCATAACTTCACCATACGAACTCCGATTGATGAGATTTTGGTCTCGTTGGAAAGCTTGTTTTAGAACATGTATTTTTTAAGTTGGCCATTCGGTAGAATTAGGTGGTCATAAGATTTTGGGGGTACAGTGAGTTACTCCAAGGGGGTCCTGTAATTGCTGATGTGTGTCAGTCAATCCATTGTGGTAAAGGAGCTATGTTAACTTGAGAACTTTTGCACGAACATTGTGTGCAAGCAAGGCATTCCAAGGCAAGCTAGCAAGGGTGTGTACCAAGCTTGAGAGAAGGCTTCCTGGGCTTGTGCAGTAGTCTGAGCAACCAGAGGATTGAGGTTGGAAGTTCTCTCAACCCTCTTTTGTCAATTCCTAGCCTAGGCTAAGTACGACTTAGGTGTGGTAGTTAATTAGGGCAACGTTAGGCACGAATCAAGTCCAAGAGAACTAATCAACTAAGTGCAAGCATTAAGTAAGTCTTAAGTGCGAAAACCCTAAGGGACAAAAGTAAACTTGAATCGATCACTTATCAAGTGCGAACTTCACTGAAATATTCCTGACGACGTGATCTTGAACAAGTGCTTAACATATTAATCAACTAAAAAGAAAAAAGTGATTGGTACAAATTCACCTGCAACGAGGGTGTACTTGGGACCAAGGGGGTAGATAAACCAGGCATATGAACCTCAGGTCAGGCAGACACTTAGGCTAAGACAGACAAAGCCTCAGATCTTCCGAAGCTAGTGTCAATCACACTGCTAGGTCTTGGGCCCAGCAGTTGAGTGATTACCCATACACTCCCGGATCACAAACAAGTGATTCTGAGATGTCCTATAACATGGAGAGACCTGTAGGTAGTTCAGGGGTGGCTTATCTAGAAAAGCCAAAAGGACCTTACAAGACTCAATTGGAATACATCAGGACTAATCGTCTAGGTGCTCGCATCTACGAAGACGGCCTGAGAAGATCTGTGGTCCAGATTAAGAACCCCGATCAACCCCATGGACTAGAACACCCGGTAGTCAAGTTTGAGAATGGAGTATACCTAGATAAAGAGGGGACTATATATGTAGTCACCACTCTTCCTGATAGAACAGATGAGTTTGGAAATGTGATTGCGGAGACCGACATGGGTGATATAGAACAACGGAATTTAGAGAGAGAGCCAAGAACTCCCCGTGGTAAATCCGTCTTGACCAGAATCATGACTCTAGAGTGGATTCCACAGGATAATAAAAACATAGATTTGCTTTTAAACCAAGAAACTAATGAGGCTTTTTGGAGGTATAAACTTGCCCAGCCTTAGGAAGTAAGTCCTCTCACAATCTATGAGTTTAAAGACCCTGATAGCCCAGGCAAAGTAACCTACCTAGACAATACATCAGAGAGGATCTACGTAGTCACCGAGCATGGCAGACATGCCTACACATGGAAGGGTGAATTTGTTTTTCCCAACCACGGTCCAATATGTCCTACAGTCACCAAGGAGTTGGCACCTCCCAGGCTCATGGAGCTCAAGGAGATAGAAGTAGAGATAGACCTGAAGTAAGCTTTGCCAACCCCCAAGGAAGAGAAAGAAGGAGAGCATGGACGAAAGAGAAGAAACCGAGAGATTTAGAGACCCAAGGAACCAAAGAAATGCTGATGATTTTCCCTTGCCAAGGCCGAGAGAACACACTAGGACCCTGAGGCAAACTCAACTGGTGAAGTCCATGAAGAATTACTTCGATGGCACTAGAGACCCTTATGACCATGTGGCATAATTTAGGCAAGTCTTGAAAGCTGAACAGGTAGAGGACCTATTCACACAATATAATGCTTTTGGTCTAACCCTTAAGAACACTGCCCTTACGTGGTTTCAACCACTGAACGAGAGGCATTTCAGAAACATAGACCAGCTCCTAGAGGCATTTATCATTGCGTTTTCTAAGAGTGGCATGAGGCACAACACTTCCTCACTAATTCATAGCTTCAAGCAAACACCTCAAGAGATGGTCAGACTAGCAGGAAGACGGTTTAGGCAATACCTAGAGAGGTGCCCGATGCCTGAGTTACCCACACCAGCCAAGCAAGTGGCTTTGTTCTTAGATGGCTTGTTGAGCACCAAGCTTAGGTCATATGTGTATTTGAAGGACCCCAGAACTATAGAAGAATACGTGCACATGTGCATAGACATTGAGGATAATCTAGGCGAGGAGTTAGAGCTATCAAAAACCTATAAGCATTCAGATAGCTCTAGTAGTCTCACATCTGGTCAGTCCACATCCATTGAGGAACTTGCAGAGAAGGTAGCTCAAAAACTAGGTGTCTCTAGCAAACAAATTCCAAGCTTTGTCCTAGTTAAGCGGTGCTACACTTGTGGAGGTGACCATATGGCAAATGTATGTCCCATTATGGCCCAACCCCAAGTGAATCCTTGTAGCCAGTACTGCACCATAGAGCGAAGGTACACCAACCACACTACACAGGACTGTCCATATAACAAACAAACTGTTAGGCAAAATTACCCTCAGCCATATCCACAACAGGGTAGATACCAGAATCAGTACCCACCACAACAATACAACAGACCACAGCAACCTTATCAGCCACCTTATCAAGGGTAGCAGAGACCTCAACCAGTCCTAGTGCAGCAACCCCCTGCTCCAACCAATGTAATCCCAGTGAAATATGCATCTGTTGAAGAAAATCCGAACAGACCCATAGTCCCAGTCACCCCATTGCTATCAGACAGTGATCCAAGTGACCATAGTTTTGACTCCACACATATTGATAGCCCACAGGCTTACTACATGCAGTCACCTAAGCATAACGAGTCATACTATTATGAGGACCCAAGTGAAAATAGTGGGGAGCCTGAGTATGCTAATGTCATGTACACAAACCCCAACTCTAGACCTCAACCTAGGCAAACACGACCCCCATTTCCTAGAGGACCATGCTTCAGATGTCAGGGAGATCACCTTATACGTGATTGTCCACTGCCTGCCCCTACACAACCCCAACCAGTGACAATTCAGGGTTTCTTTCAAGACTGCGGAAAAGAGCATCTCCTACGAGATTGCCCAAAGAACCCTAATAACATGCCTAAAATCACTCCTATCAACGTCATTGGGTTAGTGGTAGACTCTGCGGGAAGTATAACTTCCACAACCCCAGTGCATGTGGTCACTAGAGCCCAAGCCTTGCAGCAAACTCAAGGAGTAGGGCAGGAAAAGAGTTCTGAGGGTAGTGAGATAGAGAGTATAACCAAGAAAAGGACAAGAGCATGGAGAGATAGCCGGGAGAGAATGAAAAGACAATGGTCACAGAAAATGAGCGAACTTGAAGAAAGCTTGAGAGAAACCAAAGCAAAGATAAGTGAACTCGCATCTCAAAACCACTCTCACACCACCCCTCCACCACCTTTCCCTTTACCCACTAATCCATCTTCTTCCATTCCCCAACCTTTCAATACACCACCCTTAACCCACCCACCACCCAAAGTAGGATCAGTCCTACCCGATCCCACTCCTGAAGATCTAGATATGATGCTTAAAGAATATCAGGCCAGAATCCAAGAAGGGCCCAATGTAACAGATCATGAGAAATGTTACCCTAGAGCCGATCTAGAGATAGAGCGAACAAAGCTTTGTGCTAAAATGGTCGAATTGGCGCAAGCCATGTTTGAAGCCAGTCGCTTGTTCAATGGCTCTAACCCCATCAGAACACCATTGCACTTTGATGGTCTATTGGATAGATTGGAGAGGTTACTTGCAAAGTCTGGAAAAGGAGCCACCTCCCCGGCTAAGGACAGGGCAAGTGGTAGAATAAGCATTCCTCCCCAGGGAGCTTATGTGCCTAACTCCACTGAACCAGACACCTCTTCTTCTATGAATAGGTATTCACCAGAGTTCCTGAGAGAGATTCAAGAAGAGAAGTGGGCAAAGGAGAGTGAATTCCCTCCTCCCATTGAACTTGTGGATGACGCACATGATCAGTTCCCACAGGACATCCCTTCTATTTATGAAGAATAGGAAAGTGCCCACTCTCATGAGAGGTTAGACTTTGATTCTAATTCCTTGCAAGAGTTACCACATTTCACAGGCCCATGGGAAACCAAGTCTACTTGCCTAAGAGCACCCACAGTCATGATAAGAAACGAAGATTCAATCATACCTAGGAATACAGAGGTAGTAAAGAACACTAAAGTGCAGTGCAATCTCACTTTAGAAGAGCTACTCAAAGTTAAGCCAGAAGTGTGGAAACACGTACCCAAACAAGTGCCAGACATAGCGAAATCGCGTTCCTAGGTAGGTTCTCATAGAACAGTGCCTGAAATACCATTGGATAAGATAGGAGACATGAGTGAAGGAGAAGAAGGAAATACCTATCTCCTAGTTACCCATCAGGGATACACAACCAAGGCAATTTTGGACTCAGGTGCAAGAGTTGCAACTGCTATAACTTCCCTATGGAAGCATTGGGGCAAGCCAACGCTCCGACCGACGAGAATGAAATTGCAAATGGCTGATGGCCATATTGAGAGGCTCTTGGGATTGCTAGAAGGCATAACTCTCACTACATGTGGTGTTGAGTTTGAACATACTTTTGCTATATGCGACTTTAGTAGAAACCAAGCCTACGAGATGATTTTGGAAAGGCCATTTATGCGGGAATTGCAAGTAGTACAGGACTGGGGAACCAATTCCTTATACTTGCAACACTTAGGTGTTACAACCAAAGTCAATCTCAAGGATTACTCTCATAGAGACGTACCGCCCATTCAAGGAATCCCATCCATAGAGCCAAGGATGACACAGAGTCAGTGCATTCCATAGGATCAGGATCCTCATGGATGCATGAAGACACCCACTTATGGATGTGCAAAGTGGCAGTAGAAGAAGAGAAAAGAGACACATAGATCAATTCAAGACCCAGCCTATGCACCTGTAGTATTTCCCGATGAAGAGTTTGAACCTCACGGCTGGGCAGAAATTTTAGCAACAATGGATGTAGCCATCAATGAAGAGCAGTGGACAGCCCACTCTGATGAGGATGGCTATGAAATTTCAGTCTTCTCAATAGAGCCAATCATGGGAGATGCAGTTTTAGAGGAATGCGAACCTAGCCTTGATACATTTGAGGATGCAAGTGACTCCGACTTAGAGTCAATCATTATGGACCCACCTTTTGCATCAGATGAAGAATACTTCTATGAAGTTGAAGCTTACCCCTAGAGACACGCAGAAATCACGAATGATGTGAGGTTAGCCACACAAGTAGCCACTAAGAGTGGAGGAAAGAAAAGAAAGAAGAAGGAAGTCACTCCGGAGGCAGAAGAATCCTTGTTCGAGGTCCCTGAAAACTTTAAAAAATATAAGTTAGACGATAGGAGAGTCATGATAAGAATGCCTAAACGTGAGGCACAAGCAGGAGAGGCTTATGATAGCAAGGAAACTACCAAGAAAATAGTTGTTGCCATAGAAGAAGGAGAAGAAAGATGCATCTACATAGGGCATGACCTGACGGAAGAAGAAGAGCAAGAGTTGGTAGCTTTGCTAAGAGAGTACAGAGATGTATTCACTTGGAGCTACAAGGACCTGAAAGGTGTCGACCCAGACATATGCTCACACACGATTCCCATGACCTCAGATGCCAGAGCATCTAAGCAGAAGCCCTATACATACAGTGATAACTACACTGCTAAGATCAAGGAGGAGATAGATAGATTGGTAGAATCTGGGTTTATCTATGAGATTGAGCACACTGAGTGGGTATCCCCCATTGTGCTTGTGCCCAAGAAGAATGGAAAATTGTGTGTGTGTATTAACCTTAAAAAAGTTAATGCCGCCACGATTAGAGACAGTTATCCGCTTCCTATTACTGAGCATCTATTAGAAAGGGTAGCAGGCAAGGAAGTGTACAGCTTCCTGGATGGATTCTCTGGCTACAATCAGGCAGCCATTGCACCAGAAGATCAACATAAGACGGCTTTTGCCACAGAGTGGGGCATATTTGCCTTTCGGGTAATGCCTTCGGGCTTACCAATGCACCTGCAACCTTTCAAAGATTAATGTGTCATGTGTTTAAAGAGTTCCTAAGGAAGAATTTGGAAGTCTATGTTGATGATCTTTGCACTCATTCCAACATTAGATAGACCCATATACCTGAACTCAGACAAATCTTTGATAAATGCAGAGAATATCAAGTCTGCCTGAACCCAGAAAAGTGTGTTTTCATGGTCAGGCAAGGCAAAATTCTAGGACACATAGTGTCTAAGAACGGCATATCCACTAACGAAGAGAAAGTGAGAGCCATCGCAGAACTACCTAGGCCAAAGAACGTCAAGGAAGTACAGGCTTTGATGGGGCATTGTGGTTACTACCGCCGGTTCATTCACATGTATGTTGTCATTGCAAAGCCCATGTATGGACTTCTGACTAACTTTGAGTGGATGAATGTGAGAATTCCTTCAAGGAGCTTAAACGAAGATTATGTTCATCACCAATCTTGACCACACTAGATTGGAACAAGCCATTCCATGTTCACGTGGATGCCTCCAATTATGCTATTGGATGTGTATTTGCACAACCTACAGGTGAAGGTAATATGGATCTTCCTATTGCCTATGCCAGTAGACAGTTGAATGCTGCTGAACGGAACTATACAACCACCGAACGAGAAGGATTAGGCATGGTGTACGCGGTTAAAAAGTTTAGATACTATTTGCTTGCAAATAAGTTCAAATTTTTTAGTGATCACCAAGCTCTACTGTACCTGGCAAACAAGCCATGTAATACAGGCAGATTAGTAAGATGGTTTCTCTTACTAATGGAATATGACTTTGAGGTAGTAGTGAGGAAAGGCAGGACTCCATTGAGAGCAGACCATCTCTCTAGACTCACATCTAGAGAGGCCCCAGAAGGAGTGTCAGATGACTTACCTTATGCTTACTTGTTTAATTTGGAAGTTGTACCTCAGTGGGCTAAGCCATTAGTGCCATTATTGACATATGGGCCTAACCACCCAATAATAAACACACAAGATAGGGAGATAGTAAAAGCCCAGAAGTATCATATCATGGCAGGAAGTGTGTACAAACATACACATCATGGGGTATTAGTCTGTTGTGTGGAAGAGGACGAGTACGCGAAGTGGTTGCAATTAGCACATGTAGGTGCATTAGAGCAACACTACTCAAAACAACGAACCCTACAAACATTGAGGAGACTTGGAGTATACTGGCCAACTATGGAAGCAGATGTTCATAGGATGTGCAAGGAATGCCGAATTTGCCGCACTAAGCCACTAGTGGAACATGCCACCCTTTATCGCGTGTCTCTAGTGCCAGATTGGAGAGAGCCATTCGTGGCCTTTCTGAGGACAAAAACATTCCCTCAAGAAATGACTCTGGTTAGACAAAGGAGCTTAGAACAAGAGGTGCTAGACTATGCTCTCATTGGAGATCATCTATACAAACGAGGAAAAGATGGGTATCTTAGATTGTGTGTCCACGAGAGCGAATATCTGAAGATATTAGAGACTGCTCACCAAGCTGTAGCAGGAGGACACTTTGGTTCAGACCAGGTGATCAAGGCAATACTGTTTGGAGGATTTTGGTGGCCCACCCTTCACATGGATGCTCATACCTACATGAAGAGGTGTGAGGTTTGTCAGCGAACTCAGTATCCCATACGCAAGGATGAGATGCCATTGAAACTTATGATGGGTGGACGTGCATTCTCTAAGTGGGGAATAGACTTTGTCGGTCCTATTAATCCCCCAACTAAGGGTTCACATGCCGAGTATATCATTGTGGCCACAGACTATTTAACCAAGTGGGTAGAAGTGAAGGCCACTACGAAGAATGATGCTCAAACAATAGCAAAATTCTTATTTGAAAATGTGTTCACTAGATACGGATTGCCTATAGAATTAGTAAGTGATAGAGGCACACACTTCTTGAATGAAGTCATAGAAAACCTTCTCCAAGAATTCTTGGTAGCACATAAGAAGTCTGCCCCCTATCACCCACAAGCTAATGGCCAGGCTGAGAGCACAAAAAAGATCTTATGCAATGTGCTGACTAAACTGGTGAATAACGAACGCTCTGATTGGGACAAACAGCTACACCACGCTGTTTGGGCATACCGAGTGGCCTATAAAACGGTACTCCAAGCCACACCCTTTCAGATGGTGTTTGGCCAGAATGCGGTGCTACCATTGGAATTTTTGATACCTACATTACGAGTAGCACAAGAGCATGACTGGACCGGCCATGAAATATCCTCTAGAATCTTTGATCTTGAACGTTTAGGTGAGACACGATTGAGAACTGCAGCAGGAATCTATGCAACCAAGAAGAGGCAAAAGGCGTATTTTGATACACATGTGAAGGATAAAGGCTTGAAGGCAGGAGACCTAGTCCTAGTCTACACATTGAAGCAACATGCACGAAAATTGGAGAAAAGAGGCTACGGACCTATGATAATCAATAGGATCTCCACAAGTGGAGCAGTACAACTAGCCACTCTAGAAGGGGACATACTACCAAGTTACATAAGCGGATGCAGAGTCAAGCTATATCAAGAACCACTAGCCGAAGAAATGCTTAATCGACTCACTACTGCAAAAAAACGTAAGGAAGAGGAAAAGCGAATTCGAGAAGAAGCACAGGCCGAAGCTTTATAACGCATTCGACGAATGAAACTACGAAGGCAAGGTAGAGTTCAACTCGTGACTGACGCTCATGAAGCTCTAGGTTATCACATGGCCATGTGCGAGGCTTCGAGTGAACTGGCCCGTAAGATAGTTGATCGACGACCTTTTGTGACCCTAGAAGTAGGACAAGGAGAGAGTGCAAAAACCGTGAGAGCTTTAATTAATTCAGGAGCGGCCACTAGTGCAGTTCAGCTTTCGTATTGCCAACAGTTGCAATTGGAGGTAAAACCCCTAGAAGCATATCTGATAGGATTAGGAGGTGTTGAAACCCCTTGCATGGGAGAGGTGGAACTTCCCCTCTACATTCAAGAGGTCCTCATGCCAGCAAAAGTACTAGTATGTGAAGACAAGGATCTTACCGAACCTCTCGTCCTGGGCCAAGACTTGATCTATGATCACGCAGTCAACCTCAACATAAGAAGTGGACTTCTTCAGGCTTGGGTAGGCCAAAGCCGCCTTATGATTGAATTAGAAAAACCAGCACTCAAACCAGTAGAAAAGGCACCAACCCTTAGTCCCTCCAGGAACCCACATGAACATAACAATGTTGTACTTGTCCAAAGTTCTATGGTGCAGAGGATTGTCAATCTTACCGAAGGTACAGAAGTCAATGAGGAGTTCCCAACTGTTCCAAAGAAGGTTCCAAACATGCAGACCGAACATCACACGACACGAAGGAGGCTCATGACCAAGAAGCAGGAGCACCAACCAATGCAACACGGAGTACCTCGTGGCACGAAGCAGATCTGGATGCGCAAGGATGGAAAACCCACAACTCTAGTAACAGGTTCTCAAGGAGGCATAAAACAAGCCACACTATCAAGGTCAAAAGTGAAGGAGTAGCCTAGGCAACCTCCTAGGCATACCACGTCTATTTGGGTCCCTAAGCAGTCAATGAAGGCTAGCCCCAATGCTAGACAGATATGGGTGCCCAAGGCCTGTTTACGAGCCCAAATAGCTCCAACTCTAGTCACTGGCATAATTCATGTTGGAAGTGAGGTAGGCCCTTAGGCTCATGTCACAGGTCCATGGTTCCATAGGTCCAGTATATACAACATTATTACCAGCAATCTTCCATATTGACAAAACATGAACATACCACAACTTAATCATACAAATGATGAGACAAAGATAGAGAAAGAATAGACAACATGTGTAAGGTGTTACGTAAGCCATCGCTTACTCATAGTCTCATATATACCAATGTTCAATGTACAATGTGGGAGCAAAACTCTCAACCACTCTATGTGATGAGAAATAGATGAATGACTGAATGTACAATGTAACAAACATATTCAGATGTATGGGCAGTAATCTGAATATACATGAGATGTGTGACCTTATAGGTTATAGAAGAGTGAATATGAGTGACTGAAAGAGGAAGGATCAGTGTGAACGGAAATCCTCAAACTCATGTGAACACACCTTCTCAAACACCTCATCAAAATATGCATAAAGCATATACGTACTGTTTCTCTTGTACCTATGCCGAATAGGACTCCTTCTGATATGAACGCCACAGCCTCCATAGACTTCAAGTAGTACCTGTGTGCATAAAGAGAATATGTACCTGAATACTTAACATAAGATGTGAATCTTATGTTAATCTCCATCTAATGTCTTTGAAGTAGCCCGATATCTTCTTTGTAGAAGACAATCTTCAACCTAACATCTTCTTGTAGAAGATGATCTTCAAATACGCCATGTAGATGGTCCCATCCAATGTCTTTGAAGTAGCCAGACAGCTTGTTGTAGAAGACAATCTTCAACGTAATATCTTCAGTAGAAGACAATCTTCAAATACATCATGTAGATGGGTGATCCTCACTATCAAGCTGCTAATGACCAAGTCTTCTTGCCATGAACAAGAGATGACCTCCTCTCCATGAGCTAGAGTGTGAGCACACCCTTCATCTTCTCCAAGAAGAATCACTAAGAAGAATTCCATAGCTGCTCCTCAACATGCTTCAAGTTAGCACCATGGCTGCCCCATGTGCTAGAAGAAACACCACCTCTACTGAGGTCCAAGCTCTAAAAAGCTTGTGTTGATCCTAGGTGAAGGATATATTACAATGAGCCCAATACTCTCCTTATATAGTAGTTTATGTAGCCTTGAAAAGCAGATAATAAAGCACTTTTCTCAAAGAAAGCCACGACCGTAGAACGATTAAAAAAAAACTTCGCGATCATCTCCGTCCGTCGTCTGAGTTCCAAAAGCTAATTTCGCGGATTGCTGTTTCAAAAAGCTACGCGTTACGCTGCTGCTGGAGACGAGTTTTGAACCCTCGTGGTCTGGATGAGAGTACCACGATTTAACCAACCCACCAATCGCCGTTTGGTGTACAAGGAGTATAGTAAAGCTGTACATATGCTATAAATTCAAGACAAATTTGACCAATCCTTGACCAATGGGACATTGTTTTCCAACAATTCAACACTCACAAGTCCTCTCGACAAACAACTCAGGAACTCTACCTAAATCCCACACTAACCCACACTCAGTCAAACCGAGTAATGTCTCAAAATGGGTACCCAAAAGGTCCCAAAGCCAGCACAATCTACCTCATAAATCTTTACCTGTCATTAGCTCTAAGAACTACGAATCCTCGATTAAAGTTTGGCGAACTAAACCCTGTATCAAACCCTCTGACCCAATTGTGTAAATCCATCCACTCTGATGAAGGTGCATTCTGAGTCCATTGCATAACCAAAGTATGCATCTAGGATGACACTAACCTCTAATCACCACTCACATCTATCACAAACACTTCACCTCTAACCACTAACCATGTGGATTGTCATGTTAGTATTGTGGAGGGAACACCATTACATCCTGTTTCCTATGCAACACTAAGGTGCCTTTCTTCTTCTAGCAGATAAGCACCCGATTCCCATGGCAGCAGTAGCAGGCACGAGCTCTCAGGCAGGCACTAGCACTCAAAGCAATTGGGATACCATGCCTGTGGAGGCCCCACTGACAGCAAGGCCTGAAGAGCTTTTGAATGTGAGAAGAATTCCCATTCCGGATCCACCAAGTGGCCTGACAGAAAGAGTAAAGGGGCATTCTCATAGGTTCAATGAGATGCCAGGAGATTTGGGAGACGCAGATCATATCTGGGAATCCAAGTTGGAATGTGGAGGAGTGTGGTGGACCTTTCAGTTCTTCTCACAAGAATTTGAAGCATTGCAAAATGTTGCCCCTCTTCAAGATATTTGGCAAAAAGCGGGATTGCAAGATATTTTAGTGCAGTCTTGCCTAGACCTGATTTTCTTCGGTGCTACTATTTGATTGCAACTCTCAAGGAGACAGGAGACAAAGATCATTCACGCACATTCCTGGTGCCCTCTCTATCAAACCAGGAAGAAATGGAGAAGTTTGAGCTGAATATCACTTTAATCAGGGAGGCCCTTCAGATGTATGGCACCCATGTACCCTCCGATCGAGATCCTTTGATACCAGAGTCGATGAAGAACAACAAAATCAAGAAGTTGAAAGAAATGTGTGCTCTCACCCCCAACATTGCCATACCACTGTGGATGTGCCTTCAACACTTCGCATTTCCAGCGCAAGACCGGTTCACCCAGCCTCATAAGAAGATATGGTACGGGTTATACCTAGGAGAGACCGGGAGCTTACCTATGAAAATGCCAGTATGGATCCTTGATCAGTTATATGAAGCAGGCAAGCGAGGAGTGAGGAAGCCTACTTTGAATGGCTGGTGCGCCATTACAAGAGTCATCTACAGATGCCTGGCTTATGATGTTCCAATTGCATGAGCCCTCAAGTACTCACAATTGGAATTCTTCCAGGGGCGGAAATCAAGGGTTCAACCCACTAAATGAATACGTGGATCACTTTCACAGGTTCTGATTCCTCGCAAAATTGCCACAGAGACCTCCTCTAGAGAAGAAGAACAAGTAGCCCCTTTCACGATCCATCTCCAAGGACTACAATCAGGAGACTTGGTACAACCCACTCCATCAGCCCCCCCACTACCCACAGATGCTGAGTTTGCATCCATGGCTACATTGGCAGCAGATCCATCCTTTGACTTTGAAAGCTTCTTACAAACAGCACACTTGTCTGAGAGTGAATTATTTTCTGACAATGATGGTCTCGGATCATCATCCCAAAGAGAACGGCCACAGAGTGAGGCAAGAAGGGTACATTGGGAAGATGAGGCACAACACACTCAGGCGGGAGGCACACACAAACAAGAGGAGATGCAGAGGAATGAATCAGAGGAGAGTGAGGAGGAAACCCCTGCTTACACTGCACAACTTAAAAGGCTCTACAAAACAATCAAGCAGGTACAAAAAAGACATAAGGTATCGGAAGAGGCAAATAGAGCACTAGTGAACCAGATGTTGCAAGCGGAGAACGCGGATCCCCACTTTGTAGAATCATTGAACCTTTTGGCGGAGATATATGGGATTATAGAAGCTATGCGGATCATGTTACATCGCAACCCTCCTCAATACGATCAACGAAGGATCGATACACGACCACGAAGGGGGAAGATGATTCAAATGGAAGTCTCTACAGCCCTCCCTACCACCACCCAAGAAGATGTTCACATGACCAGCCCAACTAACATTGATGAACCCGAGGTAAATACACAGATACCATCACCTCCCATCCCGCCCTTCGAAACCCTCACTACCAATATTCCTGAACAACCAGCAATAGCCATTAGTGAAACTATACCACACACCACCATTTCTCCATCTTGCCCTTTAGCTCCATCCACTAGTTCCAGCCAACTTCTTGAACCCCATATAGGCCACCCCGCCACCAACCAAACTATAATAGGTCACCCTTCATATTTCCCAGCCCTCGGACAGCCACTTACCACTACCCAAATCTTAACACACTCATTCCCGTCTATCGATACTATCCCTCTTTCCCAACCCCGCACCACTGAGGCCCTCTGGACCTTCTGAGAACCAACACCCATCACCCGACCTCCATTCTTAACAAGCCTTGTAAATATACCTCAACAAATAGAGAATTATAATAAAAAGTCCCTTTCCCAACCCACCTCCCCCACATTCACTGCCACCACTAACACACCACCTACCATTCCCGTATTCACGATTCACACTTCACACACCATCACGTCCGATCCTATGGACATTTCACCTTCCATAGGACCACTCACCACCACATTTGTCTCAACATCACCACTTGTAACTTCACGCACATCACCACACACACCCACTGTCAGCACAACATCCACTTTTCCCTTTCCCATTTCTCGACCCCGTGCATCTTTCACCTCCACCTCTGCATCCACCTCATTCAGTCATGCATTGGACACCATGTTCGAAGCCGCTGCCCAGCTTAAGGAAGAATACACATTATTGGAAGAAAACAATAAGGAGCTGTGTACTCTGTCCTCCCACCTCTAGGCACGGGTCAATGCCTTGGAGTTAAGTAATACAACATTACAACACGAAGTGACCGCCCTCCAACAATCGAATGCAGAGCTGGAAGCCAAGTATACGGAGACGGGTAAGGCTATGGAGGAACAACTGAGAGATCAGCTAGCCCGTAACGCACGGTTACAAAGAAACATGGCTCTACTCCGACGACACCTAGCGGCTGCCCAAGAAGAAAATAGGAGATTACAACAACAAAATCAAGACAACCTCGAAGCCGCCATAGAGAATACTCTAGGGGCACCCATTGACCCTGCTAGCTTCTGGGCCGTCCCTTCAGAAAGCATACAACAAGTCTTGGAAACCTATGCCAACCTCTTAGAAGCACATGACCAGCTGGTTGACCAAGTAAAAGAGCTACAGAGATCCCAAGTGCCTACACCAAAACCACCAGAAGCTAAAAAGATGGTCCATGCAGCCACTTCTCCAGAGCCCGAATCTTCAAAAACCAATGAGGTACTTGAGCTACGATGACAAGTGGAAGAATTAAAGATCAAGTTGTTACAGTATGAACGACCCCCTTCTCCACCTGATCAACCACTAGAGGAAGAAGTAGTAATCATTCCAGTGGAGGAAACATTTGAAGACAACTATGAGCCTCAACCCCTTCCAGGAGGAAGAATCACGGAGGAAGGACAAGACACTTATGAAGAGCACCCTTCGGCATGGATGAAACAGGTAGAAGAAATGGGGACAACTCAGGAGGAACGTATCTCCACTCAGATGCTGGCAATGAGGACCATTGAAGAAACCATACTTCAATCAGAGTATTTCAGACACCTGGCCAGACTGATAACTAGTTCTGAATTATAATATAAACCCTATTTTGTATTATTGGCCGACTACAACGCAGAAATCAAAAGAGTCACTAAGAGGTACCCCACGTTCGCAACACAATTCGAACCAGAGGATATTCTAGAGGCAGCCAAAAAAGGGGCCATATTCCAACCCATCTGGAGGCAAAAGTTACTCGAAACCTATCCGAAAATGCTTAGAACATGGGACCACGCTCCCATGCATTTGAAGTATAACCCTTGCTTCGGACCAGTACAAAGGAGACGATCATGGAAAGCATTTTCTATAAAGGTTCGGAACAACGCAAATTGCAAACAATGGCTAAATTACCGCTCGATCGCACCACCAACAGGCACACCTACAGTAGCATATATGATAGCTACCATCAGACATTGGATGCCATGCCTCTACCCCATGCTAGATGTCACTGCACAGATGATGCTCAAAATTTTGGACATGATGCAAGTGGTGCTAAAGACTTTTCGAAATGTACGTAATATCGAGCCGCCAATTCCGGGCTTCATCAACGGCAACTATGACCTACTTTATGATATGAGCACAACCCTGAGCATACGAGTTGCTTATGCATGGCACGCAAGAATCAGGTATCTCCCTGCTTGCTACAAGCAAACGTTTGATGACATGTTCACCAGAGGGTTCTGGGAAGCACACTCAGAAGTGTTCGCGCCACACCCAACCCACCTACTACAACTATTCACATGTGAACAAACAATGCACTCAGAGCTCTACACCACGCCACAACCTGACATGCCTGGAGCAGTAAATTGGGATGCCTTGCAAAGAGATTTGGTCCGGGGACTACGGATTAAAGAACAAGAATTGGCAACCGACGTATTCAACAGTACATTGATCAAACCGTGGAGCAGAGGTCTGTCAGAGACGACAGACGCTAGGGGGGGGAGAGTGTTGGCATCATATGGGGAGAAGCAAGTACGGCATACATGCAGATCTAGCACTAAGGCAACCCATTAAATTTTTCCAAACCTTACATCATTTTAAAAGTGATTCTCATCACTAAAAACCCTTGTAAATATCGTTTCACCTTTTTGTTGCTCCATTCTGTACAAGCGGAGGAGTCCTCGAGATTGAGGAGCCTTAGAAGTAGTTGCCTGTCAATTTTCATATTTTTTAGATCTCGTTTGAGCCCTCGAATAAGCCCTAGAACCTAACTTTTAACTAGGCCGGACACTAGGTCTGGATAGGGCCAAAGCTAGTAAAAAACTATAAATAGAGCTAGAGAGCTCATTTTTGGGCTAGCTTCTTGTAGTTTTGAGCTTGTATGAGAACTTGGTTATAATAGAAGTGATTCCATTGTCTTACTGAGATGACAATGTCCCAAAGAAAATGGTTTCTCCAAACTCTGTAATTAGTCAAAACAAAATGATGAGTGTTACTTTTAATTAAAAAAGCCCAAAAATCATTAGAGACAATAGCCCTCACTATCCATTTAGTTGAAAGGTTAGTAGACATCTTTAAAGGACAAAAAAGTCCTAGCCCTCCTTCATGTTTGGGCAAACTGTAGACTTTCCAAGCAATTTTGGGGATGTTATTATGTGTAGGACTGCCGCCCCAAAGGAATCTCCTAGGCAAGATAATAACTTGTTTAGGATGAGTTTAATTAGGAGTCTAGCAAGCTAGAAAATAAACCAAGGTAGGTAAAACATAATGGTTAAGAACAAACATGCTCTGAGAAAGAGAGGATTGACAGGCAAACCAGTAAAACATCTTGGTTCTAAATTTTTGCATTCTTCACTCCCATCTTTGGGAAAGAGAAACCTGAAAACCCATAGGTATACGAAGAAGACGAAAGATTTCCCCATCCTTAATAATATCACACCCAAGATCTTTGATGCAAGCCGGCACAACATTGGTAGACGAGTTAAATACAGTTTTTTTTGTGGTCAATATGCAAGCCACTGGCCACATAGAATGTGTGCAAGGAGGACAAAATGTTTTTGGCCACATTCTCACCAACTTTGAGTAAGATGTTGGTGTCATCAACAAAAGTTTGAAGAAAAAGTTTTTTGTCACTGCTAGGCATGACTATGCCTTCCACTTTGTTGGTATCTAAAGCATCTTTTATGAGCCATCCCAGGGCATCACTAGCAATAGCAAAGAGGAGGGGGTCAAGGGGACATCCTTGGCTGATGGACCTCCTATGTCTGAAGTGAGGAGAGAGATTACCATTGATGGCAATCCTCGAATTGGCATTTCCAGAGAGTGTACTGACACCATTAATGAATCGTTTACCAACACCCATATCATGGAGAGATTCGAGAACAAAATCCCATACAATCCTATCATAAGCTTTGTCAAAGTCAGCCTTAAAGAAGAAGAAATATTGATTAGACTCATTAACATAGTCTATCCCTTCCCAGAAGGAAATAGTGGCATCAAGAATATACCTTCCTTTAATGAATCCCTTTTGCTCAGGGAGGATGATGTCCTTCATGAAGGCGCTGAGTCTTCTAGCAAGGGAGGAAGAAAAGATCTTATAAATGCTATTTAGGCAAGTGATAAGCCTCCAGTTATTCAAATCCTCTTGAGGCCCTTTTTTATTATTTAATTTTATCACTCTAGTGTTGACCTCAATAAGGAGAGTACCTCTACTAACAAATTCTTTCTAGATCAACAGAATAAAGGGAGTCACAAAATCTTTCAAAGCAATGATGAACTCATTTGGGAGACCATCAATACCACTAGTCTTGCGGGTTTGCGGGTTTCAATTTACCTATGGTTTCTTTAATCTCACCAGCAATGATCATGGCATCCACGCCAGGAGCAATAGTCTTTTTTGCTTTTAAGAGCGATAAGGGCCCTTGCTCCATGGATATCCTCCCCTCACTCGGGAGAACTAGAGAAAACATCAGTAAAGATGCAGTGAGCCTCCTGCAAGTTCTCCTCTACACTAATACCAATTCCACCATTCTTTTTCAACAACATAGGAACAAAATCCTTATTCTTCTTCCTTTTCAACATTGAGAACATACTTTTAGTAGGTCTATCAATATTCCCTACCCAAAATTCTCTTGAAGAGGAGAGAATACTGCTAGCTTCAATGTACTATTCAAATCTGAGTCTCTCCTGAAGGGATAAAATCAAATCCACTTTATTAGGACTTTTAAAGGAACCCAAGAGATCTATCTCCTTGACAATGTCCATCCTTCTTTTAGCATGAATGTCTCTCGCAAGCCTTTTGTGGTGTGAGAAGAGAGCTTCAATGTCCCTAACCGCTTTACCCCATGCAACACAAGGGCTGCTTGAGTTGTGGAAATGGTGGGTAATGATGGATTTAGTCTTTTCAAGCACACAAGGGATAACTAGGAGAGGAGGATCCAAATGCGGCCACCCAAGCTTATAGTTGGGGTAGTTACTCTTCAGGGAGATGTTAAGGGGAAGGTGGTCAGCGATGCACACGGAAGGGTCTATTTCAATCTTAGCATCACAAAACTATTGGAACAAGGGAAGATTCACATAGACACGGTCAAGCCTAGTAGCACAAAAGTTGTTCCCTTCTTGTTTGTTGCTCCAAGTGAGCCCAGATTGCTTGGATATGCTGACCAAGTCATGACGGGTAATCAATTTGGACCAAGATTCTAGTTCTTGTCGAGAGATAGTGTTCCCTTTCTTATCATGTCTATCCTTAATGCTAGTGACCATGTTGAAGTCACCAATGACAACAAGAGGGCCATCAAGATTACAAATCTCTGCCCTTCACCTAGACCTCTAAGAAGCACAATTAGACGCATACAGGCTAATTATAGTACAATCATAGGGTTTTCCCATCTTAACCCCTGCCCATTGATGAGATTGGCTGTTCAATTATTAGTGATGATGTGACCAAGAGAGTGGGCCACACCAATAGCAGCCTGCAACATGACTAAAATTACAACCACCACGTGCTAGAGAGATGACTTTCCTCCCAACGTTATGCCTCTATATATAGCTGCTCGAATCAACGAGGACCACAAATGTAACTAGAGTCCACAAGTGCATGTGCAATCTCCTCGGCTGCTTTCATATCTTCCACTAGAGTCTACTAGTGGCTAGAGTATTCTCGACCACTACTTTACTACCTTCCACTAGAGTCCACTAGTGGTTGGTGTACTCGCCTCTTAATTTAAGTCCACTGGACCAAAGTTAACTCATGTTAACTTCAGTTAGAAGGCTCTAGAGCTCCTTGGGCAAAAATCTCTCCCCATGCTCCCCATGGGGATTGAACCCAAGACCTCTTCCTTCACAACCATCAGACTTAACCACTAGGCTAAGTGGATCACTTGAACATGAGCCCTTATGCTTGAGTCTATTCTTGAGATCTTTGGTCCTACAAACGAGTGACCAAACGGTGTCCGATTTCAGATCTGTCTGAAGCACTCGGATCCCTAGACCATAGACTTACTTTATTATATTCTTCCCCCTTGGAAAAGATTTTTTTTCCTCGAAAATAGAGCTATATACATACTATAGGCAACCTCCGAGCCTCATGTTCTAAAACTAGAAAAACATGATCATGTTCTAAAACTCGAAGAACATGTCTCATCTTTGTGGTGGCATCCTTGCCCAAATCATTCAAAACACTGTCTGGCCTTACAACTTCATGAACTAATCAAAGCAAAAAGTAGTGAATGAATAATAAGGTTGGATCTAAAAACGTCCCTGTCCAAATTCATAGTTTTTGAATGTGGGATCTAAGCACAAACATGTGAACTAGGTGGATTCAAATTACTAGTCCATTTCTGGGCATAACTGGTGCCTGGACTTAGTAATGAAGGTGGGATTCTTATCCCTTGCAAGACTTTGATAAATCTTGGTTCACTTGAATTTGTTTTGGAGAACTTGAAGTTTGGTTGTCCAAAACATCTAACTTAGATGTTTGTTCAATGGTTTACTTTGATCCAACAGTTACTTGATTTTTTCACTCGACTAGAGAACTACTTTGTCCTAAATGAGTTTAAAAATCCTATGTAAACTGTAAGAGAAAGTTACCATTTTCTTTGAGTCAACCATACTATAACTTGCCCAATACAAATTCGCAATGAAATTTGTCCAACTTAGGACACTTTTCTCAGAGACTACTTTTTTAGCTAAAAGTTCTTGGGAATTGTCAATCTATTGAGCAATTCCTAACTTCTCTATTCGAGAGTATAATGGACTCTAGGAAATCACTTATGCTATAGCTTGAAGCAAACTCAAATGAATAACTTAATCTTGAACTTGTCATCTTTGGATGTTTGAAAAAGGTTCATGTACAAAACACCTATATAGGATGTTTTAATTTAGTTATCTAGAACATCTTAGTTCTATCTTTTGCAGAAGGAATCAGATACCATATTTGAGCTAGTTCCAAAAGATTTGAAAAGCGAAAAGAAATAACTAAAACTCTGTACAACTAATTCAAACTTCGAAGATACGTAAACTTGGTATGAGTCAAAGTCTAGATGACTCATGACTTTAACTTTTCAAAGATCTGTCTCAACAGGATACTGAAGCATTTTTATCTATCTTTAAGAGAAATAATCCGGATTCTCAAAAAAGATTCAAAGCAAATCAAAAAACTCATCCAACCACAAAGTACTAGTGTGGGAACGAACATCAGTGTGTCGACCCACTGAGGTTTTGTTGATGAGTTTTGTATTCAAATAATGTTTCACTTGGGACTAATTTTAGGCCACATTCAATCTTTCTGACTCCTTATTGGGAATGCAATTCTTATGCATTTCTTTGAGTCAAAAGAGTGAATTTACGAAGTTACACTAGGAACATGATACTTGACTTAGTCAACCAAATCCTTGGTTGAAAAGATCAACTGAAAATGAAAGTCCAACTTTTGTCAGAAATTTATCAAATATTTTTTATCAATAACACTTAAGCTTGAAGTGTTCTAAGAAGATCTTGGAAGTTACTTACTTCATATCTTCAATTTCCTTGATCTGGAAGTTATCTTCAAGTATATTAAGATACTAATTTTATCCTTCTTGAATTAGACTCCTTCTTAGAAGTCTTCATTAGGGGAAAAAATGAACCCTGAATGGGCCTTTTAGCTTAAGGAGTGATTAGTGATGGACCAATGAGAGGAGGGTGGTGGAAAAAGTCTAGTCCCTTAATGACATAAACTAGGCATAGGGTTCCCTTGGTTTTCTGTGGTCAAAGATGCCAAAACCACCTAAAATTCGTGGGTTTTATTCTGTGAATGGTTTTGGAAAGTTCAAAAATCAATTAGAGCCCTTGGATTCTCTTAAAGATCTTAAGGCTCACATTAAATTGCAAAAGTCAAGGCGGCCTTGCATTGTGACTGTTAGATTTAAGTTGTCTTCAATGGCCAAGATGAGGAGATGGATGAAAAAGGCGCTAATCAACCTCCACCCTTGATTGGAGACTTGATTTAAAGGTTGTATTCAAATGTAGCTTGATCTTGGGCACCTAAAATCCTCTTCTTTGGATCTATTGAGGATCCAATGGTTGAGGGTGATCCCAAGAATCAAAAAGCACCTTTCTACCTGCTCCATTGGATGTAGAGGCCATCGGACGGTCCAAGATGGCTCCAAATTCGAGCTCAGCCCGAAATGCGCTACGCCATCAGATTGGAATGCATCCAAGGGTCCAGAATTGGACGAAAATTTCAGATCAGCCCCATTTACGGACTGTCGTTCGATTTCGCCTCATCCAAGGGACAAGAAATTTGTAGCGAATGCGTGGGATTATCCAAGTCGCAGGAGTTGTCAGACACTCTCTCTCTACCATTTGAATCTTATCCATTGATTTGGAACATCCAAGGGCCATTAATTCTCACGAATGAGAATTGGAATAGAAAACTATATAGATAATATTCTATTTGGCAAAACCACTAGTGGTTTGGTATGAGCTCTTAATCTCCTGGATTTAGCTTTTTAATCCCTGAAAATTAGGAATCCTTACAAGGCCCATGCAGGGTTCACTTTTTCCCCTAATGTGAGGATCAAACTTAAGTTCAAGACTCAAACTAGGAATAAAAGATAATTATCATCCACGGTCTGATGTCCCATACCATCTTTCCTACATCAATCTGAGTATAAAATCTAGTGTCCCATACCACCCAATTTATATTCACATTTATGTGTCACTGATACTTATCCTAAAGTCAAAACATCTCTTGATAGAGTACCTTCTTGTTTCAATTCTTTATGAAAATTTTGAAGTTTTAGGCATTACCTCTAACTAGATATTCTAGGTTTTGATTCCTTCACATGATCGTCTCACAATCACGTGCTTTTCTTTGGAAACTAAAAAACCTATGATAGAATATCAATTCTTGTTTGCTAGGGTTGTCAAATGAAAACCAATCAAAATTCCAAGTACTTGAATTTTCACAAATTCAAGCTCAATTGGTTTATCCTTGACAAATTTGTAGGTGACAAGAGCTTTTGACTTCTTGTCCTTAGATTCCTTTCTTTACTAATGCTTTAGGTACCTACCCTGGGGACTTTATATAGGAATATCTCTACTACTTAAGTCTTAAGCATCCGCTCATGCTCTTTAGATTTGTACCAAAAATCCCTTTAAGAATAGGCAAACATTATGTTTTACCTTCCACATACTTAATTACCATCGACACGGTTGCAGACTACATACTTGGAATGTCTTCTTTGTTCAAACTTGGATTAGCTTACTATTTGGATTGCCAATACTTGGGAAAAATTCACAATAGTTCCTATCGCAATTATCTATGGACAAGATTGATCAAGTCTTGTTGATCATGCGATAATAATAAAGACTTTGTCTTTATCATTAAGATCTCTTGAGCTTTTCTAAGCTTTTTTGGCTTACCTGCAGGATTGTTTAGAGATCTTCTCCTAACTTAAGTTGAAGCATACACTGATGCCTCTCACATTCCAAAGCTAAGAATATTTGATATACCTCTAGGTTATATCACTATTTGGACTTAAGTACCAATACTTGAGGTTTGGAATTGCTAGGGAACTACTTAAGAAAGCTAGGAGGTTTTACAACGGGTGTTGATAACCCTATCATCCCCTCATGTGGGACTCACTTCCATTTAATCTTCTTGTTCTTGAGGAAAAACACTCTATGATGTGAAAGGTGATGGATTCCTACAATTGGGAACTCTTTTGCCTAAGAGGAAAAAAGATTTCTTGATAGACCATTATTTACGAGGGTTTCCAAAATTGAAAGCACACCTCTCTCTCTCTCTCAAAATCTTCCAAAGGGTCTCACCTCTTATAGCGATATTCCACAATGATGAGGAGCAAGCAATGGCCTCACGGAGTAATGCTTGCTTTCTATTTATTTGTTCCTATCGCAACAAGATCTTTTCAATGATCTACGAGATGAAGATAGATTTTGGAGCACGAGAGGAAAATTTGTCCCAAATCCTCATTGCCATGATGGTACCGCTTGCACCATGCCTCAAAAAATTTTGGTAGCCTTTAGATTGGTCAAGATTCCTTGGTGGGGATTTTCCACATCAGCACTAATGCTTTTATCTCGATGAGGGGGTGCAAGAGAGACATGAATTTTGGACCCTATTGCAAGCTCGTCCAACTAAGACATCACTTCTTATTAAGTGTGATATGATAGTCCAAATTCTCCTTGATTCTAGTCTTTTTGTTTAGGCTATTGCCATTATGCCATTTAAGACCTTCATGGTGCTGAGGGTCCTATGCAATGAGGAGGCAGGTTTTTGAGTGTTCCCAAGCCATGCATCCACTCTCCAAAACGATCCATTCTTCATAGTTCACTATTATTTCTGGATTGATATCCTCAAATCTAATCCATTGGCTAGTTTCTTGGTTCTAGAGGTGTTTCTAATACGGAAAACCCTTGTTCTAGAGCTTCTTAGTTTTTTTGAGGGTCCACAACTTCATGCCTTTAATGCCCTTGATAGGAAACTAGATCAAATCATTTTTTCTTATCCTTGCCGCCCATTTCTAGTCTTTAGTGATTCTAAAAGATTGTTTGACCTTGTTCCAACTCTTCCAAAGAGAGAACATGAGATTCGATCCTTTAGGAGACATTGAAAGTGGAGATAACAAAAGGGTAAGAAGGCCCAGGTCCTTCTAACCTTGGAGTCCCACAAGTGTAAGAACACTTATTCCTGAAGATAAGCATGTCCCAAGGGGCTTCACTATTGCACCAAGCTTTGATAAGCTATTTAGCCACCAATTTATTTTCCATGCCTTCAATGTCCTGAATGCCAAGTCCCCCATGATGCTTTGGGCCAATACAAGTAGTCGATTTAATTTTGGGGACACCTCTTTTGTTGGGGTCACCTGTCAAGAGAAAGTTTTTACAAGTTCTTTCTAATTCGATAATCTCTTGATATCCATTTCCAACAAGAGACAAAGTAAATAGTCGATGAGATAAGGAACATATTAATTACCATGTCATGCCCCATGAGGTTGATCTGCATATCTTTTGAGTATGCTAGCTTGCTATTGATCTTAGAGAGGACCCAGCTCCATCGTTGGTTCTTCAAAATGCCAAATCCTATAGCAATACCTAATAGGCAAAATATTTATCCTCTAGGGATCATTTGATAGCCCTGGTCAAGAAGAAATCAATGCGAAAGTCTAATAATGGTTCTCAAAGTAGTTTTAGAGTGGTTTACTTTGGATTCTCATGCCACATAGGATGCATGCAAGCATCCTAAAAAGGTATTAATATTGGTCATATCGTTATGCACAAAAGCATTTGTGTCATCTACACATAGTCTCATGATCATCTAGCCATGACCCTGAGGAAGCAAGAGACCTTCAATATGACCTAAGTTCATATGGTAATTCACACGATAGCCGAGCCTCTCCATAACAATAGAAAAAGTAAAGGGGCCAAAGGGCATCCTTGTCTGATAGAGCATTTTAATCTAATAGCCTTTGATAGCTAGCCATTGATATCTATCTCCATCGATGCATTTCCTAGCAGGATAGAGGTCATCTTAGTGAATTTCTAGCTGCACTCAAGGTCTTTAAGAGATTCAAGAATGAAATCCCATTCCAGCATATCATAAGCTTTGTTCAAGTCAATCTTAAGATAGATAACATCTTGAGCAAACTCTTCAATGAAGTCTTGACAATCCCAAATATCAATAATAATTTCTAGGATGGATCTACTCATGATCAAGCCTTTTTGGTTCTTAATTAACTAGCTTTGTAAGTGGAAAGAAATGCTTTTGGGAATTACTTTAGCAAGGCTCTTGTACCCTATTTGTAGCATCATAATTGAGCACCAATTTTCTATTGGAGTTTGAGGTCTGCGGAAGGATGCAAACAACAAAAGGAAGAAGAAGAAGCTTGGAGCACAACACACAATGCTCAATGTATTACCTATAGAATATACAAGAATAAGTAACATGTTAGGGCAATAGGTGTATATACAAGCTAGGGGAAAAACACCTCCTAAAGAGGGAAAAAAGTGCCCTGATCGTCTCAGTACGTTCACACACATCAGTACATAAATATATCAACAAATCCCCCTTTTGATGATGTGGTGAACAAGGAGCCAGCACCATGTATAAGGAAGTGCTAAGCTATGTGGAATGAATCCACAAAAGGAAATAAGCCCAAAGTTTTGTAGAAAGCTTCAAACTTCTCCCTAGGTAGAGCCTTCATGAGAAGGTCTGCAATGTTCTCCTACATGGGCACATATGCCAAGTTGATCTCTCCAACAGAGAACCTCTCCCTGACATAATGATAATTCACCTCAATGTGCTTAGTGCAAGCATGGAACACAAGGTTCTTTGCAACTACCAATGTGCTCTAAATGTTAGTGAAGACGGTGGTGGCAAAAGACTGACAAACACCCAAATCAACGAATAAGGTGTCTAAGCCATGCACAGTCAACAGTCACTGTGAAGGCTACCCTATCCTCAACGTCACAATTGGAAGTGGCCACACTAGGGTGCCTCTTGCTCAACCAAGATATACATGAGCTACCAACATGAGGCAAAAGCCACTAGTGGACACATGAGTGTCATAGAAACCAGCGCAGTGAGAGTGAGAAAAAGCATGCAAATCTTGTGGTAGTTGTTGGAGTTAGACCTTTGCAGAAGCACGCAAACAACACAAGGAAGAAGAAGAAGCTTGGAGCACAACAAACTATACTGAATGTATTACTAGAGAATGTACAAAAGATATGTAGCTTGTTAGGGCAATAGGCATATATACAAGCCGGGTAAAAAAAACCTCCTAAAGAGGAAAAAAAGTGCCCCGATGGTCCTAGTGTGTTCACACACATCACTACCTAAATATATCAACAAATCCTCCATAGGACTGATGCGGTGAACAAGGAGCTGGCACTCATGTATAAGGAAGTGCCAAGCTATGTGGAAATCACTACACAAAAGGAAGTTAGCCCAAACCTTTGCGGAAAGCTTCAAACATCTTCCTAGGCACAACCTTTGTGAAAAGGTCTGCAATGCTCTCCTGCGTGGGCACACATGCCAAGATGATCTCTTGAGCAGAGAATCTTTCCCTAATATAATGATAATGCACCTCAATGTGCTTAGTGCAATCATGCAACATAGGGTTCCTCGCAACTACCAATGCACTCTAACTCTTATTGAAGATGGTGGTGGAAGAAGACTGACCAACACCCAAATAATCCATAAGGCATCTCAGCCACACACGCTAAACAGTCGTTGTGAAAGCTGCCCTATACTCAGCCTCACAACTGGAAGTGGCCAGAGTAGGCTTCTTCTTGCTCAACCAAGATATACATAAGCAACCAAGCATGAAGCAAAAGCCACTAGTGGACACACGAGTGTCATAGAAACCAACCCAATCAAATTCAGAAAAAGTATGCAAATCTAGCGGTAGTGACCCCCCCTTGGGATAAAACAACCCAAGTAGTCGAGTACCACTCAAGTAGTAAAAGATGCGCTTAATAGCCTGCCAATGCTTGAATCCTAGGCAATGCATAAACCTGCTCATCTGTGAGACAACAAACTGAATATCTAGTCGAGTAATGCATAAGTAAATCAAGCATGCAACAACCTACTAATAGAGAACAACATCAAATGCATCTCCAACATCATGAAGACTCAATCGTAAACTCTCTCCATAGGAGTGGAAATAGGCTTACAATCTTCAAGGCCAAAATGCTGCAATAATGTGTCAATATATTTTGTTTGACACAAAGCCATTCCACCATCAACTTGTATAAGCTGAATGCCCAAATAGTGATGCAAATGCCCCAAATCAGACATTTCTAATGAGGCATGCAAATCAGCCTTAAAATCAGCAATATGCCTCTCATGAGGACTAGTGAGCAGCATGTCATCAACATAAACCGCAATGATCAGAAGTACATCATTAGCATGCTTAACATATAAGGTGATTTCAGTTGGGTTGTTCTTAAAACCATGTGCAATGAGATAGGCATGTATCTTTTCATACCAAGAACGTGGTGCTTGCTTTAAACCATATAATGCCTTCTTTAACCTACACACCTACTTTTTATGCCCTTTTTGCACAAAGCCAGGGGGCTGAAAAACATACACTTCTTCATGCAAGTCACCATTCAGAAATGCTGTTTTGATGTCCAACTGATGTACATTCCAACCATGATGAGCTGCAAGTGCATAGATGCTATGAACAGTAGTCACTCGGCAAGTAGATGCAAAGGTCTCATCAAAATCAATGCCTCTTTTCTACTCATAACCCTTTGCAACAAGCCTAGCCTTATACCTGTCAGCTATTCCATCAAGTTTATGCTTCAGTTTGTATACCCACTTTGTGCCAATGGCCTTCTTTCCAGGAGGCAAGTCACATAAAGACCAAGTACCATTCTTCATTATAGCATCATATTTAGATTGCATTGCAACCATCCAATGTTCATAATTTTGTGGTTCATCAAACGAAACAGGTTTAGTCTCATCACATAGACTTGAGGCAACCATAGCATAGCAATCTCATGCAAAGGAGGCACTATGAGAGCTTGATCGAGTACCATATGACAGAGGTGCATCTAATTTGCTATCATGTAAGGTCTGCACTAGCCATTTTGGCATGGTCTTTGCCTACTCAATATCAGCTCTCTCATGAATAAGTGCATCATGTAAATCTACATAAAAAATGGAATGATATCCATTATCACATGAAACCTGCAAAGGTTGAGAAGTTGCCTCATTAGGACCAGCACTAGACTCTCCACCTATAAAAAGAGGCAGCAAAGTATCATATGTTGGGAAAGATGGATGGATGATCCAAGAGACTGAGTAGATACTGCTAAACCTGCTTTGTACCAGCCCTCTTTGGCTTCAGACTTGATTAGTAGACTTCCATAGCATTCCAATGACACCAAGAAATGGCATATGTCCTTTGGAAATGATATGTGCAATGATTGAATCAAAACAGATAACTTTGGAAATCACAAACTCAAGAAAGCCTTCTATTTATGTCTTGACACCTGCTGAATGTTTTGCTCAGTGTGACTAGCACAGTAGCAAATGATAAAATTCCTTCTAGGGGTATTTAATTAGCTTAGTAAGCTACCATTTTCAAGTGGAATGATGTAAAAAGATAAACTATGCTAAGAGAAATCAATTTAGCAAGATTAGCTATACCCCCGACTTTTTAGGACTGTAGTAAAAATAGACCAGTGAGCACCTCGATGTAGATTTCTCTGAATTGGCTGAATAGAATGTCTTCAAATTTTGAGAGCTTCACGCTGAATCCAACAAGCTTTGAATCACTGAATTTGGTGGAGTATTGATCGAGATATGCCCTTGACAAGTTGACAGACTTTTGAGTAGACTAGTGGAGAACACAAAGATGAATGATGTAAATCTATCTACAAATTAACACTTGTGTACAATCCCATTGGCATGAATAACATTGCCTAATGGTGTAGAGAGGTGTAGGCTATGGTATAGTCCTCACACACACTCAATTACAGTAGAATGAAGCTCGGGAGTGAAGTGATCTACCTACGACTTTTTCATATCCATTTTTATAGGAAATGACTAAAATTTTGAATTCAAATTCAAACTTTTGGCTCCCTATGATCAAGCTCCTAAATGCTTGGAGATATTCTCTCAATCAAGTGAGTTACTTTTTCCACGAATCACTTAGGTAGGTGATTACAAAAGATTCTAAGTCAATTTGACTTTTACAATGATATAAAGTGGTAATTAACCACTAGCATATGTTCCTATGATTCTTCATGTATGTAGAGTCTTCATGATATCTTCCAAGCCAAATGTGTAGGCTTGTGATTTACACCAACATCATACATGCCTTTGGAGCTGACAGATGTCTCCTTAGGACATGAAAGCAATGGCTGAATAACATCTTCCACAAAAACAACATCACAGCTAACCAAAATGTGTTTAGTTTGTGGATGATACAGACAATATCCTTTACTTTCAGAGCTGTATCCAACAAAAATACATTTTACTACTTTATCCTCCAATTTTTTGCGATGCTATTCAAGCACTAATGCATATTCCAGACAACCAAAAACATGTAGATGAGCAACAGATGTGATGCGATCATGCCAAGCCTCATATAGAGTGATAGACTGTATTGCTTTAGTGGGACACCTATTAAGTACATATGGTCCATGCATGACAACCTCAAGCCAGAAACTATGTGGTAAAGCCTGACTCTTCACCATACACCTCACCATCTCCATGAGTGACATGCTCTTTCGTTCACTAACTCCATTCTATTGAGGTGTATATGGCACTATACACTGGTCCTTTTTTTTATTTAATAAAGGAAGTTCAGCCTTAGCCTACTCTCCGAGACTTGAATTAATAAAAATAAAATTACAAGAGAATGGGACTAGTGCCCACGGGATCCCCTGAATCCCATAGAGCGGGGGTAGCTTTTACATATTTTAGATGGCATTACACAAAAGGTAAATCACCATCAAATCACGCGTGTGTAGGGTTCACTTGGGTTTAAGCTTGTTGTTGATCAGAAGGAGCACTTGATGATGCCTAAAGGGGGTTTCTTACATTTAGCAATCATTTTGCCAAGGAGATACAACAAATTCTCAATCCACCACTCTTTGGGGGAATCACCAAAGAAGTGAGAATATCTTTCCTGTCAGATCTTCTAAAGGACCATCCTACTGATGGCGTTCCAAAGAGTCGCGAGCAATCGAATGCTCCACCCATTAGAGCTTGCTTCCAATTGTATGTTTTTGAAGTCTAATTTTCTTACCGAGCTTTCATGGAAGACCTTTCAAAACTTACATGAAGTTATAGAGGAGTTGATAAACCTCGCATCCCCATCGTGTGGAGTCCACTTGGTTTTAAGCTTATTGTTGACATACTATAGCTCTTTGTGATGTCTGAAAGGGGGACTTTTCTTACAGTTAGCAATTCTTTTGCCAAGAAGGAATAGGGACTTCTCGAGTGACCACTCCTTGGGGGTATTGCCAAAGTTGTGAGTGCATCTTTCCCGCCAAATCTTCCAAAGGATCTCTCCCGTGATCGCATTCCACAATGCCACAGAGCAACTGATCGCTTCATCAATAAGGGCTTCCTTCCAATTGATTTGTTCTTGGAGTCCCAAGGACCGACCAAGGATCCTCCATAATCAAAGGGATTTAGGGCAAGCAAAGAATAGGTGGTCAATATCCTCTTTGCCATGGAAACATTGCTTGCACCAGGGCGGAACACCACAGATCTTGTTCCTTCTAGCCAGACACATTGGTCTTTTATCCCACGTTCAGCCATAAATGCATTAAAATTAGAAAACATATATTCCCCCCTCACTCAAAATGAAGGGTGCCCATTTTACATGCTGACATATTTTCAGCCTAAACCAAAACATTTGAAGCACATGAACACTTTGGACTTTGCTTTCAATGGATATACCCATGCATGCCTAGAAAAGATATCAATCAAAGTCACGAAGTAAAGATAATTTCTAGAAGAAGGTGTCTACATAGGACCACATACATCACTATCTACAACATGCAATTTCTGAGTATCCCAAACTCAACCATCTGTTGGAAATGAGGAACGCTGCATTTTGGCCAAAATACAGCCTTCACAAACATGTTCCCTAGGTTCCTCAAGTTTGGTCAAAGAGGATAGCATTTTAGATTTTTGCAAGCATAGCAAACTAGCAAAATTCAGATGACCAAAGCGTGCATGCCAAAGCTTTGCATCTGACATAGCAAGAGAATCATGTACTGCACATGCCGAATCATTCAAAGATCTTTCATAGTCTATGAGCTTATACAACCCTTGACATAAAATTCCAGAAGCAATAATCACATCGCCATTTGACTGATCATGAACTCTACACCTGTCATCACCAAATTTCATAACAAAGCCAATCTTAGCTAAAGATGAAACTGATAACAGACCAACTCCCATGACAGGATAAGAGGAGTGGTTGGCACATCTGATAATATTCCTTGTAGGGGCACGCTAGAACATCGCCCCACTATCAAAGTACCAAACATCTGAGTCTACTCCAGACATGCACTGCTCATGAGAAGATGGGTCAAAACTACAAACAGTAGTAAATGCCCATTCTTCTTCTTGCATAAGATTCACAGACTCTGTTTTTGGTGTAGAGGCCTCTACAACAACCATTCTAGCCTCCTCTGTTTTTGTGTAGAGGCCTCTACAACGACCATTCTAGCCTCTTTCTTCTTTGCCTCTTTAGCAGTCAGTTTTGGACAGTTCTTTATGATATGATCATTTTCTTTACAGTACTTGCAAAACAATTTTTGCTTTTCTAATTTCTTTTCATCTTGTCTTCCCTCTCGATTCTGTAGAATTAGCAGATTTCTGCTTACTACTTGAAGAGCTCCATTTTCTTTTGCCCTTTGACTAGCCAGGAAAGCTTGATCTACAACAAACATAATGGACCTGTTCTGCCTAGACTGATCTTCCTACAACAGAACAAAGATTCCTCAAATGATAAGGCATTTGGGTTGCCTTTCATCATCAAATGAAGAGTAGAAGCAAGCTACAAAACTATGATATAAATTAGGAAGACCATTAAGAACGGTCTGAACAAGTGAGCTATCTGGTATAACTTCATCAGTAGAAATCAACTCTTCCTTCAAGTCTTTGATCTTTGTTAGAAAACTCTCTATAGAATCATCTTCACTCATGTGCTCACTCTCCAAGTCTTTTTGGAGGTAAGCAACACGAGGCTCATTCCTAGCTTGGTACAAAGTGGTAAGTGTATCCCAAGCATCCTTAGCTTTTCTGCAAAAGGAAATGTGAGGAATAATGGCACGTTTGAGGAATAATGTTTTGCCATCCCAACAAATCTGCTCTGTAGTAGGTACAACAAAAACCGCAGCACGAATATGAATATGCAGAATATCATCATCTTTGACACCTTCTGCATCAACTTCAGTACCTGCAGTTGTGACAGTTGTAGGTGTGATAGGACATTTTTCAACACCCTACACAATCTTCCACACTCCTTTTGCAACCAATACATGTCGCATCATATAAGCCCATAACAGGTAGTTAGTACCATCCAACGTATCTTCAACAACCAACATACAGAATACATCACTGCTTTCAGCCATGGTCGATGACTAAAATACCTTGATGCAAAAAATTGAATGTATCTCAAAAAGTTGAACAGAACTGCCTAGACGAATTCAGCTAGACCTAAAGCAGACTTCGAGATGCTTATACTGGCGAACCAAAACTAGTATATACGTTTGGCACCAAAAAACGAAATAGCCTGCATAAGCACTTTGATAGTGCGTTCCGAGGCCGAAATGAGCTCAAATGAAGCGGAGAGGTAGACAATGCCCTAGATGAAGCCACGACCTACTGTGATACCAATTGTTGGAGTTACATGTCTGCGGAAGCATGCAAACAACATAAGGAAGAAGAAGAAGCTTGGAGCACAACACACTATACGGAATGTATTACTAATTTACGTAGAAAAGATAAGTAGCATGTTGGGGCAATAGGTGTATATACAAGCCCAAGCAAAAAACCATCCTAAAGAGGGAAAAATCTACCACGGCGGTCCTGATGTGTTCACACACATCACTACCTAAATATATCAATAGTATTGATCCCTCCTTGGGATGAAAAAATCCAAGTAGCTGAGTACCACTCAAGTAGAGAAAGATGCGCTTAACCACCTCCCAATGCTTGACACTTGCACAATGCATAAACCTACTCATCTGTGAGAAAACAAAGTGAATATCTGTCCAAGTAAGACATAAGTAAATCAAGTACCCAACAACTTGTTGATAGAGAACAACATGAAATGCATCTCCAACATGTTTAAGACTCAATCGTAAACCTGTCTGCATAGGAGTGGTAAAAGGTTTACAGTCTTCAAGGCCAAAATGCTACAATAATCTGTCAATATATTTCATTTGACACAAAGCCATTCCACCATCAACTTGCATAAATTGGACACCCAAATAATGATGCACATGACCCAAATTAGACATCTCAAATGAGGCATGCAAATCAACCTTAAAATCAGCAACATGCTTCTCATGAGGACTAGTGAGCAACATGTCATCAACATACACAACACTAATCAGAAGCAAATCATTTGCACGGTTCACATATAAGGTGGTTTCAATTGGACTGTTCTCAAAATCATGTTCAATTAGATAGGCATGTATCTTTTCATACCAAGCACGTGGTGCTTGCTTTAAACCATATAATGCCTTCTTTAACTTGCACATTTTACTACTTTATCATCCAATTTTTTGTGTTGTTGTTCAGGCACTAATGCATATGCCAAACAACCAAAAACATGTAGGTGAGGAACATATGGCTTGTGACCATGCCAAGCCTCATATGTAGACTACAATGCTTTAGAGGGAAACCTGTTAAGTACATATGTTGCACACATGACAACCTCAAGCCAAAAACTATGTGGTAAAGCATGACTCTTGACCATACATCTTGCCATCTCCATGATTGACCTGTTCCTCGATCACAAAATCCATTCTATTGAGGTGTATATGGCACTATACACTGATTTTTTATCCCACATTCAACCAAAAATGCATTAAAGTCAAAAGACATATATTACCTTGCTCGATCAAAACAGTGGGTGCCTATTTTATATCCCAATAGATTTTCAACCAAAACCAAAAACTATTTGAAGCACATAAGTACTTTGGACTTTGCCTTCAATGCATATACCCATGCATGCCTGGAAAAATCATCTATCAAAGTCACAAAGTAAAGACAGTTTCCAAAAGAAGGTGTCTACATAGGACCACAGATATCACTATGGACAAGCTCCAATTTTTTAGTCGCTTGAGGTGAAGCATCTTTTGGGAAGGAAGAATGCTACATTTTTCCCAAAATACAGCCTTCACATACATGTTTACCAGGTGCCTCAACTTTGGGCAAAGAGGACACCATTTCAGATTTCTATAGGTGTAGCAAGCTAGCAAAAGTCAGATGACCAAATCCTGCATGCCAAAGCGTTGCATCTGACATAGCATGATAATCATGTACTGCACATGCTAAATCATTCATAGATTTTTCATAGTCTATGAGCTTATACAACCCATGACATAAAATTCCACAAGCAATAATCATGTCACCATTTGACAGATCATGAACTATACATCTCTCATCAACAAATTTCAAAACCAAGAGAATCTTGTCTTATGCAAAAAATGATCATAGATTTTTCTTGATCTTTGGCACAAATAAAGCATCTAGCAGTTTAATAGAATTACCATCAGTAGTAGTCAGAATGATCTTACCAACTCCCATAACAGGATAACAGGAGTTGTTGGCACATGCGACACTATTTCATGTAGGGGAGCTCAAGTGAAGTGAAGAAACTGTGCTATAAGATAATATGTTTGGCTGCCCCACTATCAAAGTACCAAACATCTGAGTCTACTACAAACATACACTACTCATGAGAAGATGGGTCAAAACTGCAAACAATAGTAAATGCCCATTCTTCATTCTGCACAAGATTAGCAAACTCTATTTTCGATGTGGAAGTCTTTGTGACAAGCATTCTAGCCTCTTTTTTCTTTGCCTCTTTTGCAACCAGTTTTGGATAGCTCTTTATTACATGATAATTTCCTTTACACTACTTACAAAAAAAATTTTACTTTTCTAATCTCCATCTTTATCTTCTTTCTTCAAATGTGCAGCATTTGTAGATTTCTGTTTACTAGTAGATAAGCTCCATTTACCTTTCCCTTCTAACTAGCTACAAAAGCTTAATCTGCAACATGCATAATGGACATGTTCTGCCTAGATTGATCTTCCTACAATAGAAGAGAGAATAACTCCTCAACTATCAAGGCCTTTGGATTGCCTTTCATCATCAACCAAAAATTAGAAGCAGAAATTTGATATGAATCAAGATAACCAATCATAATGGTCTACAAAAGTGATCTATCTGGTATAACTTCATCAATAGAAATTAATTGTTCCTTCAAGTCTTTGATCTTTGTCAGAAAACTATCAATAGAATCACCTTCATTCATGTGCTCACTCTCCAGCTATTTTCAAAGGTAAGTGACACGAACCTCATTACCTTCCTTGTATAAAGAGGTATGTGTATCCCAAGCATCCTTAGCTCTTCTACAAGAGTGAATGTGAGGAATAATGGCACGTTTGATAGATAGGGCTATCAATGCATGTGGCTAAGCATCTCTCGCATCCCAACAAATTTTCTTTGTAGCAGGTGCAACATAAAGTGCAGCACGAACAGAAACCTACAAAATATCATCATCTTCAATGCCATCCGCATTAGCTTTAGTACCTATATTTGCAAGTGAAATAGGACATTTTTCAACACCCTATACAATATTCCATAGTCCTTTTACGAGAAATAGATGACACATCATATAAGTCCATAATGAGTAACTCATACCATCCAACTTATCGTCAACAACCAACATACAAAATACAACAGTGCTTTCAGCCATGACCATTGACAAAAATACCTTGATGCAAAAAACTGATTTTATCTCAGAAAGTTGAATACACAAAAAGACAAAATAGCCTACAGAAGCACTACCATAGTGCGTTCGGAGGCCGAAACGAGCTGAGATCGCAATTTCAACACCACATAGCAAACCTGTTTTGATCTCCTAATCACCGTGAGTATGGAAAGCCAATTTCATGCGATTATGAGACTCTAACTAGAGGGGTGTCAATGATGCCCTAGATGAAGCATCCACCTGCTCTGATACCAATTGTTGTAGTTTGAGGCATGCAAAAGCATGCAAATAACACAAGGAAGAAGAGAAAGCTTGGAGTACAAAACATAATACTGAATATATTGTTGGTGTAAATCACAAGCCTACACATTTGGCTTGGAAGATATCATGAAGACTCTACATACATGAAGAATCATAGGAACATATGCTAGTGGTTAATTACCACTTTATCTCATTGTAAAAGTCAAATTGACTTAGAATCTTTTGTAATCACCTACCTAAGTGATTCGTGGAAAAAGTAACTCACTTGATTGAGAGAATATCTCCAAGCATTTAGGAGCTTGATCATAGGGAGCCAAAAGTTTGAATTCGAATTCAAATTTTTAGTCATTTCCTATAAAAATGGATATGAAATAGTCGCGGGTAGATCACTTCACTCCCGAGCTTCATTCTACTGTAATTGAGTGTGTGTGAGGACTATACCATAGCCTACACCTCTCTACACCATTAGGCAATGTTATTCATGCTAATGGATTGTACACAAGTGTTAATTTATAGATACATTTACATCATTTGTCTCTGTGTTCTCTGCTAGTCTACTCAAAAGTTTGTCAACTTGTCAAGGGCATATCTCAATCAATACTCCACCAAATTCAGTGATTCAAAGCTTGTTGGAATCAGCTTGAAGCCTACTACATGCTATCAAAATTTGAAGATATTCTATTCAGCCAATTCATAGAAATCTGCGTCGAGGTGCTATCTATTTCTGCTAGAGTCCTAAAAGGTCGGGGGTATAGCTAATCTTGCTAAATTGATTTCTCTTAGCATAGTTTATCTTTTTACATCATTCCACTTGCAAATGGTAGCTTACTAAGCTAGTTAAATACCCCTAGAAGGAATTTTATCAATTGCTAATGTGCTGGTCACACTGAGCAAAACATTCAGCAGGTATCAAGACATAAATAGAAGGTTTTCTTGAGTTTGTGATTTCCAAAGTTATCTGTTTTGATTCAATCATGGCACATATCATTTCCAAAGGACATAGGCCATTTCGTGGTGTCATTGGAATGCTATGGAAGTCTACTAATCAAGTTTGAAGCTATAGAGGGCTGGTACAAAGCAGATTTAGTAGTATCTACTCAGTCTCTTTGATCATCCATCCATCTTTCCCAACAGTGGTATCAGAGCTAATAAGGTAAAATGGGAGATGGTTTTCCTTCATTTATTGATAAATTGGACAGGAACAACTATCAAGATTGGTCTCTAATAATGAAGACCTACCTACAAGGAAGGAGTCTCTATGGATACATCTCAGGAGATGAGGAATTGCCCTCATTCAAAGCAAGAGGATTGCCAACCAAGGAAGAACAAGAAAAGCTCAACACATGGTGTGCAAAGGATGCATTGGCAAGGTCTTATTTACTCAACTCTATATTTGATTTTCTTTTGCCACATATCAGAAATTGCAAGACTTCACAAGAGACTTGGGAAACTTTGTCATCATATTTTTCCTCCAATACAAGGGCTAGGAAAAATCAGTTGTGGATTGAATTCACAACACTAAGGAAGCTACTTAAGCAAGCTGCTTCAGAATTTGTGACCAAGATCAAAGATGTTGCAGATCAGTTAGCAAGCATAGGATAAGAGATTGAAGAAGAACAAATTGTGAGGCAGGTAATCAATGGAATGAAGGCTGATGACAAGTGGGAAAGCTTCACCACTGCAATGGATCTCTACATGGACATGCACACTCCAGATCTTACAACTGTCATGGGTCAATAATTTACACATGAAGCAAAGCTCACCAAGAATGGAGATACATCCAAAGGTAGCAACTCTTCTACCCTATACACTGATAAGAAATCTAAGGATAAAGGCAAGAGTAAGAAGGTGGAAGATGAAGGCTCTACCTCCCAAGCCAACTATGCAGGGAGAGGTAGATCTTCAAGAGGAAGGGGCAGAAGAGGTAAGCAAGGTAGGGGGAGACATTATAATTCATCACCATGTAACATTTGTGGTTTATCAAATCATACCATAGATGAGTGTTTCAGGAATTACAAAAATCAAAGAGGAAGAGGCTACCAAAGAGGTGGATACTCACAGTCAAGAGGAAGGTTCAACAATCACCAAGGCCACAACAACAATTATAGCAACAACTACAACAACAATTACAATGGCAACTACCAAGGAGGATTCAAAACTAGAAGGGACTACAACAACTACACAGAAGAGCACGATGACTCTCTTCTGATCATGAACATGACTTCAAAGACAGGTACAAATGATGATCACTTATTTTACATTGATTCAGGGTGTTCAAATCATGTGGCTAGTAATGTGGCACTACTCTCTGATCTTGAGGAACCAAAAGGTAAACACCAAGTCCAAACAGGTGATGATACAAAGCATTCTGTGGTTAAAGTTGGAAATGTGAAGACTTGTGATGGTAATCAAAATTTGTTGAGCAGGGTACTTTATGTACCAATGTTGGTCTGATTGTAGAGAAAGGCAGGTCAGATTCAATCAATATGGAGCATTTGTGGAGGACCCAAGACATGGATTCAAAAGGATAGCTAAAGGAGAAAAATCAGGTAGACTTTTCACTTTTGAGCTAGAAGACACAAAGAATATTGCACTATACAGTTATAAAGATCAAACACTTTCAGAGCTTGAGATTTGGCAAAAAAGGTTAGGGCACATATGAGAAAGAACCTTGAAACAAATGTGCAAGGACCAATGTGTGCTTGGGATACCTAATGTATCCAAGCAACATATGATTTACAAGTGTGGTGCTTGTCAATTTTGTAAGCACCACACTTGTAAATCAAGGAAAGGATATATACATGAAGACTGCCTGAGCTGGTACACACAGATGTATGGGGACCTAGCAAAGACCCCTCAGTCTCAGGTTCAAGGTATTATGTGTCTTTCATTGATGATTATAGCAGATGGACTGTATTATACTTCATGAAGCACAAGAATGAGGTATTTAATTGTTTTAAGAAATATCTTGCATTAGTTGAAAACCAGACAGGAAGGATCTTGAAGAGGCTAAGGTCAGATGGAGGAGGTGAGTACTTCTCCAATGAATTTGAAGACTTCTTGCAGGACAGAGGCATCAAAAGAGAGATAACCACAAGGTATTCTCCTGAACAGAATGGGGTAGCTGAGAGAAGAAATAGGTTAATTGTTGAGACAGCTAGATCTATGCTTAATGAGAAGAAATTACCTAACTATCTATGGGCAGAAAGTGTTTCTACTACCACTTACCTCATAAACAGGTTACCATCTAAGTCACTTGATGGTATGACACCCTATGAAGCATGGCATGGTAAGAGACCATCATTGGATCACTGCAAAATATTTGGATGTGTAGCATATGTGCACATTCCTTCTCAAATAAGAGGTAAGCTAGACCAAAAGGCTGAAAAATGCATTTTCATTAGGTATGATTTAAATGAAAAAGGTTACAGGTTTTATAATCCTACCAACAAGGGATTTATGGTAAGTAGAGATGTGATCTTTGATGAAAATGATTCTTGGTATGAGAATGAATGCAGGAAGGTCAAACTACCCTATGATTTGGAAGAGGAATTTCCAAAACTTGGAAAGGAGGAACCTACTCAGAATGAAGACTCAAGTTCAGATGATGAAGACACTATCAACCTTGAAGAATTCAAAGCATGGAAGTCCAAGGGCAAAATGAAGAGATTGAAGCACTCAAGGAGAGTGACACATGGAAGTTAGTACCCAAGAAGGATTCTATGAAGGTAATAGGATCCAGATGGATCTATAAGTTGAAAAGAAATTCTGATGGAACAATTAATAGGTACAAAGCCAGATTGGTAGCCAAGGGTTTTGCACAAACCCAAGGCATTGACTATGAAGAGATATTTTCTCCTGTGGCCAAGATGCCAACAATCAGAGTGTTGGTAAGTGTGGCTGCATCAAAGAATTGGAACATGTACCAATTGGATGTCAAGAATGCTTTCTTGAATGGATGGATTTCAGAAGAAGTTTATATGTCACAACCTCATGGCTATGAAGACCCTAAGAAGGTAACTTATGTTTGCAAATTAAAGAAGGCTTTATATGGATTGAAGCAGGCACCTAGGGCATGGAATTACAGGCTAACTACATACCTCCAAGACCAAGGATTTGTTATGAGCAAGGCAGATACTTCCCTATTCATTAAGAGAAGTAATTCAGAGGTAATATATCTCTGTGTTTATGTTGATGACATCATCACTACAGGTAATGATGTCAGTGGAATCAGATATATCAAAAACCAGATGATGAAGGAGTTCAAGATCAATGATCTTGGCTTATTGAAGTATTTTCTAGGGCTTGAATTAGTTTACACTAATTCAGGGATATACTCTACTCAGAAAAAATATGTACAAGATATGTTGAAGAAGTTTCACTTGCAGGATGCTAAAGTAGCAAGCACTCCAATGGAGGTGAACCTAAAGCTAAGTGCCCATGAAGGTGATGAAGTCAAGGACATTACAGGTTATCAGAGTATGGTGGGTAGCTTGAACTATGCTACTCTTACAAGAATTGATATTGCATATGGAGTTAGTGTGCTAAGTCAATTTATGCACAAGCCAAGGATACCTCACTTAGAGGCTGCCAAGAGAATCTTGAAGTATCTCAAGGGTACACAGAACCATGGTTTGTATTTTCCTTACACTTCAAATATTGATATAAAAGTCTATTCAGATGCAGATTGGGCAGGATGCAAGGATGATAGGAGAAGCACTTCTGGATAGATTTCTTTTGCAGGTGACAAACCAATTTCATGGTCTGCAAAGAAGCAACCAACTGTTGCATTGTCTTCTACAGAAGCAGAGTATAGAGGGCTAGCTAATGCCACTCAAGAAGCAATTTGAATTAAGCTTTTGTATACAGAATTGGACTTATATACTAGGCCTCCAATTATCTTTGGAGATAATACAAGTTCTCTTCACCTTGCAGCTAATCCTATCTATCATGCCAGGACAAAACACATAGAAGTTCATTATCATTATGTGAGAGAGAAGTTGCTAAGCAAGGATATTCAACTTGCCTATGTATCAACCAACATGCCATACGCAAATTTGTTGACTAAAGCTTTGGATGGAACAAAACTTTGCAGGTTCAAATTTATGATTCGATTACAGGATATACTTGAAGATTGAAGATGAAGACTTAAGCCAAAATGTTTGGCTTGAGGGAGAGCTGCTGGTGTAAATCACAAGCCTACACATTTGTCTTGGAAGATATCATGAAGACTCTACATACATGAAGAATCATAGGAACATATGCTAGTGGTTAATTACCACTTTATCTCATTGTAAAAGTCAAATTGACTTAGAATCTTTTGTAATCACCTACCTAAGTGATTCGTGGAAAACATAACTCACTTGATTGAGAGAATATCTCCAAGAATTTAGGAGCTTGATCATAGGGAGCCAAAAGTTTGAATTTGAATTCAAATTTTTATTCATTTCCTATAAAAATGGATATGAAAAAGTCACGGGTAGATCACTTCACTCCCGAGCTTCATTCTACTGTAATTGAGTGTATGTGAGGACTATACCATAGCCTACACCTCTCTTCACCATTAGGCAATGTTATTCATGCCAATGGGATTGTACAAAAGTGTTAATTTATAGATACATTTACATCATTCATCTCTGTGTTCTCTGCTAATCTACTCAAAAGTCTGTCAACTTGTCAAGGGCATATCTCGGTCAATACTTCACCAAATTCAGTGATTCAAAGCTTTTTGGATTCAGCTTGAAGCCTAATATATGCTATCAAAATTTGAAGACATTTTATTCAACCAATTCAGAGAAATCTGCGTCCAGGTGCTCACTGGTCTATTTCTGCTACAGTCCTAAAAAGTCGGGGGTATAGCTAATCTTGCTAAATTGATTTCTCTTAGCATAGTTTATCTTTTTACATCATTCCACTTGCAAATAGTAGCTTACTAAGCTAATTAATTAGCCCTAGAAGGAATTTTATCAATTGCTACTGTGCTGGTCACACTGAGCAAAACATTTAGCAGGTGTCAAGACATAAATAGAAGGTTTTCTTGAGTTTGTGATTTCCAAAGTTATCTGTTTTGATTCAATCATTGCACATATCATTTCCAAAGGACATAGGCCATTTCTTGGTGTCATTGGAATGCTATGGAAGTCTACTAATCAAGTCTGAAGCTATAGAGGGCTGGTACAAAGCAGGTTTAGCAATATCTACTCAGTCTCTTGGATCATCCATCCATCTTTCCCAACATATATTACCACTAGAATGTACAAAGGTAAGTAACCCATCAAGGCTATAGGCGTATATACAAGCCGGGGGTAAAAAAAAAGCCCTAGCGGTCCTAGTGTGTTCACACACATCACTACCTAAATATAACAACATTTTCAATCTTGCTTTTGGATCCTTTTTTGTGAAAATTCTTGACGATAACTTTGTTTAGATATTCGAGCAGTGCATTGAAAGACAATGCCTCTTGCTACACCAAGTGAAGCAGAGGGGACACCACTCATCTGGAGTTCTTGAAAAATGCATTGGTGAGGCCATCAAGACCTAGGCTTTTTCCATAAGGATGCAAATCGATAACTTCTAGAATCTCAGCATCTAAAATAGGATCTTCAAGAAGAGTCTTTAAATCATGTGGGATTCTTGTTGATTTTACTCCTGAGAAGCTCACCATATAATAAAGCTTGTTGGTAGAAAGAGGTATTGAAAACCTGAGGAGTTGGTAAAAGTGGTTGAAAATCACTAAGCTATTTTCTTCTTCCGTCTTGCATTCTACCCCATTGATGTCCATCAAGAAGGGGATAGCATCCTTAGATTGTTTCCTTTTTAAGAAGCCACACATCTCTTTAGTAGGTTTGTCAGCCTTACCAACCCACCACTCTTTAAAGTATATTTGTAGATTTTTCCTTTGAATTTCTACCTTGTATCTCAACATGGCTCTTATTTTCGTAGCCCCATCTCGTATTGAGAGTTGCTATTGTTCACTTCATCCTCAATCTTTTAATTTTGCATGCGACGAACATTTTGCAGAGTCTTCTAGGTCCTCTACTATGCCCATTTACTATACAAAATTTGTTGTGTTAGTTAATCCGATCAAAGGAGATTAGGCTTTGGCCCAGCCTCCATTAGAAAAGAGTTAAAGATATGATATATGATTAATCAAATTCCCAATGTGTGATGAATCAAATGCTCAACACCAACCTCATTTTTCTATCGCTCCTAAAAGAGATGATGTAAGTTTAATTTTAATCTCTTTCTTAAAGAACATTTTTTCTCCATTGAGAAGTGTTTTCCTAGACTTGCAATTGAGATATCATTCAAGTACCTTGTGCACAAACCTTGATCTTTTTGATAGCAAGCTTCGTACCCATGCGATACCCATTATGCCGTAGAGTAGGAATTACATGCTTGCCATTATCATGGGCACGTAGAGCGCATGTAGTAGAGGATGGTTGAATGTCAAATTCAACACTTTCCTTAAGGCATTCATCTTAGCTAGAAGGCTAAGGTGTATCTCCTGTGCAAAAGGGATGCGGAAACCTCAACCCCCACCTTGGAGGAAAAATACCATCCATGTTATTTATAATACATAGATAGGAAGTTAATTCTTTAGAGAAAGGAAGCCCCACAATACCCTACTCTCTCAAACATTAATTCATAGGAAGAACATTTGTACAATTGAACCGGCGTAGCGCTCGTTGGACCCCTTGATTCCCAGAAACCAACGGTTGTTTAAAACTTGCTAGACGACATTGCAAAGAAAGTTGATAACCCTTTTGTCCCCCCATGGGGCCCACGTGCTCTTACTCTTGTTGTTATCAAGGAAAAACATTATAAGTTGTCTAAAAGGTGGAGGCCTCCGACAATTGGAATTTTTTTTGCGTAAAAGGAAAAGAGATTTTTCGATTGATGATTCTTTAGGAGGGCTACACAGTTCATAGCATACCTCTCTTTCCAAATCTTCTAGAGGGTCTCACCTCTTATTGCATTCTACAGTGCTAAGGAAAAATCGATCTCTTCACCCCAAAAGCACTTGTTTCAAGTTGATTTTCCACTTTAGCAAGATCATTCTCCTAAGGAACCACCAGATTGACATTGACTTGGGGCATGAAAAAAAGAGGTGTCCCAAGTCCCGATTACCATCAATGCATCTTTTACACCATGGAGGGGCTTCAAAAAATTCATTAGATTTTAAATAAGAAGTGACTCGTTAACCTCAATGAGGGGATGCCAAACGGAGTCGAACTTAAGATCCTACCTAAAACTTCACCAAATCAAACACCATCTCCTATTAAGCGTGACGTGAAATTCATTTTTCCTCTTGAAATTTTGAGACCCTCAATGTGAGAGGATTTCTCCAGCCCTATTCTCCTAGTCACATCATTCTTCGGGTGCTCATGAATTGTTGACTTAATTGGAAAATACAATGAAAGACAAGCGTAGCACCATGAGAACTCCATGTCCCAAAAAGAAGGGTTTGAACATTCAGCAACTACGAGTAGAGAAAGCCCAATGCTTGAAACGAGTACTAGACCATAATTTTTAATATGTTTTGTACACGTAGTTATTTGGTATGTAGAAGTACGCCACACTTTCTAATATTTTTCTAAACGGAGGAGAACTAGAGAAATAAACCATCATTTCCTTCCTCTTTAAAAATTGGTGTTAATGATTAGAGTTTTTGTGCATCCCTACGTGTAACTTATCATCGAACCTCGATTCAATATGTATTCCATGTCCTAAACTATGAAATCATCGAGTGTTAAGATACTCTAGAACTTTAAGGGATGTCCATGTATATGCTCTTCATACCATGTCAATTTGGACTATTCACTAATCTACATGTATATTCCAAACTTCTTCTCGCTCCATAAACTCAGAAGCATGTTGAGATACCAAGAAGAACTTCAAAGAAACAATCTATAGGCATACTATGGTTGGAAAGGTGAAAAAACCTACTAAAGACATGTGCAATCTCCCCAAGAAGAAGCATTCCAAGGAATGGATCCCTTTCATCATGGATATCGATGTGTTTGAGTGGAAGACAGATGAAGAAAGTTGTACGTTGATTGTCAGTCACTTTACCAAGGTTTCGGGAGTTTCAATGCATCTTTAATCTCACAGGCGGGATTGCATGGCATCAATCTGTAGAGTAAGAACCAAAAGAATTCCACAAAGTATGAAGGATCTCCATGAAATTCTTATTTTGGATGATCAAATTCTTGAACTTATTGATTCACTTCCTAATGGCAAAAGCCTAGGGTAGGATGGCATCATTAGTGAGTTTTTCAAGACCTTCTAGCACATAGTAACTACTCCGCTACATCAGACATGGCAAGAGGCTATCTCTTTTGGTATACTGCCCAAATGTCTCAACGAAGATGCTATCAAGCTTATTCACAAAAAAGGCATAAAATGGGATTCTAAGTTGGCATTGAATTACGATGTTACAAATAAGCTACAAGATCCTTGCTAAATGTTTTGCTCATTGTATCACTTGTCAATGACAAAACTAGATTAGTAAGGATAAAAAATGATTGATCAAGGGGAGGTCCATTCTCAAGGCTATCATTGATGTTTGGGAAGGTCTGACTTTTGCTGAATAGTCCACTCAAGATGTCCTCTCTCTTAAGATTGACTTTGATAAAGCTTATGACAGGCTCGAGTGAGGCTTCATTCTCCAACCTTTGAAAGACTTGGGCTATACGAGAAATTCATCAAGATGGTCTTAACATTGCTGGGAAATGTGTCCACATAGATAAACATCAATGGCTAGCATTCTCAAGCTATTTCATTAAAACATTTTATCTAGAAAGGTTGCACCTTAGCCTTGCTTCCCTTTGTGATTGTTATTGATGGTCTTAGCTGCCTTGTTAGCCATCATGCACATTTAGGTCCTATACAAGGCCTTTTTCTTCTCCTCAAACAAGACAAGATGATCATGAGACTCTTTGCATATGCAACAAGTTCTTTTTTGCATATTAAGGATCTGGCTAGCATTGATACCTTTTGGTGTTTCCCAAACCCATTTTGTAAGGCATCGACTTCCAAAATAAACCGCTCTAGAGCATCTTTCAAGGATATTATAGGGCATCCAGTTCAAATTTTGATTGGCCATGGTTGTTTGATGATCTCTAGGGGAAAAATCTTGTACCTTCTAGGTATTCGGATGGGATTCCACATTTTCATGAGTCAAGGATGCAATTGGTCTCTTTCTAAGCTTGATAGCAAGTTGACATACTAGAAATGTATGCAGATTGACTTGTCTCGGTATGATATGGTGGTTAACATGTACCTTCTTTCATTTAAATTTTACTTTCTCTCTGGTTAGAGATCGGAGGACCAAGAGATTATCGAATTGGAAAGAATTTGCAAATTCTTTCTCTAGAGAGGAGATCCTAAGAGAAGGGGTATCCCAAAAACTAAATGGGTTGTTTGCATAAGCCAAAGAGATGGAGGTGTTTTGGTCCAGAAACAAGAGCACTCTTAGGTTTGTGGGCCTTTTGGGGTGGAAGCATCTTGGTCTTCTAACTCTTTCATTCTCCCCCTATTAGGTGACTCCGAGAGGTTCCAACTTAGTTTTCCCCCTATGGAGGAGTTAGATCAATGTGAAATAGTTTGTCATGATCAATGAAGATTGGAAATGGGCTTCCAATATTAGAGAAAATGATTTGATCTTGTTACCTATCAAGGGCATCAGAGCTATTAAACCTTGGAACCTCCAAAGAGCATGGAAGATTTCGAACAAGGTTTTCACTTGTTGAAACACCTCTAAAAGAAAGAAGCATGCGAGCGGATTAGATTTGAAAACATTGACTCAATTAGGAGAGTGGACTATAAAGAATGGTTCCAATTGTAGAGCACGTTCAATGCTTGGGAGTGCTAAAGACTCACCTTCTTATTGGGCATGAAACCCCTCACCTAGAGGGTCTTAGATGGAACAATGACATCATTACTGATGAAATTCCTAGATGCAAGAAAATGTTGACCTTCATGTCACACTAAATAGGAGATGGTGTGTGGATTGGCCAAGTTTTAGATGGGATATGAAGTTCCAATCCCTTTGGCATCCCCCAATCAAGGTTAAAAAATTAGTTCTTCTGTGGAAAGTCCTCTAGCAGGGAATTTGAACCAATGTAAAAGCTAACAAAATTTTCAGAGCCCATGTATGGTGTAAATAATGCCTTGATGGCAATGAGGACTTGCGACACCTCTTCATTTGATGCCCCAAGTCAATGGTGATCTCGTAGGCCCTTCAAAAGATCATATTGTTATAGGGACAAATAAATTCAAAGCAAGAGTTATTGGGTGAAGTGATGGATTGTTCCTCGACATCATGGAATGCTATAAGAGGAGAGAACCTTTGGAAGATCTAGAAAGAGAGGTGTGATGCCCACTTTGGTAGCCCTCCCTAGAGAATGGTTGATCAAAAAATTTGTTTTCCTTTTAGGCAAGTATATTTCCAATTGTGAGAAGCCCCCTCCTTTTAGGTATCATAGAGTGTTCTTCCTTGAGAACTACAACATTAAAAGGAAGTGGGCCCCCATGAGAGGGGCCAAAAGAGTTATCAACCTTCTTCATAATGTTTTCTAGCAGGTTTTAAACAAATCTTACTTTGTGGGATTCGGGTGGTCTCATAGGGGCTAGGCTTGTTCACTTGTACAACATTAAACATTTGGGATAAACATCCTTAAAAAAAAACACTTGTAAAAAAATAAAGTTTGTGATAGTAGGCTATTGGCGAACTTCCTTAAAAAAACCATTCTGAATTTTTTCATTTGTTCCATTGCATGTGTCCTCTCGTTAGAGCCTGTTCTCTCTTCTATTTTCTTCATTAATAAGCGAGCTTAAATTAGAAAAAGAAAATTAGTAGAAGCATATTATGCTACTTCAACTCTACCCTTCAACTCTACCCTTACTTTGTGGGATATGCGGCTTCCCAAGGGTAACATGCGCATTCACTCTACATTATTCTTTTTATAAATTATTTCAAGCAATGAAGAAGGCTTTTGCCGAGCTTCAATTTAAAAAAAAGTTAAAGATATGATATGTGATTAATCAAATGCTCAATGTGTCATGAATCAAATGCTCAAGTCAAACCTGAGTTTTCCATCTTCCCGGAAAAGATAATGTGAAGTTTATTTCTAATTTCCCTTTTTTTTCAAGAAAAGGAAGTTTGGCCTTAGCCTACTCTCCCAGACTTCTATTAAATAAAGAAAATGAAAAGTACAAGTGAAGGGGACGATTGCTCACGGGACCCCCAAGTCCCACAAAACTAGGGAAGAACTTGCAAAAAAGTTTAGATGGAATTACAAAGAAGGTAAATCACCCTCTTGTCACCCTCATGGGGTTGTTCTTCCATTTATAACCAATCGAAACTCTTCTTACTTTCCATTGAGAAGTATTTCCTTGACTTGCAATTCAGATATATTTCAAATAGCTTGTGTACAAACCTTGATCTTTCTGATAGCAGGCTTATTACACATGGCATAGCCAACATGCCATAAAGTAGGGATTAGATGCTTGACATTGTCAAGATTAAAGATCTTGATGACCCACTAGGGAAGATTTTGGAGAAGGGATCACCCAAAGGCCCGATGAGGTAAGTGCTTTCGTGGCCACGTAGAGCACACGTGCTACAGAATTGCTGAAGGCCAAATTCAACACTAGCCCGAACGCTAAGGAGCGTCTGATGTGCCAAAGGGGTGTCAACACCTCACCACCCACCTTGGAGGATTAAGGCCCAATCATGCTATTTAACATACATCGAGAGGAATTTCATTTTTTGAGTGCTCATGAATGCTTGAATTAATTAGAAAATACAATGAAAGACAAGCGTAGCACCCATGAGACCCCCCGCGTCCAAAAAAAGGGTTTGAACACTTAAGAGCTGTAGGGACAAACAGCCCAAAGCTTGAAACAAGTATCCTCGTCTATCCTTGGGGCTGTCCCTTACAAGCCTCGTTATTCTAGTTTGTCATATGTTTTGTCCACATGTACTTATTGGTATGTAGGAGTACGCCACACTTCTTATATTTTTATAAACGGAGGAGAACTAGAGAAAAAAAACCATCCTTTCCTTCCTCTTCAACACTTGGTGTCGATGATGAGAGTTTTTGTGCATCCCTACGTGTAACGTACCATCCAACCTGGATTCAATATGTATTCCATGTCCTAAACTATAACATTATCGAGTCTTTAGATACTCTAGAATTTTAAGGGATGCCTATGTATATGCGCTCTATAGCTTCTAACCTTGCTGTTTCAATTCCCATTTATACAGGGCTATTTCAATCTAAATTGCTCTCGTCATTGTACACTAAAACCGTTAGAATATAATATGAAGGCTCTTGTGTAACTTTTCATTAGGTTCAGGAATCCGTAATGAAAGCACTTCATCTCCATTGAAGCGATGGATGGAGACACAGGAAAACTTGAAACTTTACTATATACCGGCCACCTCCGACAGGACCTCTTCCACCCCGAAGGACCTCTTCCACCCCAAAAGTGTAAATGGATACAGATTTCAGCCCCATGAATATACAGGCATGCAGATTGTCAGTAGTAGAGAGCATATGAAGTTCTAAGCGAATGATGCTATTCGGCATATGTTTCCCCTACATGCTCTTTTGTCAATAGTAGAGTAGTAGCAACTCATAGTAGAGTAGTAGCAACTCATGGAGAATATGGAAAAGACAAGGGTCAAAAGGCTCAACGTGTTGGAAAGACAAATGTCATTCCAACACGACGGGCTGGATGGCCTAATAATCATTTATTCCCTAGTTATGCCCTTGCTATCTTTTGTCCTTGGAATGGCAAACATTTTACAACAGAAGAATTGAAAAGCCAGGACTTACTGGACAAATCATATCACAACTTCTTTCAAGTATTAAAATGCGTTTAGTCTATCTCGATAAGTGCAAGTTGTTATCTTTATACCCTCCGAGGAAGCATGAGAGTCAATACATTAATAAATAAATCATATTCAAATGCACTACCGAATCGTAAGTTCTAGCGAACTTGATGGGCCCCGCTGCTTGGTAAAGCACAAAGCTCTCTCTCTCTCTCTATATATATATATAGAGAGAGAGAGACTAACAGAACAGAGAGACGGTTCCCCTACTGCTTGACCCACATGGCAATGTATGCAACTCGGAAGAAGATAATTTTGGCATAATCGAAGGGCACTTCACGAGACTCCTGGGAACCTCGAACCCCCTCTCCCACCATAGAAGGGACTGCATGGCTGCCATTTCTAGGGTTTCCCCCCGGAGAATACCACCCAACCTCCACTCCCTGCTTCATGCCCCGATCTCTGAATCAGAAATCATTGAAGTCATTGATGCCCTCCCCTTCGGTAAAAGCCCGGGACCCGACGGACTCACTAATGAGTTTTTTAAATCCTTCAAGCTGGTGGTCGCCACCCCTCTTCAGTTGGTTTGGCAAGAAGCGCTAAAATTTGGTGCTCTTCCCTCTTGTATAAATAATGGAATTATCAAGCTGATTCACAAGAAGGGGGAAAAAAACAGAATCGAGAACTGGCGGCCAATTACGATGCTCCAAACAGGATACAAGATCATCGCCAAAGTCATTGCCAACAGACTTGCGTGCCACCTGAGATCTTGGCTTAGTGAGGACCAAAAAGGTTTCATCAAAGGCAGGTCCATCCTGGAAACCATTATGGATATTTGGGAAGGTATTCAATTTGCAAATGAGTCTAATCAAGATGTGGTCTTCCTCAAGATCGACTTTGACAAAGCTTACGATAGGCTAGAATGGGACTATATTCTGCAGTCGCTCCAAGACCTCGGATGTAGTCAGAAATTCACCAAGATGATCGCGACCCTTCTCGGCAACGCAACGACCCAAATTAACGTTAACGGCAAACTTTCGAAGGCGATCCATCTTAAAAGATCTATTAGACAAGGGTGCCCCCTTGCCCCCCTTCTCTTTGCCATCGCCACTGAGGGGCTGAGCAGACTTGTGGCTCATCATGTGGAGGCTGGCAATATCAAAGGCCTCCAGTTACCCCACGACCACAGTCAAATCATCATGAGACTTTTTGCCGACGATATGAACGCGTTCGTTCACAATGATAATACCAGCCTGGAGACTTTCTGGAGGTGTCTTCATACCTTTTGCGAGGCCTCTGGATCCAAAATCAACCACAATAAGACCGCCTTTAGGGCCATTGTGGGACATCAACCTGGCCTTCTCATTGATCATGGCTGCCAAATCATTCCGCAGGGCCAAATCTTTCGGCTGCTTGGAATCCCCTTGGGGTTTGGCGTCTCTATGGAGCAGCGATGGAACTGGGTGCTGGCCAAACTTGAAAACAAGCTCAATTACTGGAGAGGCATGCAAATCAATCTCGCTGGACGGGCGATGGTTATCAACACGTTCCTCCTCTCGTCTACCATCTATTTCCTTTCTTGCTGGAGACCGAATGAGCAAGGCCTGTCCAAACTGAATAGCATCTGCAGAAACTTTCTTTGGACGGGTGATCATAACAGAAGGGGGGTGCCGAAAATCAAATGGGCCATCTGCACCAGCACTAGAGATTGCGGGGGGCTTGGCATCCTGGACATTGGGTGTATGGCTAACAAACTGGCAGCCAAATGGATGATTAAAGCTTGGTGCAATAGGGAGGCCTCGTGGGCCAAGCTGATCTTCAGAAACAAAAATGAGTTGGCTCTCACGGGGTCCCCGAACTGGAAAAACCTTGACATCATGACACTGCTATTCTCCCCGATACCGGTCTTCCCGAAAGGCTCCAACCTCGTCTGCTCTCTTTGGAAGGGCTGGAATAAAGTCAAAAGCTTCACAAGAATTAGTGAGGACTGGAAGTGGGCGGCCGGAATCAGACAAAACGATTCTATCTGGTTTCCGATTCATGGCATCAGGAGTGTGGAGTCGTGGAACATTCAAAATGCCAAGAAGTTATGGAACAAAGGATTCAAAAAATGGAAACACCTATGGAAACATGACACCAACAGCTGGATCAGCTACGAGGATATCGACCCTCGCATAAACATCTCCTACGAAGAATGGAATACCCTGCAAAGCAGATGCCTCGCTTGGGATCGTCACAAAACTCGCCTTCTCATGGGACATGATGCTCCGAACGCGCGTGGTCTCAAATGGCACAATGGAAATAGCCTACTCAAAATCCCGAACATCAAAGAAACGACTGACCTCCAGACCAGCCTCAACAAGAAGTGGTGCCTGTCTTGGACGCGGCTTCGGTGGGACATGAAATTCATGGGTATCTGGCACCCACTTATAGAGACTAAGAAGTCTGTTCTCTTATGGCAAATTCTTCATCGGGGAATTTGGACTAACCATAAGGCAAACAAAATTTGTGGGATCCCTCCGTGGTGCAAGCGCTGCCACAGTGCAATCGAAGATGTCCCACACATCTTCCTTACTTGCCCCAACTCCCACAGAATCTGGCAGACGGTTGGACTGAAAATCAGAGTTCAGAAACAGCTTAGTTGGAAACAAGTCCTTTTGGGAGAAGCGATTGGATGCTCTGCGGCTCTCTGGAACGCAATCAGAGGGGAAGTCCTGTGGAAAATTTGGCGGGAGCGGTGTGCTCTCAACTTTGGCGACCCTCCCAGGGAGTGGTCGATTGAAAAATCTCTTTTCCTCCTTGGCACAAGGATTGTCAACAGTAAGAAATCCCCCCCCTTCAGGCACCATCAAGTCCTACTTTTGACCAACAACAAGCTCAAACCCAAGTGGGTCCCGCATGAGGGCGACGAGAGGGTGATAAACCTTCTTTGTAATGCAACCTAGGAATCAACCAAGCTTCCCCTGCTTTGTGGGATTTGGGGGGTCCCGTGGGCACTAGTCCCCTTCTTTTGTACCTTTGTTTCTTAATTTAATTCAAGTCCGGGAGAGTAGGCTATTGCCGAACTTCCTTTATATAAAAAAAAAAAAACTCAAGCTAAAAGTATGAGGTATTGTCTTTTGAATACACAGATTTCTATTTCCATGAGAAGCCTATTTTCTATGTCAACATAACCATTTTTCTATAATCTATACAGCAATAATTTGGTATTTCATCCCATACTAAGCCGTAAATGCAAGAAACGTAATAGACGTAATCCAACCGCTCCAAAAAAAGTGGAGATGTCTAAACTACAAGTCCACATATTCTCAATCATAAGCATAAACTTCTTCCAAAATTAAAATAAGATAATTCGGACTTTATATGTAATGAATCCGTGAACAGAGAACTCTAAAAGAAATGTGGGGTTAATCACTTTATAGGTTTTCATAGTTACATTGTGAGAAAATTCAGTCGAACCCACTTGTATGGTTGGGAAGAACAAATGTATACTGCAAACTACATACGCTCACATAAGCATACAATAGATTCATTTATAAGATTCTCTCTCTCTCTGTTGTGTGGGGCAATTGGCAGGTTGTTCCTCTCCCCGTTGGCCCTCGGACTTCTTTTCCTTCTTCTTCTAACTTCGGTAAAGCCATCGGCATCAGCTTGTGGGTTGCGGAGGCCCTTGCCTTCCCCTTCCTTGGTCAAGTGGGCCAAAACGTCAAAGTTGTCTTGAGCAGTTTTGGAGGCTTCTTGAAATCGCTTGTTTTTTTGCATGAGAGGGCAGTCTCTAATCCTGTGACCTTGCTGGCCACAACGAAAGCACGCGTTGGGGAGGTTTTTGTAGATGATGTCCTGCTCCCAAACCTCTCCTTCGCCCATGTCCACTTTGATCGTTGCAGGAAGCGGCGAACTGAGGTCGGCCTCGACGCAGATTTGAGGGTGCCATCTAGCATTGAACGAGTGTCTTGCACCCTCATAGATGAGACCACCAACGTCTTCTCGTGAAGCCAACGGCTTGCCGATAGGGGAGGCTATGTCCCACACGAAGTTGTACAAGAAGTATGGGAGGTTAGGGAGCTCAACCCAAAGAGGGTATCGAAGTGATTTCGATTTGTCGGGGGTAAAGTCCGGGGACCATCTGAATAAGCACAGGGTCGTCCGACCGAGCTGCCAGGTGCCAACGCTTAGGGCTTGGAACGCCATTTCTTCATTTTCAAAGACTAGTAGCATGTGGTTTGCTGGTAAGAACTGACATTTGCTGACAATTAGTCCTCGAGGGAACCACTCTTTTCGAAGCCATTGTCGCACGAATTCGAGCGGGGGCCTAGGGCCAAACACTTGGCCGACGAGGCAAACTTTTTTGAGTTCCTCCTGAGCAGACAGCACTGCAGGTCTACTGAGGGACACGATGGGGGAATCAACACTTTCGGATGCCCCAGGAGCGGCACGTGACCCCCCCTCCAGCAGAGCGGCCAGAGTGCCGGTCACCCCAGGGGGGGGGGGCCGATTACTTTTCACGAGAGAGGACGAAGCCACATCCATGGCTGAAGGAACTTGCACCACTTTTAATTTTCGAAGCCCAGCGGCAAGACCCACCAACACCCCACCGATCACATCGCAAGACAAACGAGAAGAACAAGCTCTAGCACTCTGAGCGGAGAGACACCAGGGAAAGCCCAAAACCCCACGAGAGGAGGAAGCACCCCGCCCCCAAAGAAAACACTACTTCTTCTTATTCTCTTTTTTTTTTTTTTTTTTCTTTTTTTTTTTTTTTTTCCCCTTTTTCTTTTTTTTTTTTTTTCTCTTTAACTTCCCCTCTTTTTCATCTTCTTTTAGCTAATCGAATGAAAAAAGGCTTTTAAAACCACCAAAACCACGCGAATTGTCACTTGATTTGAGGATCGTCCCTTACTAGTAGCCACACGCAAAAAAGCTCGGTGAGTGAGCACAAAGATTATATAGGATCCCACTGCAGTGAGTGAAAGAGTCAAGCAGAAAAGCGAAGGATAGCAAGTTCGCTTGCATAATATGAAGCATGCAGAAATAAATGTTGAAGCCTGGGGCAGCTCATCTCAAAGAGAAAAGCGATGAACATAAGCCACTTTGATCAGTCTTTACGCATGAAGTCTGCACTACATACATCGCCAAGAAACGCAGACACATGTGCCAGACCATGATCGAGCTCCGAAGACTCTCTTAAAGAAGGCGCCACGTGGGGAGCACCGTGGCGGCGGCTCCTTCCCAAGGACTCCTGACGCGGCGCCCGCAGGGCAACGGCCGGGAAATCTGGCGCGAATTCCGGGGAAGCGCCGCGACACGCGCGAGAAGCCACCCCGCGATAGACAGGCTTCCCCGCGATAGACCGAGAATCCCGCCGGCGATAGACACGCGAAAGGCCGCGATAGACGAAAGGCAGCGATAGACAGGCTTCCGCGCGATAGACAGTTAATACGCCGCGATAGACGGAAATGATGTCTCGAAGTTTCTGTAGTTTCTCCGACAGTAGTTGCGACTAGACCACTGTGGCCAGTCGGCTTCAACAACACACTTTTGGAATCCTTCTACCTTTGCTTCAGCACGACACCAAATCCACCTTCAGCGCATAGCCTCCGACAGCACGTCGCCTCCGTCAGCACATCGCCATAGCCATCCTGCTTTCTCGTTCACCTAGCTTGGTTATTTTCTCACTCGTTGTTGCCATTGAATCCCGATTGTCCATCACAAGATAATAGGAGCTGTCCGTCGTGAAGAGTTCCACAACAGTTTTTGAAGATTATTTTTTGAAGCAATTAAGGGGCACTGTGGTGTTGTTTTGCTGTAAACACTCAGAACAATTTTGATTAGCAGCATTAGACATAAGTTTCCCTCTGCTCGCTTCAGATCCTTACTACTCTCTTCTCACACTCTCAATAAACAAAGAACCAGAAGAACTCTTTTAGCTTGAGTTATTGATGGGTGCTACATGTGTATTGAACATGTGTTCCACTAACGTATTACAATCTATGAGTCTCTGTCAACAACGTTTGAGGACTCAAAATCAAAAGCAAGGAACACGTGGAAAGAGAGAAAGAAAGAAGCACGATTGGGGAGCCCCTAGCCCTCAATCCGTGCACTATAATATCCGCGTAGCTCACTTTACTGTATATATACATAAAATATAAGATGATGGACACAAGTCCCATACAATCTCCCAATTACGCGTAAATGTGACCTAAATTTGACGCAGACACAAAGGAATTTGAACTATTCACTAATGTACATGAAGAATTTAATATGTCCAGCCATAGAAATCAGCCTAGATCAATTGCTTCATAAACGGATGTCATCTATTGCAAACTAATCTATACTCAAATCGATAAGCGTCCATCTTCCATGCGATCTCTAAACCTGTGCTGATAGTTGAGAAACTAATGAATTCAAGTGCGAATTCTCCAAGGGAATTTGTAGTGTCTATTCTCAAGCGTCGAAATTTACACATCAAACAACATCGAACAATTCAGTGTTGATAAAACATATGCTATCCTTACTAACCTTACCATGTTAAACGATCCTATGTCAAAGGAATTTAAAGCAATATCATCAAGATTAGCCTATCTGCACATATCCATATGACCATCTAGGATGATCAAATACATGGGTGATTGCCTAATGATTGAATTTTCATCATCCAAATCTGCCATGCTCTCAAACCGGGGACGTGTTTACTTGCGCATCACAAGATCCATTTAGTTCTATCACACAATGTGCATCATAAGAGCTATGTTTCTCTATCCTTACAAGTGTGCGATCTTTCTCTCCATGAGCTATGATCATAAATCCACCTCAAGGTCTATCCAATGATCAAAACAGATATGATTTTAAAGCCTCTACTAGAGGATCTACAACATGATCGTCCAAAGTTCTCGCTACCAACACCTCCCCACCCTCTATGTGTCCGCGCAACCTCTGGTGTAGTGTAGTCAGCAATACTATCGCCAGGGTGCGGTAGTGTCAACGGTCAAGCTTGTGTTCATGTGGCCAGGTATCGGGTGTTGCCAAGCTTTGGGCGCACACACACACATACATATATATATATATATATATATATATATATATATATATATATATATATATATATATATATATATGTATGTGTGTGTGTGTGCGCGTGTGTATATATATATATATATATATATATATATATATATATATATATATATATATATATATATATATATATATATATATATATATATATGAATAATTCTAGCCAAGGACATATTTCCACTTAAAAATCTCTAGTTTTGATATAAGGTTGGGTGCTGATTAAATTTATGAGCAATATGGAAAGAAACATATTTAGAACGAGTTCTTATCAAATATGACTTTCATATGCATATATCTCTCTTCATTTTCTATTAACCGTTGTTACACTACCCTTTCTTTGTAGTGCTCCTTATGCACTTTGTTTGTGAACATAACTCTTCACAAATTCGTTACATGTTTCAAAGTTAGCACGGATAACTCATAATTTTACGTGATCTTAAATTTCAATTATCTTCCACATATTCTCATTCAGTTAGCTCGAGATTATATTTAATTTGTACTTCAGAATAAATTACATTGAATTTCAATTATCTTGGCATTGTGGTGTACATTTGACTTCTATATTGCTCCACTTAACAAATAAGATATCTACATGGTGATAGTTCTGTCAGCAAAGTTATTGTTCTGGTTGGTATGGACGACGACATAGTTCTTGTTTAAACATAGGAGAACATACGAGTTCTTTTCGAGTCCACATTTATCTTATCATTATTGAAATCTACAGCTAGTTTTTTTATGTCCTCAGCTACTTTATCAATATCCTGGGTAACGTTGGATGAACTTTGTCGTTGCAATTCGGTTCTCTTTCTCGCTCCATGAAATTTCTATGAATTATCATTATCATTTCATGTTGTTACAATATCTTGTGACTGATGAATTCTGCATGAATGATTTCTTGCATGCACACTTCACACAAGAATAGATAAAACGATATCCTTGCAATTCAGAGAAAGTAGATATTGAAGAGACCTCATATAACAATACAGATTGAGGCAAGGGAAAATAATCTTCTTCTTGTTCTTCTTCTACTACATAAAAGAGGATCTATAATAATGACCAATACAACAATACTAATAAAATATATAAAGAGCTATACATAAAGAAACACCTAAAATTTATAAATAAATGAGTTGGCAAGGGAAAATAATCTTCTTCTTGTTCTTCTTCTTCTACTACATAAAAGAAGATGTATAGTAATGACCAATACGACAATCCTCATAAAATATATAAAGAGCTATACATAAAGAAAGACCTAGAATTCACAAATAAATGAGTTGGCAAGGAAACAAAAGTGTCATAACTGTTGAAACATAAATATGATGAACGTCAGTAAAAATATCCTAGACATATATTAACATAGCCACTACACATGCCACAAAAATGAAAAGTGGTACTTGTCATCCATGATGAACACTTGAGTTTAATATCAACCCCATCCCCCTCAAGTTCAACATCATGGCCTCTAATCTCACCATATTTCAAAACGTCTTGAGCTTCTCTTGTCCATATACTTCAATGAGAATATCACCAACTTAATCATCAATCTCACATAGAGAAGATCAATGTCATCTACCAATACGGTCTCCCAGAGGAAGTCAAGATGTACCTCGATATGCTTTGTTCTTGCATGAAGAAGTGAATTCTCTACTAATTGTATGAATTTGAGATTATCGCATTGAATGAAAACATGATTATGTAGTTCAACACTTAAATTTGCAACTAGCATCTCAAGCCATGATGCCTCAAATGCGGCCATTATATCATGCGGCGATTATGACACTTCTATACCAAAATAAGAAGCACTCGATTTCTTCTTACATTTACATATTGTAACAGCAGCACTACCAAGTGAAATAAGAAAGCCACTAGTAGGTACCATGATACAACATGCAAAGGATCGTCATGAGGGACTGACTTCGAGGACTTCACGACGCTAGGGTTCTTGTTCGCTCTTGCTTTGTTTGGATACGATATTTTCCCATTCCCACCCTTATTTTCTTTAGAACCTAGTATAGAGTGTAGAAGTCCTTTCCTCATTGCTCGCCGTTTAGGAGTCTCTCGCCTCCTCGTTAAGGGGAAAGCATGTCCTTATACGATGCGTTAAAAGAGGGGCTTTCATCTCACGAGGAAGGATGAGCTAATGAAGCTCCATACTATGTACAAGTTGACGTACCCATGAAAACCTTTGCTAAAGCTAGAAAAGCGATTGCTTTTCACGACAACCCTCTATTTCATGTAAACGATGGCTCCGCTTATACTCTTTCTTTTCTTTTTCTTAGAAAAGGGTAAGAAGAAGGTAAATACTATTAGTAATATTCACACCTTAGGTTTTGAATAAGATTACGTGAACCATTGCGAATGCACATTGATTATTGATACAAATTCACTCGATGGATATTACAATAAAGTAAATGAGAAACTAGTCATAGGATTCTGCCATGGGCCTCATCCCTCTCACGATATTGTAAAACATTGGATCACAAGTATTTAAGGAATTAGAGGCCGTTTTGTAAAAAGTATCCAATAATTCCTAATGGATACTTTTTGTTCTTCTTGAATGAGTTTAATAGTACACTACAAGTTATCACTAGGGGTCAGTGATTACTTATAAATACTCTCATGTCTTGTTTTATGTGGTTTGTGGTTTGTGCATTTGAATTACAAATACTCTCATCTCTTTGTTTAGTGGTTTGTGGAGTTTAATGGAAGATTCCGAATCCTAGAAAAATACATGTTTCCGTGGAATTTCTTGATCTCCTAATAGAGTACTATCCTTGCGAAGAGAATCTTGGAAATATTCTTTGCAAAGTGCTAGGGAAAAAATCAAGCGATCGAATAAATCGCAAATGGGATCCTAAGATAATGATACAGATTGACATGTCTAAACTAATTAGGTCATTTTCATTTATCAAAGACTTGGATGGAAAACGCTTGCATGTGCAAAACATAATATATATATAGGTATCATCCTAAGGATTGTTTCAATTGCTATAAATGAGCGCATGTGATTAACATTTCCATTGGTTAACGAAAATTAAGGAAATTAATAGTCAAGCTGAAAAAGCAGATACTTCTAGCTCAGATGTTGGTACAATGAAAGAAGTTTCTTTGACAAAGACTTATGGAGCCACAAATGGTCCCTGAAAAATAGTAAGAACAAAGTAAATAGATGTGCTAACTCATTTATCTTCTTCTTGAGGATATTTGCGCTCCTATGTATGAAATCTGTGGTAATAATAATGAGTTTAATATAGAGGATAAGGAGAATCAGCATGCTAACTACACTCATGATAAGAATCCTGAATATAGTATGCAAGTGGATAGGAATGATACTCACAAGTCTAATAAAGATGAAGAATAGGCTCATGTAGTTTGTAGGAGAAACGAAAAAGATAACAATGATTCAGGTAATTATTATTCTTTCCCTCCTTTGGTTCCTTGAGTTGATAGATAGGAAGATCAAGACACTATTTTTTCCGATAAACTCAATAATTATGATCAAGATAAGATAAATGATATGTACAATAGCTCTAATGACTCACAAGATGTCCCCATGACTAAATATGACAATGTAGTTACTTCTACTTTGATGCATGTGAGGCCAAAAATGAAATATAATGTGAAAACTTCAGGTTCCCATTCCCAAATTAAGCCTCCCAAAAGCTAAACAAAATGAGCTATTTAACCATGTATGCGATGTTAAATGGTTCTTACTTATTCATGTTTTCTATTCTCTTGTCTTGTATAGTTACATTCATCTTCATCGGAAAGGTAGAATTGATCATGACGCTTGGTTGATTGTTTTGTTATCTCTTTGTTTATTTATTATGGATCGATCAAAACCTGGCTCTTATAACATCAAATGCATCAGTTACAGATTCATAGTTAAGAATATACCTAATTGACTAAGGGATCGTTCCCTTATGTGTGACTTCATATGTTTGGAGGAGAGTAAAGTTATTGGTTTAAGCTTCTTCCAAACTTGAAAATTCTATCTTCCAATCAGAATTCATAGTACACTAATAACACTACAATAGGTTGTGGGGTTGCTATTGATGTTTTTTTTTTAATAACAAGAAGTTCGACCTTAGCCTACTCTCCCGGATGTGTATTGAATAAAGGAAACAAAAAGTACAAGTGAAGGTCCCACAAAGCAGGGGTAGATCTTACAAATGTTAGATTTCACTACAAAGAAGGTTAATCACCCTCTCATCACCCTCATGTGGGGCCCACTTGGATTTAAGCTTGTTGTTAATTAGGAGGAGCACTTTATGATGTCTGAATGGGGGGGATTTCTTACTGTTGGCGATTCTTTTACTGATGAGGAACAACAATTTCTCAATCGAACACTCTTTGGGGGAGTCGCTAAAGTTATATGCACATCTTTCCTATCAGATCTTCTAGAGGATCTCCCCTCTGATGGCATTCCAGAGGGTTGTCGAGCATCCAATCGCTTCTCCTAGCAAAGCTTGTTTCCAGTTGATATTCTTCTACAGTCTAATTTTCTTCTCGACAATCTGTGAAAGCCTGTTAGAGTTGGGACTAGTAAAGAATATGTGACAACACTTCAATGGACCGAATACCAGTGCTTGTACCAAGGAGACACCCCACACATTTTGCTAGCCTTTAGGTTGGTCCAGATTCCCCGATGAAGAATTCTGCATAAGAGGATATACTTTTTGTTTTCAATGAGAGGGTGCTAGATAGCCATGAACTTCATTTCCCACCGCAGTTACGTCTATGACAAGCACCACTTGTTGTTCACGTTGACCTGATAATCAATGTTTCCTTTGATATTCAAGATATTTGTTAGGCTATTGCCACTATGCCATTTGAGACCCAACAAACTTGGCAAGTCGTGTCCCATGTGTAGACAGACTTTCGAACGGTCCGAGGCAAGACATTTGCTTTGTAAAATATTCCATTCTTCATAGGTGATGTTGACTCTAGGGTTGATATCCTCAAAGTTGACCCATTGATTGGTGTCTTGTTTCCATAGATGTTTCCATTCTCTGAAGCCCCTGTTCCAAAGCGTCTTTGTGCTTTGAATGTTCCAAGATTTCACATTCTTGATGCCATGGATCCGAAACCAAATAGAGTCATTTTGTCGGATGTGGACGACCCACTTCCAATCTTTACTAATTCTTATAAAGCTTTTGACTTTATTCCATCTCCTCCATAGGGAACACACAAGGTTCTAGCCTTTTTGGGAAGACTGAGATTGGGGAAACAAAAGGGTCTGAGTATCGAGATTCTTCCGATTCGGGAATCCCACTAGAGTCAACACGTTCTCATTTTTGAAGATCACTTTGGCCCATGAAGTCTCCCTATTGCACCATGCCTTAATCATCCATTTCGCTGCTAGTTTGGTAGCCATGCGACCCATGTCTAGAATACCAAGGCCCCCACTATCACTTTGGCTAGTGTAGTTGGACCATTTGATTTTAGGAACCCCCCTCCTATTGTGGTCACCCATCCAAAAAGAAATTTCTATAAATACTTCCAGTTTGGACATCTCTTGCTCTTTCAGCCTCCAACAAGAGAGGAAATAAATGGTCCATCAAATGCAGAATGTGTTAATAACCATTGCATGGCCCGCCAGATTGATTTGCATACCTCTCCAATAGTTTATCTTGCTTTCGCATCTGGCCAGGACCGAGTTCCACCGCTACTCCATCCACATACCAAAGCCTAAGGGAATCCCAAGAAGCTAGAAGACTTGACCTAGAGGAATGATTTGACAGCCATGTTGAAAGAGAAGGTCAGGTTTGCTTTTGAAAATAGCTATAAAAGCGGTTTTTGAGTGGTTCAATTTGGATTTAGAGGCATGCAAAAAGTGTTTAGGCACCTCCAAAACATCTCTGGACGGGAATTATCATTGTGGAAAAATGCGTTCATATCTTCGGCATAAATTTTCATGGTGATCTAGCGTTGGTTATGGGGCAACAAGAGGCCCTTGATATTGCCAACTTCCACCTGTTGTTCCACAAGCCGGCTAAGCCCTTTCATGGCAATGACAAAGAGAAGGGGAGCCAATGGGCACCCTTGTCTAATCAAATGTTTTAATTTGATCACGTTTGAGAGTTGGCCATTAACGTTAATTTGAGTCAACATATTTCCCAAAAGGGTCGAGATCATCTTGGTGAATTTTGGACTCCGGCTTTAAATAATTGCAAAATACACTCCCATTCTAGTTTTTCATAAGATTTATCAAAGTCGATTTGGAGGAACACCACATCTTGTCTTGACTCATATGCAAAGTCGAGACCTTCCCAAATATCTATTATGGGTTCCAAAATAGACTTGCCTTTGATGAAACCCTTTTGGTCCTTGCTTAACCAAGCTCTGAGATGGCAGAAGATTCTATTATCTATGACTTTAGCAATGATCTTGTAACGTGTTTTAACCATCGTAATTGGGTGTGAGTTCTCAATTCTATTCTTTTCCCCCTTTTTTGTGGATTAATTTGATGATGCCCTTGTTGAGACAAGCCAGAAGCGCATTGAACTCAAGCACCTGTTGCCAAACCAAGCAAAGAGGGGTGGCCAAAACCACCTTGAAGGACTTAAAGAACTCATTAGTGAGCCCATTCGGCCCCGGGCTTTTCCCATGAGGAAGGGCGTCAATGACTACAATAATTTCTTCTTTCGAGATAGGGGCATCAAACAAGGGACAAAGATTGTGTGGGATCCTTTGGGATGATACCCTAGAGATGGCTGCCATGCAGTCATTCCTATGAGGGGAGAGGGGAGTGAAGATCCCCAAGAGTCTCGTAAAATGTTCCTCAATGATTCTCATATTTTCTTCATCCATTTTGCAAGCCACACCATTTGATTCTAGCAATAAGGGGATCCATTCCCTGTTTTGTTTCCTTTTAAGGATGTTGCACATCTCTTTGGTGGGCTTGCTAGCTTTGCCAGACCACCACACCTTAAAGAACATTTGCAATTTTTTCCTTTGTATTTCTTCCTCGTATCTCAGTAGCACTCAGATTCTTCATAGAACCTTCTAGGATTGAGCTTTTCCTTTGTTCAATTCCTCTTTGAGTCTCCAGAGTCTTTGATATAAGGCTTCTCTACGCCCACGCTGAACAGTCTAGAGCATTGTCCTGGTTCTAATCATGATCTTCCGTGACTTAATGGCTACACATCTCTAGCTCTTGGTTGGGGAGGAGCAGGAAGCAAAAGCCTCATTCCACACTTGGATGATTTCTTGATGGGCGGAGGGGAGAGAGAAGGAAGTCGAGCACGCATGAAACCAAGGAGCCTTGAAGTTTTTCAAGAGAGGTTGGAAAGAGATAATGATCGGGTAGTGATCTGAGATGGCAAGGTTGAATGCATTGCAAGAGAGAAGGATGGCCCCACCGAATGATAATACTTTGAGAAATGTATCTTCTATCGAGTCTAGCTTTCCTCAGGTCCTCATTTGCTTGGAGATTTGACCAAGAGAAGCAATTCAAGTCTTTGAATTTGACCGGATCCAAGTACAGTTTGGTTTTGTCCCAAGTTTCTCTCTCTCGACTATCGATGATATAGCCCTATCCATTCCATCTGTCTATAGGGTCCTCAACCATATTGAAGTCACCGCAAATTAGCAAGTTGTAGGGGAGTGAGTCCAAGGAGGCCGAGGTGTTTAGTCTCTCTAGTTCCCCGTTAGGGCCATACATAGAAACTAAAGTAAATAAAAAAGGGGCACCAAAGGAGATGGCAATTCATCTATGGCTCTCGTCTTTAATGTAGTACTCAAGCTTTTCAAACCAGAATTGATTTATACCGATTGCCATCCCACTGGACCCCCTGGGGTTCAACATCGAGATCTAAACATGGGTCCTGGAGACATGTCTAAGATGTTTCTGGAGGTCTCCACCGTCAATTTTAGTCTCCTGAATATAGATAAATTCATGGTTTAGGTTAATGTCACAAAGCCATTGACCAATGATGATTGCTCTTGAGGGGTTGGTCAGCCCCCTTGCATTTAATGAGATGATGATCATTCTCCTAAGCTATCCTCTTTGAGGGAGGGGGCCTTATCCTTTCTCTTCTTGAATTTGTCTTTCTTTTTTGCAGGGAGGGGATCCCGACAAATCAATTTGTTCTTGTGGGGGCTCTATCTCTCACCTCATTCAAGAAGCTAAAATTAGCCCCTCCTAGCAATGGATGGCTCTCTTTTGTGAAGAACGCATAAACTACATGATTGTGAGTTTGAATGAGTCTAATCTTAGTAATGATATGAATAGATGTTGGGATGACCCGTGTCTTCCAATAGGCCCCCTCCTATTGATTGTGAGTTGAATATGGTAACTAAGATGTAAGATAGATATGTGAATAAAAGTAGCGTGTTTAAAGGGAGGGAAAAAGATGCTTGGATTAATCTTATAACTACCAAAGACTTGATTGATATTACCCAAAGTTCGAGATTCTCTCGGAATCATAAGCAAAAAGAGATTATTTCATGGCTTCTAGGTTAGAAAGAGGATACATGAACATAAATAATCATCACGGTATATGGCAGATGAGATATGAGATTGACCACTACCTTCAGTTGTTTGATCACATGCCTATAACTATTGAGCTCAAGAGAAGTTGCTATAGTAAAAGAAATCGGTGGCCGCAACTTGATGCCTTGCTTGTTGAAAATTTCTCTGTCATTGAAATGCCCAATGGGATTTTACATCATTTTTCTTGCGTGGTATCTCACTTCCTTTCTTCGGAAATTTCGATTAAAGAAGTTCGACCCCTCTTTGCCTACTACAAAAGATTGACCATGTAGATTAGGTTTCAAAAAGAATGGAAACCTCTAAAAAACTGAGAATGTTCTTACCTTTTAGGATATAGAATTTAGTTCTAGGCACATTTAATTCATACTAAGTTCTTCTTGGTGTTTACTGATTTTTTGACTCCCATCATTATCTTGATCTAGCAAGAATCCATTAGAGTGGGTAATCTTCTATCGATATCAGTATTGGAGTGATTAAGCTGGTTCATAAAAGAGGACCCAAAGATGAGATCAATACATGGAGAGCTATATCTTGTTTTATTAATTTTTACAACATCTTTGCTTCCAGTATAGCTAGGAGACTCAATGCCATTATGCGGACGATCATTTTTCCTCAGCACAAGCGATCAATGAGAGACACATATTTTGGGCTGCATCGTCTTTGTTTAGGAAGGTATGCTTGAGAGACACATATTTTGGGCTCCATCGTCTTTGTTTAGGAAGGTATAGATTGTGTTGGAGATCTTAAGAAAAATTTCTACTTTTACAAGATTGACTTTGAAAAAGCTTATTTTTTATATTTTTAGGTACTAATGTGTGTAAACACATTAGGACCGTCGGGGCACCCTTTTCCATCTTTAGGAGGTTTTTTTCCTATGATCGTATATTATACACCTATAATCCTAACATGTCACTTATCTTTGTACATTCTAGTGGTAATACATTTAGTACTATGTGTTGTGCTCCAAGCTTCTTCTTCTTCCTTGTGTTGCTCGCATGCTTTTGTAGACCTCAAACTCCAACAATTGGTATCAGACCAAGTTGTCGCTTCATCTAGGGCATCCTTAACACCCCTCTTGTCATAGTCTTAGAATCGCACAAAAATGGTTGAGCATACTCAGGCTAATAAGGAGATCAAAATAGCTTTGCAATGTGGTGTTGAATTTGTCATCTCACCTCGTTTCAGCCTTCGAATGCACTATCGTAGCACTTGTGCTGGAGATTTAATCTTTTTGTGCCAAAGATATATACAATTTTTTATTCAACAGTATAAGCATCTTCAAGTCTACTATAGGTTTAGTAGAACTCAATAGGGTAGTTGTGTTCAATGTTTTGTGATACAATCATTTTCTTGCATCGAGGTATTTTAGTAAGTGGCCATGGCTGAAAGAAGTGATGTATTCCATATGTTGGTTGTTGAGGATAAGTTGGACGGTCACAGTTACCCATTATGGGCTTGTATGATGCATCATATATTGGTTGCAAGAGGACTGTGGAATATTGTGTAGAGTGTTGAAAAACAACCTATTACACCTACAAACACAGTTGTTGAAGGTGATATAGACAACATAAAAGATGATGATATTCTTCATGTTCCTGCTCGTGTTGCAGTTGTTTCTACACCTATTGAAGAGAAAAATGTATTGATGATAGATGTATAGTTCATGATCTATCAAATGGTGATGTCATTATTGCTTTTGGAAATTTATGTCGTGGTTTGTATAAGCTCATAGACTATAAAAAATATGTGAATGATTCAGCATGTCTAGTACATGATTCTCACGCTTTGTGAGATGCAAAGCTTTTGCATGCATGCTTTGGTCATCTAAATTTTGCTAGTTTTCTACACCTTCAAAAATCTGAAACGGTTTCCTCTCTGCCCAAAATTGACGTACGTGGTAAACATGTCTGTGAAGGTTGTACTTTGGGTAAACTGTAGTTTTCCTCATTCGCAAAAGATGGTTATGTTCGAGCTACTAAGAAATTGCATCTTGTTCAAAGTGAAGCCTGTGGTCCTATGCAGACACCCTCTTTTGGAAAATTTCTTTACCTCATGACTTTCATTGATGATTTTCCTAGGCATGCATGGGTTTATCCATTGAAAGCAAAGTTGAAGGTGTTTTTGTGTTTTAAACAATTTTTGGGTTTGGCTGACAATATGTCAGCATGTAAAATAGCCACCCTCCATTTTGATTGAGGGGGGGAATATATGTCTTCTGATTTTAATGCAATTATGGCTGAACATGGGATAAAACATCAGTGTAAAATGCCGTATACACATCAGCAAAATGGATTTCTAGAATGGAAGAACAATTCACTCATGGAGAGGCGAGGTGTATGGTCAAGATTTAGGCTTTACCACATAGTCTCTCGCTTGAGGTTGTTATGTGTGCAACATATGTACTTAACAGGTGACCCACTAAAGCATTATAGTATATCACTCCATATGAGGCTTGGCATGGTCGCAATCCATTTTTTGCTCATGTACATGTTTTTTATTGTTTGGCATATGCATTAGTTCGTGAACAACAATACAGGAAACTGGATGATAAAGCAGTGAAGTGTATTTTTGTTGGGTACAATTATGAAAGCAAAGGCTATCGTCTATATCATCCACAAACTAAACATAGTTTGGTTACCTGTGATGTTGTTTTTCTAGAAGATTCTATTCAAACATTACTTTCATGTACTAAGGAGACATCTATTAACTCCAAACATATGGATGACACTTTGTTGCCTCTTTTTATAGGTGGACATTCTAGTGTTGGTCCGAATGAGGCAAGTTATTGGCCTATACAAGTTTCACATGATCATGTAGATCATTCTATTTCTGATGCAAATTTACATGATGCACTCGTTGATGAGAGAGTTGATATTGAGGAGGCAAAAATTATGCCTAAACGAATGGCACCTACTTTTCCAGATAGAAAATAACATGCACCTCTATCATATCATACTTGTTCAGAATATCAAAGTGCTTCTTTTGCATCATATTGCTATGCTATGGATACCTTTGGTCTCTTTGATGAGAATGGGCTTGTTTTGTTTGATGAAGCATAAAATTTTGAGATTTGGATGGTTGCCATGCAATCAAAATATGATGTCCTGATTTACTTATGCATTACTCGACTAGATATTCAATTTGTTGCCTCACACATTCAGTTTGTTGCCTCACACATGAGTAGGTTTATGCATTGTCCACACGTCAAGCATTGGCAAGTGGTTAAGTGCATCTTTCGCTACTTGAGTGGTACTCAGCTACTTGGATTGTTTTATCACAAGGGGGGATCACTACCAACAAATTTACATGCTTTTTTTTTACTTTGATTGGGCTTGCTACTATGACACTCATGCATCCACTACTGGTTTTTGCTTCATGCTTTGTGGCTCATGTATATCTTGGTTGAGAAAGAAGCAGCCTACTGTGGCCACTTCCAGTTATGAGGCTGAGTATAGGGCACCTTTCATAGCAACTTGTGTGCATGTGTGGCTCAGATGCCTTATGGCTGATTTAGGTGTTGGTCAGTCTTCTACCACCATCATCTTTACTGCTAGTGAGAGTGCATTCAGAGTTGCAAGGAACCTTCTGCTCCATGCTCGCACTAAGCACATTGAGGTGCACTATCCTTATGTCAAGGAGAGTTTCTCTACTGGAGAGATCAGTTTGGCATATGTGCCCACACAAGAGAACAATGTAGATCTTTTCGCAAGGGCTTTGCCTAGGGTGATGTTTGAAGCTTTCCACAAAGATTTGGGTGTACTTCCTTTTGTGGATTGATTCCACATAGCTTGGCACTTCCTTATGTTGGCGCAAGTCCAAGCCTTCACATTTGGCTAGACCTTGAAGAAGATTTTGGTGGATCATATGAACCATACCTTGTACTAGCTTAATGATTGTAAAATCTTTTACCTTTGGGGAATATTGCACAAGGCTAGAAACATGTGTAGTTAGATAGAATGGAAGTCACAACTTTATTTTGAGAGAATATCTCATGGATTATGGGGATCACTTTCTAGTCAGAGCCAAATTTGAATTCAAATTCAATTTTAAAGAAAGCACTTATAAAAAGGTTTGGAAATTGAGTGGCCAAACACACTCCCTTTGTTAGCTCGTCATTTATTATTAGTAAGGAAAAAGGAGCTCAGTCATCCTAATATCATTATGCATCATTTCTTTGCCAATGATTTTGTAAAATCATGTTCCATAACATCATTGAGTATCTCTGTTGATTTCTGTGCCATAACCACTCAGTACTAAGAACTTTGAATGACCATATCTCAGTGATTTCTCCATTATTTTTCATGTTATGTAGCTTGTTGGAACCCTGCTAAGTCTACTACAAGCTATCAAAGTTTCAAAGGATTTTCACAAGCCAATTGGTAGAAAATCATCACAAAGTGCTGACTGGTCATTCTCTACACATTCCCTAAAAGGTCAAGGGTAAGCATCTACTTGCTAAAGTCATTGCTCAGTGTATAGTCTATTCTTTAAGTAATTATCATTAGCTATCTAAGCTTATTAGATACCCTCAAAAGGAATTTTCCTAATTGCTAGTGTAATGTGAGCACTAAGCAAATTACCCAATAGGTGTCAAGACCAAAATAACAAGTTTTTGGTCATAAGCTAGTTGCAAAGTTTTGTGTTGATCTAATTGTTTGAAGCATCATCTCCAAAGTACATAGGCACTTATTTAGTGTCATTAGCAAGATAAAATGGCCTACAACACAACTCTAAAGAGAAAGAGGGTAGGTACAAAGCAGCTATTAGCAGTACCAACTCGTTATCTTGTGGTGTCAAACCATCTCTTCCAACAGTGGTATTAGAGCAATTTGAGGTAAAATGGGAGATGGTTTCCCTTCTTTTATTGATAAATTGGACAGGAAAAACTAACAAGCATGGTCCTAGAGGATGAAGACATACTTACAAGAAAGGAGTCTCTATGGATACATATCAGGAGATGAGAAGATGCCCATTTTTAGAAGCAAATGACAACCTACAAGAGAGGAGCTTGAAAGACTCAACTCATGGTGTGCCAAAGATGCATTAGCAAGGTCATATTTACTTAACTGTATCTCTGACTTCCTTCTTCCACACATTAGGAATTGTAGAACATCCCAAAAGACTTGGGATACATTTTCTCCATATTTTTTTTCCAATACAAGAGCTAGGAAGAATCAATTGTGGATTGACATTACCACTCAAAGGAAGCAACCCAAGAAAAGGGTTTCAGAGTATGTGACCAAAGTCAAAGATGTAGCTAATCAATAAGCAAGCATAGGAGAAGAGATTGAAGAGGAGCAAATAGTGAGACAAGTGATCAATGACATCAAGGCATATGACAAATGGGAAGCCTTCACAATTGCCATGGACTCGTGCATGGATATGCAGATTCTAGATCTTACCACACTCGTGGGGAAACTCTTTATGCCTGAAGCCAAGCTCAACAAAAATGGAGAACCATCAAGAGGTAACAACTCTTCTGCCCTATACACAGATAAAGGAAAGGCTAAAGAGAAAGGGAAAAGCAAGAAAGTAGAGGAAGATGGTACTAGTTCTCAAGCTAACTATGTAGGGAGAGGTAAGAATGCAAGAGGAAGGGGCACGGAGGTAAGCAAGGTAGGGAGAGACCTTTTAACTCTTCCCCATGCAACATATGTGGATTGTCTAATCACACTACAGATGAGTGCTATAGGAACTTCAAGAATTAGAGAGGAAGAGGATATCAAAGAGGTGGCTACTCACAATCAAGATGAAGATTCAACCATAATCAAGGCTACAACAACAACTACAATAACAAATACCAAGGATGATACAAATTAAGGAAGGACTTCAGCAACTACATAGAGGATCAAGAGTATTCTCTTCTTATTATGAATATGACTTCAAAACAAGGTATGAATGATGAGCACCTCTTCTATATTGACTCATGTTGTTCAAACCATGTAGCAGGCAATGTAGCTCTCCTCTTTGACCTTGAGGAACCCAAGGGAAAGCACCAAGTGCAAACTGGTGATGACACCAAGCATTCAGTGGTCAAGGTACGAAATGTCAAAACTTTTGATGGGAATAGAAATCTGTTGAGCAGGGTTCTATATGTACCTACAATCACCAAGAATTTGATGAGTGTTGGACAGATAGTGGAAAACGTTTTGCAGGTTAGGTTCAACAAATCTGGAGCTTTTGTGGAGGACCCCCAAGATGGATTCAAGAGAATTGCCAAGGGAGAAAAAGCAGGTTGACTATTTACATTTGAACTTGAGGACACTAGAAAATTGCACTTTACAAGTACAAGGACCAAACATTATCAAAGCTTGAGATTTGGCATAAAAGATTAGGACATATTGCTGAGAGAACCTTGAAGCAAATATGTAGAAATCAATGTGTGTTTGGGATACCTAATGTATCCAAGCAACACATGATGTATAAATGTGGTGCATGTGAGTTTGGTAAATCACACAGGTTACCCTTCACAAAGAAAGGCTACATGCATGAAGATTACTTGGAACTTGTCCACACAGATGTGTCGGGACCAAGCAAGGACCCTTCAATTTCAGGCTCAAGGTATTATGTGTCTTTCATTGATGATTTTAGTAGGTGGACTATCTTGTACTTTATGGAGCATAAAGATGAAGTGTTTAGTTGCTTTAAGAAGTATCTTGCACTTGTGGAAAACCAAATAGGAAGAATTCTAAAGAGATTAAGGTAAGATGGAGGAGGTGAGTACTTCTCCAATGAATTTGATACATTCTTGCAGGATAGAGGAATCAAAAGGGAGATTACTACAAGGTTAACCCTTGAGCCAAATGGGGTAGCAAAGAGGAGAAATAGGTTGATTGTGGAAACAACTAGATCAATGCTTAATGAAAAAAGGTTACCTAATTATTTGTGGGCGGAGAGTGTATCTACTGCCACTTATCTTGTTGGCGGGTTTCCATCCAAATCACTTGATGGGATGACCTCATATGAAGCATGGCATGGTAGAAGGCCATCACTTGATCATTGAAGAATATTTGGATGTGTTGCTTATGTGCATGTTCCATATCAAATCAGAGGTAAGCTAGACCCTAAGGTAGAGAAGTGCATTTTCATAGGGTATGATTTAAATGAGAAAGGATACAGGTTTTATAATCCATCCAACAAAGGATTTATGGTCAGTAGAGATGTTGTGTTTGTTGAGAATGATTTTTGGTTTGGAAGTGAATGCAGGAAGGTCAAATTGCCATATGACTTGGAAGAGGAAGGTCCAAGCCTCACCAAGGAGAAGTCAAGACAAATTGAAGACATCAAATCAGATGATGATGACATCATCAACATAGAAGAATTCAAGGCATGGAAATCAAAGGGCAAGGCCTAGATGAAGAGGTTGGAAAACTTATCAGAATCATCCCATCAAGCTCTAAGGAGATCACAAAGGGAGAGCAAGAAGCCAATCAAATATGGGTATGACACTTCATTAGTTACTAAGCATTCCATTTATCTTGTTACGGATTTATCACTTGAAGATCCTTCTACATATGAAGAAGCAAAGACCAAGGTAGAATGGAAGGAAGTTGTGGATGAAGAAATAGAAGCACTCAAGGAGAATGATACTTGGGAGCTAGTATCCAAAAAGGAATCAATGAGGGTAATTGGTTCTAGATGGATTTACAAAATCAAGAGAAACTTAGATGGATCCATAAATAGGCATAAAGCTAGACTTGTGGCTAAGGGTTTTGCACAAACCCAAGCAGTTGATTATGAAGAAACTTTCTCACCTATGGCTAAAATGCCAACCATCAGAGTATTAGTAAGTGTGGCTGCATCAAGGAATTGGAATATGTACCAATTGGATGTGAAAAATGCTTTTCTAAATGAGTGGATTTCCGAGAGGTATGCTAACATCTGAGATTTTGGATATAAAGAGACCCTTCTTGGTTTCTCTAACAGAATGGACCTCATTTTATGGAACTTATGGAGAGAAACTCCCTGGTACATATGGTTACGTAGGATCAAAATGTTTTCAAAAGAGGGAAAATTCTATTCTTAAATTTTAAAAAGGAGATAAAAATTGGGTTTAGTAGTCTTCTGACATTGAAAGAATCTCTTCTCGAGGGAAATCGTTTTTTTAGTAGCTTTCAAGCAACCATCCCACAAATGGACGGATTCATTTCTTTCTTTATATTCTTGCAAATGTTTGTATGTGGTGTATGGCTTCAAATAACTAACTCGCATGGTAGTAGCATTAATAAAATGACTATGCGCTTCAAGAGGCTCTCCTTATATTTCCATGTCATCATACTAATCAGTTATTTCCATGGTATGGAAATCATCCATGGTGTTTGTAACCCTTTTGAGCTAAACATGGAAATGTGTCCTTCCCTAAATTACTTATTGTAGGGTATTGTATCCTGTAATGATATCCCACCACCTATAGAATGTTGTAACTTACTTGTAGATCTCCCATCTAAAATGTTTCTAGCCCAATACGAATGCATGTATGCATGAACTTGTAATTCTACAGTAGCTTTAGGAAAGAATGAATAATCCAAGGATGTACTAAGATAATGTGGAGCACATCTCAAGGCATCTAAATGTGGATGTTTGGGAGCTTGCACAAATGCAATTCGGAGTCCCTCATTGTAGCTTAATTAGGCCTTCTAAATGTGACATGGATTAAAATTCCAAAACTCTTATTGTGCGTATTAAGTCGAGGTAGCACCCAACTTCAAATTCTATTCTAGTGGCATAGAAATTGCTCTATAATATGCTATACCACATAAAACATACTCAAGGCATATTGCCTTTGATTCAAACATATACATGCTTCTTTTTTTTAATGTATAAGTTTGATGTCCAAAATTTAGCACAACACCCCATAATCCTTCATGTTGAGTTCTTCCAAAATAAATTTCTTTACAATCTTAATGATTTCTTCATTATCATCACCTACAATTAAATCATCAACATAAGTGGCCACAATGATGATACCATTAGCAACTTATCTTGAATATAGTGTGTGATCCCTATCACACATAGCGAATCTAATTCAACTAATGATGATCAATATTTACATGCCAAAGCATGAGCAATCTTTAAGGTGTGGTGGGCTTGCTAGCTTTGCCAGACCACCACACCTTAAAGAAAATTTGCAATTTTTTCCTTTGTATTTCTTCCTCGTATCTCAGTAGCACTTAGATTCTTCATAGAACCTTCTAGGATTGAGCTTTTCCTTTGTTCAATTCCTCTTTGAGTCTCCAAAGTCTTTGATATAAGGCTTCTCTACGCCCACGCTGAACAGTCTAGAGCATTGTCCTGGTTCTAGTCATGATCTTCCGTGACTTAATGGCTACACATCTCTAGCTCTTGGTTGGGGAGGAGCAGGAAGCAAAAGCCTCATTCCACACTTGGATGATTTCTTGATGGGCGGAGGGGAGAGAGAAGGAAGTCGAGCACGCATGAAACCAAGGAGCCTTGAAGGTTTTCAAGAGAGGTTGGAAAGAGATAATGATCGGGTAGTGATCTGAGATGGCAAGGTTGAATGCATTGCAAGAGAGAAGGATGGCCCCACCGAATGATAATACTTTGAGAAATGTATCTTCTATCGAGTCTAGCTTTCCTCAGGTCCTCATTTGCTTGGAGATTTGACCAAGAGAAGCAATTCAAGTCTTTGAATTTGACCGGATCCAAGTACAGTTTGGTTTTGTCCCAAGTTTCTCTCTCTCGACTATCGATGATATAGCCCTATCCATTCCATCTGTCTATAGGGTCCTCAACCATATTGAAGTCACCGCAAATTAGCAAGTTGTAGGGGAGTGAGTCCAAGGAGGCCGAGGTGTTTAGTCTCTCTAGTTCCCCGTTAGGGCCATACATAGAAACTAAAGTAAATAAAAAAGGGGCACCAAAGGAGATGGCAATTCATCTATGGCTCTCGTCTTTAATGTAGTACTCAAGCTTTTCAAACCAGAATTGATTTATACCGATTGCCATCCCACTGGACCCCCTGGGGTTCAACATCGAGATCTAAACATGGGTCCTTGAGACATGTCTAAGATGTTTCTGGAGGTGTCCACCGTCAATTTTAGACTCCTGAATATAGATAAATTCATGGTTTAGGTTAATGTCACTAAGCCATTGACCAATGATGATTGCTCTTGAGGGGTTGGTCAGCCCCCTTGCATTTAATGAGATGATGATCATTCTCCTAAGCTATCCTCTTTGAGGGAGGGAGCCTTATCCTTTCTCTTCTTGGATTTGTCTTTCTTTTTTGCAGGGAGGGGATCCCGACAAATCAATTTGTTCTTGTGGGGGCTCTATCTCTCACATCATTCAAGAAGTTAAAATTAGCCCCTCCTAGCAATGGATGGCTCTCTTTTGTGAAGAACGCATAAACTACATGATTGTGAGTTTGAATGAGTCTAGTCTTAGTAATGATATGAATAGATGTTGGGATGACCCGTGTCTTCCTAAAGGCCCCCTCCTATTGATTGTGAGTTGAATATGGTAACTAAGATGTAAGATAGATATGTGAATAAAAGTAGCGTGTTTAAAGGGAGGGAAAAAGATGCTTGGATTAATCTTATAACTACCAAAGACTTGATTGATATTACCCAAAGTTCGAGATTCTCTCGGAATCATAAGCAAAAAGAGATTATTTCATGGCTTCTAGGTTAGAAAGAGGATACATGAACATAAATAATCATCAAGGTATATGGCAGATGAGATATGAGATTGACCACTACCTTCAGTTGTTTGATCACATGCCTATAACTATTGAGCTCAAGAGAAGTTGCTATAGTAAAAGAAATCGGTGGCCGCATCTTGATGCCTTGCTTGTTGAAAATTTCTCTGTCATTGAAATGCCCAATGGGATTTTACATCATTTTTCTTGCGTGGTATCTCACTTCCTTTCTTCGGAAATTTCGATTAAAGAAGTTCGACCCCTCTTTGCCTACTACAAAAGATTGACCATGTAGATTAGGTTTCAAAAAGAATGGAAATCTCTAAAAAACTGAGAATGTTCTTACCTTTTAGGATATAGAATTTAGTTCTAGGCACATTTAATTCATACTAAGTTCTTCTTGGTGTTTACTGATTATTTGACTCCCATCATTATCTTGATCTAGCAAGAATCCATTAGAGTGGGTAATCTTCTATCGATATCAGTATTGGAGTGATTAAGCTGGTTCATAAAAGAGGACCCAAAGATGAGATCAATACATGGAGAGATATATCTTGTTTTATTAATTTTTACAACATCTTTGCTTCCAGTATAGCTAGGAGACTCAATGCCATATGCGGACGATCATTTTTCCACACCACAAGCGATCAATGAGAGACACATATTTTTGGCTGCATCGTCTTTGTTTAGGAAGGTATGCTTGAGAGACACATATTTTGGGCTCCATCGTCTTTGTTTAGGAAGGTATAGATTGTGTTGGAGATGTTAAGAAAAATTTCTACTTTTACAAGATTGACTTTGAAAAAGCTTATTTTTTATATTTTTAGGTACTATGTGTGTGTGTAAACACATTAGGGCCGTCGGGGCACACTTTTACATCTTTAGGAGATTTTTTCCTATGATCGTATATTATACACCTATAATTCTAACTTGTCACTTATCTTTGTACATTCTAGTGGTAATACATTTAGTACTATGTGTTGTGCTCCAAGCTCCTTCTTCTTCTTTGTGTTGCTCGCATGCTTTCATAGACCTCAAGCTCCAACAATTGGTATCAGACAAAGTTGTCGCTTCATCTAGGGCATCCTTAACACCCCTCTTGTCATAGTCTTAGAATCGCACAAAAATGGTTGAGCATACTCAGGCTGATAAGGAGATCAAAATAGCTTTGCAATGTGGTGTTGAATTTGTCATCTCACCTCGTTTTAGCCTTCGAATGCACTATCGTAGCACTTGTGCTAGAGATTTAATCTTTTTGTGCCAAAGATATATACAATTTTTTATTCAACAGTATAAGCATCTTCAAGTCTACTATAGGTTTAGTAGAACTCAATAGGGTAGTTGTGTTCAATGTTTTGTGATACAATCATTTTTTTGCATCGAGGTATTTTAGTAAGTGGCCATGGCTGAAAGAAGTGATGTATTCCATATGTTGGTTGTTGAGGATACGCTGGACGGTCACAATTACCCATTATGGGCTTGTATGATGCATCATATATTGGTTGCAAGAGGACTGTGGAATATTGTGTAGGGTGTTGAAAAACAACCTATTACACCTACAAACACAGTTGTTGAAGGTGATATAGACAACATAAAAGATGATGATATTCTTCATGTTCCTGCTCGTGTTGCAGTTCTTTCTACACCTATTGCAGAGAAAAATGTATTGATGACAGATGTATAGTTCATGATCTATCAAATAATGATGTCATTATTGCTTTTGGAAATTTATGTCGTGGGTTGTATAAGCTCATAGACTATAAAAAATATGTGAATGATTCAGCATGTCTAGTACATGATTCTCACGCTTTGTGAGATGCAAAGCTTTTGCATGCATGCTTTGGTCATCTAAATTTTGCTAGTTTTCTACACCTTCAAAAATCTGAAACGGTTTCCTCTCTGCCCAAAATTGACGTACGTGGTAAACATGTCTGTGAAGGTTGTACTTTGGGTAAACTGTAGTTTTCCTCATTCCCAAAAGATGGTTATGTTCGAGCTACTAAGAAATTGCATCTTGTTCAAAGTGAAGCCTGTGGTCCTATGCAGACACCCTCTTTTGGAAAATTTCTTTACCTCATGACTTTCATTGATGATTTTCCTAGGCATGCATGGGTATATCCATTGAAAGCAAAGTTGAAGGTGTTTTTGTGTTTTAAACAATTTTTGGGTTTGGCTGACAATATGTCAGCATGTAAAATAGCCACCCTCCATTTTGATAGAGGGGGGGAATATATGTCTTCTGATTTTAATGCAATTATGGCTGAACATGGGATAAAACATCAGTGTAAAATGCCGTATACAACATTAGCAAAATGGATTTCTAGAATGGAAGAACAATTCACTCATGGAGAGGCGAGGTGTATGGTCAAGATTTAGGCTTTACCACATAGTCTCTCGCTTGAGGTTGTTATGTGCGCAACATATGTACTTAACAGGTGACCCACTAAAGCATTTTAGTATATCACTCCATATGAGGCTTGGCATGGTCGCAATCCATTTTTTGCTCATGTACATGTTTTTGATTGTTTGGCATATGCATTAGTTCCTGAACAGCAATACAGGAAACTGGATGATAAAGCAGTGAAGTGTATTTTTGTTGGGTACAATTATGAAAGCAAAGGCTATTGTCTATATCATCCACAAACTAAACATAGTTTGGTTACCTGTGATGTTGTTTTTCTAGAAGATTCTATTCAAACATTACTTTCATGTACTAAGGAGACATCTGTTAGCTCCAAAGATATGGATGACACTTTGTTGCCTCTTTTTATAGGTGGACATTCTAGTGTTGGTCCAAATGAGGCAAGTTATTGGCCTATACAAGTTTCACATGATCATGTAGATCATTCTATTTCTGATGCAAATTTACATGATGCACTCGTTGATGAGAGAGTTGATATTGAGGAGGCAAAAATTATGCCTAAATGAATGGCACCTACTTTTCCAGATAGAAAATTACGTGCACCTCTGTCATATCATACTTGTTCGGGATATCAAAGTGCTTCTTTTGCATCATATTGCTATGCTTTGGCTACCTTTGGTCTCTTTGATGAGAGTGGGCTTGTTTTGTTTGATGAAGCACAAAATTCTGAGATTTGGATGGTTGCCATGCAATCAAAATATGATGTCCTGATTTACTTATGCATTACTCGGCTAGATATTCAATTTGTTGCCTCACACATTCAGTTTGTTGCCTCACACATGAGTAGGTTTATGCATTGCCCACACGTCAAGCATTGGCAAGTGGTTAAGTGCATCTTTCGCTACTTGAGTGGTACTCAGCTACTTGGATTGTTTTATCACAAGGGGGGATCACTACCAACAAATTTACATGCTTTTTTTTTTACTTTGATTGGGCTTGCTACTATGACACTCATGCATCCACTACTGGTTTTTGCTTCATGCTTTGTGGCTCATGTATATCTTGGTTGAGAAAGAAGCAGCCTACTGTGGCCACTTCCAGTTACGAGGCTGAGTATAGGGCACCTTTCATAGCAACTTGTGTGCATGTGTGGCTCAGATGCCTTATGGCTGATTTAGGTGTTGGTCAGTCTTCTGCCACCATCATCTTTACTGCTAGTGAGAGTGCATTCAGAGTTGCAAGGAACCTTCTGTTCCATGCTCGCACTAAGCACATTGAGGTGCACTATCCTTATGTCAAGGAGAGTTTCTCTACTGGAGAGATCAGTTTGGCATATGTGCCCACACAAGATAACAATGTAGATCTTTTCGCAAGGGCTTTGCCTAGGGTGATGTTTGAAGCTTTCTACAAAGATTTGGGTGTACTTCCTTTTGTGGATTGATTCCACATAGCTTGGCACTTCCTTATGTTGGCGCAAGTCCAAGCCTTCACATTTGGCTAGACCTTGAAGAAGATTTTGGTGGATCATATGAACCATACCTTGTACTAGCTTAATGATTATAAAATCTTTTACCTTTGGGGAATATTGCACAAGGCTAGAAACATGTGGAGCTGGATAGAATGGAAGTCACAACTTTATTTTGAGAGAATATCTCATGGATTATGGGGATCACTTTCTAGTTAGAGCCAAATTTGAATTCAAATTCAAATTTAAAGAAATCACTTATAAAAAGGTTTGGAAATTGCGTGGCCAAACACACTCCCTTTGTTAGCTCGTCATTTATCATTAGTAAGGAAAAAGGAGCTCAGTCATCCTAATATCATTATGCATCATTTCTTTGCCAATGATTTTGTAAAATCATGTTCCATAACATCATTGAGTATCTCTGTTGATTTTTGTGCTATAACCACTCAGTACTAAGAACTTTGAATGACCATATCTCAGTGATTTCTCCATTATTTTTCATGTTATGTAGCTTGTTGGAAGCATGCTAAGTCTACTACAAGCTGTCAAAGTTTCAAAGGATTTTCACAAGCCAATTGGTAGAAAATCATCACGAAGTGCTGACTGGTCATTCTCTGCACATTCCCTAAAAGGTCAAGGGTAAGCATCTACTTGCTAAAGTCATTGCTCAGTGTATAGTCTATTCTTTAAAGTAATTCCACTTGGAATCATTAGCTATCTAAGCTTATTAGATACCCTCAAAAGGAATTTTCCTAAATTAGCAGTACCAACTCGTTATCTTGTGGTATCAAACCATCTCTTCCAACAGTGGTATTAGAGCAATTTGAGGTAAAACGGGAGATGGTTTCCCTTCTTTTATTGATAAATTGGACAGGAAAAACTAACAAGCATGGTCCTAGAGGATGAAGACATACTTACAAGGAAGGAGTCTCTATGGATACATATCAGGAGATGAGAAGATGCCCATTTTTAGAAGCAAATGACAACCTACAAGAGAGGAGCTTGAAAGACTCAACTCATGGTGTGCCAAAGATGCATTAGCAAGGTCATATTTACTTAACTGTATCTCTGACTTCCTTCTTCCACACATTAGGAATTGTAGAACATCCCAAAAGACTTGGGATACATTTTCTCCATATTTTTTTTCCAATACACGAGCTAGGAAGAATCAATTGTGGATTGACATTACCACTCAAAGGAAGCAACCCAAGAAAAGGGTTTCAGATTATGTGACCAAAGTCAAAGATGTAGCTAATCAATAAGCAAGCATAGGAGAAGAGATTGAAGAGGAGCAAATAGTGAGACAAGTGATCAATGGCATCAAGGCATATGACAAATGGGAAGCCTTCACAATTGCCATGGACTCGTACATGGATATGCAAATTCTAGATCTTACCACACTCGTGGGGAAACTCTTTATGCCTGAAGCCAAGCTCAACAAAAATGGAGAACCATCAAGAGGTAACAACTCTTCTGCCCTATACACAGATAAAGGAAAGGCTAAAGAGAAAGGGAAAAGCAAGAAAGTAGAGGAAGATGGTACTAGTTCTCAAGCTAACTATGTAGGGAGAGGTAAGAATGCAAGAGGAAGGGGCACAGGAGGTAAGCAAGGTAGGGAGAGACCTTTTAACTCTTCCCCATGCAACATATGTGGATTGTCTAATCACACTACAGATGAGTGCTATAGGAACTTCAAGAATTAGAGAGGAAGAGGATATCAAAGAGGTGGCTACTCACAATCAAGATGAAGATTCAACCATAATCAAGGCTACAACAACAACTACAATAACAAATACCAAGGATGATACAAATTAAGGAAGGACTTCAGCAACTACATAGAGGATCAAGAGTATTCTCTTCTTATTATGAATATGACTTCAAAACAAGGTATGAATGATGAGCACCTCTTCTATATTGACTGAGGTTGTTCAAACCATGTAGCAGGCAATGTAGCTCTCCTCTTTGACCTTGAGGAACCCAAGGGAAAGCACCAAGTGCAAACTGGTGATGACACCAAGCATTCAGTGGTCAAGGTACGAAATGTCAAAACTTTTGATGGGAATAGAAATCTGTTGAGCAGGGTTCTATATGTACCTACAATCACCAAGAATTTGATGAGTGTTGGACAGATAGTGGAAAACGTTTTGCAGGTTAGGTTCAACAAATCTCTAGCTTTTGTGGAGGACCCCCAAGATGGATTCAAGAGAATTGCCAAGGGAGAAAAAGCAGGTTGACTATTTACATTTGAACTTGAGGACACTAGAAAATTGCACTTTACAAGTACAAGGACCAAACATTATCAAAGCTTGAGATTTGGCATAAAAGATTAGGACATATTGCTGAGAGAACCTTGAAGCAAATATGTAGAAATCAATGTGTGTTTGGGATACCTAATGTATCCAAGCAACACATGATCTATAAATGTGGTGCATGTGAGTTTGGTAAATCACACAGGTTACCCTTCACAAAGAAAGGCTACATGCATGAAGATTACTTGGAACTTGTCCACACAGATGTGTCGGGACCAAGCAAGGACCCTTCAATTTCGGGCTCAAGGTATTATGTGTCTTTCATTGATGATTTTAGTAGGTGGACTATCTTGTACTTTATGGAGCATAAAGATGAAGTGTTTAGTTGCTTTAAGAAGTATCTTGCACTTGTGGAAAACCAAATAGGAAGAAGTCTAAAGAGATTAACGTAAGATGGAGGAGGTGAGTACTTCTCCAATGAATTTGAAACATTCTTGCAGGATAGAGGAATCAAAAGGGAGATTACTACAAGGCATACCCTTGAGCCAAATGGGGTAGCAGAGAGGAGAAATAGGTTGATTGTGGAAACAACTAGATCAATGCTTAATGAAAAAAGGTTACCTAATTATTTGTGGGCGGAGAGTGTATCTACTGCCACTTATCTTGTTGGCGGGTTTCCATCCAAATCACTTGATGGGATGACCTCATATGAAGCATGGCATGGTAGAAGGCCATCACTTGATCATTGAAGAATATTTGGATGTGTTGCTTATGTGCATGTTCCATATCAATTCAGAGGTAAGCTAGACCCTAAGGTAGAGAAGTGCATTTTCATAGGGTATGATTTAAATGAGAAAGGATGCAGGTTTTATAATCCATCCAACAAAGGATTTATGGTCAGTAGAGATGTTGTGTTTGTTGAGAATGATTTTTGGTTTGGAAGTGAATGCAGGAAGGTCAAATTGCCATATGACTTGGAAGAGGAAGGTCCAAGCCTCACCAAGGAGGAGTCAAGACAAATTGAAGACATCAAATCAGATGATGATGACATCATCAACATAGAAGAATTCAAGGCATGGAAATCAAAGGGCAAGGCCTAGATGAAGAGGTTGGAAGACTTATCAGAATCATCCAATCAAGCTCTAAGGAGATCACAAAGGGAGAGCAAGAAGCCAATCAAATATGGGTATGACACTTCATTAGTTACTAAGCATTCCATTTATCTTGTTAAGGATTTATCACTTGAAGATCCACATATGAAGAAGCAAAGACCAAGGTAGAATGGAAGGAAGTTGTGGATGAAGAAATAGAAGCACTCAAGGAGAATGATACTTGGGAGCTAGTATCCAAAAAGGAATCAATGAGGGTAATTGGTTCTAGATGGATTTACAAAATCAAGAGAAACTTAGATGGATCCATAAATAGGCATAAAGCTAGATGTGTGGCTAAGGGTTTTGCACAAACCCAAGCAGTTGATTATGAAGAAACTTTCTCACCTATGGCTAAAATGCCAACCATCAGAGTATTAGTAAGTGTGGCTGCATCAAGGAATTGGAATATGTACCAATTGGATGTGAAAAATGCTTTTCTAAATGAGTGGATTTCCGAGAGGTATGCTAACATCTGAGATTTTGGATATAAAGAGACCCTTCTTGGTTTCTCTAACAGAATGGACCTCATTTTATGGAACTTATGGAGAGAAACTCACTGGTACATATGGTTACGTAGGATCAAAATGTTTTCAAAAGAGGGAAAATTCTTTTCTCAAATTTTAAAAAGGAGATAAAAATTGGGTTTAGTAGTCTTGTGACATTGAAAGAATCTCTTCTCGAGGGAAATCGTTTTTTCAGTAGCTTTCAAGCAACCATCCCACAAATGGACGGATTCATTTCTTTCTTTATATTCTTGCAAAATGTTTGTATGTGGTGTATGGCTTCAAATAACTAACTCGCATGGTAGTAGCATTAATAAAATGACTATGCGCTTCAAGAGGCTCTCCTTATATTTTCATGTCATCATAATAATCAGTTATTTCCATGGTATGGAAATCATCCATGGTGTTTGTAACCCTTTTGAGCTAAACATGGAAATGTGTCCTTCCCTAAATTACTTATTGTAGGGTATTGTTTCATGTAATGATATCCCACCACCTATAGAATGTTGTAACTTACTTGTAGATCTCCCATCTAAAATGTTTCTAGCCCAATACGAATGCATGTATGCATGAACTTGTAATTCTACAGTAGCTTTAGGAAAGAATGAATAATCCAAGGATGTACTAAGATAATGTGGAGCACATCTCAAGGCATCTAAATGTGGATATTTGGGAGCTTGCACAAATGCAATTCGGAGTCCCTCATTGTAGCTTAATTAGGCCTTCTAGAAGTGACATGGATTAAAATTCCAAAACTCTTATTGTGCGTATTAAGTCGAGGTAGCACCCAACTTCAAATTCTATTCTAGTGGCATAGAAATTGCTCTATAATATGCTATACCACATAAAACATACTCAAGGCATATTGCCTTTGATTCAAACATATACATGCTTCTTTTTTTTAATGTATAAGTTTGATGTCCAAAAATTAGCACAACACCGCATAATCCTTCATGTTGAGTTCTTGCAAAATAAATTTCTTTACACTCTTAATGATTTCTTCATTATCATCACCTACAATTAAATCATCAACATAAATGGCCACAACGATGATACCATTAGCAACTTATCTTGAATATAGTGTGTGATCCCTATTACACATAGCGAATGTAATTCAACTAATGATGAGCAATATTTACATGCCAAAGCATGAGCAGCTTGCTTAGAGAGCTATTTTCAAACTTAAATTATATTCAAGATGCTTTGAGGCCTCATATCGTTCTGCTTGTTTTGTGTATAGTTCTTTCTACAACTCATCATGAAAGAAAGCATTCTTCACATCTATTATATGTAAACTCAATGCTTTTGATATACCCAATGGAAACATTTGTCTAATAGTAGCCATCTTAGAATGTGCATATCGCTTTTTCTACCAATGGTGCTTTATACCTACATATACTACCACCAACCTTATGCAAACCCATATTTAACCTCTAGATTTATTTCCTTCTTAGAATGGAAAAAACTTCCATGTTTCATTTCCATAGACTCTATTCATCTCCACATCCATTGATTTCTACTAGTCTCAATATCAAGTGGCACCTTAAAAGCAAGAAGATGCAACATGGTGATCTTAATCATGTAAGAAAAATGAAGTTCCATGTTGCATTCACATTTTGATCATTGCAATGATTTTCCCATATTTTAAGATTTTCTTGGTCTTCAATCATTTCACCTTGTTCTATAATTTTCATGTTCCTTTCTTATTATGAGGGACTTGGTAAGGGGCAATCCAAGTTCCTAATAATCTTTTTTAAACTACTTGAATCGCCAACAATATCTTCCAAATGTGTAGATGTTTCTATATCAACAGAAATATTTTCTATACCTTTCTTGGATGTACTTCATGCATCTACTAGATGAAAATCTCCATGCAATCTAAGACATACTTGTTGATCAATATTCTCTAGCTAGGACACTAGCTCAATAGAACAAGATGAAGTAGAATGGTTTCTAAACTCTTGGAGGAGTTGTGTTCTAAATTTGGAGACATCTAGTCAGACAACATACTATGAGTAAAACGTTTACCTCTATCCTTACTTGTTCATTCACTAGTTTTTGATTTAGGGATAATGAGAATTTGAGTTTGTTGTAAAAGAGTTCTAGACTACTCATATGCTCTATATTCTCTCATACACACTCTTCATACCTTTTAGGCACACAATTTCTTGTATCTAGTTCCTATTTCTACCTAGATTCAGATGTTGTCAGTTTATATCATATATTCCAACATTATGATTTGACATTTTAATATCAAATAGTGAATGTGAGCATTCTAGCTTAGCATACACTTTCAAAATATTTTCTATTGTCTCTCTATCTCTCACTCATCTACTTTTGAGAGTTACGGTGTGTATGCTAAGGTTCATGCATACGAAGATCCTATAAACCTGTGATTATTGTTGTTTTGGCCCACCCCACTTCCAACCTTTGGTATTAGAGCATAGTTGACATACACCCTGAACAAGATGAGTGACTCTAGATTTGAGAATGAATAAAAGCTTGAAGAAATGTCTAGCTATCCAATGTGAAGTTTTATGATGAGAAATTTGTTAGTACCTAAAGACTTGTGGAATATTGTCAATGGCACTAATGGCCAAGACAAGTGAGAGAAGAGGCAACTTCATCTTCAAGAAGAGCCCATGTTCCTATTTCAGCTCAAGAGGAGGTTAGTCAAGATTATAGAACCACTTCATCATGAGGAGTAAGTGGTACTACTACTAGATTACTTCCTATAGAATACTAATCTAGATGGCATTCAAGGGATGCTCGAGCACTTTCATATATTGCTATGGGAGTCAAGAGGCATGTCATACCTCAAATGTCTTGCAAAACATCTCATCAGGCTTGAGTGGAGCTAGAGAATGTGTATCAAAGTAGAAACTTGGGTAGGAAAGCTCATCTAAGGAGAAAGCTAGCCAACACAAGGAGGAAAGTTGGTGAGTCAATCCAGTCACATATTTTGAAGCTCAAAGATTTATGACATTAGTTACTCAATGTTGGATTCAACATTTCAATTGAAGAGATGGTAAAACATTTCTTAACTCAATTCAATCTATATATCGTGCTTTTGTTACTTCTTTATCTCTCTCTACAAGAGATAGATAATTTCCAATTGAAGAGTTATAATTACTTCAAAATGAAGATCAACAAATGAGTATGGAAGTGAATGATGAAGCCATGTTATCATCATCAAAGAGGAAAAGAAGAGTCGACAACCTAAGAAGCAAAGTAAGTCGTCTAATCCCAAGTCTTCCAATCCTTCTCTTAATGCTTCCTCTACACCCAAAGAAAAGTCTTCTATTACATTTGATTTGAACAAAGAGGTATGCCATTATTGCAAGAAACGAGGTCATTTTATAGTAGAATGCATAAGAAGTATTTTTAATGAGAAGAAGAAATCATCAAGTAATAGTGATCAAGATTATCCAAAACCTAAACCATCAAAGGTATATTTAAATACATGAGCACATTTGGAGACATCTAGATGAGTTCATGTTAGCCAACATACTTTGAGCATTCTAGCTTGTTGTACACTTTCAAAATCTTGTCTGAAACTTCCTATTAGGCACAATTTCTTGTATCTAGTTCTTATTTCTACCTAGATTCAGATATTGCTTGTTTGTATCATATTTGCACATTATGATTTGACATTGGATATCAAATACTATATATGAGCACTCTAGCTTACTATACACATACAAAATATTCTCTATTATCTCTTTATCTATCACTCATCTTTGTTTGAGTATTGAGGTGTGTATGATAAGGTTAAACCTGTGATTATTTTTTTTGTGTCCCACCCCAATTCCAAAAGACACATATGTATGATCTATCTCTAGCACATTCTCACAAACATGCTCATCATGTTGAAATGATGCTCTTGCGTGTTCATAAAATTCACATTCTATTTTGGTAGTCTGTTGACAAGATCCTTTGATCGCATCAACTTTAGCCCCTACAAGCTTGCATGTGCAATTTGTTTGTGCCAAATCCCTATGCCAACAATAAGAGTTTCAAATTCGACAAACATGTGTTCTTTCATTTCAACTTTGTTTTCTCTCGCAATAAGCTTTCCATTCTTCTCGTACTCTTCATTGTATAAGCCATCGAAATTGAACCTAACTTGTTATCCTTGTTTAAAACATTTGTCTAATAGAAACTAGGTTCTTTGTTATGTGACCAACATCTAGTACATCAATATGATGTTCTACAATGCCATCCTCCCTCGATAATGATATGTTTCTTGTATGCTCAATAGAATGTGATGTACAATCAACAATTTCAAAAAATCTAGGAACTTATAATTTCTTCGAACTATTAAACTATTCTATATGTTCTGTTATAAGCTTTAAAGCACCAAAATCAAATACCATGCAATACAGTTTTATCTTGAAATGAAAGTACACAATTATTTTTCATTATATTAGGTACGATCATATAGGAATTACGTGCAATCATCTACACGTGCATACATAGTTGTTATGTTTCTTTCTATTGTTTTGATTCGTTAATTAATCACGTTCAAAGTGAAAATCTTTAGAAGAATTCTAATATCCCATACTATTATTACCTGAATCATTTCTTTCGTAAAATCTAGAGCCTCTTTGGTTTCTTCTACCTCCATATTTTTCCTTACCTCCTACATTAATTTATTATTGACCTTAGTCTTAGTGTTTCCTCATCCACTTCCTAAGTCTCTATCTTAATCTCCTCCTATACCAAAGTAGAATATCTACTTTGAATTATTGTTTCCTTAGAATTTGAGCCTTCACTAAGAATCTTTTCTTTAGTCACCAACATGGACACAAGATTAGTAAAATTCTAGATATTCTCATTGGTATGAATAGAAGTGCTAAACTGCTTATATGCAGCTCCTTAACCATCCACACACACTTCAACCTTATCATAATCATTTTCATTCACACTAATAGATGGAAGTGACTCACATACGCTTTTGAGTCTTAAAATGTAATCACTTACCCACATGGGCTTTTTCTCAAGTGTATGTAGCTCTTTCATTAGTTGCAAGTTTCTTTCCTTTGTATTGGTGTCATACAATTTAATCGAAATGTTTGAAGCCCCTTTTGGATTTTTGGAATAATTTATGTTCGCGATCATTCTATCTTGTATGCTAGTAGATATCCAATACATTACCTTTAATTCTCCTTGATTCCACTCTTCATATGCTCTTAACTTGTTTATAATATGATTCCTCTTTGATAATTGTGAGGGGCTTTTGTTGTCTGGTTGAATAGGCTTCTAGTAGCATTTTTCCCATCAAAATTGTTTTCATTATGAATCTGCAATCATGAAAGCTATAAATTTAGATATTAACTCTCATAATTTAGCTCATTGCAATGAGTATTTTCCATTTTCATAGCAATTAATGGCACTAAAAAAGCTATAAAAAAGATCATCGCCCTAAACATTCTTACACTATACGACTTGATAGTTTATAGTTAGAAAGACCCAATTCTTATGTCCCAACAATAGAAGGAATCCCTTGAGATTATAGATGTGATCATAATCTGTTCTCTTCATCTTGCATCAAACTTCTAGCAATCTAAGATGGTTTCTGAACTATGCATTTTCCATGGCTTCTCATGAATTCTTCATTTTCACTACAACATATGAGGGGCATACCGACATTGCATATACCGACGGTCACAGTTGACGTTAGTATGGGCCTCGAAAAATGTCACTTAGAGATATCGATGGTCAAGTGACCGTCGGTATGACCGTTTTAAGCGGATCGTCGGTGTGGCCTACTGCCACCGGTATATGCATCGGTATATGCGTCAGTATATGGGTCAATATAGGCATCGGTATGCGTGTCAGTATAAGCATCGGTATGCGTGTCAGTATAAGCATCGGTAATTTACTGGGAATTACCGACGCCTATACCGATGCCCATACCAACGCCTATATCGGCGGCGAGTTTTAAACATACCGCAAACGCGAGAGCAAAACTTCACATTTTTGCACATGTTTGAGCATTGTTGGTCTTCTGTCAAACTTGCGCGCACGAACCAAATTGCAACCTGCATTGTCTTGTGCAGACACACACACACAGATCTCTCTCTCTACACACACACTCTCTCGGCTTAGATCTCACATCTTGGTAAGTGTTGCGTGTACTTTTAGCATTTGTGTTTCTCTATGCTTTAGGTTTTATAATTTCTCTTTTCTTTGATTTTGTAGAAGTTCTTTGGCGTTGATTGTTTGGAATTGGACGATACACGACATACATTACACTTTGACGACAACGATCCAAAAGAGGGGCATACTTGTAAGTGATTGTTTTATTCTCTATTGATAGAGAGAGAAGGAGATAGAGAAAGAGAGAGAGAGAGAGACAGAGAGAGAGAGTGAAATAGATAAAGAATAATGAAAGAAAGGAAGATAGAGATAGGAAAATAGAGCATACATACACACACACACATAGACACACATTCACACATTTACACATGCATACATACACACATACATGTACACACATGCATACATACACACATACATGTACACACATGCATACATACACACATACATGTACACACATGCATGCTTACATACACACGCCTATACACACATGCATGCTTACATACACACACACATATACACACATGCATGCATACACACACATATAAATTTACACACATGAATACACACATACATACACACACATATATACACATATGCATACATACACATACACACACACATATACACACATACATACACACACACATATATACACAGATATACACACATGCATGCATACATACACACACATATACACACATGCATGCATACACACATATACACATATACACATATACACACATGCATACATACACACACATGCATACACACATACATACACACACATATATACACATATGCATACATACACATACACACACACATATACACACATACATATATACACACATATACATTCACACACACACACACATATACACACATGCATTGCATACACACATATACACATATACACACATGCATACATACACACACATGCATACACACATACATACACACACATATATACACACATGCATGCATACAATATATACACACATACACATACACACACATGCATGCATACATACACACACATACACATACACACACATGTATGCACATGCATACATACACACACATATGTACACATGCATACATATAACACACATATATACACACATGCATACATACACACATATACACACATGCATGTATACATACACACACATACACATACACACACATGTATACACATGCATACACATACACACACATACATACACATGCATGCATACATACACACACGTACACACACATGCACAGACATGCATGCCTACATACACACACTTACATATACACACATGTATACACATGCATACATACACACGCACACATGTACACATGCATACATACACACACATATATACACAAATGCATACATACACACATATAATCCTAGTTTTATTTTGAAGTTCTTTTTTACATCAAATATATAAAAATAGGATTAGGGTTTTTACGCTATTTACACATACATACACATACACATATAATATATATATACATGTATATACACATGTATACAGAAATATACATATTTTAGGTCTAGATATTTAAGATTAGGGTTTTAGGGTTTAGGCATACATATCACTGAATTATATTTATATTAAGAAAAAATATAGAGAAAAATAAGAAAAAAAATATGAATATATAAATAAATATATATATAAAATATGATTAGGGTTTTAGGATTAGGGATTTAGATTTTTATAGGTGTTTAAGTATTTAGGTTTTAGTATTTCATATTTAAGTCTAAGTCTTTCTGATTAGGGTTTTAGGGTTTTAATACGTAGATAACATATATACACAAACACACATATACATATAATACATACATACATGTAGATACACATGCATACAAAAATATACATATTTTAGATTTAAATCTTTAAGAATAGGGTTTTAGGGTTTTAACACCTACATAACATATATGCACACATACACATGCACATATAATATATATATACATGTATATACACATGTATACAAAAATATACATATTTTAGGTCTAGATCTTTAAGATTAATGTTTTAGGGTTTAGACATACATATAACTCAATTATATTTATATTAAGAAAAAATATAGAGAAAAATAAAAAAAAATCTGAATATATAAATAAATATATATATAAAATATGATTAGGGTTTTAGGATTAGGGGTTTATATTTTTATTGGTGGTTAAGTATTTAGGTTTTAGTATTTCAGATTTAAGTCTAAATCTTTAAGATTAGGGTTTTAGGGTTTTAACACCTACATAACATATATACACACATACACATACACATATAATACATATATACATGTAGATACACATGCACACAAAAATATACATATTTTAGATCTAGAATTTTAAGATTAGGGTTTTAATTAAATATATATAATTAAATATATAAAATTAAATATATAAAAATAGGATTCCGTAAGGAAAAAATCTGAATATATAAATAAATATATATATAAAATAAGATAATTATATACATAAATAAATATAAAATGAAGTAGTGTTTTAAATAATTTAATTAAATATATAAAATTAAATATATAAAAATAGAATTATGTAAGGAAAAAATCTGAATATATAAATAAATATATATATAAAATAAGATAATTATATACATAAATAAATATAAAAAGAACTAGTGTTTTAAATAAAAAAAGAACTAGTGTTTTAAATAATTTAATTAAATATATATAATTAAATATATAAAATTAAAGATTAAAAAAAAGGATTACGTAATGAAAAAATCTGAATATATAAATAAATATATATTAAAAATAGGATAATTATATAGATAAATAAATAAAAAAAGAACTAGTGTTTTAAAAAATTTAATTAAATACTTATAATTAAATATATAAAAATAGGATTAAGTAAGGAATTAATCTGAATATATAAATAAATATATATATAAAATAAGATAATTATATACATAAATAAATATAAAAATAACTAGTGTTTTAAATAATTTAATTAAATATATATAATAAAATATATAAAATTAAAGATACAAAAAAGTATTACGTGATGAAAAAATCTGAATATATAAATAAATATATATAAAAAATAGGATAATTATATAGATAAATAAATAAAAAAAGAACTAGTGTTTTAAACAATTTAATTAAATACTTATAATTAAATATATAAAAATAGGATTAAGTAAGGAAAAAATCTGAATATGTAAATAATGTATATATATATAAGGTAGGATAAATATATAGATAATAAAATATGATAAGAACTAGTATTTTAAATAAATAAATGAAATATATATGATTAAATATATAAAAATAGGTTTAAATTTAATCATTTTTAATAGAGTGAATATATATACAATACACAAACACACATACTTATACACCTATCTATATGCACATATATATATACATATACACATATATATATACACATGCATACATATATATATACATGTTTTAGGTCTAGGTCATTTGGATTAGGGTTTTAGGGTTTTAACACCTACAGAACATATATAAACACATACACATACACATATAATACGTATATACATGTATATACACGTGTATAGAAATATACATAATTTAGGACTAGATCTTTAAAATTAGGGTTTTAGGGTTCAGGCATACATATAAGTCAATTAAGAGGAAAAAAATCTGAATAAATAAAAAAATATATATATAAAATAGGATCAATCAAGAAAAAATCCAAATATATAGATAAAATAGGATAGCTAAATAGATTAGGGTTTTAAAATTAGGGTTTTAAGTTTTTTTAGGTATTTAAGTCTTTAGGTTTAGTATTTTAGATTTATGTCTTTAAGAGTTAGATTTTTAGGTTTAATAAAAATAACAAATGTTCTAAAATGTCCATATTGTAGCAGATGGCTTCTTTGGATCTTGAAGAGAGAATGGCATGTCCTTGCACACAGTGCAAGTATCAAGTTTATCGGAAACGGCGGATTTGTACTGCACATGTTAGAGAGTATGGATCCTTTGATACGAGTCGACTGGAAAACCTATGCTATCATTCGCATGGTCCCTCAGGTGAGCAGATGGACCCAAAAGACATTGCACCGGTAACCTCTCGTGGACAAAAGAGAGCAAAAAAGGACTTAGACGTACAAGCAAGCACTAATAATATTACACAGAATGAACATATGCAAAGAGCAGGTCTACAGATAATGTAATGCAAGTGCCAGCTGACTTTGATGCTTGGAAGCACATAGATAGTAAGTGGTGAGAGTTTGCTAGTGAGCCTCGGTCCATACGTCTAGGCCTAGCTATGGATGGAGTGAATCCATTTGGATTACGCAGTTCTTCATGGAGCACATGGCCTCTATGTTTGGTCAATTATAATATCCCACCATGGTTGGCCATAAAGAAAGGTCATTTATTATTAGCTCTTATTGTACCAGGTAAGTATAAGGTAAAAAACATGGATGTATATCTTGCACCACTTATGGAAGAACTGCGCATTTTATGGGATGGGATTACTGTGCGTGACATGTCTCAACCTATAAGAAGATGAGATGTGCGAGTGCAAGGCATACTTATGTGGAAAATGCATGATTGGCCTGGTTATGGTGAATGTTCAGGTTTATTGATTTCGGGTTACCATGCTTGTCCTTTATGCGGGCCAGGATTCAAAGCACGCTATTCCAAAGCACTACGTAAAACTATCTATGAAGGACATCATAGATATTTGCCTGATGGACATGTTTTAAATGAAGGACAAATTGGTCGACAAGCGCAACACCAAATGAAAGCTAGCGATTGGAAACAACTATGGGATTCAGAAAATCTAGTTGCTGGTATGAAACGGTTGTCCATTTTTCATGAACTCCCTTATTGGAGTGAATTGGTGATCAATCATTTGGTGGACCCGATGCATATTTTTAAGAATGTGGGAGAGATTCTTTGGAAAACATTGATCGGAAAGAAAGAAAGCAAAGCACAAAGGGAGGACTTAGAAGAGTGAGGTCGTATGCGAGAGTTGTGGGCAATTACTAAGCCCAATGGAACAGTATTGTTACCAAGAGCTCCTTGGGTGCTTCATTTACTGGTTCATGTGGTAGATGAAGTTGCAATAGCAAGAACTGTCCATAGTCGATGGATGTTCTTCTTAGAGCACTTTATGAAGACATTAAAAGGGTTTGTTCGATAGAGAGCACGTCCAGAGGGTAGCATGGCAGAGGGATGGCTTGTACAAGAATCTCTTGTATTCATAACTGAGTTTCTACATATATCGGATCCCGAAATGCCTCGCTTATGGAGCGATGATGAAGATGTTCATCTCGTAGGCGATGAACCACAAGGTAAAGGATTGCAAAGAAAAATGGATGCAACTTTCAGAGAGAAGGCAATGAAGTTTTGCATAGTTAACTCTGAGCCTATGCAAAAATGGTTAGAAAGGTATGAACTTGCCAAGGAAACTAACGCAAAGGAAAGAGCTCAGTTTCGAAGAAATCGTTCCACTCGATTTTTGCATCTTCCAGAAAATCTTCGACCTCTCCCACCTTTTCCAACCAGCAGATGGCTAGATACAGCGGTTTCACAAGCAAAGGTAGCGGGTGAAGATATCTCTGAAGAAGAAGAAGAACTCGCAAAAGGACCTTTTCCAACGAGCAGATGGCTAGATACAGCGGTTTCACAAGCAAAGGCAGCGGGTGAAGATATCTCTGAAGAAGAAGAAGAACTCGCAAAAGGATGTGATTGGGAGTATATTAAATACGATGCACTATGGTCTCATGGACGACACTTTCGAATCACACGAATCGATCAAAATAGGTCTACTTTTGATAGTGGAGTGATGGTGAATTTTTTGCAAAAAAGTAGAGCGAGTGCAAGAGATGATAATGCTCTAGAAGGCGAATTAGATTATTGTGGTGTGATTAAAGACATCTTGAAACTATCTTTCAGAAAGTTTGATTACTTTGTTTTTTATGTGAAATGGTTCAAAGTAGTCACCTCTGGAAGAAACACAACAGTGAGACGGGATAAGAGCGGTTTGCTTCAAGTCGACTCCACAAGATTATGGATAGATGAAAGGGATACATTTGTACTTCCCAAACACTGTGAGCAAGTTGTTTTTATACCAGATTCAAAAGACCGAGAGTGGCTATTTGTTTTACAAGTCGCTCCACGCAGTAGACAAATTTTTCAAAACATAGATGTAGAAGAAAGTCCATCTCTAGTGGACTCAGAGATTCATTCGATAGTTGAGGAGGAAGAGATCATTGTTCGAAAAGAAGAGGTCATTGTTCGAGAAGACGAAGCAATAGACGATGATCAGGAGGAAACCATCATAGCAAGCAATTTAGAAGCCATCAATATAGAGATAGATATTCTCGGTGCATTGGATCTTCAAGAGGATGCTAGAATAGAGGACTTTTGAATAAAACACTTGTACGTACTAATTTTTGTTTTTTTTTGTTTATTCTCTATATTACTTTTCTTATCGCATGCTAATTTTTTGAGTTCTTTTATTACAAAGCACGATGGGAGACAGTCCTCCAGTCACTCCACATTCCATGACAGAGGAGCAGTTTTTGGAGTTCATCTCTCAGGTTCCTCTTGTGTATATGGCCGTTGCATCACAGTTTTTCGATCGCTCGTGGTAGCACTCCTCCCGGCCTCACTCCTTGCGGCATTACTCTTGCCGGCCTCACTCTCGTTGGCCTCACTCCCACCGGTGTCACTCCCGCCGGTGTCACTCCTGCCGGTGTCACTCCTGCAGGTGGTGCTACTCCCGTAGGAGGTATGTCTCCTAGCTTTGTGACTCCACCACGACCATCTTTGCAGCCATCTCCTACTGGGTCTACTAGTAGAAATGTGCATTCGACACCTCAGCGCGATAGAGGTTCTGGCTTGTCTCGTAGATCGAGGTCACGCTCTGGAGCAAGAGGTTTTAGGAGTGGATCTACAGGTAGGTCTAGAGGCAGAGGAGGTGGTTGTTGTGGAGGCAGTGCGATAGACATTGTGTCGCCCGCTTCTACTCCTAGGACGAGTACCTCAGATGTAGGTATGCCATGCAGTACACCACGTGGAACACCACGTACACCTTGGGGTGCTCATGACCATGATGACTCCAAGGTGTATAGTATCCGAGATGGAGCTCGGGTGATGGAAGCGGCTGGCAAAGCAATGCGTGCATGCATACGATAGCTTTGCTCCATCCAGTTTAGACACTCCATCATGCTGAAATCGAGTGAACAGGGTAAAGATCAAAAGAAATATATCACACAGACGATTTACCAGGAGTTCCAACCAGCCGATAGACAGTCTATTGTCAGTTCAGAGTGGATTCTGCACACTGCACGTGAGATCATGTCCCATCGACGATCCGAGGCTCGTGATGCTCTCAGAGAAGTCTTACCAAAGCCTGTATGGTTAGATGCTGAGGAGTGGGACATGATTCGTTACGAGCAGCAGCACACTCCTGATCGATATCGCCAGCAGCAAAATGTCGTAGCCACACGTTTAGATACGATTGGACCGTCACATTTCGGCAGCAGCGGATATGACACGATGCATCATGAGTTTGTAAGTACCATTTCATTTACTGAATTTATTTGTGTTAAATTTCTCATGTATGTTTCTCTAATCTTTTTATATTTGTTTCAGGAGTTGGCAATGGGTCGTCCTCCAACACGAATGGAGGAGTCTTACGGATATAGTCATGGGTTGACTGCACTATTGCAGGACTTGGAGGGACGCGGTGCGGTAGTTTCATGGGAGCATTTGCGATGAGGTAATTAATTTATAAACTTGGTTTTTACTTGTTGTTTGTAATTTTCATGTGAATTTATCTCATTCCATTAATGTTCTTTGATGCAGGATTGTTGATATGGAACGTTCTTTGCATGTGTATGGTAGTGGAAGACCAATATTTTGTATTTGATTTCTATATGGCATTACATTGCTTTGCCACATTTTGTAAAAGCATCATATATGACATTGGTTTGCCACACTATTGTACATGCTTCATTATTGAAATACATAACTTCTTTTGTACATGGTTCATAGTTCATTCTTATTATCTCTTTTGTGTCCAATAATACTCTGTTTCATGAAATCGTGTTTCGGTTGTCATTAGAGTACACATCACATGTACTCGGTTTTTTTTTGGGCAGAGTGTATTTTCTTTTGTTAAGCAACATCATGGTAATGTTGCTGTAGCAAAAGACAAAACACTCTACCCAAAAAAAATTTTGAATGTATGGTCCTCGGTATACGCAACGGTACTCCCAATACTGTCATCGGAATAACCGTCGGTACACCCACCAGGCGACGATATAGGCAACGGTATGTCCAGCACAAGCCTCGGTATATGTGCCAGTATGGGCGCCGGTAAAACCGACGCATATACCGATGCATATACCGATGCTTTGGTACCGATGTGCACACCGACCTTTACACCGGTGTCACAGCAAATAAAGCCGCGTTCATTTTCCTCGGTAAAAACCTCGGTATACCATCGATTTGTTGTAGTGTTTTGGCCTTCTTCACAAGCATTCTATAGATACACTAGATTTGATACCATGTCAAACAAAAGGGAGATAACGCAAAAAGAACTCACAAACTCTCATAAACAAGGATAGAATTACACATGTAGCTTGCAGAAAGCAAGATTAATCTTCTTTTCCTTCTAGTGCGTAAAGAGAATGTACAAGAATGACCTAATACAACAATATAACCAATATAATATGTAAAGAGAATTTTGTAAAGGAAACTCTAATGTCTACGAATGAGTAAGTTGGCAAGAATACAAATTTACCATCACTCGATAGATTCTCTTTACAAGAATGACCTAATAAAACAATATAATCAATATAATATATAAAGAGAATTTTATAAAGGAAACTCTAATGTCTACAAATAAGTGAGTTGGCAAGAAAACAAATTGACCATCACTCTTGACAGATAAATCTTATGAAGTTTAGTGAAAATATATGTGGAATATGTCTATAACATAACTACACATGTTAAAGATTTGAAAATTCGTGCCTCTCATTATCTATCATGTAATTTTTGAGCTTAAAATCACAACACCTGCATCCGCAATCGAGAAAACTATTTCTGACAAAAAAATGAAGAGAAACTAATAGCAACATATCGATTATTTTCCTATAAAAATAGATTATATAAGATCATCATCTCTACAAACTACGAGAAGTTATTGATTCCATATACCCTCAAAGTACAATGAGATTTTTAACTCTGCAACTCAAGGTATAATAAAACCGTTCTATTAGAATAAGATCTTTTTGTACTCATGATTGTACGTTATACTCCACATTTTTAAGGACACCATCATGAGAAGATTCAACTCGTTGATCACCTTCATAGGGATTCCCGAATCATATGGTGGATGAAGACCAAATTGGACAATGTATGGCTTATATTTAGCTTAGTTATACTTGATGAATCTTTATCAAGTGGGAGCTTCTTTACAAGCATATAAAAAAGTGAAATCTAGAGGAGCTTTATCTTGGGGGCCTTTACTTGAGATTGAGATGGTTACAAGACACAAATTTGAACTGCATTGTGTCCTTGTGAAGTTGATTGGTCTATTTCTCACATAACATGCCAAAAACCTTCTCTATTACCCTCATATGGGTAGCACACCACTATGAAATCAATGGCCACCCACTTATGACTACCCATGTGTGTTGATGAGGAAATGCCTTACCAAACTATTAACCCTATTATAAATGTCTTTTGCACTAGAATAGAGAAGTAGCTAAGACAACATACATCCACCTTAAAATCGCCCATCTAGATTTTCCTAGGTCGTAGTTTGAGCTCTTCCTTGAGAAAACATGGGTGGACACTAGCATCGATCTTGTATTTTCCATCAATGATAGATTTTTCAATCTATATTAGAAATATTGTCTTCTCTTTTCCTACATTCATGCTTCTTACATAACCTATTTTGCACATAGTGTTGATATATTTAGGTAATGATGTATGTGAACACTCTAGGAACACCGGGGCACTTTTTTCCCTCTTTAGGAGGTTTTTTTCACCCAGCTTGTATATATGCTTATTGCCCTAATGGTCTATTGATCTTCGTACATTGTAGTGGTAATACATTCATTATTTGTATGTTGTGCTCTAAGCTTCTTCTTCTTCCTTGTGTTGTTTGCGTGCTTTCGTAGAATTCTAACTCCAACAAATGGTATTAGAGCAGGCCGCCCCTTCATCTAGGGTGTTGTCTACACCTCTTTGGTTGCAGTATCTGAATCATACAAAATTTGGTAAGCATACCCAGGTGTCGAAATCATGATCTGAGCTTGTTTCAGCCTTTCAATGCACTATCACAATGCTTGTGGAGGCTATTTCATCTTTTTGTGCCAATAGTATATACCAGTTTTGGTTTGCCAGTATAAGCTTCTCAAAGTCTGCTACAAGTTTAGCAAAATTCATGTAGGTAGTTTTGTTCAACTTTTTGAGATATAGTTAATTCTCTACATCAAGATATTTTAGTCACCCGCCATGGTTGAAAGTGTTACACTTATGTATTCCTCGAGTAGCTTTGATGTGAGCCTTTTCCCTATACATGGGCACTTCTTACTCTAGTGCTGGCTAGAGGTTTTTTCCCCATGTTACCACATACTTGATACTCTCATATGTGGTGGTACTTTGTACTTAGGGATATTATTCAGCTCTTACTTCAGTTTAGTTCATCGTCAATAGAGAGAGCTATTCCACCCATCGTCTTCTTCGTGTGTCTTGTTGTGTTTCTGCTCCTTGTGTGTGCTTCTCGTGTGTCTCTCGCACTTATACACACACCCAACAGTGGTATCAGAGCACGTTTAGCTTCTTCTCAAGTTTCAGTTTTTGCGTCGTGGCACACGTGCACTTTTAACAGTGCAAATCGACTTCAAAGCATAGAACTATGAATTTTAGCAGCCAAGAAACATTTCCACCAGGTGCTTGGGGTTTTACCACCGTTTTGAAGCCATTTGTGCAGGCATTTTTAGCTATGGCTAAAAAAATTCTTCATAAAAGCTTTTTACTCTATGCACGGATCGTGGCGGTGAATACATGTCACATGTGTTTAAGGCTTTTCTTTGTGGAAGATGTATTTCACACCAATGTATGGTGCCATATACACCTCAGCAAAATGGTGTTGCTGAGCATAAAAATTGAACTCTGGTTGAAATGGCACGATGTATGGTTAAAGGAAAGCATCTTCCTGATAAGTTTTGGATGGAAGCTATCATGTGTGCAAATAATGTGTTGAATCGTTGCCCTACAAAATCATTCAGAGTCATCACTCCTTATGAGGCATCACAACAATGTCACAAACTTGATGACAAGGCAAAGAAATGTATATTTGTTGGTTATAGTGTTGAAAGTAAAATATCGTTTGTACCATCCATTGACAAACACAATTATTGTGAGTCAAGATGTGGTATTTGCTAAAAATTCAGTTTTCCCTCTACTTGAATGCAAAAAACAACCAAGAGTTAGCTCACAAGATGCGTTCGATACACTCATGCCTTTGTTCCAAAATGGTGTGCTTGACTATGGCCATGTAGACCAGCCAACTGAGGTTTAAAGGGTTGACAAATTCCAGCAAAATAGTGCTGAAAATGAAGAGAATTTCAAGCCAAACATCACTGAAAAATTTTAGACATGATGTACATGCTGAAGATGTATTACATAATGAATGCATGTCTATCAAGAGTGCAGAAACTATGCCAAAGTGGCTGAAACAAACTTTTTACTTGGTAGAACAAGATCAAGCTCTCACCATGCATCAAGTAATTTTGTGGATTATTCTCTTATTGCTACATCATGTAATGAAGAGCCACTCTCTTTTGAAGATGCATGTGACGATCCACAGTGGATGAGTGCTATGCAGTCAAAAATGGATTCCATACATAGGAATGGTACCTGGGAGCTATGTGAATTGCCAAAAGGAAAGAATGCCATAGATACAAAGTGGGTTTATAAGATTAAGAGAAAATCTGATGGTAGCATTGATCGCTTCAAAGTTAGATTGGTTGCTAAAGGATATGCGCAACAATATGGCATTGATTATGAGGAAACATTTGCACCTACTTCATGCATGACTACCATTCATACCGTGGTTGCATTGGATGCCCATCGAGGTTGGAAAGTGTATCAGTTGGACATAAAAATAGCCTTCTTGAATCATGATTTGCAAAAAGAGGTTTATGTGAAGCAATATCCTAGATTTACTATGAAAGGGAAGAGCATATGGTTTGGCGCTTGCATAAAGCCTTTTATGGTCTCAAGCAAGCTCCACGTGCATGGTATGACAAAATCCATAAGGACTTCAATGTTCTTAGCTTCACATGTACTCCGATTGAAAGCACACTCTATGTACGTAAAAATGGGGCTGATCTTATAGTGCTTGTTCTTTATGTTAATGACATACTTTTGACTAGGTCATGTGATGCAATACTTGACATTCTTATGGCTGATTTGCAGCATACTTTTGATGTCACTTATCTTGGTCTTTTGATCTACTATCTTGGCATCTAGTTTGTATCCGTTGAGGGGGGGAATTGTTATGCATCAAGGAAAGTATGTTGAAAAACTACTTCAACATTTTGAGTTTGAGGACTGCAAGCCAGTTTCCACACCAGTTGAAACAGGGTTCATGTTCTCAGATGAGGATTCCAGTGATGCATTTGACACTTCTCTTTATCAGCAAGTTGTGGCATGTCTTATAAATGCATTCAACACAAGGTCACATATATAATATGCAATTTCCCAGTTGAGTCGATTCATGCATAGCCCTGACACTAAGCATTGGCAAGTGGTGAAACATGTGTTTAGATATCTTTGAGGCACTTTGAGCTTAGGTCTCTTTTATGGTAGAGATATTCAGCCATGCTTGCATGCTTTTACAGATAGTGCTTGGGCTGGTTGTTATGATACTCGCGTGTCCACTATGGTAATTGATTTTTCCTTGCACACTCATGCATATCTTAGTTGAGTGACAAGCAACTTATAGTGCCAACATCGAGTTGTGAAGCTGAGTAGAGGGCATTTTTCACAGTTGTAGTGGAGTGTATATGGCGGAGATGTCTATTGATGGATCTTTGCATGGAGATTGATGCTACTATGCATATTCTCACTGATAGTGAGAGTGCTTTGGCTGTAGCACGAAACCCACTATTTCATGCACGAACCAAACATAGGGAGGTGCATTATCACTATGTGAGAGAGCACCTTCATGTAGGAGATATTGATTTGGTATATGTGCCTACACAACATAATGTGGCAGACATATTCACCAAAGCTCTTCCACGAGAAAAGTTTGAAGCTTTTCACAAAGCTTTAGGCTTATTACCTTGTCGGGGCTGATCTGTCACTCCTTGTATGTGTTCATATCATTCGCTCAAGGGGTTTTGTTACACTTATGTGTTCCTCAAGTAGCTTTGATGTGAACCTTTTCCCTATACATGGGTACTTTTTACTCTAGTGCTGGCTAGAGGTTTTTTCCCCATGTTACCACATACTTGATACTCTCCTAGTTGCTGGTACTTTGTACTTAGGGATATTATTCAACTCTTACTTCAGTTTAGTTCATCATCAATAGAGAGATCTATTCCAACCATCATCTTCTCCATGTGTCTTGCTAGATTTGTGCTCCTGGTGTGTGCTTCTCGTGTGTCTTTTGCACTTCTACACACACCCAACAGAAAACAGTGATGTATTCCATATGTTGGCTATTGACGATAAGTTGAATGGTACCAAGTAGCCATTATGGGCTTATATGATGCGACATGTATTGGTCGCAAAAGGACTATGGAATATTGTGTAGGGTGTTGAAAGACGTCTCGTTGCACCTGCGAGTACAATTAGTGCAAATACAAGTGCTAGAGTTGATGGTGAAGGTGTTGAAGATGATGATATTCTTCATATTCCTGTTCATGCTATTGTTTCTCTTGCACCTACTGTAGAGCAAATTCGTCGGGATGGTAGAGATGTTCATACACGTGCATTGATAGCTTTGTCTATCAAAGGTGCCATTATTCCTCACATTCGCTCTTGCAAAATAGCTAAGGATGCTTGGAATAGACTTACCACATTGTACGAGGCTAGGAATGAGGCTCATGTTGTTTACCTCCAAAAATGATTGGAGAGTGAGCACATGAATGAAGGTGATTCTATGGATAGTTTTCTCACAAAGATCAAGGATTGGAAAGAAAAATTGATTTCTGCTGATGAAGCTATACCAGATAGCTCACTTGTGTAGACCATTTTGAATGGTCTTCTTGACTCATATGAGAGTTTTATTCTACTCTTTGTTTGATGATGAAAGGGAATCCAAATGCCTTGTCATTTGAGGAGTTATTCTCTGTTCTGTTGCAGGAAGAAGAGGTCTATTATGCGTGTTGTAGATCAAGCTTTGCTAGCTAGTCAGAAGAGCAAAGGTAAATGGAGCTCTTCTATTAGTAAGCAGAAATCTGCAAATGCTGCACATTTGAAGAAGGAAGACAAAGATGAGAAGAAATCAAAAAAGAAGAAATTGTTTTGCAAATACTATGAAGCAAATGATCATGTCATCAAGAGCTGTCCAAAATTGGCTGCTAAAGAGGAAAAGAAGAAAGAGGCCAGAATGGTTGTTAAAGATACACCAAAAACTGAGTCTGCTAATCTTGTGTAGGAAGACGAATGGGTCTTTACTACTCTTTGCAGTTTTGACCCATCTTCTCATGAGCACTGCATGTCTACAGTAGACTCAGATGTTTTGGTACTTTGATAGTAGGGCGACCAAACATATTATCTCGCAGCATAGTTTATTTTCTTCATTCCAGCCTACCCCTAGAGGGAATTCTATTACATGCACCAACTATTGGAACATCAAGCTTACACTATGTTTGAGGTGGATTTGATCTACATAAAAAACTATCGCTTGGATTACGGCAAAAGAATATTCATTGGAGAGTTATATACCTATGCTCATTTATTGTATTTTTTGAGAGATTTTGGATGGTTCATTTATAGTTGTAAAAGCTTTGAGCTTTATACATGTAAAAGTAGAAAGATAGAGCCCAAATCCCACAAATTTGTGGTGGTTGAGTTGTATTCAATCAAGCAATCAATCACCTAAAAGCAGATCAAACTAGATCTTCACTTTTCCTAGACTGTAGGAAAATGAAATGATTCCCTCCAACAACCATTCCCACCTTCATTTGAATTCAAACTTCACTTGTAGAACTCATGGAGCACTTCTAGAGTCTATATAAAGACTTGAAATCACTTGTACAATACATGGAAGCAATATACATACACTTGTGACCATCATTATGTTGCTCCTTCAATTTTCTGCATCATCTTCTTCGCCAACAGTAATCTTGGAGAGGCTGCTACTCTCTTTGCAAAGCTCCAAATTTGATGAACAATGGCTCATTGGAAAGATATTAGTGTCTCGTCTAGGCTTGTAGATTTCATAGCGTTTGGTTTAGCAGATTGGGAGAAATCTTATTTTTTCTGACTTAGAGTGAATCTCTACGTATTCCTAAAAAAATAGGAGGTACCACCATTGAGTGTCTGATTCATTCGTATAGCATATTTTGCTTATTGCTTATAATTTTCTACATATTGTACACTCAACGCTATGTGTATCACTCCCATAAAAGGAATTTTTATAATTTTAATCACGCTGGTCGCTATGGGCATTTGAAGTTCATTGTCTCTTCCATAGATAGTAAGGTTTTTGAGCTAGCCAACGTGCCAACCTATCTGTCTTGTATCGACTCCTTCTCCTTGATGCTCCAAAGTACATAGTGCTTTTCTTTGCACTTATCCTATGCCTATAAGGTCATATTTGAGTGTCCATAAACTCAAGGGCTGGTCTTGTGTCGATTGGATGGACCAAACTTTGTCGCTTTGAAACTCACTTTTCTACCTCCTACAAGCTTCTCCTAGTTCTTTCAGTGGTATCAGAGCTAGATCAAGATGAGTGAGGGATTTCCCTCAATGATCGAGAAGCTTGATCAACACAACTATGCCGCTTGGAAAATCTAAATGGAGGCCTATTTGCAAGGTAGAAATCTCTATGGAATTGTAGTAGGTGATGAAGTTATGCCTATTCCAAGATTCAAAGGGGGACCCACACAACAAGAGATAGATAAGCTCACACTTTGGTTGCAAGGGATGCTCAAGCAAGGTCATACACACTAAACTCTATCTTTGACTTTCTACCACCACATCTTAGAGAATGAAGGGCATCTCAAGAGACTTGGGATGCCCTTGAGGCTTTCTTTTCTGCTAGAACCATAGCAAGAAAGAATCATCCTTGGAACCAATTCAACCAAATGAAGAAGACACCTACACAAACCATCACAGAGTTTGTTACCAAGGTCAAGGAGTTTGCGGATCAGTTAGCATCCATTAGAGAGTTGATTGAAGAAGAGGCTATCATGAGGCAAATTCTCAATGGCATTCAAAGTGATAAGGAATGGCAATCCTTCTCAACCGCTTATGATCTCATCATGGATGTGCAAACTCTAGACTTCAACATCTTTCTTGGACAATTCTTCAAGAAAGAGGCCAATACTAGCATAAAGGAAGGTAACTCCTATCATGATAATTTAGCTAGTGTTGCATATGCAGATAAAAAGGATAAGAAGTAGAAAGGCAAGAAGAAGGAAGAAGATGAAGAAGAGACTTCCCAATCCAAGTTCGCAAGCAAAACCAAGTGGAAAGGGAAGAAGAAAGGACCAAAGTAAGACAAAGAAAAAGGTCAGAATGTTCAATCTTGTGCCATCTATGATAAGACCAACCACACCACTCAGAATTGCTGGTTCAATGGGAAGACCGAGAAAGGAAGTGGAAGAGGTGGATATGGCAGCAATAGAGGTAGAGGAGGACACAACTTCAACAATAACAATAGAGGCTATAAAAGAAGGGACTACAAGAATTATTCAGAAGATCAACGGAAGAAGACTCATTTCTTCTCATGAATCTACGCCACAAAGAAGGTAAAGTAGATGATCATTTCTTCTACACAGATTCAGGATGTTTGAATCATGTTGCACGCACCATTACTAATATGTGTACACCAGATAGTTGAAAACGTCTTGCAAGTTAGGTTCACCCAAGATGGAGCTTCTGTGGAAGATCAATGTCAATGCTTCAAGAAGATAGCCTTTACTTTTGAAATAGGAGAAATGAGGAACATAGCTCTATTCACTTTTGGGTCTCAAACCCTCAATGAGCTTGAAGTGTGGCATAAGAGACTTGCTCATGTGAATGAAAGAACCTTCAAGGATATGTTGGAGTTAGACATCTGTGGAAGCACGCGAACAACACAAGGAAGAAGAAGAAGCTTGGAGCACAACACACAATACTGAATGTACTACTAGAGAATGTACAAAGATAAGTAGCCCTTAAGGTCAATAGGTGTATATACAAGCCGGGGGAAAAGAGACCTAGTAAGGAGGGAAAAAAGTGCCTCGGTGGTCCTAGAGTGTTCACACACATCACCACCTAAATATATCAACAAATCCCCCCTGGGACTGATGCAGTGAACAAGAAGTTGGCACTCATGTATAAGGAAGTGCGAAGCTATGTGGAAATCACTCCACAAAAGGAAGTAAGCCCAAAGCTTTGCAGAAATCTTCAAACTTCTCCCTAGGCAGAGCCTTCGTGAAAAGGTCTGCAATGTTCTCCTACATGGGCACATATGCCAAGCTGATCTCCCTAGTAGAGAACCTCTCCCTACCATAATGATACTACACCTCAATGTGCTTAGTGCGAGCATGGAACACAGGGTTCCTCACAACTACGAATGCGCTCTGACTCTTAGTGAAGATGGTGGTGGCAGAAGACTGACCAACACCTAAATCAGCCATAAGGCATCTGAGCCACACACACTCAATAGTCGCTGTGAAAGCTGCCCTATACTCAGCCTCACAACTGGAAGTGGCCTCAGTAGGCTACTTCTTCGTCAACCAAGATATACATGAGCTACCAAGCATGAAGCAAAAGCCACTAGTGGACACACGAGTATCTTAGCAACGAGTCCAATCAGAGTCAGAAAAAGCATGCAAATCTGGCAATAGTGATCCCCCCTTGGGATAAAACAAACCAACTAGTCGGGTACCACTCAAGTAGCGAAAGATGCGCTTAATTGTCTGCTAATGCTTGACTCCTTGGCAATGCATAAAACCACTCATCTGTGAGACGGCAAACTGAATATCTAGTCAAGTAATGCATAAGAAATCAAGCATCCAACAGCCTGCTGATAGAGAACAACATCAAATGCATCTCCAACATCATGAAGACTCAGTCGTAAACCTATTTCCATAGGAGTGGCAATAGGTTTACAGTCTTTAAGGCCAGAACGCTACAATAATGTGTCAATATATTTCGTTTGACACAAAGCCATTCCACCATCAATGTGCATAAACTGAATGCCCAAATAGTGATGCAAATGCCCCAAATCAGACATCTCAAATGAGGCATGCAAATCCGCCTTAAAATCAGCAATATGCCTCTCATGAGGACTAGTGAGTAACATGTCATCAACATAAACCACAAAGATCAAAAGTACATCATTAGCACGCTTAACATATAAGGTACTTTTAGTTGGACTGTTCTCAAAACCATGTGCAATCAAATAGGCATGTATCTTCTCATACCAAGCACATGGTGCTTGCTTTAAACCATATAATGCCTTCTTTAACCTACACACCTGGTTTTCATGCCCTTTCTGCACAAAGCCATGGGGCTGAAAAACATACACTTCTTCCTGAAAGTCACCATTCAAAAATGCGGTTTTAATGTCAAACGGATGTACATTCCAACCATGATGAGCTCGAAGTGCACAGATGCTCCAAACAGTAGTCACACGACATGTAGGTGCAAAGGTTTCATCAAAATCAATGCCTCTTTCCTGCGCATAACCCTTTGCAACAAGCCTAGCCTTATACCTATCAACTGTACCATCAAGTTTACACTTCAGATTGTATACCCACTTAGTGCCAATGGCCTTCTTGCCAGGAGGCAAGTCACATAAAGACAAAGTAGCATTCTTCATTATAGCATCATATTCAGATTGCATAGCAGCCATCCAATTTTCTGAATTTTGTGCTTCATCGAATGAAACATGCTGAGTGTCATCACTAAGACTAGATGCAGCCATAGCATAGAAATCTGATGCAAAAGAGGCACTATGACAGCCTGATCGAGTACCATATGATAGCGGTGCATGTAATTTGCTATCATGCAAGGTCTGCACTAGCCATTTTGGCATAGTTCTTGCCTACTCAATATCAGCCCTCTAATCAATAAGTGCATCATAATCTCCATCAAAAATGGAATGATCTACATCATCACATGAATCTTGCAAAGGCTAAGAGGTTGCCTCATTAGGACTAGCACTGGACTGTGCACCTATAAAAAGAGGCAACAAAGTATCATACATGTCTTTGGAGCTAACAGATCTCTCCTTAGTACATGAAAGCAATGGTTGAATAGCATCTTCCATAAAAACAACATCACGGCTAACCAGAATGTGTTTAGTCTGTGGATGATATAGTCGATAGCCTTTACTTTCAGAACTGTACCCAACAAAAATACATTTTACTCCTTTATCATCCAATTTTTTGCGATGTTGTTCGGGCACTAATGCATATGCCAAACAACCAAAAACATGCAAATAAGCAACAGATGGCTTGCAATCATGCCAAGCCTCATATGGAGTGATAGACTATATTGCTTTAGTGGGACACCTGTTAAGTACATCTGTTGCACACATGACAGCCTCAAGCCAGAAACTATGTGGTAAAGCCTAACTCTTGACCATACAGCTCACCATATCCATGAGTAAAATGTTCTTTTGTTCAACAACTTCATTCTGTTGAGGTGTATATGGCATTGTACACTGGTGTTTTATCCCACGTTCAGCTAGAAATGCATTAAAATTAGAAGACATATACTGCCCCCCCCCAATCAGAACGGAGGGTGCTCATTTTACACGCTGACATATTTTTAGCCAAACTATCTGAAGCACATGAATACTTCGGACTTTGCATTCAATGGATATACCCATGCACACCTAGAAAAATCATCAATGAAAGTCACGAAGTAAAGATAACTTCCAAAAGAAGGTGTCTGCATAGGACCACATACATCACTATGTACAAGGTGCAATTTTTGAGTAGCCCGAACTGAACCATCTTTTGGAAAGGATGAACGCTACATTTTTCCCAAAATACAACCTTCACAAAAAAATTTTCCAAGTGCCTCAAGTTTGGGCAAAGAGAAAACCATTTCAGATTTTTGCACACGTAGCAAACTAGCAAATTTCAGATGACCAAAGTGTGCATGCCAAAGCTTTGCATCTGACATAGTCTAAGAATCATGTACAGACATGCTGAATCATTTACATATCTTTCATAGTCTATGAGCTTATACAGCCCACGACATAAAATGCCAGAACCAATAATCACATTGCCATTTGATAGATCATGAACTGTACACCTGTCATCAACAAATTTCACAACCAAGCCAATCTTGCCTATGCAAAAACTGATAACAGATTTTTGTTGATCCCTAGCACAAAAAAGCATCTAAAAAGGTGAAAGAACTACCATCAGCAATAGTCAAAATGATCTTACCAACTCCCATAACAGGATAAGAGGAGTTGTTGGTGCATGTAACATTATTCTCTGTAGGGGTAGGCTCGAGTGAAGAGAAAAAACTAGATTGCGAGGTAATATGTTTGGTCGCCTCACTATCAAAGTACAAAACATCTGAGTCTACTGCAAACATGCACTGCTCATGAGAAGATGGGTCAAAACTGCAAACAGTAGTAAACACCCATTCTTCTTCCTGCACAAGATTAGTAGACTCTATTTTTGGTGTAGAGACCTCTGCAACAACCATTCCAGCCTTTTTCTTCTTTGCCTCTTCAGCAGCCACTTTTGGATAGTTCTTTATGATATGATCATTTCCTTTACTGTACTTGCAAAACAATTTCTGCTTCTCTAATTTCTTTTCGTCTTTGTCTTCCCTCTTTGATTGTGTAGCATTAGCAGATTTCTGCTTACTAGTTGTAGAGCTCCATTTTCCTTTGCCCTTTTGCCTAGCTAGGAAAGCTTGATCTGCAACATGCATAATGGACCTGTTCTTCCTAGATTGATCCTCCTGCAACAAAACAGAGACTAACTCCTCAAAAGACAAGTCATTTAGATTGCCTTTCATCATCAACCAAAGAGTAGAAGCAAAACTTTGATATGAATCAGGAAGGCCATTCAGAATAGTCTACACAAGTGAGCTATCTGGTATAACCTCATTAGCAAAAATCAACTGTTCCTTCAAGTCTTTGATCTTTGTTAGAAAATTGTCCATAGAATCACCTTCATTCATGTGCTCACTCTCCAACTGTTTTCGGAGGTAAGCAACACAAGCCTCATTCCTAGCTTGCTATAATGTGGTAAGTGTATCTGAAGCATCCTTAGCTATTCTGCAAGAGCGAATGTAAGGAATAATTGTACGTTTGATAGACAAAGCTATCAATGCATGTGCCTAAGCATATCTGCCATCCCAATAAATGTGCTCTATAGTAGGTCTAGCACAACTCTATTATTTCAAGCACACCAAGATTTGTGTAGCAGAGTCCACATAGTACATATCATTATAGATCTCCCTTCCATCTCAACCTGCTTAATTGATCACATCACAAATTAATCAAGAAGCTTTTCTTTTTTCCCAGACCTTTACTTGTATTCTTGTTGTTTTACTCGAGAAAGCTATAACTGCTGCAAGAGTCCACTTTATTTGTCAAAATTTTTATCACACTAAGGCTCAAATCAGGCTTTGGCACTTGCGTTTTTCTTTCGTGTACTGAGACAAATCAACTACTCCAGCGAACTAAAAAGAAGAAATTATGATATGATTACAGAATCGTGTGTCGTTTATCTTCCTTTGCTCATAGCCAAACAATCCAATTCTCTTCTCTATTGCTTGAACATAGCTTTACTCCTACAGCATGACTTGCCATGCACATCCTTCCTACTACTCTTTCCCCAAAACCAAATGAAGAACAACTAGGGAAAAAACCTCCCTATCTTGTTCTTCCTCCTTCCACGTACCCCTTCTTCCCAAAAGCTTGAATCCCCGGTGGATTGTTGAACTACTAAGTTAACTCCTTGTTTTCATCAGGATGATATTGCCTTGCTAGTTTTCGATAAGAGCTCTTCATCTCTGATTGCTGGCATTTTTCTTTTTTAAACATCCAAGATGCTATAATAATCTGCATCTACACGACCATATGCACACAGACTCAATCTTAGTCAGAACTGTTCATCAGCCACATGCACAAAGCCCTTTATCAATCTGCCAAACTCCACCAAAGAAAACCTCCCCTTGTTTGTCAAATTGAACCTGCTTTTCTCTCGTACACAATAACTCACTACCCACATTCCTTCTTTAATCCTCTAAAATCTGCTATAGGCTACATCGAAACCACAAAGTTTACACATTTGTGTTATGTGGAAGACTTCGTGCAAGATGGAGAAGACTAACCCTATATTGCAATACTACCTCAAAGACAAAGCACATAGACACCTTCCTGTTCACCACCAAGCCCCCGTACCTGCATACAGTCCCGAATGTTCTTGCTAAGGTAGCACATCAGGAAGCTGAATTCTGTTTTCTTCCTTAGAGTACCCAATCTATAGCTTTCATATAGTTTGATGGTAGCTCCTAAGCCTGCAATTACCACTGAGTGTATCCCTTTTGACTTCATGTGTCAATCAGTAATGCAAAAGATGCCTATTAACTTCCAAATTTACACCTTTTGAGTGATAGAATCAACCATGAACCATGCACTCTACAACAGAAGCTTATCAACATATGAACGCTCACTTTAAAGTCCTGTTCATCCTTATCCCTGACAAAGCGTATCTGTATGATGCTCATTAAATAATGCCCAACAAGTTCCTTTGATATTCTCGTTGTAGAAGTGCATCGTTTTCTTCCTCCCTAGATGCGCTTTCCTCGAACTCCCCGACTACTCAGAGCTCTCCCGTATCGGCAAGATAGGAACTAGAGACCCACAATAACTGCCCTCCTTCTGCTCGTGATGTGCGCACCAGCCACCCCCGTCCAACCCTCGTGCAAGAAGACTCCCGTACCTACAGAGACACGAGAAGAACCAAAAACAAAAAACCAGAGGGAGAGAGAGAGAGAGCCCAAAACTTTTTGTTTTTCTCTTTTTTTCTTTACTCACACACTCCCCTGACATCTGACACCCCACTTCTCTTGACATGCAGGCCAAGAGAAGGTAGCTTGGAACGACTTTTGTCCTTTTTTTCTTTGTTTTTCTTTTCTACATTTTCTAGACCGACCAACCTTGGAGATACATCTTAGAGCTCTTTAGGAAATAAAAGTTGATGGAAGCATTCACTCCTTGGATGTGACTCTTTGAGTAAAAACATATGAACAAACCAGATTTTGATAAAACACCATTTTGAAGTCATGAAAGACATTGTTTCTATGCGACGGCACCATCTTGGCATAAATGTTAAAGCAAGAATAACCTAACTCTGTTAATTTTTTTGGCAAGCAGATCCACATGATTTATTTATGTGTTTCTTCTTTAGATTCTTTTATGTTGAAATCCCAAAAATCATTAAAGACAACAATGAGATCGTGATAAATGCCCTAGTTGCAATCTTAGCATTCACGGATCAACCCATATTCATCACTTGCAAATGTGCACAGGCCATTATTCTTGCTCTTTGTAGCATGTAATCCGGACCTTTCATGCCACCAACTCCCTTTCCTTTGTAAAATACCTAAAAAGAACCATGGAATTGACAAAAAAGAAGCATGTTAATGTGAAAAAAACATCGTTTTGCTCAGGTACCATACTCCCTTCCACCTGTTTGCGAAGTCGTCCTTGACGAGCGATATGAGCCACTTCATTATCCTCTTCTGACTTCCACTCCTCTCTTTGAGTCATTTGCTTACTTCAAGAAATCTGATACTCAACAAAAAATAATAGTACTACCAAAAACATCAAATGGAAGTATATCAAAACCACATCACGGATCACATCAAGCACAAAATGAAAGTAGACACATGCATCTATCAGGATACTCCCTTCTATATACGTCTCCCATTTATAGAGTCAACACTACCCTGATTCATCTCTCTTCTCTCTTCTAACCTTGGGTTCTCTCTCATGCTACCCATTCCCTTCCACCTATATCTTCTTCTCTCACTTTTTCTTTTTCTATGCTCCGCACTCTCTTTTCTTCATCAATCAAATCCAACTTTTCAACCCTCACTAATTCTTTCACTTCTCTCTCAAGATGTTTTGACCATGCACATGCATCACCAAGAACTCTCAAGTCTAACCTAGGTCTACCTCAATAAAACTACTCGTTGTCAATGTGATTCAAAATTCCACAAGTTGTTGTAAAACCCAAGAGAGTCCAAGTGCACAACTCCCAAAAGGCTCGCAAACAAACAAGATAGCTAGTATGATTAGATCTCTCAAGTAGAAGTCTTCTATAAACGCATAGCGAACTAAGTTTCAGCCAAGCTTGAGCTTCGATTTGACATGCTTCATCAGGAGTCCGGATCAGCCCATATCCCCACACGACATATATACATATTCCCATCCGAGCATCATTCTCTCTCCTCTCTTCTGTCCCCCCTCGAGAGAGGAATTTTCTTTTCTCTTTTTTTCTTTTTATTTATTTACTTACGTGTGATGCACAATGCTAGCCGTATGCGAAACCGACGTCAGCTCGTGGCTTTGACCACCCGTCCAAAGTGACTCCACCCACCTATCGGCCCACATAGGTGCATAGCCACATACAGGTCGGGCCTACAGTGAAACTAGCGTCAGCTCGTGGCCTTGATCACCCAATCAAGGTTGTTCCACCTGCCTACTAGCCCACTGCAGCGCACCGACAACACACACACATATGCACAATTATTTCTTTCTTGTTTTTTTTTTCTTTTTCAATTCCAAAGTCTCGAGAATTAGGAGACAGAAGAAAGGATCTTTTCCCAACCAGCCCAACAGATCACGTACATACATATAACCCCCCATGTGGACATCCTGATGAAACATATCATCTCTCTACCGCCACTCGAGCTAAAATTCAGCCACTACACCTATAGTCAACTCTTTCCCTTAAGACCCGCACATACTAACCATCTCATCAATTTGCAACCTCAGAAAGTGTCACTTGGTCTCCTACGTTTGCAATACAACTCGATCTGTCTATCCTCACACCTCAGACTTGCAATTCTAATGAAGCCAACCCTAGTCAGACCTAAGCTATCCTTTCCAATGGCATACCTAATCAAACACATACTACCATGAATCCACTTTTATTTTTCTCTCAAGTTCTTCACTCAATCTCTTCCAATTCTTAAGCTTTTCACTCTCTAAATGAACTCTCCCCTCCACTTGTATTCGTTCTCGATCTTTTCTAATGCTCGCTCTCTTTTTTTTTTCCATCTACTCTCATCTCTTGAACTCACATTTGACCTCCTCAATCATCACCTCATCTTCTTCTACTCTCTTCATTGTTTTCATCAACTTCCTCTAACATCCCTCTTGACAAACCATTCGCTTGCAAACACTAGATAGGATCCCACCCCTTTTCAAGCTTCATCTCTCCCTTCTTCAAAGACCACCCCTTGTCCTAACTTCTACTCAAATCCACCCCGTTCCAAACCTCTCCAAAACCATCCCTAACCTAAAATCCTCGCCTCGCAAGACTCTCATATCCGTGCCTTACAAATTCAACATATCCTCCTCTAGTGTTGCAATGCCAACATGCCACTAAGGAAAAAGCACACTCACACTTATTATCAATATCCTTCATCCCCTCTTTAACTGCACTTGACATTCTGACACTCATTTCACTTCACCTTCCCTCGCGCATAACTCCCTACACATGTGCATCCTTTTCAAAATGATCATCTTCTTCAAAACACGGGTTCATACGACACAACCACATAGTTCCCAATGTCTTCTTCTCTAAGTCGTTAACCCCATCATGCAAATCATGAAATTTTTGCTCACATTTTGCTACACCCTTACATTCTCTCTCTATCTCCTCGTAGACAACATTCACCCGTTTTACAAATTTATCTTCTTTCATGATATGTTGATTTGTTGTGAAAGTGTCTCTTCCATCAATTTCTTTGTCACTTTTTCTCACACATTTATGCTCCCTGTGGTTTATTTCTTGAGCATGAGTCTTGGAATTTCCTTTTCTTTTCTCTCTTCCATCACCTATTCTGTCCTTGCAATCTTTTCTAGAGATTCTAGTTTCACTATTTGTGAGGGTCCTCTTCATTATTGGTGTTGTCGTGCTTGCCTTGCTACTCTCTACTTTTGTGGTGGTTTTCTTTCTTGTCTCGATTCCATCCCCCTTTCCTTTTTGCCTCCCACACACTCGATCTCCATTGACTTCTTCTCTAGATCTTGATTCTTTCTTAACCCTACATTCCTTCGACTCAACATATCGAGAACCCAATCTCTCTTCTTTTCCTTTCGATGCAAGTTTGCCTATTTTTGTCTTCTCCAATGTTTCTACCCTTCCCATCAATACTTCAACTTTCCTTTCTAATTCTCCACGTTTCTCCATTTCATTCACTATTTTCTCTCTTTGGATTTTTCGATCAATTTCCCACCTCTTGATCAACTCTTGAAGTCCCTCATTCTCCTTCACTAATTGATCTATCCTTTTATTTTCCCTATCATTTACGTCTTTTGCTTCTTTAAAGCACTCATATGTCGCTCTCTCTATCTCCTTCACTTTCTCTTCTTCTTGTATCCTACTCTTCTTTTCTTGTGCCAACTCCCTTTCTAGGTGGGAAACCATATCTCTTAACTTCTCCACGTCATGTTCTAATTGTTGGACTTTGCATTGTAACCCAACATCTTCTTGAAAGTCACATTCCACGGCATCAACAATTTTAGGCTTTAAAATCAGATCATTCTTGTGTCGATCTCTCTCCCTTGCAAGTATGGGTTCTCGCCTCTTACACCTCTCATCTTCACTCGTTCTTCCTTTGGATCTCATTGTTTGAACTGGAGGTACCACTCCTACCTCTGGAACACCTTGGTTAACAATAATCTTTCTCCGTGGTTGATTCCACTTGGGCTCTATGCTCATCAAAAACTTCGGCCTTCCCAAAGTTTTCACTAAGACAAGGGCTCATGAATATATTTCTTTGAGGAGATTCTGACACCTTTGTAGTATACTCCTTTCTTTGTTCCTTTATCCCATCATGCCTAGTCCTGGGACTATCACTCCTCGATCCTCGTACACTTGGGCATTCTCTAGCCATATGTCCTCTTTGATTGCAAGTCCAACAGAATAATCCCCTTGTCAAATTGCACTTTTGGTATATGTGGTCGTGGATTCCGGTTCATTCTTTGTAGTATTCCGTCTTCTTGATGGGCTTGAAGTACACCACCATTCCAACCATTTGCACCACATATCCTCTTTCTTTGCCATTCACCCTTTGGTTGTAGTGTACTCAATTCTTGAGAACACTCGAATGCTCTCACATTCACTGGGCAAGTGAGTTCCACTCTTGCAATGTTGTCGGCTTTTAGCTTGTCCACAAGTTCCAATACCTTCTCCTCAGTGATCTCAACGATCTTAGAGCTCTCTTGGTTTTCTCCTAGGCCTCTTGAATGTGCACTCAATCTATCTCTATGCATTTGAAGCACATATTAGACCTCTTCCCAAACCCTCGCTTCATGCTTTTCCTCTTCCAAACTAGCTGGTCTCTTTAGCCTAATATATTCCTCAACTTTTTCACCGTGAAGGCCTACTAAGAACTGTCTCTTCAAAGTTTCTCTATTAGGTGCACTATTTCCCAACTTCCTCACAATGGTATCCATTCGATCAATATAGCTATCGATACTCTCATTGGCCCCTTGTCGTAAGTGGTCTAATACCTCTGCTAGTTTCTCTTCAAAACCCAAACCTCTAAACTTCCTCAAGAAATTAGTTTTCAGGCAATTGTAGGTTGCTCTCTCTTGCACACCCAGGTTGGCATACCATTCACATGCTTCCCCTCTCAAAGTGGCAGGGAAGATGCGCAATTTTCTACCGTCATCCAGTATTTCATGGGCACCACAAATTACCTCAAATAATTGCATGTGGCCATCGGGATCATCATCTAGAGAGCCTAGAAAGTGTGGAAAGTCACCAAGAGGAGTTGCGTGTCTTTGAGCCATCTCTTCAATCAAGAACCAAGGCAATTGTGGGGCCGAATGGCTGTGCCACATGATTGGGGCACCAAGCGAACTCGTAGCACTCTCTATGAGATATGTTAAGGCAAGTCCCACCGGGCATGCCAAATGATAGGCCTTTTTTAAGCCAGAGAAAATGTGGTTTCCCACAATTAAATTGCTTGAATTTCTATTTTTGGTGAGACTTTACTCTCTACGAGCTCGTGAATATGTGCAAATGCACTCGTTTCTTTGGATCCACTCGTGTCAGGCTCACTCTGACTTTCAAACACTCTCACTCAAACACACCAAGTTGAACACACAAACTCACTCACCTACTCGCTTACTCTTTTTATCCCGCCTTCATATGCCTTCCCCACCAGCCCCCTTTCACATACATTTCCTTCTTCTCTCTTTCTTCTTTTCCCTCCTCCCCTTTCGTTACACACTCTCACGTTCCCTCTTTCCACTTTTACTCCCACTCTCACAGTTACACACACACTCCTTTACTTGCAGATGCACTACCTCTCCTATACTTACTTTCTCACTCACACTCAAGTATCCACACACACACACTTACACTCATATACGTTCCCTCACCTGCTTCTCTTTATCACTTGCATACACGTTCTCATGCAGCTTAAAAACACCCCATTACAGACCCCAACGCAATCCCCTTCTTTTTCCACTCCTTCCTCTAATGCTAAGCCCACTTTTGTCGGACTAATTTTTGTCTGACTCAAGGATACGTAAAACAATTTCAATTCTGTACACATAAGATGTTGAGAACAGGGAAAATAGAGAGAATATTAAGAGAGTGAAAAACTCTTACTCATGAACATAATAGCAAAGCCTTACTTCAACTCTTTATTTCGTCTTCCATCCATTGTGTGGAGCAGACAATCACCAAGAGCTACTTTCCGTAAGTATTGGAGATAGAAACCTTACAATAGAGGTAGGTTCAAGTGTAAAGTTTGAATCCAACTTTCAACACCTCTACCTTTCTTTATCACAAGCTTGCACAGTAGAATTTCAGCGGACTACTATTGGTGCCAAAATATTCACCTTCAGATTGTTAGCCCAAAGAATACAAGCTACATGATTGAGACATTCTATCTAAATTCACATCGGTGCAGCTTCCAATGAACCACTTATTTTTGCTCTACTGTTATCATCATTTGAATTAAGAAAACCCCAAGAATCACCAAAAGGAGAACATGCAACAGTTGGACTAGATTCAAATTTTTGAGTGAATATTAGTGAACCATCCTCATATTAGAAGTGAAATTCAGGCAACTGTTAGCACTGTGCCATTTGTTTTCATGTGTTCTCTCTCCTTGCTAGATTCAGAGCCGACTACTTCAATTCCATGTAAGAGATGTGTTGAGATGAAATGCATCCCTAAATTTCTTTTGTTTAGCCCAACTACCTTCCTTCTCCAGGTCTCCCTCTCATTCTCTTTGTGTGGCATCCTCTTTTGTGAGTATTAGTTCCTGACACTCTGCATAAGTCATAACTTGAACTCTGAAACCGAACCTCCACTCTATTATTTCAAGCACACAAAGATTTGTGTAGTAGAGTCCACATAGTACATATCAGTATAGATCTCCCTTCCATCTCAACCTGCTTAATTGATCACATCACAAATTCATCAAGAAGCTTTTCTTTTTCCCAGACCTTTACTTGTATTCTTGTCGTTTTACTCAAGAAAGCTATAACTATTGCAAGAGTCCACTTTATTTGTCAAATTTTTTATCACACTAAAGCTCAAATCAAGCTTTGGCACTTGCATTTTTCTTCCCTGTACTGAGACAAATCAACTACTCCAGTGAACTAAAAAGAAGAGATTATGATATGCTTACAGAATCGTGTGTCGTTTATCTTCCTTTGCTCATAGCCAAACAGTCAAATTCTTTGCTCTATTGCTTGAACATAGCTTTACTCCTACATCATGACTTTCCATGCACATCCTTCCTACTACTCTTTCCCCAAAACCTAATGAAGAACAACTAGGGAAAAAACCTCCCTATCCTGTTCTTCCTCCTTCCACACACCCCTTCTTCCCAAAAGCTTGAAACCCTGGTGGATTGTTGAACTACTAAGTTAACTCCTTGTTTTCATGAGGATGATATTGCCTTGCTAGTTTCCGATAAGAGCTCTTCATCTCTCATTGCTGGCATTTTTCTTTTTTAAACATCCAAGATGCTATAATAATCTGCATCGACACGATCATATGCACACTGACTCAATCTTAGTCAGAACAGCTCATCAGCCACATGCACAAAGCCCTTTATCAATCTGCCAAACTCCACCAAAGAAAACCTCCCCTTGTTTGTCGAACTGAACCTGCCTTTCTCTCATACACAATAACTCACTACCCACATTCCTTCTTTAATCCTCTAAAATCTGCTACAGGCTACATCGGAACCACAGAGTTCACGCATTTGTTCTATGTGAAGGACTTCGTGCAAGATGGAGAAGACTAACCCTGTATTGCAGTACTACCTCAAAGACAAAGCACATAGACACCTTCCTGTTCACCACCAAGCCCCCGTACCTGCATACAGTCCGGAATGTTTTTGCTAACGTAGCACATCAGAAGTTGAATTCTATTTTCTTCCTTAGAGTACCCAATCTCTAGATTTCATATAGTTTGACAGTAGCTCCTAAGCCTGCGATTACCAATGAGTGTACCCCTTTTGACTTCATGTGTCAATCAGTAATGCAAAAGATGCCTATTAATTTTCAAAGTTACACCTTTTGAGTGATAGAATCAACCATGAACCATGCACTCTACAACAGAAGCTTCTCAACATATGAACGCACACTTTAAAGACCTGTTCATCCTTATCTCTGACAAAGCGTCTCTGTATGATGCTCATTAAATAATGCCCGACAAGCTCCTTTGATATTATGGTTGTAGAAGCGCATTAGAAACACCACAGGTGCATTGAACAAATCACCTCTTCTTTGCCTCTTAGACTCTTGAAATTTTCCTATTCGTGTGTGTTACACATATCAGATATACCTTTTGAATCTTCTACCTTCCCTTCAGCTCCGTATTTTGTAGCTACCAAACCCTCCCCATAGCTTCTATCTCCCTACCCCCTTTTTGACCCGATGGAGTCCGCCATCCCTATGATTGTTCTGGCCTTTAAACTGTTCCCCATCTTCTCCTTCGCCTTCCACACTTGCAGATTGACTGTACTATGACAAATCCAAATCGTGTATCTCGCTCAACTCAACTTGATGGTTTTGAACACAGTCCTAATTCCATGGGCTTCAATCCATGACACAATGAAGTCAAAAATAAACTGTCATACTACACCAACATGTCAAAAGCCCCTGCTTGCTTTGGCTCTAGAACATATTTTGCTGCAGAAGCTCCCAATCATCAAATTAGCAGCCGAGGGCAGCCAGATGAATCACATCCTCTTTTTGAATGAACCCCCCCTTCAGTCCTGCTACCATTGTCATTCGTTCACATGCATTGGCTCAAAAAAAACATTGGAGTTGTCACCCTCCTGCTTATCAGGGTGGGACTCAAGTTCCCCCCTTCTTCCGACTATTCCCTTTTCTGATGTATACCAGAAAAAACACACACGAACCTCTCGGAGAATTCCCCTTCGATGGAAGCCTTCTCCTCCTTGTGCACACCTGCCAAAAAATCAATCCGTTGTTGATAGGAGACCCCGAAAATCATCAAAATCTGGTACACTGAGTTGTCATTCATTGAGCATTAAGCTAGCAAGGAGACAATTCCGAGCAGCATTTTCTTATGCATGGATGAGGCTCCAATAGGAAGTCCATTGCCTGTCGCATCCATGAGAAGCCTCCAACCTCAAACACCCCTAGAACCCTAGTCATGAAAAAAACAAAAAATCAAAAGAAAGAACCGCTGAAACTCCCTGGGTCTCCTCTGCTGCTCTATACAGAGCCGTCTTTCCATGCACACCTCTCTGAGAGTGCCCCAACAGTCCTAGTTCTCCCCGGTACCTGCACACACACGTAGAAAAAAGATGCGAAAGAGCAAAAACGTGGGGTCACCCCCCTTCTTCGTTTTCTTCCTCCCCAGAATGCTTTCCTCGAACTCCCCGACCACTCAGAGCTCTCCCCTATCGGCAAGATAGGAACTAGAGACCCACAATAACTGCCCTCCTTCTGCTCCTGATGTGCACACCAGCCACCCCCATCTAGCCCTCGTGCAAGAAGACTCCCCTACCTGTAGAGACACGAGAAGAACCAAAAACAAAACCCAGAGGGAGAGAGAGAGAGAGAGAGAGAGAGAGAGAGAGAGAGAGCCCAAAACTTTTTGTTTTTCTCTTTTTTTCTTTACTCACCCACTCCCCTGACATCTGACACCCCACTTCGCTTGACATGCATGCCTAGAGAAGGTAGCCTGGAACGACTTTTGTCCTTTTTTTCTTTGTTTTTCTTTTCTACATTTTCCCGACCGACCAACCTTGCTAATACATCTTAGAGCTCTTTAAGAAAAACAAATTGATGGCAGCATTCCCTCCTTGGATGTGACTCTTTGAGTAAAAACATATGAACAATTAGATTCTGATAAAACACCATTTTTGAAGTCATGAAAGACATTATTTCTATACAACGGCACCATCTCGGCATAAATGTTAAAGCAAGAATAACCTAACTCTGTTAATTTTTTTGGCAAGCAGCTCCACATGATTTATTTATGTCTTTCTTCTTTAGATTCTTTTATGTTGAAATCCAGAAATTCATTAAAGACAACAATGAGATCGTGATAAATGCCCTAGTTGCAATCTTAGCATTCACGGATCAACCCATATTCATCACTTGCAAATGTGCACAGGCCATTATTCTTGCTCTTTGTAGCATGTAATCCGGACGTTTCATGCCACCAACTCCCTTTCCTTTGTAAAATACCTAAAAGGAACCATGGAATTGACAAAAAGAAGCATGTTAATGTGAAAAGAACATCATTTTGCTCAGGTAACAACAACTCCTGCTATCCTGTTATGGGAGTTGGTAAGATCATTTTGACTACTACCGATGGTAATTCTTTCACTTTGTCAGATGCTTTGTTTGTGCCAGGGATCAAGAAAAAATTGTTATCAATTTTTGCATTAGCCAAGATTGGCTTGGTTGTGAAATTTGTTGATGATAGATGTATAGTTCATGATCTGTCAAATGGCAATGTCATTATTGCTTATGGCATTTTATTTCATGGTTTGTATAAGCTCATAGACTATGAAAGATTTGTAAATGATTTGGCATGTGCAATAGATGATTCTTAGGCTATGTCAGATGCAAAGCTTTTGCATGCACGTTTTGGTCATCTGAATTTTGCTAGTTTGCTACGCTTGTAGAAATCTGAAACGGTGTCCTCTTTGTCCAAACTTGAGGCACCTAATAAACATGTATGTGAAGGCTGTATTTTGGGTAAAATGCAATGTTCTTCCTTTCCAAAAGATGGTTCAGTTTAGGCCACTTAGAAATTGTAGCTTGTACATAGTAATGTATGTGGTCCTATGCAGACACCTTCTCTTGGGAACTATCTTAAATTCATGACTTTCATCGATGATTTTTCCAGTCATGCATGGGTATATCCATTGAAGGCAAAGTCCAAAGTGTTTATGTGCTTCAAACAGTTTCTGGTTTTGGCTGAAAATCTATCAGCATGTAAAATGGGCACCCTCCATTCTGACCGAGGGGGAATATATGTCTTCTAACTTTAATGCATTTGTGGTTGGACGTGGGATAAAACATCGGTGTACAGTGCCATATACAAATCAATAGAAGGGATTTGTTGAAGGAAAGAACAGGTCACTCATGGAGATGGTGAGGTGTATGGTCAAGAGTCATGCTTTACCACATAGTTTTTAGCTTGAGGCTGTTATGTATGCAGCATATGTACTGAACATGTGTCCCATTAAAGCACTGCAATCTATCACTCCATATGAGGCTTGGCATGGTTGCAAGCCATCTCTTGCTCATCTGTGTGTTTTTGGTTGTCTGGCATATGCATTAGTGCCTGAAGAACATCAAAAAACATTGGATGATAAAGTAGTAAAATGTATTTTTTTTTGGTATAGTTTTGAAAGTAAAGGCTATCATCTGTATCATCCACAAACTAAACACATTCCGGTGAGTTGTGATGTTGTTTTTGTGGAAGATGCTATTCAGCCATTGCTTTCATGTACGATGGAGACATCTATTAGCTCCAAAGACATGTATGATACTTTGCTGCCTCTTCTTACAAGTGGAAAGTTTAGTATTGGTGCTAATGAGGCAACTTCTCAACCTTTGTAGGTTTCATGTGATGATGCAGATCATTCCATTTCTGATGCAGATTTACATGATGCACTTGTTGATGAGAGAGCTGATATTGAGCAGGTAGATGCTATGCCAAAATGGCTGGTGAAGACCTTGCCTGATAGCAAATTAGGTGCACCTTTGTCATATCATACTCGGTTAGGCTCTCATAGTGCCTCTTTTGCATCGGATTGCTATGCTATGGCTACCTCTAGTCTTTGTGATGAGACTAAACCTATTTCGTTTAATGAAGGAGAAAATTCTGAACATTGGATGGCTGCAATGCAATTTGAATATGATGCTATCATGAAAAATGGTACCTGGTCTTTATATGACTTGCCTCTTGGCAAGAAGACCATTCACACTAAGTGGGTATACAAGCTGAAGCATAAACCTGATGGAATAGTTGAGACGTATAAAGCTAGGCTTGTTACAAAGGGCTATGTGTAGGAAAGAGGCATTTATTTTGATGAAACCTTTGCTCCTACTTGCTGAATGACTACTGTTCATAGCATCTGTGCACTTGCAGCTCATCATGGTTGGAATGTACATCAGTTGGACATTAAAACAACATTTTTGAATGGTGACTTGCATGAACAAGTGTATGTTTTTTAGCCCCGTGGCTTTGTGCAGAAAGGGCATGAAAACCAAATGTGTGCAGGTTAAAGAAGGCATTATATGATTTAAAGCAAGCACCACATGATTAGTATGAAAAGATACATGCCTATTTGATTGCACATGGTTTTGAGAACAGTCCAACTAAAAGCACCTTATATGTTGAGCATGCTAATGATGTGCTTCTGATCATTGTGGTATATGCTGATGACATGCTGCTCACTGGTCCTCATGACATGCATATTGCTGATTTTAAGGCTGATTTGCATGCCTCATTTGAGATGTCTGATTTGGGGCATTTGCATCACTATTTGGGCATTCAATTTATGCAAGTTGATGGTGGAGTGGTTTTGTGTCAAACGAAATATATTGACACATTATTGTAGCATTTTGGCTTTGAAGATTGTAATCTTGTTGTCACTCCTATGGAGACAGCTTTAGGATTGAGTTTTCGTGATGTTGGAGATGCATTTGATGTTATTCTCTATCAGTAGGCTATTCGATGCTTGATTTACTTATGCAGTACTTGGCCAGATATTCAGTTTTTTGTCTCACAGATAAGCTAGTTTATGCATTGCTCAGGTGTCAAGCATTCGTAGGCAATTAAGTGCATCTTTTGCTACTTGAGTGGTACTTGGCTACTCGGATTGTTTTATCCCAAGGGGGGATCACTATCACCAGATTTGCATGCTTTTTCTAATAGTGATTGGGCTCGTTGCTATGACATTCGTATGTCCACTAGTGGCTTTTGCTTCATGCTTGGTAGCTCATGTATATCTTGGTTGAGAAAAGAAGCAACCTATTGTGGCCACTTCCAATTGTGAGGCTTAGTATAGGGAAGCTTTCACAATGAGTATTGAGTGTGTGTGGCTCAAACATCTTATGGCTGATTTGGGTGTTGGTCAGTCTTCTGCCACCACCATCTTCACTCACAATTAGAGCACATTAGAAGTTCTGAGGAACCTTGTGTTCCATGCTCGCACTAAGCACATTGAGGTGCATTATCATTATGTCAAGGAGAGGTTCTCTATTGGGGAGATTAGCTTGGAGTATGTGCCCACGCAGGAGAACATTGTAGACCTTTGTACGAAGGCTCTACCTAGAGAGAAGTTTGAAGCTTTCCACAAAACTTTGGGCTTACTTCCTTTCGTGGATTGATTTCACATAGCTTGGCACTTCCTTATACTTGAGTGCTAGCTCCTTATTCACCACATCACTCCTAGGGGGGATTTGTTGATATATTTAGGTAGTGATGTGTGTGAACACTCTAGGACTGCCTGGGCACTTTTTTCCCTCTTTAGGAGGGTTCCCCCCCCCCCACCCGGCTTGTATATATGCTTATTGCCCTAATGGGCTACTAATCTTTGTGCATTCTAGTGGCAATACATTCACTATTTGTGTGTTGTGCCCCAAGCTTCTTCTTCTTTATTCATATTTGTAGAAGTATATTAGTTTAGGGGGTTAGTAATGGCTTCAACATCCTCATCCGCTGATAATGTTTTTTATTGCAGCAGATTGTCTTTGCTCATCCACCTTCATATATGGAAAGCCTGATGGAAAATATTGAACTCGATGCAAGCTCAAAATTCACGCCATTTTCGACTCTTCTAAGTTGTTGAATATTCTCATGGACTAAATGCGTCGAATCGGGATTCTACTTTGATACGAAATTGAACAAATGCATGAGAATCAAATCAGACCTATCTATATCATGTTTAGTTTGGATTAAGATGATTTATCTGCAATCATTATAGCTTTTTTCCTTTTCGAAAGCATTATTCAATTAAATCTTCTTTGATATTACTAAAAGCTTCTAATTCCCGTTTTCTATATTGGAATCCCATCTAAACTACTAGAAGAACATTTTTCCTTGCACTAGTTGAAAGTATTGTGTCACTTGAAGCTTGATGACCTTTTAAACACATTTCTTCGTAAAGCAGCATTGCGGAGAAGTCTATTGCAACTGCTAACAATTATCACTAACCCACCGCATTTTGTAGGATGAATTTGAACACACTTCCACACTATTTCTTCAACTGCTAATATAACCAAAAAAATTAGCTGATATTTAGGATGCCTCGAGTAGAAGTTATGTATTTCGACAACTATGTGACCCAAATTAACGTTAACGGCAAGCTTTCGAAGGCGATCCATCTTAGAAGATCGATTAGACAAGGATGCCCTCTGGCCCCCCTTCTTTTTGCCATCGCCACTGAGGGGCTGAGCAGACTTGTGGCTCATCATGTGGAGGCTGGCAATATCAAAGGCCTCCGGCTGCCTCACGACCACAGTCAAATCATCATGAGACTTTTTGCTGATGATATGAACGCGTTCGTCCACAATGATAGTACCAGCCTGGAGACTTTCTGGAGGTGTCTTGCTACCTTTTGTGATGCCTCTGGATCCAAAATCAACCACTCCAAGACCGCCTTCAGGGCTATTGTGGGACAGCATCCTGGCCTTCTCATTGATCATGGCTGTCAAATCATTCCGCAGGGCCAAATCCTTCGACTCCTTGGAATCCCCTTGGGGTTTGGCGTCTCTATGGAGCAGCGATGGAACTGGGTGTTGGCTAAACTCGAAAACAAACTTAACTATTGGAGAGGTATGCAAATCAATCTCGCTGGGCGTGCGATGGTTATCAACACGTTCCTCCTCTCTTCTACCATCTATTTCCTTTCATGCTGGAGACCGAATGAGCAAGGCCTGTCCAAACTGAATAGTATTTGTAGAAACTTTCTTTGGACGGGCGATCATAACAGAAGGGGGGTGCCTAAAATCAAATGGGCCATCTGCACTAGCCCGAGAGATAGCGGGGGGCTTGGTATCCTGGACATTGGGTGTATGGCTAACAAACTGGCGGCCAAATGGATGATTAGAGCTTGGTGCAATAGGGAGGCCTCGTGGGCCAAGCTGATCTTCAGAAACAAGAACGAGTTGGCCCTCACGGGGTTCCCGAACTGGAAGAATCTTGACATCATGACCCTGCTTTTCTCCCCGATCCCCGTCTTCCCGAAAGGATCCAATCTCGTGTGCTCCCTTTGGAAGGGCTGGAATAAAGTCAAAAGCTTCACAAGAATTAGTGAGGACTGGAAGTGGGCGGCCGGAATAAGACAAAACGACTCTATCTGGTTTCCGATACATGGCATCCGGAGTGTGGAGTCGTGGAACATTCAAAATGCCAAGAAGCTATGGAACAAAGGATTCAAAAAATGGAAACACCTCTGGAAACATGACACCAACAACTGGATCAACTTCGAGGATATTGACCCTCACATAAACATCTCATACGAAGAATGGAACACTTTGCAAAGCAGATGCCTCGCTTGGGATCGTCACAAGACGCGCCTTCTCATGGGACACGACACACCGAACTCGCTTGGTCTCAAATGGCACAACGGAAATAGCCTACTCAAAATCCCGAACATCAAAGAAACGGCTGACCTCCAGATCAGCCTCAACAAGAAGTGGTGCCTGTCTTGGACGCGGCTTCGGTGGGACATGAAATTCATGAGTATCTGGCACCCCCTTATTGAGATTAAGAAGTCTGTCCTCTTATGGCAAATTCTTCATCGAGGAATTTGGACCAACCTTAAGGCTAGCAAACTTGGTGGGATCCCTCTTTGGTGCAAACGCTGCCACCGTGCTATCGAAGATGTCCCACACATCTTCCTTACTTGCCCCAACTCCTACAGAATCTGGCAGACGGTTGGAATGAAAATCAGACTTCAAAAACAACTTAGTTGGAAACAAGTCCTTTTGGGAGAAGCGATCGGCTGCTCTGCGACACTCTGGAACGCCATCAGAGGGGAAGTCCTGTGGAAAATTTGGCGGGAGAGGTGTGCTCTCAACTTCGGCGATCCCCCCAGGGAGTGGTCGATTGAGAAATCACTATTCCTCCTGGGCAAAAGGATCGTTAACAGTAAGAAGTCCCCCCCCTTCAGACACCATCAAGTTCTCCTTTTGATCAACAACAAGCTCAAACCCAAGTGGGCCCCGCATGAGGGCGATGAGAGGGTGATTAACCTTCTCTGTAATGCAACCTAGGATTCAATCAAGTTTCCCCTGCTTTGTGGGATTTGGGGGGTCCCGTGGGCACTAGTCCCCTTCTATTGTATCTTTGTTTCTTAATTTAATTCAAGTCCGGGAGAGTAGGCTATTGCCGAACTTCCTTTATATTAAAAAAAAAGATATTCTACTTATGCAACAAAATTTGTAGACTCAGAAAAGTCATTTTATACACCTAAACAAGGTAGAAGGTCTTGGTACCACCAAATTGAGCGCTTTTTAAGGAAGTCACGATTCGAACAAAGTACGTTTTATGCAATCCCATATGTTATATGGCAAGGTAATAAGAACAAATCAAGTAGAAGCAAGCGTCATTCATTAAAGCGATCGATTGTTCCTGAGCATTATGGAATTCTATAAGAGGTGAGGCCCTCTAGAGATCTAGAAAGAGAGGTGTGCCATAGGAGATGGTAATACGAATACTTCCCTTAGTTACTATAAGTGACTCAAATTGTATAGCTGCTAGAGATAAATTGGGTTTGAATCTAGATGCATAGGAAAATAATCTTCTTATATTCAAACTCATTCAAGACACGATGATTGGGCACAGACTGGATGCACTTACACAAATGAGACACCATGAGCGGGCACATATTGGATGCACTTACACGAACAAATTCATAGAAAACTAGTTCAAAGAAAATGAGATTGAACTAGGAAATAATTGCTCAAGTTAGAAAATTAGTTGCAGAAAATGAAGGAAAAGAAATGGTAAAACATGGTGGTGGCAGAAGACTCACCAACACCCAAGTCAACTAAAAGGAATGTGATCCATGCACAATACACAATCATTATGAAATCTGCCCCATAACTAGAAGTGACCATACTAGGATGCCAATTGGTCAACCAAGATACACATGAGCTACCAAGGCATGAAGAAAAATATGAGCACTCGACACAGAAGTGTCATAGCAACAAGTGCATTCTACGTCATAAAAGCATGTAGATATGGCGGTAATTATCCTCTTTGGTATTAAATAATCCGAATAGCTAGATACCACTCAAATAGAAAAAGATGCATCCAACTACATGCTAATGTTCATTTCATAGAGCAAACTGAATATCGCATTGAGCTATCCATAAGTAAATAAAGAATCCAATAACTTTCTTATAAAGATCATGATCAAATGCTTTGACATGAATTGTTGGAGATCATGGTATACAAAAGCACATGAAGAGAACAAGGAGGAAGAAGAAGAAGAAGAAGCATGGATAACATCAAAATACTATTCCATGAACCTTACGTTTTAGCTTGTATGCTCATTTAGCGCCAATGGCCTTTTTCCCTAGAACAAAATCACATAAAGACCAAGAATATTTCTTCATAATAGCATGATATTTTGATTACTAGAAACCATCAAGGTTTTTAAATTTTGTGTTAAATCAAAAGAAACATCATTTGCATCACGAGTACAGAAAACCATTGTACAATACTATCTTGCGAAGGAAACACTATGAGAGCTAAAAATGAGTACCATATGAGAAAGGTGAATCTTATTTACTATTTTGCAAAGCTTCCAACATAGTTTTCGCCTCTTCTATTTCATCCATGTCATCAATAAATAAGTGGATCATTTAAATATTCTTCATCACGAATGGCATGATCTGCATCATCTTTTCAAATCTCTAAAGGCTTAGAAATCGCCTTACTAGGACCCACACTTGAATATCCAAGTATAGAAAGAGGCAAAAAAATGTCATATGCATCTTCTCAGCAAACGAATGTCTCCTTGATACATGCAAGTAAGGGCTGACTTGCATCTTCCAGAAAAAAAAATATCACCACTAAACAAAGTGCATTTATTGTGTGGGTGGAGCAATAGATGGATTGCATCCATGCCAGGCTTCATATGAAGTAATAGATGGTAATGCTTTGATGTGACACGAATTAAGTAAATACGTTGCACATTGACAACCTTAAGCGAAAAGCTATGTATAAAAGCTTAACTTTTGACCATACACCTCGCCATTTCCATGAGAGACCTAATCTTCATATAATAAACTCCATGTTTTAACGTGTAATCTTCATATAATAAACTCCATGTTTTAACGTGTATATGACCCTAAACATTCCCAAACTTAGTTAGAAACTCATTAAATGCACAAGAAATATACTCTGTCCCTCGATCAAAATAGAGGGTGTTCAATTTTCATGCTTGCAAATTTTTATCCATAATCACAAACTATCTAAAGCACATAAACCTCACACTTTTAATTCAACGGATAAACCCATGCATGCCTTGAAAATTCTTCAAGCATAATTATAAATCATAGGTAAGACCATAGACAACATTATGAGCAAGTTGCAATTTTTATGGAATTCTGATTCAACCATCTTTTGAGAAGGAAAAATGCTGCATTTTCTCAAAACTAAAATTATAGAGTTTGGGCAAGATTAGACCAATTTAGAATTCTGCGACAAAAGTCAAGTAGCAAAATTTAAATGGTCAAACTGTGCATATGAACGCTTTGCATTTGAAAAAGCCCACAGATCATAAACTTCACATGCTTAATCATTCTCAGGTTTCGCATAAAGTATGAGCTTCTATAGCCCACGACGTAAAATTCCAAAAGCAATGCTAACATCATGAGTCGAGAGATCATGCACTCTATATCTGTAATCAAAACATTTAATAGCCAGAGCAATCTTGGTTAGTGCTAAAAATTGATATCATTCTTATCTTCATCCCTTTTACATATAAAGCATTTGACATTGTGAAAGAATTACCATAAAAATACTCAGAATGATGTTTATAGCTCTCATGGCACGATAAGAGAAGTTGTACGAAGATGTGATAATATTCCTTATAGAATTGGTTTCAACACTATCAATGTATGAAACATCTTAGCGTACTACAAATGTACAATACTCATGAGAAGATGGATCATGGATACCATTAGTAGAAAATCCAATCTTTATTCTTAACAAGATTAAAAAGCTTTTTTCTAGTGTTAAGAGACCTCTACAACAACCATTCTAGCCTCCTTTTCTTTTCCTTCTTTCAATGCAAGTTTAGGACAACTTCTTATGCCATGATCATTTTCCTTTCAGTACTTAGCATTTTTTTCATTGCTTGTCATTTTCATCTTCCTTATTTGACTATAGAACATAATGTGGGATGTATCTCAACCCCTATGAAAGGATGAAGAATGAATGACCTACACATGTAGACTTGTCTATACCTCTACAATCCAAATGGCTTCTTTCGTAGAGTTTGTGGAGAAACTTCTACAGAGATTTCACACACTTCAAGTAGACTAACGATGCTTTCCAACAAAACAATATGAAGACATGACATGTACATCCATCCGAGATTCTTCCATACAAAGCTTTGTAAGTTGTATAGGATTTTATACCTCATGTTTGAGTTATATTAACGATGTAATCTGGTAGTGGTTGCATGAGCTCCAATGGCAATTGGCGTATTTGTCTCTTTCATTATTTCTCTAGCACATTCTGCAATATACATGTTTTTCCTACCTCAACCCCTATTTTGTTGGTGTTTATAGCTCCAAAAGTTTCCTTTTGATGCCATTTCTCTCAAAAATCAAAATATTCATGGGAAGAAAACTCTCCCCTTCATCTTATCTAAGACATTTCATTGACCTTCCAACTTCTCTTTCAAATAGTGCTTTGAATCTCTTAAAGAAATAAAACACATTGGACTTATGCTTCTTGCAATATAACTATGTGATCCTTGTAAAATCATCTATGAATATCAAAAAAGTACGTATTAACTCAAATGGATTTTTCTTTTCATGGAACCCATACATCTATGTGAATAAATTAGAGGGAGTGTTGGCTCACCTCGTTGTTTTTTCTTGAAAGATAGTCATGTTGTTCCACCTAGATGACATGTTTCACATAAGTGCTGTTGGTGCAATAAAATCAACAATTGATGATTTGGAGAAGGTTTAAAGTCAAATTATAAACCTCATATTAAATTCTGAGGCTTGAAGATTAGTGCATGGTCAGAAGTTCAATACTTGTATATACATGTACATTAAGCTTGAAATTAGTTCACTTCTACTTTTGTGATGGTGATGCGTTTGTACATATATGCCTATATATACAAGTATAAAGTTGGGACATAAATGAGAGGAGAGATATAGAACAAATATAGATGAGTAGAAGAAGAATGTATGTGATGAATGAATGAGATTCATCAAATCAGTGGTTTTCATGAGAATAGAAGAAAACTTCTGAAATCTGAGTCACGATCTTTTCTTCATTTCTCCTTCTGTGCTTGATCATTTCATAAATCCTTTTGTAGATGCCTAATTCCACAAGGAATGCATCTATGGTCAATATTTGAGAATGTAAATGTAATGAAATTGAGAGAATTTTAAGTAGGAACATTTACATGTGTAAATGTGAAGAAGTGAAGGCAAGGACAGGTGCAATCCCGATGATCAATGTTTTGATCAGATTTCCGTCCACACTGTAAAGTTTTAAGCAACTAAGCACTCATTTTTTTAAGTTGAAAGGTAAGCTACTTGTGGCTAAAAGAATTTGAATAAAAGGTCTCTACTTTGGGAGAACCATGCATTAGAAGTTGTAGGTGTCAAAGTCGACTACATAGAAGAGCAGTTTCAAAAATAGGCACATTGTTTGGAGAAAATCTCAAGATCTATTGAATCTTTTGGAGAGATTTAACTTGGCAAAGGTGTGCAAACATTAGGAAAAACCGTCTATAAAGTGTTATTGAGAACTCTACACATTTTATTATTCAATGAGTGAATTAAGTGTAGCAGAATTTTCTGTGTAATGAGTTTCTTTACAGTTAACTCAAGTCTTGATAATTTGGCATTCGTCTTCCAAAATTGGTTGAGTTATTGAGTTTTTATTGATATAGAGGTGCTCTAACAATAAGGATAACTTGTTCTTTTGGAGATTAACACTCTTCATGAGTGGCATCAGAGTAGGAGTCATCAAATTTAAAGAAAGGAGGACCCTGACTATTGCATATATACAAAAATCAATCCTTAAAGATTCAAAAGGTGAAAGTTTGAAGTGAAAGCTAGAGAAGGAGGCTTGCAGCTATCAAGAAGATCAAAAGGAACTACATTAAAAGTAAAGTTACATTCATTATTCACAAAGCTTGAAGAATTTATTGTAGAGGTGAAGATAGGATGGGAGATTCTCTTCAGATAGAGAAAACTATCTTGCTTGGTCAATGAGGATGGAAGCTCATCTTATGAACAAAGATCTGATAGGATGAAGAAGGATGCTCAAGCAAGGAGCATTATCTACATGGGAGTTAATGATTACTTGCTACCTCACATTAGAGGACTTGAAAGTGCAAGTGACATATGGAATGCTTTAGAGGAGCATTTCCAAAACACTACAAAATCAAGGAATGCATCTTTATGGGCAAAATTCACCACATTCAAGAAGAAGGCTTCTCAATCCATTTTTCATTATGTATCAAGGATGAAGCACATTGAAGATGCATTAGGAGCAGTAGATGAAGACATTGAGGAGGAAAAATTGGTAAGACAAATTCTCACAGGTTTGAGAGAAGAAAAGAAGTGGAAGCCTTTCATTATATCCACTAAATTGTCACTAGATCATTTTACTCCTGATTTGAATCAACTGCTAGGACACATGCTAACCTTTGAGCAGGATGTCAAAGGTGATGTTGATAAAAGTACTGGGCAAGCAATGTATTCAAAGGACAAGAAGAAAATTAACAAAGGAAAGCAACAATTGAATGAAGATGAAGGCACTACTAGTCAAGCAAACTTCCTAAGAGGAAGAGAAGGTGGAAAAGGAAGAGGAAGAGGCAGAAGCAATAAAGATGGTGTCAAAGCATGCTAGATTTTTGGTAAGACTAATCATTTAGCTCATGAATGTTTGCATAATAATCAGAATAGTGGAGGATACAATTAAAATTTTAATTCAAGAGGAAGAGGTAATAGAAATCATAGAGGTAATTTCAGAGGTAGTGGTAGTAGAGGTTTCTTTGGAAGAAATGCAGAAAGAGTCTTTCAAAGTCATTCCTACAACAATACCTACTAGAACTATGCTTCAGATCAGAAAGAGGATTCAACCTTAATTATGAATGCAACTTGTGAAAGACAAAGTGAAGATCAAAGAGTCTTCTACATAGACTCAGGGTGTAGCGGCAACATAGTTTTGATGAATTATTTGGAGAATAAGGTGAGTAATCATGTAGTTCAAACAGGTGATAATACAAAGCGCAGTGTGAAGTCCATTGGATCAGTAAAGGTCAAGGATGGAAGCACTCTTTTGATTAAGGTTCTGTATGCTCCTAGAATTCCAAAGAATCTGATAAGTGTAGGGAAAATTGTAGAGAAAGGTTATGAAGTAAGGTTCAATAATGATGGAGTTTTTGTGGAAGACCCTAGCAATGGGTATAAAAAGTTTGTTTCACGGAAGAAAGAAGGAAGTTGGTCATGCCTTGTTCACTTATGGAGAACATAAGATCTCTGAGTTAGATCTTTGGCACAAAAGGCTTGGTCAATTTAATGAAAGAGGTACTAAGGATATGATTAACAATGGTATTGTGATTAGATTGCCTAATGTTGTAGGTCAACACATGACATATAGATGCGAAGCATGTCAATTAGGTAAGGCTCATACCCAATCATATAATAAGCATGGTTTCATGTATACAGAGAAGCTCAAATTGGTGCATACAAATGTGTGGGGTCCATCAAAGTACTTTAGAATTCATGGTTCAAGATATTATGTGATTTATGTTGATGATGCTACTAGGTGGATCACTATATATGTGATCAAAGACAAATCAGAGGTGTTCAATACATTTAAACATTATCATGTGTATGCAGAATCACAGGGCAAACATTGGAGAGACTAAGGTGAGATGGAGGTGGAGAGTATTTTTCTAATGAGTTCAATGATTACTTATGGAATGCTAGTATAAAGGGGGAGTTAATTGTAGGTACTCTCATCAGCAAAATGGTGGTGTAGAAAGGAGAAATAGAACTCTTGTTGAGTTGGCAAGGTCAACGATGAAGGAGAAAAGTTGCCCTAATTATTTGTGGGTTGAGGCTGTGAATACAGCTACTTATTTGGTGAATAGACTTCCATGTAAGGTTTTGAATGGTATGACAGCTTATGAGGCATGGTGGGGTAAGAGACCTACCTTAGATCATTAAAAAGTGTTTGGATGTTTGGCTTATGCATATATACCATCTCAATTAAAGCAGAAATTGGAACCTAAAGCTGAAAAGTATGTGTTTGTTGGTTATGATGATAAGTAGAAGGGTTAAAGGTTGTGGAGTACATCGACAAAGCAATTCCTTGTGTCAAAGGATGTTACATGTGATGAGCAAGGTACTTGGTATGTAGGTACAAGTAATGTTCATGCAAGTGATAAAGAAATCATTACCCAAAGAAAGGGGAAATCAAAGACTCAAATTCATGATGATGAAGAGATTTTAGATGCTCACATTGATAATGAAGAGATGCCAAGGTTTGATCCAGAATATGAAGAACGAGAGACTTCAAAGAGTGGAGAAGCTAGAAGGTCAACAAGGAACAAAAAGCAACCCATAAGGTATAGTTATGATACTTCATTCTTGACCACTAAAGATTATGCTTACATGATGAAATTAGAAGAAGATCCCTCTACATATGATGAGGCAAAAGGTAAAGAAAATTGGGAGAAAGCTATGCAGGATGAGTATGATGCATTCATGGAGAATGAGACATGGGATTTGGTTCCTAAACCAAATAATCAAAAAATCATTGGATGCAAATGGGTATACAAGACAAAGAGGTATGCAGATGGAAGTGTGTCTAGGTATAAATCTAGATTTGTTGTGAAAGGGTATGCTCAAACATATGGTGTAGATTATGATGAGACTTATAGTCCTGTGGCAAAGACGACAACTATAAGGACTCTCATAGCTATTGCTACATGTAAAGGTTGGAAGCTATGTCAATTAGATGTGAAGAATGCTTTTCTAAATGGTTATATTTTAGATGATATTTTCATGGAAGAACAAGAAATTTCAAGGATAAAAGGTATCCAGAGTATGTGTCTAAGCTCAAGAGAACTTTGTGTGGTTTGAAGCAGGCCCCAAGGGCATGGAATTACGGACTTGTGAAGTTCTTGAAAGAGCTTGGTTTTCAAGTGTCTAAGGTAGATAGTAGCTTGCTTATTAAAGCAAGTGATGATAGGTTCCTCTACATTTGCATATATGTTGATGACATAATTCTTACAGGTCAAATGAGAAGGGCATACAAAGTCTTAAAAAGCAAATGGAGAAAGATTTTAAGATCAGTGTCTTGGGAGACTTGTCATATTTCTTGGGCATGGAGATTTCATATACTCAACATGGAGCATATGTGACTCAAGAAGGTATTTGAAGAACTTGCTAATCAAGTTTAAAATGGAAGATTGCAGGGTAGCACCTACTCCAATGGAGGTGAATCATAAATTGAGCAAATATGGAGGAGAATTCAAGGACATGAAGTTGTATGAAAGTTTGGTTGGTAGTCTAATCTATGCTACATTAACTACGTCTGATTTGTCATATGCAGTTGGAGTGTTATCTCAATTCATGCATTGTCCTAGGAAAGAACATTGGATTGCAGGACAAAGGGTGCTAAGATACATTAAGGGTACACTCAAAGAAGGTTTGAATTATGGATTCACATCAAATAAAAAGATCAGGATATATAGTGATACAAATTGGGAAGGTAATCTTGATGATAGGAGGTCAACCTATGAGTATCTATGTTCTATGGGAGATAAGTTAATCTCTTGGTGTTCTAAGAAGCAACATACACTTGCTTTGTCATCCACAAAAGGAGAGTATAAAGGTATGGTTGAAGCTACAAAGGAGGTTATATGGTTGAAGACTCTCATGAAGAGTTTTGACATCATTCAGAGTACACCCACTATTCACGGAGATAATATAAGTTCATTGTATTTAGCTGCTAACCCTGTATTTCATGCCACGACTAAACATATTGAGATACAATATCATTTCTTGAGAGAGAAGGTGATTGATAAGAAATTCAAGTCATACATACTTCTACAAAATATCAGATTGCAGACATGTTAACCAAAAGCTTAGATGGACCTAAGTTGTAGAGGTTCAAAGATATAGCAGGTATAAAGAAGATGGAGAAAATCACAATTGATGATTGAGGGGGAGCTATTGGTGCAGGACAATCAAAACTTGACGATTTGCACAAGGTTTGAACTCAAATAAAAAAGCAAATATCAAACTCTGAGGCTTGAAGATTAGTGCATGGTCAGAAGATGAAGACTTGTATATACATGCACATTAAGCTTGAAATTAGTTCATGGATACCTTTGTAATGGTGATGAGTTTGTACATATATGCCTATATATACAAGCTTAAAGTTGGCACATGAATGAGAGGAGAGATATAGACCAAATATGGATGAGTAGAAGAAGAATCTATGTGATGAATGAATGAGATTCATCAAATCAGTTGTTTTCATGAGAATAGAAAAAAACTTCTGAAATTTGAGCCGCGATCTTTTCTCCATTTCTACTTTTGGCTTGATCATTTCATAAATCCTTTTGTAGATATCTAAGTCCGTATTTAATGCATCTATGATCAAGATTTGAGAATCTAATTTTAATTAGATTGAAAGAATTTTAACTAGGAACATTTACATGTGTAAATGTGAAGAACTGAAGGCACGAACAGGCGCAATCCCGATGGTCAATGTTTTGATCAGATCTCCCTCAATAGTAAAGTTTTGAGAAAATAAGCACTCATTCTTTAATTTGAGAGGTAATCTACTTGTGGATAAAATCATTCGAATAAATGGGGTCTAGGTTGGGAGAACCATGCATTAGAAGTTGCAGGTATCAAAGTGGACTACACAGAAGAGTAGTTTCAGACATAGGTACATTGTTTGGAGTAAATCTCAAGTTCTACTGAATCTTTTGGAGAGATTTGACTTGGAGAAGAGGTGAAAACGTTAGCAGAGACCTTGTATAAATATTGAGTGAAAACTTTACACATTTGATTAGTCAATGAGTGAATTAAGTGCAGCAAACCTTTTTGTGTAATGAGTTTCTTTACAGTTAACCCAAGTCTTGATAATTCGGCATTGGTCTTCCAAAATTGGTTGAGGTTTTGAGTTGTTCTTGATATAGAGGTGATATAACATCAAGGATAACATGTTCTTTTGGAGATTAAAACTCTCCATCAAGTGCTTAAAAATTTGTGATTTGAAGCTAAGAGATCTCTACACAAACTTAGTTTTTGCCATATCCTTCATACTTTGGACATAAATATGCCCCGCTATTTCATGAAAAAGATCCATCTCTACGATCCTTTGATTATCGAATGAGCAAGAAACTATATGATTAGGGTTTGGATCTACCTCAAGTGTGAAGAGATTCCTTCCTCCTTTCCTCTCGGAGTCACCTTGTAGCCATCCTTGGGGTTCTCCAAAAAATAGCTCCTCTGATAGAAATTGATTTGGTAGCCCTTTTCCACCATTTCTTGCAGTCATACAAGGTTCCTTGTGATAGTGGGCACAAGAAAACACCTTGCAAGTACAATCCCTTTTGTGATCCATCAAACATAGCATCACCTATGTGTGTGATAGTGTGATAGTTCATGTTGGAGAAGGAGTCCTTATTTCCTGTCATATGAATGTTGCATCATTGTTTAAGGAAGTATATGCATAGTTCGCAATGTCCCTTATATGAGCTGAATCTTTGAGTTTTTCCTCCTCGTTTGATAGAAATCCCTTGTTCAATAACCTTACTTGCCAAATGTGTAGCAACCATCTGCATAACCTCCATGATCTCTAGATTGGTCTTGTGTTCCTCCTCTTCCTCCATTTCCCAAATTCCTCTTTTTAATAAGGAATGGCCTCCTTGCTCATGTATTTGATCTTTACCCTTGCCTCTTCCTTCTCTTTCTCTACCCCTTCTTTGTCCTTTTCTTTTGCTTCTACCTTTACTTGTATGAAACACTTGGGCCTCATTGTCCCCAGATTTGCTACTTGCAATGTTCATCTCCTCTCTAAACATCAAGGGCAAACATTGCTCAAAATCTTGTAGATTGTCTCTTACATAAACAAAAGTGGTGAATGATTTCAACTTTTCATCATCCCTCAATCCGTTGACAACGAATTGAATGCATTAGTTAATTCTTTTAACTTCAAATCTAAATCAACTAAATCCTTCACACAATGAGAGATATGAATCACCATAGTTCACTATTTTGCGTATTTCTCAAATATTACTTAGAGAATCAAATTGAGACTTTTTATATAAAGGAAGTTTGGTCTTAGCCTACTCTTCTGGAATTTTATTAAAAAAAGATAAGTAAAGGTACAAGTGAAGGGGACTAGTGCCCACGGGACCCCCCAAGTCCCAGAAAGCAAGGGAAAATGTTACATGGCATTACAGAGAAGGTTAATCACCCTCCCATCCCCCTCATGAAGGACCCACTTGGGTTTAAGCTTATTGTTGATCGGAAGGAGCACGTTATGGTGCTTGAAAGGGGGGGATTTCTTATAGTTAGAGATTCTTTTACTGAGGAGGAACATCGATTTCTCAATCGACCACTCTTTGGGGGTGTCACCAAAGTTATAAGCACATCTTTCCCGCCAGGTCTTCCATAGGACCTCCCCTCTGATGGCATTCCAGAGAGTCGTCGAGCAGCCGATCACTTCACCCAACAAAGCTTGTTTCTAGTTGTATGCTTCTCCAGTCTAATTTTCTTTCTGACAATCTGCTAGAGTCTGTTGGAGTAGGGACACGTAAAGAAGATGTGAGCAACATCTTCAATGGACCAGCAACATCGCTTGCACCATGGAGACGCCCCACAAAATTTGCTAGCCTTTAGGTTGGTCCAAATTCCCCAATGGAGAATCTGCCAAAGGAGGACAAAAGTTTTGTTTTCTATGAGAGGGTGCCAGAGAGCCATGAAATTCATATCCCACCACAGCCGTGTCCGGACAAGCACCATTCTTGTTGAGGTTGACATGAAAATCAATGTCATCTTTGATATTCGGGATTTTTGTTAAGTAGTTACCATTATGCCATGTGAGACCAAGTAGGCATGGCGAGTCATGACCCATGAGAAGAAGGACTTTAGAGCGGTTTGAGGCAAGATGTCTGCCTTGTAGAATATTCCATTCTTCATAGGTAATGTTGGGGTTGGGTTCAATATCCTCCAAATTGATCCATCGGTTAGTGTCTTGTTTCCAGACATGTTTCCATTTTCTAAACCCTTATTCTAGAGCCTCTTGGTATGTCGAATGTTTTAAAAAACCATGATCCTGATGCCATGGATCGGAAACCATATAGAGTCATTCTGTTTGATACTAACCGGCACTGCCAATCTTCAGTGATTCTTATGAAGTGTTTGACTTTAAGCCAACTTTTCCATAGAGACCACACCAGATTCGAGCCTTTCGGGAGAGTTGGGGTCAGGGAGAAAAAGGGTTAGAAGGTCGAGGTTTTTCCAATTTGAGAATCCCACCAGCACCAACGAATTCTTGAATCAAATTGAGACTTGGTGAGAAAAAATAATACTATATTAAATATCCAATGACTTAAATACTACATTAAATATACTCCTAATGAAGGAGAAACAATGTTAACAACTGAGGGGTAGAGAGTACACTGAAAATTGTATGTCTACTCAGAACCACCAAAAGGAAAAGCAATGGCCTAGGGTAATTAGGCCGCTTGCTTCCTAACACTCTACAAACTTAGGAAGAATTATGCAAGCTAAAACCCATGTAGGATAATTCATTTGGAACCAAAATGACATATATGTATAGGTGGGAAAGTGAGATGTTTTTTTCCTAAAAATCATGAGTCACACCTAAGTGTGATTGGAAATAGATGAGATGAATGAGGGAGTTTCAACACCTTTTTGGTGAAGGAATCTTATAGAAGTCCTTGTGCATTAGTGCTTCATCCCATATGGCTAATACGAATTATGCAAAGCTCCCCACTTTCAGCCAAAGAAATTACTCCAAGGTGCTCCTAAGATTGGAGCTTGATTTTCAACACCATTTGTGGATTTGTGGCTTAATATTAGATGAGCTCCCTTTACCTGTTCCCTTTGTTGTAGATGATTTTACCTATTCTACCTAGAGTGGACTTCTTTTTTCAAAAGAGAGACTAGATCATTGAAGGTAAAGAAGTTTGAAAATCTTTTCATCATCAATTGAACAATAGAAGAAAAACTCCAATAAGAATCTAGGCGATCATTTAAAAGAACAGTCTACTCAAGTGAGCTATTTGACAAGATTTTATCAGCAAAAATCAAGTTTCCTTTCACATTTTTGATCTTTTTCAAACAAATTTCCATTGAATCTCCTTGATTCACATGCTTCCTCTCCAATTATGTTTGGAGGTAAGAAATACGAGCATCATTTCTTGACTTGTATAATGATGTATGAGTATCCCACGCATCTTTTGTTGTCTTTTAAGAGCAAGTGTGAGGGATGGTGGAACATATTTTAGACAAAGTTATTAGAACACATGCATGAGCATCTCTTGCATTCCAACAAAGTTCCTCTCTTGTAAGTGCAACAAGGGTTGTGGTATGTTCAAGGAATGGAAAATCATCATCATCAATACCATCAATATCACCCTCAATCATTGTATTTACAGGTGTAGTAGGATGGTTTCCAACATGCTGGACAATATTTGAGAGGCCTTTCACAATCAATACATGAAGCAACATGTATGAAGAAAGTGCTTAATTAGTACCATCGAGTTTATCCTCAATAGATACATAATAATACATTCCTTTGAGTCATAGTTAGTGGCTATATACTCTATTACCAAAAATTGATTGTGTCTCAAAGGTTGAACATATGTATAGGGTCATGCAAAATACCAATCCACCTTCCATTATTGTCTTGCTCAAAAATGGGTTCTAATAAATATTTTCATCATAGTTTGCCGCATGCTCTGTTATCGGTGCATAATCATTACATACTAGATAGTAAGAGGTTATGGGGTTCCTTCTTAAGTTCTTTCTATTTCTTTTATGATTGAGATAACATGTCATGACTTGCAAGAATTGCATACCTAATTTTAGAATGGATTCTCGCACAGGCAGATCCATCATCCATTTCTTTTGTTTCCATTCTCATTTAAGCTATAAATGGTTGCCCATATGAACAATTATCTTGGATAAGGAAGTGGAATTATTCTGTCACTGCACAATTGTCATACGTATGCTTGTGAATGCCCCTAATAGAATTCCACAACCATTGTCTACTCTTCTCATCCATCAACCATGATTTTGTGTCAATTGTTCATCTAAATTTATCTGATAAATGTTAAGAGACCACATTTATCTCTGACCAGAAAATCATGCAAGGCCAAAAATAGATATGATTCTCACTCATCACTTAACTTTATTTTAACTTTAAGTGTTCCTCTTGCCTAAAATTTTCTATTTTATTGAGTTTCTAACTCCCTTTCTTCTTCATCATGTAATATAGAACCAAGAGAATTTTGATTTACTTGAATTATTTTAAGTTCATTATCATTAGAGCTAGAAGAGTCATCCAACATAACAACCTCATTAACTACTTGATTCACCTCAAGTGATTCTTTTATTTCAATAACTTGAAGCAATGGGTGTCTTTTTCCTTTTATTAACTTGATAAAAATATCTCTGAATTCAAATTTTGCAATTGACAAGACTTGTTCCAAAGATAGTGCATTGGATTTTTAAAAGTATGTCATTTAGAATATCCTTGGCATCAATTTTCTTTCAAGTTTTAGAAACCAATAAGGCCTTGGGAGATTTCTTTTTCTTTCAAGTTTTAGAAACCAATAAGGCCTTGGGAGATTTCTTTTTCTTCTTTTGACTCTCACTATTTGTGATCAATTTGAATTTCGCAAAAACTTCTTGTTTTGTTTTTCAAGTTGTGATTTCACTTCTTGTATTTTTATACGTTTCTTTTGGTTTTGACTCTCTTTCACTCATCTCTTCCCTTCTCTAAATCTCTTTTCTCCTAGCCTCATCTTTAGAAGTGGAAGGCTCTTGAAATTGAAATTTCTTTTCACTATTATAAGTCTTCTCCTCCTTTTCCTTAGCTTGCTTTCTAGCTATCCACCTTTTCGACTCCACTTCTTCTTGTATTCCATATCTCTTTCTCAATGCCGCCACATTGGAACTATGTAAGTAAACCAAAACTGATCAATAGAAGATTTCCATGTGGTCTTTTGCATGATTGCATCTCGGGCTCTCACAAAAGCTTCAATTGTGTAAGACTTTTGTGACTAGGGATCTTGTATTTCCTCCTTTGTGTCCTCTAATCGCTCCAATCTATTTATCAATGTTCTTGCATTAGCACTTAAAAAATTTTCATATAGTTTCTACATTCCTCCCTTCCCCAATTTACACTTAGGGCATACCAGTTTTGAGATCACATAATTTTCTATCTACATGTACAAGTAGTTGGTGCTTTTTTGTTGGCTTTAGTTCTTTGCATGCATAGGAGAAGTGCTCTTGCACATCTCACCAGACTTGCCTTCTTCCTCCAGTTCCTCACCTCTCATTAAACCCAATATAGCCTTGAGCATAGGATATTTTTTTCTAATTAGTTAAAGTAGATAGAATTCGGGCATCATGTAATTTTAGGGAATATTTGGTATGTGTATAAGATTTCCCATTGAATAAATAGGTTTGAGAAGAAATAGGGTCTTGATATCCCATTCAATACACATTTTTATGAAGGTTAGACATCTCTTTTGATAGACATGATTGCATTGACATAACATTCTCCAACTGTTTACTCATAATTTTGAGTTAGAGTTCTAATGGGGTCCTAGATTTAGATGCAATGTTGGCCACAACGGTTGTTGAAGAAACATTGGGTTTCATCGTTACCGGTCTTTCTTTGGGCTAAAATTGGGCTGGCTATGCTAACGTATCATAGATCATAGACTCTTGTTGCTTAATTTGAGCAAATGCCGCTACTTCTCTTGTTACATTTAGCCAACTATTAGTAAGTCTAAATATTTTCTTAGGTTCTTTAATCCTCCTCTTGTCCTAATCTCTATCTTCAAGACTAATAACCTTCAGGAAGTGTACTATGGGATCCGATTTTAGGGAATCTCGATCAACTTGAGTGAGTTGAGAAAAACGTCTTAAAAAGAAATTTAATAAGGATGCTAGGGAAGCTATGGGATCATAGGAATGTATCCACCTTAATAAGTTGTCTGCACTATGCTTGCGGAAATCCTCCAAATAGAATATCTTATGGAGTTCTTTCTTGAAGTTCTCCCAACTTTTATTCATGTGTAAATGGATCAAATTCAGGATTGCTGCAGAAACTACTGGTTCGAAGTAATCCATACATATTTCTTCACATAGTCCTTGCATCTGGGATTGCATCTTCAAAGATATCTAGATACTTGATTACATTAAGTCCAATGCACTTGCCCTCATGCTTAAGAATGGCTTGAACCACTCTTGCCCCCTGTTTCTTTATCATAAGACCCTTAAAAACTTTCTCCATTTACCTTCTATGGTTTGTTCTAGAATGTAGAACAATATCCAAATTTTTTGGCTCTATAATCTCCCTTAACACATAGTAGATTTAAGAGAATCATTTTTTTTACTTCAAGCCAAGGGATGAAAGAAATCTTTGTTAAGACCTTCTCTTTCATTATCACTTTCTTGCTAGGGTTCTAAAAATATTCTACTTTTGGAGAAAATAAGTTTCAAGCTAAGTCTCACCTCAAAGTTTGGGTATGCTTTGATCATTAACAATCACTTGAGAGTGTTAGAGTGTAGATTTTCTTCACTACAAATTGGATAGAATATTTAAAATTTATTATAGTCTTTCGATCTAAAGTTGATCTTTCCTCTAGATTGTTAGGTCTAGAGTATTGATTTCTCTTCTTGTTCCTAATGCTAAAAGTAGATTTTTTCCCTAGGTCTAGGTGTGGAACCAGATTTTTCACTCGAGGGTTTGATTCTTCTTCTCTAGTCTATTTCTAGAATGGGATTTCCTCTCTAAGTTTATATCTAAAGTTGATTCTACCTCTAGGTTTTTAAGATTAGAGATCAAATTTAACTTTAGAGGTTATCTCTTTGAGTTGAAAAATTCTTCTAGGGTTGGAGTTTTTTTCTTCTCTTGATTAGTCTAAAATGTTCCGTCACTCTTCTCAACCAAGTAATACACTAAAAGGTTTCATCACTTTCGAGGTTGACTGTCAAGATGAAAATATTCATAACTAAATATACTTTTCACTTTCACCGTCAATCTCTCCAAAAATCACAGTAAGGAAGGTTCACGTGAACCTTGCAAAACCTTTAAAACCCTTCAAAGCATTTAAAAACTCCAATCACAACCTAAATTTAAATGCCACCCATGGTCAATTGTGAACATAGACTTCTGCGGTACCTGCACACCCACTATCCTTGGTTGCGCAATGGCCACATGAGGACATCGCATCTTCAAGATCTTGAGAAAATCTCTTTGAAATGCCAAATTCAATAAGCTTGCCCAAACCCTAGAAAAAGTGGCTTAATAGATAGAAAATGGAATTTTATTGCACACGGTGTCTAGAACGTAAATTTCAAAATGCGAAACCATAGATGAGGGCCACAATGGAAATGATGAGAACAAGAAATGCGAAAGAGGTGGAAGAAACTATGGGACGTTTATGGTATGACATCAAATTTGTACATATGAAGGCCATAAGTGCTAATCATTTTGCATACTAGAAAGAGTGCGACAAGAGAATTTGCGACATCCGACATAAGTTTGATCTTAGATTGAATCATTAAATTTAAATATTGAAAAAACAAATGTTTTATCTCGATTTAGATGTATGAAATCATGCAATATGATACTTACTATCAGAAGGTAAAGATTTTGTAAGACTTGATGCGTCAAAAGCCTATGATAGTCATCAATTCAGAGAGGTTCGGATAAAATCACATGACTATGGAGAGCGGACTAGGAATGGTCTAATTTTCGTTTTGGAACACAGGAAGTGTATTTTACCTAGTTAGTCTTTCGATATGAAGCATTACTATGTTTTCTAAATAAATCTTGGAGTTCAGCAAGACAGATGTGTTGGTTTTTCCTTTTAAATATTGATCTTGATTTCATTGAATCACGATATTTCTCCCAATTTGAATCCCAAAACTCTTTAAGAATATCACCTATAGTATACAAAATATCAAGATCTAAGGTTCTTTCAATGTCCTTCTTGCATTGCAATGTACTTATTTTTTCGCTAGATAATGTGATCTATAATCGAGGAATATAACCAGTATTAGGTCTCATACTGCACACAAAGATAAGACTCCCAACAGGCTTTTGCTACCTCTTTGCATCTATATTAGGTGTTTCATCATCTTTTGCGAGCTTAAACTTTATCTTTTTAGGTCTCCTAATGGTAGCGTAGACCGCTTATTATTGTGTGGAGATGAAAATTCCATCTACATTTGCCATACATTGATGAGACTATGGAAGGTCCTATGGAAGCCCTGGCAGGAAAGACGTGTTTGTAACTTTGAGAGATCGCTATTTGTAAGAAATCCCCCCCCCCCCCCCCCCCCCCCCCCCCCCCCTTTTCAGGCTCCATCTTGTGCTCCTTTTGTTCAACAACAAGCTTAAAACCAAGTGGGCCCCGCATGGGGGTGTTTTTCCTTCTGTGTAATGCCATCTAAACTACACAAAAGCTACCCCCTGTGGAATTAGGAGGATCTCATGGGCACTAGTCCCCTTCTCTTGTACTCTTGTTTTAATTAATTTAAGTCCGGGAGAGTAGGCTAAGGCCGAACTTCCTTTATTAAGAAAACAAGGAGCATCCTTGCCCGATAAAACTTCTAGTAACATTGAGCTCGTCTTAATGAACTTCTTACGGCAGCTGAGGTCTTTCAAAGATTGGGGAATGAAGTCCTAGTCGATGTACGAGAAAATGACTCGCTTCACATTAAATAGCCTTAAATGAAGCTTATTTGCGAGTTTCTTCGAAATACGCCGAGCAAATAGTGGCGCAGCATGCATGGAAAAAAAAAATGCACTTATTCTTTTTTAAAAATGTTCGCTTAGTTTTCTCTATTCCTTGAGTCAAAAATAAGCTTTAATGTCATGCCAAGAGAAGAGGTAGGATAAGATATTGCAATATTAAAAATTATTCTATGTATAGCTAGGACTGCGTACCAAAACCTTCTTGGAAAATGTATGAAGGATGTGGAACCAGCACATTTGAAATTTTCCAATATAAAAAGTGCTTGCCGCCCAAGGCGATTGATGCCCACCCAAGATAGGCGAAGGCATTGGTCCATGTCATTTAAATTTTAGTTGCAAGACTCACGGAATCGTTTGTTCCCTGCCCCTCATAACGTTTGTCAGCTACGATTTCGAAACCTGGTTTCTCCTTTCCTCATAACGTTGTGTTCACATTTGATTTTATCCTTCTACATTCTTTTGGACAGGTCGTATTGTTGATTTCAAGAGGAGACCTGAAATCAAAGGCCATACATGTCTCTCCGTTGGTGTTTTAAGTCAAAGGTAATATCTTCTCTCAATGTGGTTTCATGAGTATCGAAAATATCGCATCTCAAAATAATTTCATGAGTATGGAGAAGATGTGTGCTAATCTCTTGTTGGTTTTTTGGTTCAAAAACATATTGATTTTTCGTATAAATTCTATTGGCTTTGGATGGATAACAGATATTCTCAAGATTTTATATTCATTGATGGAGGATTCCTCCATTAAAACTCTTAGATTTACGCACATTGTCATCTCTATTGTTGATATATTTCGGTAGTGATGTGTGTGTGAACATACTTAAAACCGTCGGGACACCTATTTTTTTTGTTTAGGAGGTTTTTCTCCCTTGGTTACATATACGCCTATAACTGTGATAGGTCACTTATCTTTGTACATTCTCTTGGTAATTCATTTAATGTAATGTTGTGCTCAAGCTTCTTCTTCCTCCTTGTGTTCTTTGTGTGCTTTCCGAGACCTCAAACTCCAACAACTCATCTTAGATTAGGTCTTCATTTCATCTAGTGCATCATCAACACCCCTTCAGTCATGCTCTCAAAAGTGCATGAAAGATTTGTGAGCATATTCAGGGCCAAATTTTGATTTTGAGCTCGTTTCGGTCTTGAAATGCACGATCACAACAATGTGCAGGAAATTTTTTCCTTTTGTGCCAATCATATATATAGGATTTGGTTTGCTTGTAAAAGCACCTAGAAGTTTGCTACAGGTTTAGCAAAGCTCAAGAAGGTGTTTCTATTCAACTTTTTGACATATAGTCATTTTCTAGCATTAGGGTATCTAGTCTTGGCCATGGCTGAAAGTAATGATGTATCGGGTATGTTGGCCATTGAGGAAAATTTGGATGGTACTAATTACTCATTGTGGGTGTATATGATAATTCATGTATTGGTAGGAAGAGGGTTGTTGAATAATGTGCAAGGTGATGAAAAGCAACCTATTACACCTAGAAATACAGTTATTGAAGGTGATGTAGATGGCATTGAAGATTACGATCTTCCCATTCCTATGGATGTTGGAGTTCTTGTTTCACCTACTAAAGAGAAATTTTTTTGGGATGGTAGAGATGCTTGTGAGCATGCATTGATAGATTTTCTAGCCAAACATGCCATTATCCGTCACATTCGCTCTTGCGAAACAATAAAAAAATGCTTAATATACATGTTATGAATTATGGAATATGTTGAACAAGGAATTGTTGGAGTGTTAATTTATTAATGTATTAATGTGTTTTTGATGTTTTTGATATAGCAATTAAAGGTTCATGAGGAGCGTACAAAGGCGTAAAAGGACGGACATCAATAATCTGACTTTAGGGCAGACATCAATAATCCGACTTGTAATTTATTTATTTTGTAAATAAACCTGTGTAGAAGGTTCTATTATTAGAAATAGTTAGAAAAGTAATGGTTAGAATAAGGGTCGTTGTAGACTGTGGTTTCTGTTATTTAAAGCAATGGATTTCGAGAAAAGTTACCAACTTTTAGATTCATGTTTGCTTTTCGAAGCCGCTCGCATGTAACTACTCTTTTCGACGTAATTAAAAATTCCTATAAATACATCCACTCTGTGGACTGTTGAAACAGAGTGCATGGGTGGAGATTGCACCCAATACTGCGTTCTATCTCATCTATTGGCATCTCTATTGTTTTGTGTGTTTTTTGCATTCATAACCTCTGTGTGTGCATGAGCAAGATCCTCACAACAGTGGTATCAGAGCTCTACACATGTCAATGTAGAGGGGTCTGTTTCACTGCTCTCTGTTCACGATTCTGATTTTGATTCCATCTCCATCTCCATTTCTGCTTCTTCTTCCTGTTCCTATTTCAGTTTCGGTTTATGGTTCTATTCCAGTTCCAGTTCCAGAACGAGAACCTACATTTACACCTACGTTTACTCCTTCAGCTTACTCCAAGGAGTCGACTAAGGCATAGAACTTAGGCATAACTTAAGGCATAACTAAGGCATTACTTTGGAATCTTTGGCACCCAAGGCTCCCTTGGTGACCGTTGGTTGTCATTGGCTAGGTGCAAATCAAATGTAATGTATGAGTGGCAATAAGGAATTTTAGATTCACCAAGATGGGAGGATTTGAACCCACAACCTCCTCCACACAAGGGAAGTTCTTTACCACTGCACTCTCTCTTGGTGTTGTCACTCAAGTTCTCTCCTCTTATATTTAACATAAGTTGCAATTTTTTCTTACTTTTTCAAGAAGGCTTGGGCATGGCGCGATGCGACGCAGCACATCTCAGGGTACATCCTTCTAGGGTACATTCTACTAGGGTACATTTCCTGAGGGTACATCCGAGAGGGAAGAACTAGATTGAGGATCCAAGATACTTGCATGGGTGAAAATTAGGTTCAAAAAATTGATGTTGAGAGCAAGGAAAGTCCATAGCAAGACGGTTTTCTTCTCTACATACTCATGGACCCTAGACTATGTCAGCATCACATAGATAATCTTAATAATTTAACACCTCCATGAACATTTCCATGCATGTGTTTTTACATGAAACATGCTTATTTTTTTTCGTTCAGTGATGAAACATGTGATTGGCCATCCATGTTTATTATTTTATCAACTTAGGTCAGTTTCATTTTTTCAACTGAGGGGCATGTTATGAATTATGGAATATGTTGAACAAGGAATTGTTGGAGTGTTAATTTATTAATGTATTAATGTGTTTTTGATGTTTTTGATATAGCAGTTGAAGGTTCATGAGGAGCGTACAAAGGCGTGAGAGGGCAGACATCAATAATCTGACTTTAGGGCAGACATCAATAATCTGACTTATAATTTATTTATTTTGTAAATAAACCTACGTAGAGAGTTCTATTGTTAGAAATAGTTAGAAAAGTAATGGTTAGAATAAGGGTTGCTATAGACTGTGGTTTTTGTTATTGAAAGCAATGGATTTCTAGAAAAGTTACCAACTTTTAGTTTCATGCTTGCTTTTCGAAGCCACTCTCATGTAACCACTCTTTTTGATGTAATAAAAAATTCCTATAAATACATGCACTCTGTGGACTGTCGAAACAAAGTGCATGGGGGGAGATTGCACCCAATAATGCATTTTGTCTTATCTTTGGCATCTCTATTTCTTTGTGTGTTTTTTGCATTCGTAACCTCTGTGTGCGCATGACCAAGATCATGACAACAATACATTTAACACTTTATATGAGGCAAGAAATAAGGATCTCCTTTCTTACCTATGAAAATACTTGGAGACTAAGCATATGAATGGCAATTTCATGGACACTTTTGTGAGAAAGTTCAAAGGTTTGAAGTATTTGATTTCCACTAGTGCATAATGTTCTTAACGGTCTTCCATATTCATATGAGAGTGTGGCTTCTACTCTTTGATCAATCATCAAAAGAATCCAAATGCCTTAAAATTTTAGGATTTCATCTCTATTTTGATGCAACATGATTAATGTAGAAAAAATAGGTCCATCATGAGTGTTGCAGACAAGCTTTCTTAGCTAATCAAAAGGTAAAATGGAGCTTTTCCACTACTAACCACAAATCTACTAATGATACATACTCGAAGAAGGAAGACAAAGATGAGAAGAAAATAGAGAACAAGAAAGAGTTTTTCCAATACTGTAAAGCAAATTATCATTTCATGAAGAATTATCCAAAATTGGCTGCAAAAGAGTCAAAGAAAAAAAGGCACAAATGGTTGTTACACAGGTCCATACACGTAAAATATAGTCTGCGAGTCTTGTTCAGAATTAAGAATGTTCAGTTACTATTGTCTGTAGCTATGAACCATCTTGTAATGAGTAGTGTATGCAATGTTAGTATTGCTTTTGGCATTTTATCCCATGGACTATATCAGCTCATAGAATACTTGAAATCTATTAATGATTTAGCATGTTCAATTCAAGATTCTTAGGCTATTTGAGATGCAAAGCATTGGCATGCACTTTTTCATCACTTGAGTTTTTCTAGTTTATTATACTTGCATAAATATGAAATGGTATCATCTTTGCCCATACTTGAGGCAGCTTGTAAACATGTTTGTGAAGGTAGTATTTTGGGAAAATTGTAGTGTTTATCCTTCCCAAAATATGCTTCAGTTTGAGCTACTTATAAGTCGTAGACTGTTCATCATGATGTTTGTGCTCCTATGCAAACAGCTTCTTTTGGGAGTAACCTTTACTTCATGACTTTTCTTGATGTTTTATCCATGTTTGCATGAATGTATTCATTGAAAAAAAAGTATGAAGTGTTTATGAGCTTCAAAAAATTTCTCATTTTGGTTGAACATCTGTTAGCATGTAAATTGGGCACCCTTTGATGGATCGAGGGGGGGGGATATATGTCTTCTAATTTTAATGCATTTTTGGCTAAATGTGGGATAAAATTCCAATCTAGAGTTCCATATATCACTCAAGAAAATATATTTTCTTAGAGAAATAATAGTTATCTCATGGAAATGGTGAGGTGTATGGTCAAAAGTAGGGCTTTATCACATAGCTTCTCGCTTGAGGCTATTATGTGTGCAACATATGTACTTAACAAGTGTCCACTAAAGAACTACAATTGATCACTCCATATGATGCCTGGAATCGTCCCAAGCCATATTTTCTCATTAGCTTATCTTTGGTTGTCTGTCATATGCATTAGTTCTTGAACAACAACATAGCGAATTGGATGATAAAGCGCTAAAATGTACCTTTTTTGGGTACAATTCCAAAATGAAATGCTATTGTGTGTATCATCTACATGCTAAATTTATTTTGGTTAGCTATGATGTTGTCTTTTTGAAAGATGCAATTCAACCATTTCTTTCATGTACCAAGGAGACATTAGTTAGATCTAAATATATGTAAGAAAATTGTCTTCTTCTTTTTATAGGTCCGCATCAAGTAGTGGTCCATGTGAGGTGATTTCTCAGCCTTTACATGTCTCTAATAATAATGTAGATCTTTGCATTTGTGTTGTAGATTTATTTGATGTATTTTTTGATGAGAGGGCTAACATAGAAGAGTCTGAGACTATGCCTAAACAGTGGTGCATACTTTCGAAGAGAGAAAATTAGATACAACTCTCTCATATCATATTTGTTCAAGATCTCAGAGTGCTTCCTTAGCATCAAATTGTTATACAATGGTTGTATGTAGTACGTAAGATGAGAATGAGTATGTTTTCTTTGATAAAGCACATAATTCAGACAGTTGGGTGGTTGTTGTGTAATCAGATTATGATACTATTATGACGAATGGTAATTGGCCTTTATGTGATTTTCCTCATGGAAAAAAGGTCATTGGCACTAAATGGGTATACAATCAATAACATAAGCCTTGTGGAATAGTTGACATTTATAAGTCTAGGCTTGTCGTAAGAGGTCATGCTTAAGATAGAGACATTGATTTTGATGAGACCTTTGCTCCCACATGCTGAATGACCACCGTTCATAGCATATGTGCACTTATAGCTCATCATTGTTTGAATGTGCATTCGTTGGACATTAAAAATACATTTATGAATGGTGACTTACATGAAGGAGTGCATGTATTTGAGCCCCGTGGTTTTGTGACGAAAGGGTATGAAAAGAGAGCGTGCATGTTGAAAAAGGTATTATATGGTTTGAAGCAAGCACCGTGTGTTTGGTATGAAAAGATCCATGCCTACTTGATTGTACATGGATTTGGAAACAATCCAACATAGAGAACCTTATATGTTAAGTTTGTAGATGATGTACTTTTGATCATTGTTATGTATGTTGATGACATGCTACTCACTGGTATTTATGAGAAGTGTATTGTTGAGCTTAAGGCTGATTTGCATGCCTCTTTTGAGATGTTAAATTTGGGGCCTTTGCATTAGTATTTGGGAGTTCATTTTTTGCATGTTGATGGGGGAATAGCTTCGTGTCATAGAAAATAAGTTGACACATTATTGCAGCATTTTTTCATTGAAGATTGCAATGCTATTGCCACTCCTTTCGAAATAGGTTTACACTTTAGTCTTCATGATAGTGGAGATGCATTTGATGTTGTTCTCTATCAACAAGCTATTGAATGCTTCATTTAGTTATGCATAGATTGACCTCATATTCAATTTGTTGTGTCTTTTATGAGTAGGTTTACACATTGCCCATGTATTAAGGATTCAAAGGTGGTTAAATGCATCTTTTGCTACTGGAATGGTATGTACTTGGATTGTTTTATCCCAAGCGTGGATAATTACTATGATATTTACATCCTTTTTTTTACTTAGTCTAGGCTAGTTGTTATGACAATCATATGTCCACCAATGGTTTTTGCTTCATGCATGGTAGCTCATGCATATCATGGTTGAGCAAGAAACAACATACAGTGGCCACTTCTAGTTCTGATGTTGAGTATAGGGAAGCTTTCATAGCAATTGTTGAGTGTGTGTGTGTGGCTCAGATGTTGGTGAGTCTTCTACCACCACCAATGTCATTGAGAGTCAAAGCCCATTGGTAGTTGTGAGGATCCATATGTTTGATGCTTCCACAAAGCACATTCAGGTGCACTATCATTATGTTAAGGAGAGGGTCTCTGCTAGAGAGATCATTTTGGCGAATGTGCCCACACAGGATAATGTTTTGGACCTTTTTGCAAAGGCTCTACCTAGGGATAAATTTGAAGCTTTTTAGAACTCTTTGGGCTTACTTCCTTTGTGGATTAATCTCTTTTCACATAGCTTGGAACTTCTTTATACATGAGTGCCACCTCCTTGTTCACTGCATCACTCCTAGTGAGGGTTTGCCGATATATTTTGGTACTAATGTGTGTGAACACACTTAGGACCATCGAGGAACTTTTTTCCCTCTTTAGGAGGTTCTTTAGGTTGGCTTATACATATGCCTATAACCCTAATGGGTCACCTATTGTAGTACATTCACTTGGTAATTCATTCACTATAGTGTTGTGATCAAGCTTCTTCCTCTTCTTTGTCTTGTTTGTGTGATTTTGCAGACCTCCAACTCCAATTTTTATGCCCCTAAGAGGGATTATATGTTTGTCTCTAGCATAATCACGTAGTATTTTCTCGTGCTTAGGAATTTTTCTCCCAATTTCTATGAGGTTTTGTGCATTGAACTATCTTAATTTACCTTCTACACTTTCAAAAAAAAAGTGAAAATTAATTTCACATGAGGCACTTATTTGTGGTGCACCAATGACGTACCTTAATCAAGGACTCATTAAGCCCATTCACAAAGAGATAGTAGAAATAGGATTCAAACTTGGGGAACTATCATGATGCTCAAATGGGCTACAAAAGTCTTCACCAAGGTTCTTGCAAACCTTGTTGGAGTCCATCTTTGCGCATGGACCAAAGAAGAGTAGATAAGCTTCATCACAGGTAAATCCATCTTTGAATCCATCATTGATGTTTGGGAGGGGAATTGATTACATGGAGGAGCCTTCCCAAATCATTCTCTTCTTCAAGGTATTGATTTTAACAAAGCATATGACACATTAGACTGCAATTTTTTCCTTCCATTCCTCAAATCTATTATGTGGGCCCCTAAGTTAAGAAAATGGTGTCTATGCTCTTGGGGAATTCTTATGCTTATATTAACATTAACATCTAGCTCCCCTTGATTATTTAGCTTAAGTGCTCTATCAAGAAGGGTTTTCTCCTTGGCCCTCTTTTTTTCTTACCACAGTTGATGGGCTTTGCTACCTTGTTGATAACCAAATGTAGTTGGGCCAAATTTAGGGCCTCTCTCTCCCTCATAGCAAGGATTCAATGGTTCTATGACTCTCAATGATGACACCAATGTGTTTCTAGAGAATGATATTAGGTGTGTATGCAGCTTTTGACATTACCTTGGCATTTTTCTATAAGGCCTCCGGATCTAGAATCAACCATCCGAAATTATTTATAAGTCCTTTCTTTATCCTCTCTTGTAGCTTCGAAGGGCTCAAGTGTATTAGGAGCTTTACAATGGCCAAGTCTTTCATGTACGAGGCATCTCAATTGGCTTTGGTGTTTCTATGGGTTAGCAATAGGACTCGACTTAAAATTAGCCAACACCATCTTCGAATATTATATTGCAAGAAAATATTCGAAAGAACAATTATAGAATTCTTTTAGTCAAGTTCGAAAACATGTATATGAACTTTGGTAAAACTTGTGGATACAGGCAACTTTTTTTATTGGGAACATGAGAGGACACATGATAACCAGTACATATTTAAGTTAATAATAATGAGCAACAGTCTTGAACCGTAAGAGGCTTAATGCTTAAAAACATGAGAGGAAACACAATAATAAGTACATCTGTGGATATCGAACAACCAACATCACTGTTACATTTTTATCATTATCGTACATTATATTCAATATTTTTTATTTATATTTACTTAATTAAAAAGAAAATGATATGAAAGATCATCGAAAAAAGAAAGTTCTACAGTAATAGTCAATAACGCCAATTATCTTCTTGGGATACCTACTCCTAGATCTCTCCCAGAGACATGAGCGCATGGCCACCATCTCGAGGATCAAATCCAAAAACATTCTGCAGAATGTTATGCACTTTACAGATTCTCCTCTAGCTAGTAGAGAATTTCTTGAGGTAATTGATTCCCTACACAAACGGAAGATCCCTGCTCTCGACAACCTCATGAACAAATTCTTCGAATCCTTTGAGGAAGTTCAAATGGCCCATCTTTGCATAGTGTGGCGTGAGGCTGATCTCAACTTTGGCATCTTACCAGAATGCTTGAACTAGGATTTATTAGACTCATCCACTAGAAATACAACAATAGTAGAATAAAGGACGAATTATGGAGAAGATGGCGCGAGTTGGGAAGCGACAGCAACAGCAGCAGAAGATGGCGCTAGTGTCGGCCCGCAGTGTTTTGGAGAGGTAGCTAGTGCACTCGGAGGAAGCGACAGCAACAGCAGCAGAAGTTGGCGCTAGTGTCGGCCCGCAGTGTTTTGGAGAGGTAGCTGTCGGACATCTTCTTTTGTCGACGACGGAGCCCGCAGAGCCGCTCTCTCGAGTCAGAAGTCAGTTCTTGAGTCGGACGTCTTCCTTTGTCGACGACGGACTTCAACTAGCGACAGTCAGACGGCGATTGTCGGCGATTGCTGGGCTCCGGCGATAGCTGGGCTCCGGCGATGGTTCGGCTCCGGCGATAGGTGGGCTCCGGCGTTAGGTGGACTCCGGCGTTAGGTGGGATCCGACGATAGGTGGACTCCGGCGATAGGTGGGCTCCGGCGATAGGTGGGCTCCGGCGATAGGTGGACTCCGGTGACTGAAGAACTCCGACGACAGACGGGCTCCGGCGACTGACGGGTTCCGGCGATAGGCGGGCTCCGGCGGGTCCTGCGCTTCGGCGATAGCTCCTTTAACTGCGATCTCTGGGAGTGCTCCACGTGGCCTTAGTCTTGGGCCTGTTGTGCGTGATTGGCGGGCGGGTTTTAAACCTGGTGGCTGGTGCATATCATCTCGTTATCAGTCACGATTGGGCAGCTTTTTTTTTAATATAAAGGAAGTTCGGCAATAGCCTACTCTCACGGACTTGAATTAAATTAAGAAACAAAGGTACAGAAGAAGGGGACTAGTGCCCACGGGACCCCCCAAATCCCACAAAGCAGGGGAAGCTTGGATGAATCCTAGGTTGCAATACAAAGAAGGTTGATCACCCTCTCGTCGCCCTCATGCGGGACCCACTTGGGTTTGAGCTTGTTGTTGATCAAAAGGAGGACTTGATGGTGCCTGAAGGGGGGGGATTTCTTACTGTTGGCAATTCTTTTGCCAAGGAGGAATAGAGATTTTTCAATCGACCACTCCCTGGGGGGGTCGCCGAAGTTGAGAGCACATCGCTCCCGCCAAATTTTCCACAGGACTTCCCCTCTGATTGCGTTCCAGAGAGCCGCAGAGCATCCAATCGATTGGGCAGCTTTAAAGTGCAGCTTTAAAGAGTCATTAAATGCAGCATTCAAAACCCTTTCGAAGTCTGCCACGTGCAGCCATTCGATCTCGTATTAAAAGGGAGCCTTTTTTTTCGCTTTAGTGCGTTAAAAAAAAGAGAGAAAAAAAAAAAGAAAAGAAAAAAAAATAATAAAAGAAAAAAAAAGAAAAAAGAAAAAGAAAAAGAGGAAAGATTCGAAAAAAGAAGAAGAGAGCTTCCCTTTATTGTGGGATTTTTGGCCTTATAGTCTTTCCCTGAAAAAAGGAGTGTTAGGCTTCGATGTGATCGGAAGGGGGAGTCTTCCTTGTTTGTGGTCAGTTTTCTCTCCATGTTGGAGGGTTTTGCCTTTGGGTATTGAAAAGTAAAAGTGGTGCAAGTTCCTTTTGGCCATGGTTGTGGCTTCATCCTCTCTCGTGAAAAGTAATCGGGCCCCTTCCCCTGGGGAGACCGATATCCTGGCCGCTCTACTGGAGGGGGGGTCGTGTGCCGCCCCTGGGGCATTCGAAAGTGTTGAATCCCCCATCGTGTCCCTCAGTAGACCCGCAGTTCTTTCTGCTCAGGAGGAGCTCAAGAAAGTTTGCCTCGTCGGCCAAGTGTTTGGCCCTAGGCCCCCGCTCGAAATTGTGCGACAATGGCTTCGAAAAGAGTGGTTCCCTCGAGGACTAATTGTCAGCAAATGTCAGTTCTTACCAGCGAACCACATGCTGCTAGTCTTTGAAAATGAAGAGATGGCGTTCCAAGCCCTAAGCGTTGGCACCTGGCAGTTCGGTCGGGCGACCCTGTGCCTATTCAGATGGTCCTCGGACTTTACTCCCGACAAATCGAAATCGCTTCGGTATCCTCTTTGGGTTGAGCTCCCTAACCTTCCTTACTTCTTGTACAACTTCGTGTGGGACATTGTCTCTCCTATCGGCAAGCCGCTGGCTTCACGCGAAGACATTGGTGGTCTCATCTATGAAGGTGCAAGACACTCGTTCAATGCTAGGTGGCACCCCCAAATCTTTGTCGAGGCCGACCTCAGTTCGCCGCTTCCATCAACGATCAAAGTGGACATGGGCGAAGGAGATGTATGGGAGCAGGACATCACCTACAAAAACCTTCCCAACGCGTGCTTTCGTTGTGGCCAGCAAGGTCACAGGATTAAAGATTGCTCTCTCAGGCAAAAAAACAAGCGCTTTCAAGAAGCCTCCAAAACTGCTCAAGACAACTTTGGCGATTTGACCCACTCGACCAAGGAAGGGGAAGGCAAGGGCCTCCTTAATCCACAAGCTGATGCTGATGGCTTTATTGAAGTTAGAAGAAGAAGGAAAAGAAGCCCTAGGGCCAACGGCGAGAGAAACAACCTGCCACTTACCCCCTACAGCAATTTGTATTGCAATCTAGGAAAGGAGATCAATGAGCTTGACTACCCAGGTGGGAAGCTACTTGAGATAGACACCTACGACAAAGCCCTAGAGATCCCTGACAATAAAGAAACCCCCCAGGAGGGTTACACCACAAGCAAAGAAGATGGTTTCACCACTAGTAACGAAGACAACATGGATAGTGAAAGTTCCATCATTGGATCGACGATCCCGGAAACGGTGCCGAGCACGGGGCCCAAGTCTCCCCAGCAAGGGGCATCCCGCAAAGGAAAACAGCCTATGGAGTTACCCTGGAAAAGCCCCCACAAGAACCGACTTCTAAGTCGGGATCAGATCCCAGCGAAAAAGAAAGATGAAGTCAAGAGAAGAAAGGACAAAGCTCCCTCCCGCAAAGAGGGATCAATGCAAAAATGATTGTCATCTCGCTAAATGCTAGAGGGCTAACCGACCCTTCAAGAGCAACCATCATTGGTCAATGGCTTCGCGACATTAGCTTAAACCCAGACTTTATATGTATTCAAGAGATTAAAATTGACGGAGAAGACCTCCAGAAACGGCTCAGACAAATCTCCTCGGCCCATGTGTGGATCCCAACGAAGCACCAGCGGGGGTCTGGAGGAACGGTTATCGGTGTTAAACAACTCTGGTTTGAAAAGCTTGAGAACTCCATTGAAGATGTAAGTCACCATTGGATTGCTGTTTCTTTTGGTGCCCCTCTTTGTGTTACTATGGTTTCTTTGTATGCCCCTAACGGGGATTTGGAGAGACTGAACACTTGGGCTTCCCTAGACTCGCTTCCCCACAACGTGCTTATATGTGGAGACTTCAACATGGTGGAAGACCCTATGGACAGATGGATGGGCAAGGGCAGGGTCATCGACAGTCGGGAGAAAGAAACGTGGGACATGACCAAACTCCACTTGGATCTGATTGAATTCAAAGACTCGAGTGGCTTTTCTTGGTCGAATCTCCAAGCGGGCGAGGACCTGAGGAAAGCTAGACTCGATAGATGCTACATCTCTCAGAGTTTTACTCAACAGTGGGGCCACCCTACCATCACGCAACGCACTGACCTCACTATCTCTGATCACTACCCGATCGTTATCACTTTTCAACCTTCCAACAAGATCCGCAAGGCTCCGTGGTTCCATGCCAACGCAACCACCTTCTCTCTCCCCTCCGTCCGTCAAGAGATTGCCGATGTGTGGAAGGTGGCGTTCGCCTCTGGCTTGGCCCCAGCCAAGTGCTGGAGAAGTGCGGTCGACAAGTCTCGTAAGATCATGATCAGAACTAAGAAGATGCTCGAGACTGTGCGGCGGGCTCGTAGGGAAGCTCTTTACCACAGACTCTGGCGGCTCGAGGAGGAAGTGAACAAAGGAAAACACCAAGCCCAGAAAGGTCTCCGAAAAATCAGAGCAGTGTTGAGATACGAGGAAGAAATACAAAGGAAAAACTTGCAAATCTTCTTCAAGGAGTGGTGGGCTGGCAAAGCCGACAAACCCACCAAAGAGATGTGCCGTATCCTTAAAAGGAAACACAACAGAGAATCGATCCCCCTACTGCTAGACCCACATGGCAATGTATGCAATTCGGAAGAAGATAATTTTGGCATCATCGAAGGGCACTTCACGAGACTCCTGGGAACCTCGAACCCCCTCTCCCACCATAGAAGGGACTGTATGGCTGTCATTTCTAGGGTTTCCCCCCGGAGAATACCACCCAACCTCCACCACCTGCTTCATGCCCCTATCTCTGAATCAGAAATCATTGAGGTCATTGATGCCCTCCCTCTCGGTAAAAGCCCGGGACCCGACGGACTCACTAACGAGTTCTTTAAATCCTTCAAGCTGGTGGTTGCCACCCCTCTTCGGCTGGTTTGGCAAGAAGCGCTAAAGTTTGGTGCTCTTCCTTCTTGTCTAAATAATGGAATTATCAAGTTGATACACAAGAAGGGGGAAAAGAACAGAATCGAGAACTGGCGGCCTATTACGATGCTCCAAACAGGATACAAGATCATCGCCAAAGTCATCGCCAACAGACTCTCGTGCCAACTGAGATCTTGGCTTAGTGAGGACCAAAAAGGTTTCATCAAAGGCAGGTCTATCCTGGAAACCATTATGGATATTTGGGAAGGTATTCAATTTGCAAATGAGTCTAATCAAGATGTGGTTTTCCTCAAGATCGACTTTGACAAAGCCTACGACAGGTTAGAATGGGACTATATTCTGCAGTCGCTCCAAGATCTCGGATGTAGTCAGAAATTCACCAAGATGATCGTGACCCTTCTCGGAAACGCAACGACCCAAATTAACGTTAACGGCAAACTTTCGAAGGCGATCCATCTTAAAAGATCGATTAGACAAGGGTGCCCTCTGGCCCCCCTGCTTTTTGCCATCGCCACTGAGGGGCTGAGCAGACTTGTGGCACATCACGTGGAGGCTGGCAATATCAAAGGCCTCCGGCTGCCTCACGACCACAGTCAAATCATCACGAGACTTTTTGCCGATGATATGAACGCGTTCGTTCACAATGATAATACCAGCCTGGAGACTTTCTGGAGGTGCCTTGCTACCTTTTGTGATGCCTCTGGATCCAAAATCAACCACTCTAAGACCGCCTTTAGGGCTATTGTGGGACACCATCCTCGCATTCTCATTGATCATGGCTGTCAAATCATTGCACAGGGCCAAATCTTTCGACTTCTTGGAATCCCCTTGGGGTTTGGCGTCTCTATGGAGCAGCGATGGAACTGGGTGCTGGCCAAACTCGAAAACAAGCTTAACTACTGGAGAGGTATGCAAATCAATCTCGCTGGACGTGCGATGTTTATCAACACGTTCCTCCTCTCTTCTACCATCTACTTCCTTTCTTGCTGGAGACCGAATGAGCAAGGCCTGTCCAAACTGAATCGTATTTGTAGAAACTTTCTTTGGACGGGCGATCATAACAGAAGGGGGGTGCCTAAAATCAAATGGGCCATCTGCACTAGCCCTAGAGATAGCGGGGGGCTTGGTATCATGGACATTGGGTGTATGGCTAACAAACTGGCAGCCAAATGGATGATTAAGGCTTGGTGCAATAGGGAGGCCTCGTGGGCCAAGCTGATCTTCAGAAACAAGAATGAATTGGCCCTCATGGGGTTCCCGAACTGGAAGAATCTTGACATCATGACCCTGCTATTCTCCCCGATCCCCGTCTTCCCGAAAGGCTCCAATCTCGTGTGCTCCCTCTGGAAGGGCTGGAATAAAGTCAAATGCTTCACAAGAATTAGTGAGGACTGGAAGTGGGCGGCCGGAATCAAACAAAACGACTCTATCTGGTTTCCGATACATGGCATCCGGAGTGTGGAGTCGTGGAACATTCAAAATGCCAAGAAGTTATGGAACAAAGGATTCAAAAAATGGAAACACCTCTGGAAACATGACACCAACAGCTGGATCAACTTCGAGGATATTGACCCTCGCATAAACATCTCCTACGAAGAATGGAACACTTTGCAAAGCAGATGCCTCGCTTGGGATCGTCACAAGACTCGCCTTCTCATGGGACACGACACACCGAATTCGCTTGGTCTCAAATGGCACAATGGAAATAGCCTACTCAAAATCCCGAACATCAAAGATACGGCTGACCTCCAGATCAGCCTCAACAAGAAGTGGTGCCTGTCTTGGACGCGGCTTCGGTGGGACATGAAATTCATGGGTATCTGGCACCCCCTTATAGAGATTAAGAAGTCTGTCCTCTTATGGCAAATTCTTCATCGAGGAATTTGGACCAACCATAAGGCTAGCAAACTTTGTGGGATCCCTCCTTGGTGCAAACGCTGCCACCGTGCTACCGAAGATGTCCCACACATCTTCCTTACTTGCCCCAACTCCTACAGAATCTGGCAGACGGTTGGAATGAAAATCAGACTTCAAAAACAACTTAGTTGGAAACAGGTCCTTTTGGGAGAAGCGATCGGCTGCTCTGCTACACTCTGGAACGCCATCAGAGGGGAAGTTCTGTGGAAAATCTGGCGGGAGAGGTGTGCTCTCAACTTCGGAGATCCCCCCAGGGAGTGGTCAATTGAGAAATCACTATTCCTCCTTGGCAAAAGGATTGTTAACAGTAAGAAATCCCCCCCCTTCACGCACCATCAAGTCCTCCTTTTGATCAACAACAAGCTCAAACCCAAGTGGGCCCCGCATGAGGGCGATGAGAGGGTGATTAACCTTCTCTGTAATGCAACCTAGGATTCAATCAAGCTTCCCCTGCTTTGTGGGATTTGGGGGGTCCCGTGGGCACTAGTCCCCTTCTATTGTACCTTTGTTTCTTAATTTAATTCAAGTCCGGGAGAGTAGGCTATTGCCGAACTTCCTTTATATGAACAATAGTAGAATAAAATGAGTCGCCTAATCACAATGGATTACAAGATGTTTGACAAGGCCTTTTCCAACAGAAGAACTTCTTGAAAAGGAAAGAGCTCAACGAACTCGTCCCTAGGATGATAAAGAATGAAGGAGTGGAATGTACATTAGAGGATACAAATAATGATCTAATTATTATAACTTTTATGAGTTATTGGAGGTATCCCCTCCATTATCCACCAGGAGGCATGAATGCATGGTCGTGTTCTCAAAGGTCAAATCTAAGAAGGCTTTGAGTGGCATTTCTTACTTCCTGGATAGCTCCCTTACCAACAAGGGAGTCAAAGATGTTACCGATCATTTTCCTAAAGTCCAAATCCACGGACTCAATGACCATACTAATGGGTTCTTCCAAATCTTTTAGGATGTTCTTATGAACCTCTAAACATGATCTAGAGGAAGGCGCTCTAATTTATCACACTACCAAGATGCCTCAACGAAGCTGTCATAAATTCTCTCATTCATAAGAAAGATAGCAAAATGAGAGTTGAAACAAGGCCGAACTTCCTTTTGAAAAAAAAAAGAGAGTTGAAAAGTTGCACGCTATTACCACGCTCTAAACGGGATACACGGTTCTTGCCAAACTTTTGGGTAATCACATCTCAGGTCATCTTTGGTCTTGGATTCATGAGGACTAGAGAGGATTCATCAAAGGAGGGTCTATCCTTGGAGCTATTCTCCATTTTAGGGAGGGATGTGAATACGCTAAGAGGTCGTGATAGGATCTTCTCTTCATCAAAAAATCATTTTAATAAAGTGTGTGATAGAATGGAGTGAGATTTTGTTTTTAAATCTCTCAAAGATTGGGATTGAGCATTAAATTTATTGATATTCTTTGCACTCGAAAAAACTCTTCTATTCAGATAAATATCAATGGAAGCTTCCTTGGAAAAAATTTCTCTTAAGTGCTCTATCTAAAAGGTTGCAACTTGCCCCATTGTTATCTTGAATTACAATATTTGGGCTTAATAGCTTAGTTAGAAATAACATGTGTTTAGTTCAGATCTTGGGTCTCACTCTTCCAAATGAGAGAGATCTGAAACGCCTGGTAGACGACACAAACATGTTTCTTTCAAATGACGATGTTAATGTAAGAAAATAAACAAGAATAACTATAATGATGATAATGGCACAATAGAATAGATCGGTAGATAGAGTAGGGAGAAATAAAACACCAATAGAGATAGACACAGACATAGGGATAGAGAACTCAAGTTCTCAGATTGTCAACACTTATGTATTTACACAGACATAGGGATAGAGAACTCGGTAGATAGACACAGACATAGGGATAGAGAACTCAAGTTCTCAGATTGTCAACACTTATGTATTTACAATGATGATATTGTCCACCCATGCGCTAACACTCTCGAGCTTCAATTGCGATATGGAAATATTTTAGATGAAGGGACTTATAATGTGCAAAGCCATGATTTAGCCAAAATATCTGGAACACCTAATGCAATAATTTAGGCACAATCTCTAGATCATAGATATTTTGGAACATACCAAATTATCTAATAATTGGATTGGCTAACTTTGGAACTGCTATATTATCAGACTACTCGACTGAATCACTAGACTAAAAAACCGATCAAGACCATTGGACTAGATTATCGAATTGGACTACCAAACTAGATTAGATGACTACTTGATTGTTGATGACTGGATTTCTCGAATCTAAAGTTTATGCCCCACCTAACCTAATGGCTAGACTCACATAGATCATCTAGTACCTTCAATGGTCAAACATAGACCTCATCACAAATGTCTAGACTCTCATATTGGCTTCTCCTTACAATGTGGTGTGAGTACCATGGATCATTTGTAGTCACATGTACATGGAGTATTGACTATATCTAAACCCCTCCCTTAATGTCTACCCCACGGTGAACTACCTTCTTGGTCGAATGCCAAGCCATGGAAAATGTCGATATAGTTGCTCTCTCCCAAGAGCCTTGGTGAAAAAATGTCTTCTCCATTTTCTTCAGTTCGACAATAGCTTACACTACAACAAATGAGGGGCATATGGATGGTGCATATACCGACGGTCACACTCGGTGTCGGTATGGGCATTGGAAAATGTCACTTAGAGATACCGACGGTCAAGGGACCATCGATATGACCAGTGTAAACGGATCATGGGTGTGGCCCACAGTCGTCGATATATGCGTCAGTAATTTACTCGAAGTTACCGACGCGTATACCGACGCTCTTACGGACGCATATATCGAGGCCAACTTTTAAACATACCGCGAATCCGAGAGCAAAACTTCACATTTAAGCGCGTGTTTGAGTATTGTTTGTCTTCTGTCGAACTTGCATGCGCGAACCGAATTGCGACCTGCATTGTCTTGTACACACACACACAGATCTCTCTCTCTACACACACACTCTCTCTCTCAGCTTAGATCTCACATCTTGGTAAGTGCTGTGCGTACTATTAGCATTTGTGTTTCTCTATGCTTTAGGTTTTATAATTTCTCTTTTTTTTTATTTTGCAGAAGTTCTTTGGCGTCAATTGTTTGGAATTGGACGATAGGCGACATACATTATGCTTTGATGACAACGATCCAAAAGAGGGACATACTTGTAAGTGATTTTTTTATTCTCTATTGAGAGAGAGAAGGAGAGAGAGAAAGAGAGAGAGAGAAATGAGAGAGAGATAAATGAGAGAGAGAGGAGATAGAGAGAGAGAGAGAGAGAGAGAGAAAGAGAGAGAGAAGAGAGAGAGAGAGAGAGAAAGTGAGAGATAAAGAATAATGAAAGAAAGGAAGATAGAGATAGGAAAATAGAGCATACATACACACACACATTTACACATTTACACATTTACACATGCATACCTACACACATAGGATTAGGGTTTTTAGGCTATTTACACATACATACACATACACATATAATACATGCATACATGTATATACACATGTATACAGAAATATAAATGTTTTAGGTCTAGATATTTAAGATTAGGGTTTTAGGGTTTAGGCATACATATAACTCAATTATATTTATATTCAGAATAAATATAGAGAAAAATAAGAAAAAAAATCTGAATATATAAATAAATATATATATAAAATATGATTAGGGTTTTAAGATTAGGGGTTTAGAGTTTTATAGGTGTTTAAGTATTTAGGTTTTAGTATTTCAGATTTAAGTCTAAGTCTTTCTGATTAGGGTTTCAAGGTTTTAATACCTACATAACATATATACACAACACACATATACATATAATACATACATACATGTAGATACACATGCATACCAAAATATACATATTTTAGGTTTAAATCTTTAAGATTTAGGTTTTAGGGTTTTAACACCTACATAACATATATACACACATACACATACACATATAATACATATATACATGTATATACACATGCATACAAAAATATACATATTTTAGGTCTAAATCTTTAAGATTAGGGTTTTAGGGTAACACCTACATAACATATATACACACATACACATATACATATAATACATACATACATGTAGATACACATGCATACAAAAATATAGATATTTTAGGTCTAAATCTTTAAGATTAGGATTTTAGGGTTTTATCACCTACATAACATATATACACACATACACATACACATATATACATATATACATGTACATACACATGCATACAAAAATATACATATTTTAGGTCTAGCTTTTTAAGATTAGGGTTTTAATTAAATATATATAATTAAATATATAAAAATAGGATTACATAAGGAAAAAATGTGATTATATAGATAAATATATATATAAAATAAGATAATTATATATATAAATAAATATAAAAAGAACTAGTGTTTTAAATAATTTAACTAAATATATATAATTAAATATATAAAATTAAATATATAAAAATAGTATTAAGTAAGGAAAAAATCTGAATATATAAATAAATATATATATAAAATATGATTAGGGTTTTAAGATTAGGGGTTTATATTTTTATAGGTGTTTAAGTATTTAGGTTTTAGTATTTTAGATTTAAGTCTAAGTCTTTCTGATTAGGGTTTTAGGGTTTTAATAACTACATAACATATATACACAAACACACATATACATATAATACATACATACATGTAGATACACATGCATACAGAAATATACATATTTTAGGTTTAAATCTTTCAGATTTAGGTTTTAGGGTTTTGACACCTACATAACATATATACACACATACACATACACATATAATACATATATACATGTATATACACATGCATATACATATTTTAGGTCTAGATCTTTAAGATTAGGATTTTAGGGTTTAGGCATACATATAACTCAATTATATTTATATTAAGAAAAAATACAAAGAAAAATAAGAAAAATTTTAGATTTAAGTCTAAGTCTTTCTGATTAGGGTTTTAGGGTTTTAATACCTACATAACATATATACATAAACACACATATACATATAATACATACATACATGTAGATACACATGCATAGAGAAATATAGATATTTTAGGTCTAAATCTGAATATATAAATAAATATATTTATAAAATAAGATAATTATATACATAAATAAATATAAAAAGAAATAGTGTTTTAAATAATTTAATTAAAAATATATATAATAAAATATGTAAAAATAGGATTAATTAAGAAAATAATCTAAATATATAAATAATATATATATATAAAGTAGGATAATTATATAGATAATAAAATATGATAAGAACTTGTGTTTTAAATAAATAAATGAAATATATATGATTAAATATATACAAATAGGTTTAATTTTAATCATTTTAAATAGAGTGAATATATATACATATACACATACACACATACTTATACACCTATCTATATAAACATATATACACACATACATATACACATATAATACATATATACATGCATATACACATGTGTATAGAAATATACATAATTTAGGTCTAGATATTTAAAACTAGGGTTTTAGGGTCTAGGCATATATATAACTCAATTAAGAGGAAAAAAATCTGAATAAATAAATAAATAAATAAATATATATATATATATATATATATATATATATATATATATATATATATATATATATATATATATATATATATATATATATATATAAATAGGATCAATTAAGAAAAAATCTGAATATATAGATAAAATAGAATAGTTATATAGATTAGGGTTTTAAAATTAGGGTTTTAAGTATTTATAGGTATTTAAGTATTTAGGTTTAGTATTTTAGGTTTAAGTCTTTAAGAGTATGATTTTTAGGTTTAATAAAAAAAAACTGTTCTAAAATGTCCATATTGTAGCAGATGGCTTCTTTGGATCCTGAAGAGAGAATGGCATGTCCTTGCACACAGTGCAAGTATTAAATTTATTGGAAACGACGGATTTGTACTCCACATGTTAGAGAGTATGGATCCTTTGATAGGAGTCAACTGGAGAACCTACGCTATCATTCGCATGGTCCCCCAGGTGAGCAGATGGATCCAATCGACATTGCACTGGTAACCTCTCGTGGACAAAAGAGAGCAAAAAAGGACTTAGACGTATAAGCAAGTACTAATAATATTACACAGAATGAATATATGGAAGAGATGCTTGAAGCATTTTATGAGATGGATGAAGATCATGATGGTGGAGAAGGTGTCGAGAGTTTCATGCACACAACAGAAACTCCACGATCAGAAGTCCATGAAGAATATGAAAACATGCAAAGACTAGCTCGTTTACCACTTTACAATGGAGCATAGATATCTGTACTACATGCATCACTCGCGATGCTCAATCTGCAATCCATTTATGGATGGTCAGATAGTAGTGTCAGTGAATTGTTCAGGTAAGTGGAGAACAAATTGGCTTTCTTTGTTGTATCACAGTAACTTTATTTACTAATATCATTTTAATTGCTTATTGCAGGCTTCTTAAAGATCAATTTTTGCCAGAGGGCAATGACATGCCTCCAACGCGTGGAGATGCGAAAAAACTTTTACATTCCATTGGAATGGATTATACTAAAGTTCATGCTTGTCTGAATGATTGCATTCTCTTTTGGAATGAGTATGAGCATCTCCACGTATGTCCAAAGTGTGGAGCAAATAGATTTAGAGAAGACGTTGTAGGCGAAGCAATCCCCGCAAAGGTTCTTTGCCACTTTCCTATCATTCCACGAATTAAGAACATGTTTAGATGAAAATCTATAGCTAAGTTAATGTCATGGCATACAAAGATCAGGTCTACAGATAATGTAATGAGAGTGCTCCCTGTAGCCCTAAAAGATTGTCTTTCAGACGATGTATGAAGAACCATTGATAAAATTAGTTCTTTAGTACGGTGGATATCTTCTAAAGAGATAAATAGAGATAGCATAGAGAGTGCGAAACTCAATGCTATCGAGGCTGTTTGTATGGTAGAGAAATACTTTCCCACAATTATTCTCACTATTCAACTTCATTTACTGGTTCATGTGGTAGATGAAATTGCAATAGCAGGAACTGTCCATAGTCGATGGATGTTCTTCTTAGAGCGCTTTATGAAGACATTAAAAGGGTTTGTTCGACAGAGAGCACATCGAAAGGCTAGCATAGCAGAGGGATGTCTTGTACAAGAATCTCTTGTATTCATAACTGAGTTTCTACGTATGTCGGGATCATGGAGCGATGATGAAGATGTTCGTCTCGTAGGCGATGAACCACAACGTAAAGGATTGCAAAGAAAAATGGATGCAGCTTTCAGAGAGAAGGCAATGAAGTTTTGCATAGTTAACTCTGAACCTATGCAGAAGTGGTTAGAAAGGTATGAGCTTTCCAAGGAAACTAACGCAAAGGAAAGAGCTCATTTTCGAAGAAATCGTTCCACTAGATTTTTGCCTCTTCTAGAAAGTCTTCAACCTCTTCCACCTTTTCCAATGAGCAGATGGCTAGATACAACAGTTTCACAAGCAAAGGCAGCGGGTGAAGATATCTCTGAAGAAGAGGAAGAACTCGCAAAAGGATGTGATTGGGAGTATATTAAATACGGTGCACTATGGTCTCATGGACGACACTTTCGAATCGCACAAATCGATCGAAATAGGTCTACTTTTGATAGTGAAGTGATGGTGAATTTTTTGCAAAAAAGTAGATCGAGTGCAAGAGATGATAATGCTCTAGAAGGGGAGCTAGATTATTGTGGTGTGATTCAAGACATCTTAAAACTATCTTTCAGAAAGTTTGATTACTTTGTTTTTGATGTGAAACGGTTCAAAGTAGTCACCTCTGGAAGAAACGCAACAGTGAGACGGGATAAAAGCGGTTTGCTTAAAGTCGACTCCACAAGATTATGGACAGATGAAAGGGATACATTTGTACTTCCCGAACACTGTAAGCAAGTTGTTTTTATACTAGATTCAAAAGAACCAGAGTGGCTATTTGTTTTACAAGTCGCTCCACATAGTAGACAAATTTCTGAGAACATAGATGTAGAAGAAAGTCCATCTCTAGTGGACTCCGAGATTCATTCGATAGTCGACGAGGAAGAGATCATTGTTTGAGAAGAAGAGGTCATTGAAGAAGAGGTCATTGTTTGAGAAAACAAAGCAATAGACGATGATCAAGAAGAAACAACCATAGCAAGCGATTTAGAAGCCATCAATATAGAGATAGATATTCTCGGTGCATCGGATCTTCAAGAGGATGCTTGACTAGAGGACTTCTGAATAAAACACTTGTACGTACTAATTTTTGTTTTTTGTGTTTATTCTCTATATTACTTTTATTATTGCATGATAATTATTTGAGTTCTTTTATTACAGAGCATGATGGGAGACAGTCCTCCAGTCACTCCACATTCCATGACAGAGGAGCAGTTTTTGGAGTTCATCTCTCATGTTCCTTCCGCGTATATGGCCGCTGCATCACAGTATTGGATCGCTTGTGCTAGCACTCCTCCCGGCCTCACTCCTGGTGGCCTCACTCCTACCGGCCTCGCTCCCGCTGGCCTCACTCCCGCCGGTGTCACTCCCACCAGTATCACTCCTGCCGGTGTCACTCCTACGGGTGGTGCTACTCCCGTAGGAGGTATGTCTCCTAGCTTTGTGACTCCACCACGGCCATCTTTTCAGCCATCTCCTACTGGGTCTACTAGTAGACATGTGTGTTCGACACCTCAGCACGATACAGGTTGTGGCCCATCTCGTCGATCGAGGTCAGGCTCTAGAGCAGGAGGTTCTAGGAGTGGATCTACAGGTAGGTCTGGAGGCGGAGGAGGCGGCTGTTGTGGAGGTAGTGCAATGGACGTTGTGTCGCCCGCTTCTACTCCTAGGATGAGTACCTCAGATGTAGGTATGCCACGTAGTACACCATGTGGAACACCACGTACACCTTGGGATGCTCATGATCATGATGACTCCAAGGTGTATAGTATCCGAGATGGAGCTCTGGTGATGGATGCAGCTGGCAAAGCAATGCATGCACGCATACAACAGCTTTGCTCCATCCAGTTTCAACACTTTATCATGCTGAAATGGAGTGAACAGGATAAAGATTGAAGAATTATATCATACAGACGATTTATCAAGAGTTCCGACTAGCCAATGGACAGTCTCTTGTCAGTTTAGAGTGGATTTTGCACACCGCACGTGAGGTTATGTCCCATCGACGATCCGAGGCTCGTGATGCTTTCAGAGTAGGCTTACCAAAGCCTGTATGGTTAGATGCTGAGGAGTGGGACGTGATTCGTGACGAGCTGCAGCAGACTCTTGACCGATATGGCCAACAAGGAGATGCTGCAACCACACGTTTAGATACGGTTGGACCATCACATTTGGGCAGCGGCGGATATGACACGATGCATCATGAGTTTGTAAGTACCATTTCATTTATTGAATTTATTTGTGTTAAATTTCTCATGTATGTTCCTCTAATCTTTTGTATATTTGTTTCAGGAGCTGGCAATGGGTCGTCCTCCAACACGAACGGAGGAGTCTTATGGATATCGTCATGGGTTGATTGCACTATTGGAGGACTTGGAGAGACGTGGTGCGGTCATTTCATGGGAGTATTTGCGATGAGGTAATTAATTTATAAACTTGGTTTTTACTTGTTGTTTGTAATTTTCATGTGAATTTATCTCATTCCATTAATGTTCTTTGTTGCAGGACTGTTGATATGGAATGGTCTTTTCATGTGTATGGCAGTGGAACACCAAAATTTTGTATTTGATTTTCATATGGCAATGCATTGCTTTGCCACATTTTGTAAAAGCGTCATATATGACAGTGGTTTGCCACACTCTTGTACATGCTTTATTATTGAAATATATAACTTCTTTTGTACATGGTTCATGGTTCATTCTGATTATCTCTTTTGTGTCCAATAATACTCTCTTTCATGAAATCATATTTCGGTTGACATTAGAGTACACATCACATGTACTCCGTTTTTTTGGGCAGAGTGTATTGTCTTTTGTTAAGCAACATCATGGTAATGTTGTTGTAGCAAAAGACAGCACACTCTGCCCAAGAAACATTTTGCAGGTATGGTCATCGGTATACGCGACGGTACTCCCTATAATGTCATGAGAATAAGTGTCCGTACACCTAGCAGGCGACAGTATACCCAGTACAGACCTTGGTATGGGCGCCGGTATAGGCGCCGGTATTACTGACGCTTATACCCACGCTTATACCGATGAATATAGTGATGCATATACCGACACATATATCGACGCTTTGGTATCGACGCACATACCGACCTTTACACCAGCGTCGTGGCAAATAAAGCCGCATTCATTTTCCTTGGTAAAAACCTCGGTATACCATAGATCTGTTGTAGTGTTACCTTCACGACTCCATCCTCAATCAAATCACACAAATAATATTATTGAATTTCTATTTTCTTTGTAGGTGCATGACAAACAAGATCCTTGTGATCCCTATGCAACTTTGATAGTCACACTTCAACCATGTACCCTCCTAACATTGTATTCCTATGTGCCATAGGATCCTTTTCAACCATACTCCTTCACATTTAGCAACACATGCTACTTTGTACTCAGCTTCAGTAGAAGATAATGCTATGGCCGATTATTTCTTACTAATGAAAGAAAGAATCCTTGATTGTAAAGACAAGCAATATCCAAAAGTTGATTGTTTTGGTATCAATACCTCTTTCCCAATCTGAGCCACAATATCCAATAAGAGATGGTCCTTCTTCATAAAAAATACCATAATCAGTAGTTCCTTTCATATACTTGAGTATCTACATGCTTGCCTTGGAATGAGTTAGGCAAGGCTTATTAGAGAGCCTACTTACTACTTCAATAGCATAAGAGATATCCGGTCTACTATTGCAAAACTAGATGAAACTTCCAACTAAATTCCTATAACTTCCAATGTCCACTCTAGGTGAAGTATCCTCAAAGGATAATTTTGTGTTGATCTCCATAGGTGTAGAAATTTCCTCTGAATGCTCCATGTCCAATGCCTTCAAAATCTACTTTACATACTTTTGTTGAGAGATGAAAATCTTCCCTAGTTCCTATGTTGAAGAAGAGCATCTACATAGAGTAGAAGCACAATTATCTTCCATCCTCTCATTACAACATACAAGTTAGCATCAGAAGCACATCTTTTGAATTCTAAATCCAAAGACACTTATATATCCACTGGTATGTACCATGCTATCGAGGCTTGTCTCAGCCCATATAATGCCTTTTTTAGCTTACATACCTTGTTCTCTCAATGGGGAGCCTCAATCCCTAGTGGCTCAAACACATTTACCTCCTCCTTGAGGTTTCCATATAGGAATGCTGATTTCACATCCGTGTGATATAATGCCCACCATTTATGTGCAGCCATAGCTAGTACTAGTCAGATAGTAGTCATCCTTGCAGTTGGGGCAAACAATTCACAGAAGTCAATGCCCTATAATTGTAAATATCCTTGTGCAACAAGTATTGCTTTATACTTTTCCAATATACCATCAACCTTGTTCTTTAGCTTCCAGATTCACTTGATGCCTATGACCTGCTTTGGAGGTTGATCTACTAGCTCCAAGTTCCATTCTTCATGATATTTTCATACTCTATTTGCATAGCAGTTCTCGATTTTGGATCATGGAGTGCTTCTTCCACATTGGTCGGCTCCTTCTCTTTTTTGCAAATAAGCTTAGCCATAAGGGATGATTTTATAATATGGGAATTTGCATGTATCTATTCATCTATTCTCTTTCATCGCTTTGGTCTATCTACAACATGTTCTAGTGATTGTGGGATGGGGTTCGCTAAATCATAGAGCTTCCTCACCCAATGTGGCAATGGATTTTACGCTTGGATAATGGCAGGTTGGTGACTTTCAGAATCATCATCTAAAGACGATGCTTCCTTCTCTTTTGTACAAGTGTTAGCTCTTTGGTCAAGTTAATAATGGATTACTCCTTCACCTAATGATAGAGTGAAAGCTCTATTTTCCTCCTCCAATGCATGTGGCTACTCCTTAAAAACCACATCATGACTTGCTATGATCTTTTCTTATTTTCAATGTAGCCTAAGAAGATACATTTGATGCTTTTTGGTTGAATCTTGTTTCTCTTCCTATCAGGAACATATACATAACACTCACTTCCAAATGCTTCAAAATGGGAAATATATAGCTTTTTATTAGTATAGGCCTCTTGTGGAGTCTTTCCATCAAGTTCCTTAGTGTAGCTTTGATTTAGCATGTAAATACTTGTGTTGATAGTCTCTACCCAGAAAATGATTAGGCAATCATTTTCCCTACAACATGCACCATGCCATTTCCATGATGGTTCCATTTCAGCATTCTACAACCCCGTTCTATTGAGGGCTATGTGCCATTGTCAGTTCATTTTTTATTCCTTTACCTTTGCAAAAAATCATCAAACTCTATTGATGTGAACTCGCCATCGCCACTTGTCTTGAATTTCTTCATCTTCTTTCATGTTTGAGTTTCAACAAACTAAAGCCATTCCTTAAACTTACCAAAATCTCGAGCCTTATCGCAAAGAAATACACCCACATCTTCCTATGATAGTCATCGACAAGTAACATGACGTAGGAAGATGCTCTGAAGGCTTGCGTAGGAATTTTTTTGTAGAAGTAAGCATGCTCCAAATCTAGAGAGTAGCTTGCTTTATTCTTGCTTTCTTGTGGAAATGCCTTCCTCTATCGCTTGCTCATCATGCAAGCTTCACATGGTTCCTTCATTTCTACAATTGATGGTAGGTGAGCAACCATACCTTTATGATGCATCTCTTCTAGTATAGGGTATCCGATGTGGCCAAATATATCATGCCAAAGCCTATTTTTACCCACTCTTGTCATGGTTGTAAGAGCAGACAAGTCATGTAGGTTGTTCCTCCTTATTCGAGTACAAACAACATTGTTGTTATTGTCCATAATCTTAGCCCCTCTCTTACTAAAAGATAATTGATGATCTTGATCACTTACAGAAGCTACAAAAAGTAGATTTTGTTTGATTTGTGGAACATACAACACATTTGAAAGATTTATAACATCCCTATTACAGTTAATGAAACAAACCATACCTTTTGCCATAGGAGGTTATTTTGCATTGTTGCCTACTTTTATCATAATGGGTTCCTTTAGAGGATATAAGGAATTGTAAAGGTCTTTGCTGCTCATCATGTGATGAGAGGCATCACTATCCAACACGCATGAGTCATCCATTGCTGAATCTTCAGCCAAGGAACATATAGTCTTTATCATAAAGAATAACTCAAGCTTTTTTTTCTATAGTGTTGGCAAACTCCTTCCCCTTTCCACTTTTCTAAGAGCCATTCTTTTATTCTACCTTCTTGACGTGATTGTCTTGGATTATGTGGCCTTTCTTCTTGCAGTGGAAACACTCTCCCTTGAACTTCTTTTTGTCATTCTTTTTTTGTCCCTATCTTTTGGAGAGTTCATTTTACCTCATTTGGCATTTACTATGAATGCAGCTTCTCTTTGCTCCCATCACTCATTGCCTTGATCTGTAGCTCCTCCTACATGAGTAAGGCACTCAATTCTTCAGTTGTTATGGTTGAGGTCTAATTTGAGTATTGATTACAAGACCATAAAGATTTGGTGGACAGATTCAAAGATCATGTTGAGCTAGCTCCTCATTTGATTTTGGAACACCTACCCCCACCATTTGATCTCGTGGATTCTTTATGCAAGTGATAAATACCTCTACAATCTCGCCATTAACAAATCTCTCTATTGCTAGCTAATTCTCCAAGTTTTGAATCTGTGTGTGATTATGACTTTCATATTGATTTCTCAATATGTTCCATGCTTCGCACACCTTTGTGGTGTGTTCAATAAGATTCGTAATAGTGTTAAAAAGTACTTGTAACTAGAGTAGAGAGTGCATCTGCATTTCTACGCTTCCAAACACGTAGATGATCATCATCAAGATGAGTCATTCAACCAGGATTATTTAAGTTAGGTGTCTCTTGGGGCTCACAATGAGCTCGAAGGAGAGTCTGGAGTAGCTTATATTAATCAAGAAGAGATGTGATTTTAAAGTTCCAGAGGATGTAGTTTGTTCATGTGGCAGGCTATATAAGCTCATAGATTATGCAAAATGTGTGAATGATTCAGGTGTGTATTTCAAGATGTGCAGGCTATGTCAGCGGCAAAGCTTTGGCATGCATGCCTTGGTCATGTAACCACTACAAGAAATATGGGAATATAGCGACGGTTAAGGCAACATAATTTAATCGCTATAAAATTGCAAAATGCATCGTAATGAGCATCACGTGCGGACCGTCGATTAAAAGATGAACCAAATGACATTTTTTGCGACTTGTGGCACGACGGGGTCTGCGACACTCCCATACAGTGTCGCTAACACAACCGTTTTAAATAGCGTCATAAGCGACACTTTTTGGCGTCGCATAAGCGACGCTTAAAACATGTCACTTATGCGACGCCAACTCGATGCATAGCATCGCTTACACGAGGGTCTGTTGATGGAAAAAAATTAAAACATTGGAAGCTCTTCGATCGACATTTTCGCGCATCTGATTGAAGAGCTCTCCAATGCTCGCAATTGCGCTGCGCTTACGAGCTAAAGCAAGTATATGCTGAATTGTTGTTTTGCCTAAGCTCTCTCTTATTGTCTCCCTCTGTCTTTGTTTCTCTCTTTCTACATCTTTGTCTCTTTGAATTCTCTCTCTCTCTCTCTCTCTCTCTCTCTCTCTCTCTCTCTTCTTTCTCTCTTTATTGTAGATTATTCAAGAAGCTAACCAAGCAAAAAGTATGGCTAACTATTGTAAGTACAATTTCTATTCTTTGTATATCATTTGAATTGTGTTATTTTCATTAGATAACATACTCAAACTTATTGATATGCACTTATACACTTATACATGATGAAGATGCACTTTCACAAATATACACTGTTAAAAGTACTTTCGGTTAAGTCCTTTTCATCTCGTTTCGGGGTTCTTGAGATGGACAGGGGTCTGATAGTAGAGAGGCCCTTTTGTAATTTTCCCAATTCAAGCATTCAATTAAAAACTAACTACATTTTGATTCAACACTTATCCCTGCATGATGCGTCTACTATATGTATCAAGCACTTATGGATTCACACAGAACTGTTAAAGTTAATCACAACATTCGGTAATTAACGATTAACAATTGAACTCAATAAGTAACACAGTACTCAGAATTCTCGAAAATCTGCAACACAGCATCTCCAGCGCTATCGCCCAGACAGATAGTCTGGCGATTCCTCGTGCTCAAAGAATGTCGCGCTTGCTTTTTCATTACTCAAAAAAGGGTTACATCTTTTCGCCATGCCTTTTCGGTGCGTGCGAATATAGAAAAATAAAATTACAGAGAGATCCAATCCGGCGGCTATCACTGGCACGCACGGTGGACTCGAACCCAAAAATGAAAATTACATTAAGGCTCATCAATGATGCCCTGGATATACAGAGTTCCAGCTAACTTAAAGGTTCGGGTAATCTTCTGTTTTAGAGAATCTAACATGTCTTTCAAAATGGTAGGCTCGATAAGTTGGGCATCACTTCGGAACAAACTGGCAGCAATTCTTGAGAGCCTCTCTACTTGAACGCCTAATTGCTTCTCACGTCATTCAAGCTTCTCAGTTTGAAACTGCATCGTCTTATAATAACCTTCTTGCTCTCATTTAAGCACTTTCGTCTCTTTCTTTAACTGTATCGTCCGGCCAATTTCCGCTTCTAAGTCACAGCTTTTCTTTCTACCAAGTCGGAATATTTCTTCCTACCTCACATGATGAAATGAAGAAGATAATCAACAATCTTGGTATAGATTCTCAATGTATACCAAGATTCTCAATGTATTTTATCTAGAGGTGAATATGCAGACTCTTTGACATGTCCCAAATATCAATCTCCTCAACATAAGGGTGAAGAAGGTAAAATCCCAAAAAAGGTATTGAGACATTTTCCATTGGCTCCACGCATTAGACATATATTTCAAAGCCCCAAATTATCAAAGCTTTTGACTTGGGGACATGATCACAAAAGTACTAATGTAATAATTAGAATTCCTCATGATAGTGTTTCTTTTCTGCATATTGATTCTACATGGCCTAAATTTCCACAAAATCCACAGAATCTAAAGTTAGGATTTGCATTAGATGGGGTTAATCCATTCTCCATAAAATCCAGTAAATGGTTAACATGGCTAGTGGTAGTCATAAACTACAATCTTCTGCCATATCTTAGCATTAAAAAGGAACATTTAATGCTTTCACTTTTAATCCCAGGCAAAAGACAAGTTAAAGATATGAATATATATCTTGCTCCTCTCATTGACGATCTTCAAGAGTTATGGAGAGGTATTAATGTCATTGATGTATCGAAAAGCATCAATGAAAGACATATTACAGTTCGTGGTATTGTGGCTTGGACTATTCACGATTTTCTAGGATATGGTGTTTGTTCAGGTATTGATGTAATTCTTTTATTCAATATGCATGTAAATAAATATGATTTAATCTAATTATATTTTTATCATTTTCATGATGCAGGAATATCTACTAAGGGTTATAAAGCTTGTCCATATTGTGATGATTGGTTGAGATCAATCTATAGTAAGAATCTCAACAGAAATATTTATCTTCGACATCGACAATTCTTGCCTGATGATCATCCATTAAGATCTAAAAGAGAAGCGATACATTTTAATGGAAAGCTTGAAACAGGTCAGTGTCCAAAACCTATGACGCCTCTGGATTGGTATAAAAAATGGACAGATGGACCTCTGATAGATCCAGAATCAGAAATCTTCAGTGATGATTCAGATAATGAGTATGTGAAGAGGGGTAAAGGAAAATTGGCACTCGTAAAGAACATATCAATATGGTATTCTTTGGATCATTGGAAAGAGTTAAAAGTATGTCATCTTCTTGATCCTATGCATATATTCAAAAATATTGGTTATTCACTGTGGCAGCATCTTCTTGGACTAAAAGATACCACAGCATCAAGGAATGATTTGAAAGATCAAAAATCCAAACCAAAAATATGGCCAGTTTTTTTATAGACATCGACAAGAAACGACTTATGCACCTGCTCCTTGGGTACTTACAACAAAAGAGATACAAACTATCAACAATAGAATTCAATTGATTAAGAGTCCTACAAGATATGGAGCATCTTTTCAAAACATGTTTACTATGGATGATAAGAGCTTATCTAGGTTAAAGACCCATGACTGGCATAACTTCTTGAAACATATTTTACCTTTGGTTATCGATGGATGTACAACGAAAGGAGTAGGAGATGTGATCTATCGTCTTGGATCACTTATAAGGTAATTATGATACTTTTATATTTAATATATATGCATACTGGATATCTTTTATATTTTAATTAACTTCTTTATAATTGTTTTTATGATATGTATAGGTGGATTACATCCAAAGAGATTAACAAAAACTCGATCCCACAAAAAAATTGTGAATGCAAAGAGCTACTATGTTTGATGGAGAAAGAACTTCCTACTTCATTTTTTGATACTCAGGTTCATTTATTAGTCCATCTTGTAGATGGAATAGAGATAGCAAGTGTTGTGAACACTGGATGGATGTTTTGGGTCGAGCGATTTATGGGAATATTAAAAGGTTATGTGCGACAAAGAGCGAAACCAGAAGGATCCATGGCAAAGGGTTGGATGGTTGAAGAATGCATGTATTACGTTAGTGAGTACCTTGAAAGAGCATGAAGAAGCTCCACGTGCATGGACCAACGAGTCTTCTTCAAAAATAACAGATGAGGTATTATCAAGTAAGGGAGTTCCATTCTTATTTACATTTCAAGAAAAAAATGATGTTTCTACTTTTGTAGGATATAATAGTGAATGCATGCAAGCATTCCTTAGCGAGTACAAGGAACTTCAAAATCTCGGAAGTAAAAGGAAAAAGAACAAAAGATATAGATGTAATCTCGATAATAATGAGATTATAGATGTATCTTCTTTCACGGATTGGCTATATAGTCGTTTTCAACGCGCGAACGAAAATAATGAAGAAATCTTAGATGAGCAAAGAGAGTTAATGATAGGTTGTGAACAAAAGGTAATTTTATTAAGATAATATTTTATTTTTTTCATATATGTATGTTAGTTTCTATTTGCTAATTGAATTTATTTTGTAGGCTGGAATGTTCACTAATATGTGGGCTTCTGGATAGCATATTAGAATCAAAGCCATTCATTCTTTACGTAAAACAGAGGATTATAGTATTGTTGCTTCTTTCAAGCAACTATCACGTGCTAGCTCAAAAGACACGAACCTTATATATAGCAAACTTGGTTACGTAGGAACTATTGTTGGTACAAAATTTCATTTCGTACATTCAAACAGGTAGAAAAAGGTTTATATTTTTTATGATAGAGTTAGTTATTTTTTTAAGCAGTACCTAATAATGGATTTTTGTTGTTATATATTTTGATAGGTCATTTTGAAGGTTGACTGGTTTCGAGCCAAGTATAAAGGTAATAATTCCACATTAAGAAAGGAATTATCTGGGTTTTGGGCAATTGATTCTTCCAAGGTAATGCGATCTACTAAAGAACCATATATTCTTCCTAGGCATATTGAACAAGCATTTTTTTATAAAAAGCCAGATGCTCATCCTTGGTGGCAAGTCATTCATGTTAAACCTAGAGGTAGGTCATTGTTTGAACAGTTTATTGTTAGAGAGATCGAAGAAAGTCCTCTCGATGATTCAACATCGGATACTGATACATCAACATCTGAAATAGAAATTAGAATCATTATGCGTGATAATGATACTAATCTTTTTGATGAAGAGGATAATTCTCTACATGCTGATTCAACTGATGAGGAAGAGGAATTACCAGAAATAGATATTAATCCATCAATAGATGATGTGATTCATGAGAACATAGATTTAACAATAGAAGAAATAAATGAAATCAATAAGGATAATCAAGATGAGACTATATTGATGTCTTACCAAAATGATGGCAATAATGAAAACATATGAGCAGATTAGATAGTAAATTCTACTCTAGTTATGGATCAATAACTTGAAGCTTCTGAATGGATATCAGATAATAGATTTTTTATTAACTTGAATAACGATGAATCCTACTAGAGAGATGAAATCATGTTCTTTTAAGTTAGAACATGAAGCTTGGGGGTATGCTTAATTACTTTATATATATATCTTAATCTTCGAGGAGCAAATTTTTATCATGTATGTATGCATATGTGTGTGTATTCATGTGTATTATATGTATACATATGTTAGTATGCATATATATGTATTTCATGTATATGTATGTGTTTGCATGTGTGTGATATATGTATACATGTGTTAAATATGCATATGTGTATATATGCATATGCATTTATGTAAAATATTCATGTATTCATGTAATATATGCAAGTGTTTATAATTGTGTACATGTATATATGTATATGTGTCTATGTGTAAATATGTATGCATGTATATATATGTTTATGTGTGCATGTAGGCATGTATATGTGATGTGTACATGTATATATGTATATATGTCTATGTGTAAATGTGTACATGTAAATATGTATGCATGTATATATATATTTATGTGTGCATTAAGGCATGTATGTGTGATGCATAATATATCTACTCCATTTTATATTTATGTATGTGTCTCTACATGATGTCTATATATCTTTATATATATTATGATCTTCGTTGATTCAAGTAGCTATATATAGAGGCATAAGGTTGGGAGGAGAGACATCTCTCTAGTAGGATGTCGAAGGAATAGATGCAATGTGTACATATACTTCAAACATATGGATAAAAGGTTGAATGAGAGTTTTTAAATTAGGGGTTTAGAACCCTAATATCGAAATTAGTGTTTTCAATTTAGGATTTTTGAAATAGGATTTATTTGTTTATTTATTTATTTATTTATTTATGCATATGCATGTGTTGTGTATGTATGTGTATCTATATGTGCATATGCATGTGTTGTGTGTGTGTATATATGCATGTGTATATGTATATATGCATGTAAATATGATTATATGAGTCTATGTGTGTGTACATATGATTATGCATGTGTATGTGTACGTGTATGTGAGTATGTGTATGTGTCTATGTGTATTCATTATATGTGTGTAACTGCATGCATGTGTATGTGTGTGTAAAAATGTGCATGTATGTGTGTGTATGTATAAATGTGCATGTATGTGTATATGTGTGTAAATGTGCATGTATGATGTATATGTGTGTGTATGCGTGTATTTGTACCTCTAGTCTCACTCTTTTCTCTCTCTCTCTCTCATATACATACATACATGCATAAACACACATACTCATATCCACATATATATACATAAAATCAGTGCATACCGTGAATTATTGCGACGATGAGCCATAAGTGTCCGCATCTCTTTTAGACACCACTTAAGCGACCATCTTGTCCCAAACTCTATCTCAAGTGAACTAAGTATGTATTTTTTATCCCTCTCATCATGCTCACTACAAAAATAAAGAAAATAATGTAAATAAAACATAAGATATTTATTTCAATTTATATGTAAAATTTTTACTTACTTCCATGGTAAGTGGACAAGGCGCAAGTGCATAGTGCCCGCATTCTTCTCTTAAATTCCAATCCATTCCCTATGTACACAATGTTCCCCTCTAGCTCTATATCGCACTCTAGTCCTACGGTGCCTATGCATGTCCTCATAGGCAACTCTTCTCTGCTATCACGATTTGGAGGTGGTATAGGTGTCCTAAAAATAGATAGATAAAAATAAATACAAATATGTGTTATAATATCATTAAAAAAGTTCATGAAAAAAAAAACATACCTATGAGCAGATAGCTCTCTTCCTGCATGTGGAGCCACAGAAGAGCCCTCCTCTGATCGTTGGCTAAGCATCTGGATCGTATAGTCCAGCTCCTCATCAGACATCTCTGCGTAATCACGGATGATGGCCCCTAGAGTATCAGACGGAACTCTTGCTCTCATGAAACTTTTTATGAGAGTGAGTTTTGCCTTTCTCTCTCTACTAGGATCCATAATACATAACATATAAAACAAAATGCTTAGATATCAGTATATATACGTGTACATCTGTATGTGTGTATGCATTAAGTATGTGTATGTATGCATGTGTGTGTATGTATGTGTGTGTATGTGTGTGTGTATGTGTGTATGTGTGTATGCATGTGTATGTGTGTGTATGTGTCTATGTGTGTATGTGTGTGTGTATATGTGTGTGTGTATGTGTGTGTGTCTATGTGTATGTGTGTGCATCTATGAGTGTGTATGTGTGTATGTGTTTATGTGTGTGTATGTGTCTATGTGTGTGTATGTGTCTATGTGTGTATGTGTATGCATGTATGTATGCATATGTGTGTGTATGCATTATGTATGCATATGTGTGTATGCATTATGTATGTCTATGTATGTATGCATGTATGTATGTATGTATGCATATGCATATGCATTATGTATGTATATGTATGCATGTGTGTATGTGTGAGTATGTCTCTCTATGTGTGTGTGTATGCATATATGTGTGTGTATGGGTTTATGTGTGTGTGTATATGTGTTTGTATGTGTGTATGCATGTGTATGTGTGTGTATGCATCATTATGTGTGTATGTGTCTATGTGTGTATGTGTGTGTATATGTGTGTATGTGTGTGTGTCTATGTGTGTGTGTCTATGTGTATGCATGTGTGTCTATGAGTGTGTATGTGTTTATGTGTATGTTTGTATCTATGTGTGTGTATGTGTCTATGTGTGTATGTGTATGCATGTATGTATGCATATGTGTGTATGCATGTGTATGTGTGTGTATGCATCATTATGTGTGTATGTGTCTATGTGTGTATGTTTGTGTGTGTGTGTATATGTGTGTGTGTATGTGTATGTGTCTATGTGTATGTGTCGCTATGCGTCTATGAGTGTGTATGTGTTTATGTGTGTGTATGTGTCTATGTGTGTGTATGTGTCTATGGGTGTATGTGTATGCATGTATGTATGCATATGTGTGTAAGTGTGTCTATGCATTATGTATGCATATGTGTGTGTATGCATTATGTATGTGTATGTAAGCATGTGCATTATGTATGCATGTAAGTATGTATGTATGCATATGAATATGCATTATGTATGCATATGTATGGATGTATGTGTATGTGTGTGTATGTCTCTCTATGTGTGTGTGTATGCATATATGTGTGTGTATGTGTGTATGTGTGTGTATATGTGTTTGTATGTGTGTATGCATGTGTATGTGTGTGTATGCATCATTATGTGTGTATGTGTCTATGTGTGTATGTGTGTGTATATGTGTGTGTGTGTGTGTGTGTGTGTGTGTGTGTCTATGTGTATGTGTGTGTATCTATGAGTGTGTATGTGTTTATGTGTGTATGTGTCTATGTGTGTATGTTTCTATGTGTGTGTATGTGTCTATGTGTGTGTATGTGTCTATGCATGTGCATTATGTATGCATGTAAGTATGTATGTATGCATATGCATATGCATTATGTACGCATGTGTATGCATGTATGTGTATATGTGTGTATGTCTCTCTATGTGTGTGTATGCATATGTGTGTGTATGCATATGTGTGTGTATGTGTGTATGTGTGTGTATATGTGTCTGTATGTGTGTATGCATGTGTATGTGTGTGTATGCATCATTATGTGTGTATGTGTCTATGTGTGTATGCATGTGCGTATATGTGTGTATGTGTGTGTGTCTATGTGTATGTGTGTCTATCTATGAGTGTGTATGTGTTTATGTGTTTGTATGTGTCTATGTGTGTGTGTGTGTCTATGTGTGTATGTGTATGCATGTATGTATGCATATGTATGTGTATGCATGTGTATGTGTGTGTATGCATTATTATGTGTGTATGTGTGTATGTGTCTATGTGTGTATGTGTGCGTGTGTATATGTGTGTGTGTATGTGTGTGTGTCTATGTGTATGTGTCGCCACACATCTATGAGTGTGTATGTGTTTAAGTGTGTGTATGTGTCTATGTGTGTGTATGTGTATGCATGTATGTATGCATAGTTGTGTGTATGTGTGTGTATGCATATGTGTGTGTATGCATTATGTATGTGTATGTGTGTCTATGTGTGTATATATGTGTGTGTATGCATATGTATGTGTGTATAAGTGTGTGTGTGCGCATACCTTGCTTCAACGAGATGCATCTCTCTCTCTCTCTCTCTCTCTCTCTCTCTCTCTCTCTCTCTCTCTCTCTCTCTCTCTCTCTCTCTCTCTCTCTCTCTCTCTCTCTCTCTCTCTCTCTCTCTCTCTCTCGGTCTCTTCTTGCTCTCGCATCCAAATCCCGGCACAAATGTGCCGGGAGAAATTGATTTTTCTTTTTTACATTCCAGACCGTCGCATATGCAACACTCTCCAGTTTGCCAACATCGCAAATAACATCTCTACTTAGCGAGGGTATTTGCGATGCACTAATTTATCGTCGCATAAGTGACGCAGGCATCGCTTATGTGATGAATGCCCGTGAAAGAAAAAAACTCAAAAACAGCACCATCGCTTATGTGACGCTAGCATCGCATAAGAGGCGGTGCTCATTATTTTCTCAATTCGGGGGCGTCGGTACACCCGCGTATTTCTTGTAGTGAACTTTTGCTAGTTTGTTATGCCTCCAGAAATATGAGATAATGTCCACTCTACTCAAACTTTGGGCACCTAGTAAGCATGTCTATGAAGGCTATCGTTTTGACAAAATCCACCATTCCTCCTTCCCAAAAGATGGTTTAGTACAAGCTACTCAGAAATTGTAGCTTGTTCACAATGATGTTTGTGGTCCTATGGTGACACGTTCTTTTGGGAACTATCTTTTCTTCTAACTTTCATTGATGATTTTTCCAAGCATGCATGTTTATATCCATTCAAAGAAAGTCCAAAGTGTTTATGTGATTCAAATAGTTTCTTATTTTGGCTGAAAATCTATCAGCATGTAAAATTGGCACCCTACATTCAGATCCAATGGGCGGGGGGGGGGGGGATATATGTCTCATTAGTTTAATGCATTTCTTGTTGAACGTGGGATAAAAAATTAGTGTACAATGCAGTGTACACCTCAAGAGAATGGAGTTGCTAAAAGGAAGGACACATCACTCATGGAGATGGCAAGGTGTATGGTCAAGAATTAGGCGTTACCACAATTTCTAGCTTGAGGTTGTAATGTGTGAAACATATGTACTTAAGAGGTGTCCCACTAAAGCAATGCAATCTATCACTCCATATGAAGCTCGGCATGGTCATATGTCATCTATTTCTCACCTATGTGTCTATGGTTCTCTGGCATATGCATTAGCGCCTGAATAACAACGCAGGAAATTGGATGATAAAGTAGTGAAATGTATTTCTATTGGGCACACTTCGAAAGAAAAGGCTATCGTCTATATCATCTATAGATTAAAGACATTTTGGTTAGATTTGATGTTGTTTTTGTAGAAGATGTTATTCAGCCGTTACTTTCATGTACTAAGGAGACATCAATTAGCTCCAAAGATATGTATGATACTTTGCTGCCTCTTTTTATAGGTGGAGAGTCTAGCGTTAGTCTAAATGAGGCAGTTTCTTAGCCTATATAGGTTTCACATGATGATGCAGATCATTCCATTTCTGATGTAGATTTACATGATGCACTTATGATGAGAGAATTAATATAGAGGACGAGAAAACTATGCCTAAATGGCTGGCGTAGACTTTGCCAGATAGCAAATTAGATGCACCTTTATCATATCATACTCATTCATACACTCATAGTGCTTCTTTTGCATCAGATTTCTATGTTATGGCTGCCTCTAGTCTTTGTGATCAGAATGAGCCTATTTTGTTTAATTAAGAGCAAAATTTAGGAAATTGGATGGTTATTATGTAATCAAAATATGATGCTATTATGAAAAATGGTGCATGGTTTTTATGTGACTTGCCTCTTGGCAAGAAGGCCAGTGTCACTATGAGGGTATACAATCTGAAGCCTAAGCTTGATGGAACACTTGATAGAAAGAAGGCTAGGCTTCTTGCAAAGGGTTATGCTCAAGAAAGAGGCATTGATTTTGATGAGAACTTTTCTCCTACATGTTGAATGACTATTGTTCATAGCATCTGTGTACTTTTAGCTCATCATGGTTGGAAGGTACATTAGTTAGACATTAAAATTGCACTTTTGAATGGTGCCTTGCATGAAGAAGTGTATGTTTTTCAACCCCATGATTTTGTGTAGAAAGGGCATGAAAATAATGTGTGGAGGTTGAAAAAGGCATTATATGGTTTGAAGCAAGCACCACGTGCTTGATACGAAAAGATACATGCCTACCTGATCGCACATGGTTTTGAGAACCGTCCAACTGAGAGCACCTTCCATGTTAAACATGCAAATGATTTTGTTATGATCATTGTTGTCTATGTTGATGACATGATGTTGATTGGTCCTCATGAGAAGCATATTGCTTATTTTATGGATGATTTGCATGCCTCATTTGAGATGTCATATTTGGGTTACTGGCATTATTGTTTGGGCATTCAATTTATGCAAGTTGATGGTAGAATAGCTTTGTGTCAAACAATATATATTGACACATTATTGTAGTGTTTTGGCCTTGAAGACTGCAAACCTATTGCCATTCTTATGGAAACAAGTTTATGGTTCAGTATTGATGATGTTGGAGATGCATTTGATGTTTTTCTATATCAGCAAGCTATTGGATGCTTGATTTACTTATGCATTACTTGACTAGATATTCAGATTTTTGTCTCATAGATACGTAGATTTATGCATTGCCCAAGTGTCAAGCATTGGTATGTGGTTAAGTGTATCTTTCGCTACTTGAGTGGTACACGACTACTTGGATTGTTTTATCCGAAGGGGGGATAACTACCACCAGATGTACATGCTTTTTTTTTACTCTAATTGCGGTGGTTGTTATGACACTTTTGTGTCAACAAATGGTTTTTACTTCATGCTTGGTAGCTTATGTATATCTTGGTTGAGCAAGAAGCAGCCTACTATGGCCACTTCTAGTTGTGAGGCTGACTATAGGGCAACGTTCAAAATGATTATTGAGTGTTTGTGGCTCAAACACCTTATCGCTGATTTGCGTATTCGTTAGTCTTTTGCCACCACCATCTTCACTAACAGTTAGAGCCTATTGGTAGTTGGGAGGAACCCTATGTTCCATGCTCGCACTAAACACATTGAGGTGCACTTTTATATCAAGCAGAGGTTCTCTATTGGAGAGATGAGTTTGGCATATGTGCCCACACAGGAGCACATTGTAGACCTTTTCACGAAGGCTCTGCCTAGGGAGCAATTGAAGCCTTTCGCAAAGATTTGGGCTTACTTCCTTTTGTGGATTGATTCCACATATCTTGGCACTTCCTTATACATGACTACTAGCTCCTTGTTCATTGCATCACTATTAGGGGGGATTTCTTGATATATTTTAGAAGTGATGTATGTGAACACACTAGGACTATTGGGGCACTTTTTTTCCCTCTTTATGAAGTTTTTTTTCCCTGGCTTGTATATATGCCTATAACCCTAACAAGTCACTTATTTTTGTACATTCTCTTGGCAATACATTTAGTATTGTGCCTTATTCTAAATAGAATATTCCAAGAAGCCAAGTATAGACCAACTCACAAGGCAAAGCTTCTTGACAATGTCTATAACTATGAGGAGTAATCGTTTATTCGCTTATAATGCAAAATATAGTAGTAGTACAATATGATAGCATCTCTTCAAAATTATCTGTACTTTGAAAGTTGACTTATTTATTTCTTTTTTTTCTCTAGGAAGATTGCTCTGAAAGGATGAGTAGATAACTGCAATTAAGAAAAGTATCTTGTCCATATAAATGGACACTTGTAGGATTCTTTTTCTTAAAAAAATAAAGTTCGATAGAGCCTACTCTTACAATCTTTAATTAATAGAAATCACAGCTTACAAACTTCAATTAATAGAAAGTACACTTGTACAAGTGAACGTGCTTAGCACCTATGAGAACCTCATATCCCACAAAGCAAAGGCTACTTAAAGATTACTAGAGAATTTCACAAAGAATGTTGATAACTCTTTTGTCCCCTTCATGTGGAGCCCACTTGGTTTTGATCTTGTTCGTCTCGAGGAAGAACACACTATGATGATGAAAGGGTGGGGGCTTCTTACAATTGGAAATTATTTTGCCTTAAAAGGAAAAAAGATTTTTTGATCGACCATTCTTTAGGAGGGCTTCCAAAGTTGGTTGCACACCTCTCTTTCCATATTTTCCTTAGAGTGTCCCCTCTTATAGCATTCCAGTGTGTTGTGGAACATCCGATTTCTTCACCTACCAAAGCTTGGTTCTGGTTGATTTGTCCCTATAAGAACATGATTCTCTCAAGGGCCTTCAAGAACAATATTCAACAGGGGCATGAATAAAAAAGGTGTCCCAAGTCTTCCATGCCATGAACGCATTGTAGAAAATTATTTCATGTAGCTTTGCCAATAACTAAACTATTTTATGACTTGTGAGAATGGAATCATATAGGAGATCTAGGAGACGTTTTATAAATTGATGTTACAAGAAAGAAGAATTATTTCCATGATTTTTCTTTTGAAATATGAATGTAGGTGAATGTATTTTTTTTTTTAAATAGGGCGTTTGGCAAAAAGCCTCCTTTTTCGCTCTCATATCCTTGAGTGAATTGAAAGCACATGTGAAGATGCCCATAGTACCCATGGGGTCCCCCTATCGCACAAGGGAGAGCTTACACGATACCATGTGCTCAAAGGAGATACAGAGGAAGATAGTTTGAAGCTGGAGGACAGCGCGAAGGTGTTACACTGGTTTGAAGCTGGTTTAAACATCGGCTAATGCCCTCGTTAATACAAATAGCTTGTTTGATTTGTCCATGATGTAACACAATGAGTATACAATAATACCAAGGGAATGGCTTCTTACAAGATCTCTTTCATAATCTCTATCGAAATAAATTTAGTTTAAGAACATCCAAACTTTTGCACCTCTATTACTCTATTATAGACGTACTGTAAACTCAATGGAAATCACTTTCCCATTGAAGTCAAGAAAGAAAACAAAAAAGGAGAAGGCTTATGATGGGACACTTCATTTAATAATACCATTCGTCATTAAAAGCATTTACTCAGATTGCCTTAAAGGTGTGGGAGAACAATTTATATTCTGCCTCAAACTCCCATTCCAAGTTTCATAATGAAGTGAAACATGTGTACGGCATAATCTGTATTTTACAGATCATGATAGAGCTTGAGACGCGTACAGCATCCCTAGCTTTCCTATAAGCTTGTACCATGAGAATACAATTTCACTTATGTTCAATAGGTGTATCTTTATTGCAATCCCTGTATCAAAATATGATGATTCACAATGCAAAGAAAAAAGTCTGCTGGCCTTAAAGTCTAGATAGATAGATAGATATGGATCCCATGGGCACTAGTCTCCTTCACTTGTACTTGTGGAAAGAATTACAGGGCACAACCATAGATAACATAGGTCCTTGTTACTATGATTCTCACAGTTCTCTTAGTGTCTCGAAAACCCATTCCCTTAGAGAATATCTAACTCAATACGACCATCCCAGATAAGGAAGCTACGATAACTCACACACCCGTGCGGGATTGCTATACTAGCAAAGAAGCTTCCCTCATTCAGCTGTCCATTTTACATGCGTAAAACACCATACATGCACTTTTCCTATTACCCTATCATGCGCTTATAAATAAATCTAAGTTCATTTAATTAAATACTACATTCAATGTAGAATTTCAGCAGTGGACTGATGTGCACTACTCCTTTTCACTTGTACTTTTCTTTTTTTTTTATTTAATACAAGTCGGAGAGAGTAGGCTAAGGCCGGATTTCCTTTATTAAAAAGAAAAAACAATGGCCTCATGTAATCCACCAGCTCTCGATACTGAAGGGGTTTTTGCCTAGAAATTATTATTCTCTTTCTTCACTATTCTCTGTCTTCACTAGAACATACGATCTCAAACCTAAAGGATGAGAAGCTTATTACATACGTTAACTAATTTGTGATGTTTCCTTCCTTATTACAGGGAGCACCAATTGATAACATAGCTCCTGTTAGCCTGATTTTCAGAGTGCTCGTAGCTTCTTCTCTGCTCCATCGCTTAGATAATATGTAATTCAATATGTCCATCCAAGAGAAAGAAGGTAGGATGAAAAAACAAATCACTTCAAGATTTCCATACTAATAATGTAGCTTCCAGAATTTAATTTTCCATTTATACATGCAGATCCCACGTTCAGTTAAAGTTTTCGAATTAGTTTATCACGCGCGTTATAAGTAAGCTTAAATTCGTTTAAATACTCTCATAAACTCATATGAGGACTCAGTATTACACCCCATGTGCAAACCCCATTGCCTCTTCAATGGATCTTCATTCGAACAGATGATTTCTTTACCTTCATCCTTGCTAATTTATTAAGACACAGAGATTAAAAAGTTTCTCCATCTAGGAGAAGATAGCTATGAGGAAATATATCGATGTAGAAATTACAACTTCAAGTAACTAAATACAACACAACAATCTTGAAATGGCGGTGATTGTTCTGTATGTACGGATAAACTTATTATTACGCTTGGTGTCATGCTGTTGGCCATTAAGCGTTGTACAGTTCAAGAGAGATTTTTATTATCATTATTTTTAATATGTATTCATTACTGTCTCCTTTCATGTAGCCAAAATATAAAGTTGCAAGTATACAATTTTCCGTAAAGAACATATACACTAGTTTTGTATTTTCTACTAAAAAGTTAATGATGTAATTGTCCTTCGGAATCTTTTTCTAGGATTATATCAATTGAAGATGCTGCTGGGTACTTGAAGACATGCCGACAAAATATGAAAGGTCTATGATGGAGAACATGAAAAGATAGAGTGCATCTCTACTCGGAGAGCTACGGAATGCTCAATACACAGAAGTAAAAGATAGAGAGAGAGAGCCGAGAGGGATAAGGCTCTCTTGTATACATACATACGCACAAATAAAACAATAAGTTGTTCTTTGCTTTCTTTGAAGAGATTTGTACACACACACACACACACACACATATATATATATATATATATATATATATATATATATATATATATATATATATATATATATATATATATAAATCATTTCAATGCAACCAAGACACATTGGGCATGCCATATTGGGTATGCCACATTTGGCATTTATAATAGATCTCTAGTATACAATATTAGGCATCACATTGGGTTTGTTATACCACATTCCATCTTTTATGACATATTGCGTGAGTCTAAACTTCATTGATTTTGTGTGAAGCAATTTTTTATGGATATTTTTTCATTGCAAAGAAAGGATGATTTTCATTTATTTATTATGCACGACAAGTCTATGTATTTTTTATTCAGTGTAAAATTATCTTTAAAAGAGAAGAATATTAAAATAAGAAAAGAGGAAATAAAAACAAGCCATGATGTCTTCATGTTCAGCTCGAGGATTCTTGGAACGTTGCATCAAATTTTTTTACTGTTGGAGACACGAGACGAAGAGGAGCTAAATATCTTTCTTCTTTATATTTTACGTTCTATACCAAGGGGGAAAATTTCTGCAGAAGAATGCTCATCCGCCTAAGGCTTTGAAATTTAAGCTTCCATGACATAAGACAAATGCGTTCTTTCTTCTTTGGCAAAATCGATCTTCTAGTATACACAAGGTTCGAGCCTTTAGGGAGACTCAAATTGAGGAGAATAAAAGGATAAGGAGGTCCACGTCCTTCCAACAGGAGGTCCCATGTGTAAATCCCTATGCTTCATTGATGGATCTTTGTTCGAACAGATCAGTCGAGAAAGATGATTTCTTTACATTCATCCTTGTTATTTTATTAAGACATAGAGATAGCTGTGAGGAAGTATATCGATGTAGAAATTACAGCTTCGAGTTTTTCAGAGCTATAAACAAATTAAGATTCAGTTTTCACATTCGTCTTAAGATTCACTTCAAACCGAGAGTGAACTTTGGAGCAACATGTTCATTTCATTAAATAAGTACAACACAGCAACATTGAAATGGCGCTGATTGTTCTGTATGTACAGATAAACTTATTATTACCCTCGCTCTCATGTTGGCCAATAAGCGTTGTACATTTCAAGAGAGAATTTTATTATCATTATTTTTTATCTGTATTCATTATTGTCTCCTTTCATGTAGCCAAAATATAAAGTTGCAAGTATACAATTTTCCGTAAAGAACATGTACACTAGTATTTTTACTAAACAGTTAATGATGTAATTGTCTTTCGGAATCTTTTTCTAGGATTATATCAATCGAAGATGCTGCTGGGTACTTTAAAACATGCCGACAAAATATGAAAGGTCCGTGATGGGGAACATGAAAAAGATAGAGTGCATCTCTACTCGAAGAGCTATGGAATGCTCAATACAAAGATGGAAAAGATAGAGAGAGAACCGAGAGGGATAAGGCTCTCTTCTATACAAACATACGCACAAATAAAACAATATGTTGTTCCTTGGTTTCTTTGAAAAGAGTTGTACACACACACGTGCACACGCGCGCGCGCGCGCGCACACACACACACATATATATATATATATATATATATATATATATATATATATATATATATATATATATATATATATATATAAAAGTAAGTGCAATGCTTTGATCATTGAAGAAGGTGACAATAGGTTGGTGGTTGCACTTATCTATATACACACATATATATATATATATATATATATATATATATATATATATATATATATATATATATATATATATATATATAAGTGCAATGCCTTGCTCATTGAAGAAGGTGAGAATAGGTTGGTGGTTGGACATGGTTTCCTGAAAAAGGTTCCTTGCAATTAGAAGCGTTTCCCACAAGTTCAAATGCATATTAAAAAAGTTGGTTATAATTCTCCTCTTTTCTGGGCACTAGAAAAGACTCTGTTCTTAATTAATTGAGTGCCACATTGGATGCCATACTGGGCTTGTTGCATTGGGCATTTACATTAGAATTTTAGTAGACTATATTAAGCTACCGCATTGGGCTTGTTATACCATAGACAAGAGAAATGACACTAGATTGGGTACAATCTCCCCCCACATACTTTGATGGATGATTCTATTAGACCATCTGTATTTATAGGTATTTTTCATTAAGTCCTGAATAGAAGATACATGAGGGTGGGGCTTTGAAAAGCGTGATTTTACAAAAATCCACTTTATTTACAAAATTATCACTTTTCAAGCAATCTACTATTTTTACAAAAATGACGCTTTCTAAAGCAATCTATTATTTTTACAAAAAATAACTAAAATACTATCTTTTAAATATTCTTCTAAATATCTGAATAAGTCCATGTACATTCATACCCTCATGAATCTTCACTTGCTAGATCCAAACAAAAATCACATTAAAACCCTTAAGACATTAAAGTCCATATAACATTCCATTATTCCATAAAGTATAACATTGAGGCTTCAGGGAAAGCCAAATGTTGGGGACCCACTCAATATCATTTTGAAGGAGTACATTGGTTTCATTAGCAAAGATTCTTATAACCATCGGATCCAAGGTATAAGGTACAAATAAATCCTGAATATTCCTCAATCTCACTTTATTATCCATTAAGCTTCTCAAACCATCAACATTGAAGGCAAAAAGCAATGGGGTCAAGTGACAAAAACTTTCATCGTGGAACACTTTAGGCAAAAGGATGGGGAAATTTTATCATTAATGATTATTCAAGAAGAGGCATTTTGTAAGAGCTTAGAAGAGATTTTCTAAATCTAGGGCCAAAACAAATATATTTTAAATATTGAAGCATGAAATTGCATTCTAGCATGTCATAAGCTTTGTCAAAATCTATCCTATGGAATAGAGTGTTTTGGGAAGACTCCTTTGCATACTGAATTCCTTCCCAAATATCAATGGTGACTTCAAGGATAGATCTCGGAAGCCTTCAACATAAAATCATGAGCCTCTGATGACCCACGATGTAGTTGGCATGGACCATGGAATGGGGAGAAATAGGAATACATATCCCAAGAAGTTGATTAAACTGATTAAGAATCTACGTATAGTTATCCTTATCCGAAGAAAATTCGACTCCATTGTTTTCTATGATGCATGGAATAGCTTCTTTAGTCTTTCTCATCCTTAGGATTGTACACATTTCTTTAATCAATTTTTTTTCCTTCTTTTCTTAGTATTTAAAGTAGGTCTCAAAATTTCTTTCTTGAGATACCTTCTTATATTTATGCACGTTCCTCACATTGATCATGCATGGAATAGCTTCTTTAGTCTTTCTCATCCTTAGGATTGTACACATTTCTTTAGTCAATGTTTTTCCTTATTTTCTTAGTATTAAAATTAAGTCTCGAAATTTCTTTATTGAGATACCTTCTTATATTTATGCGCGTTCCTCCATTCTACAAGTCGAACTTGCCTTCAGTTAGATCGGTTTCAAGCTAAGATAGTCTTTTGTCGAGAGTATCCCTTCTGATTCTTTGGAATTTTCGAGCTTCTTGATGTTGGTCCATGGAGAAAACCTAAGATCTTGACCAATGCATATTGGCCTTCTCATTACTGATCACAAAGAGTAAATGTACATTTGTTTTATCATATGGTTTGAAGACTTCAAAAGTTAAAATCCTATTTCATCTTAGCCAAAGGAAGAAGATGGAAAATCTTGTTATTAAATGGATTCAAAAGCTATTACTTGGTTTTGAGTTCAAATTCTAATTCTTCCTACAATTTAGGGCTACTTTTAGGAAGATTCTCTAACTAAGATCAATTTAAAAAATGTATAAATACACTATCGATTCAATCAAAGGATACGAAAAAGATATTCACACACTCCTTGATTGTATCTTCTATTACCTTCAAGTGAGATAAGTCCTCCACAAAACCTTTGTATCATACATGTATTATCAATACATATTTTGATTCATTTCTATTGAGTTGTAAATTTCTATCTACTGTTATACTACCTTGTGCAGCTTAGTCAACCTCTTAGAGTCATTTGCTAGTGTATAGGTGTCAATTATGCAAACACTCAATTGGCTTAATTAGTTAGAAATGCTATAAGCATGCCTATAAAGTTTCATCATCATCATCATTGGATGCTCAAATCCCAATATATAAGTGATTTATTTGATAGGGTATGTGTATCACTTTGTTCCTAAGAAGTTGGGTTGAACCCCCAAAATTCTTAGATTCATTGCTAATTCTATGATGAGTCTAGATTCATGAAATAACATTATTTAGTTACGTTAACATTTTAATTGAAGGTGTGCACAAACTTGCTGGATAATTTTCACCAGACTATAAGCACTAAACAAAGTCGTAGGTCATTCTCTTCCCTAAATGGAAAGTTTCTCAAGTTTCTTGCACTCCTTATCTTTTTTGACAAAGACGTTCTTGAATGATACTCCAAGGTACTCACGTGCTTTAAAAGCATATTTTGGAAGCTTAGTGATTTTTCTAAGTGTGTGTGAAGCTATAAAGAGCTTGTCTTGAGCAATTTGTTTGAAGACAATCTCATCTTTGTAGACTACATCCATCAACATGGCTCAACCATCAGGTTATGAATACAAGGAAAAACTACATTTTTTATGTAAATTAAGGAAGGCATTATGTGGATAATAGCAAGCTCCTAGAGCTTGGAACCATAGGCTTGTGACATATTTGCAAGACCAAGGCTTTGTTGTAAGCAAAGCATATTCTTCATTATTTATTAAGAAGATTAATTCAAAGATTATATACATATGTGTTTATGTGAATGAAATCATCATTACAAGAGATGATGCCAATGGCATCAAGAAGATCAAAGTTTAGATGAAGGAAAAATTCAAGATCAATGATCTTGGATTCCTTACATATTTTCTGGGCTTAGAGATTTTGTATTCAGAATCTGGTGTGTTCATTACCCAAAGAAAGTACATTCATGATATGCTTGTTAAGTTCAAAATGGAGAATGCAAAAACTACAAGAACAACGATGGAATTGAATCACAAACCTAGTTGTCAAGAGGGAGAACTACTTGAAGGCATTATAGGTTATCAAAGGCTTGTTGGGAGCCTCGATTATGCAACCCTAACAAGAGTAGAAATATGCTATGGAGTAACTACATTAAGTCAATTTATGCATACACCAAGAAAACCTCACATGGAAGATGCCAACAAGATCTTAAAATATCTAAAGGGTACCATAAATGAAGGTCTATTTTATCCATTCACATTTGACTTGGATATCAAGCTATATTTTGATGCAGATTGGGCTCAATCAAAAGATGATAGGAGGCGCACATCTAGCTACTTATCTTTTACATGTTCAAAGTTAATTTCATGGTCATCAAAGAAACAACCAACTGTGGCATTGTTATCAACTGAAGCTGAATATAGATGCCTAGCAAATTCAACACAAGAAGCAATGTGGTTAAAGTTACTCTACTTAGGATTGGGGATACATACATACACTCCAATGATCTTTGGAGATAACACTAGCTCACTTCATTTGGCTCCTAATCGTGTATATCATGCAAGGACTAGGCACATTGAAGTGCATTATCATTATGTGAGAGAGAAGCTACTTAGCAAGGACATACACTTGTCTTATGTATCAACCAAATTGCAATGTGCAGATATGCTAACCGAATCTTTGGATGAAACTAAGATGAACATGTTCAAGATGATGATTGGATTGCAGGAAATCAAGGAAGACCAAGCATGATAGGCTTGAGGGGAAGCTATTGGTGTAAATGAGTCCAAGCCTACATACTTGGACAATTAGCATTCACTCCATAAAGTCATATATGACTATTCTCTTGTAAAAAAGCATTTACTTTTATCCTTGTAAAAGTGCACATGTTGTAGCACTTACTCTCACGTGGAATTAGGAAGAATCAAATAACAAATTATTTGGTAGGTGATTGATGGGAAAGAAAGTCCTTAATTTTAGGATTTATTTTATGGTAAGAGTTTGAATTCAAATTCAAAAAATGTGGTCCCAACTCTAACTATAGAAGATGGATCAAAATCTCGTGTCACAAGAGCTCAATTTCAAGATCATTTGAGAGGGATTGTTAGTGATTAGTGAGCTCATTCTATAGCTCTTTCACTACCCTCATATAAATTTTCAATGTCGTAATTATATGTGATTTAATACATTAACATTGATCACATCTCTACTTCACTTCTATGTCATGTTCAACTTAGAACATTGAGCTTCTAAGAATTGGTTCTCAATGCATACTTGAAATCATTTGATATGATTTACGTTGGTATAGATTAAGCATACTTTCTATTTTCTTTCTACAAAGTTTCCTTATCTTTGCCTTACAATCTCAAGGTATCTCCAAAACTATGCTCAATGTTTTGCATACTATATAAGCCCAAAATTGATGAGATGTACCTCTAACCTATTAAGAATAATCATCAGAGTATACTTGATCATTTCAAGTGAAATAATTTTTTGTTATAGGCTATCTAAGTTAATTTGATAATCCCAAAAGGAATTTGATCAATTTCTAGTAGGTGAAGAGCACTGATTAATTTACTGAGCACGTGTAGTGACCAAAATATTAAGTTTTGGTTCACTATGAATTTGCCACATCATCTGTTTTGATCCATTGATTAGAGGATCATACTCCAAAGAACTTAGGTGATTATTTGTGGTTCTTGGGAAGCTCAAGTGGTCTACTTTACACTCCTCAACTTGTTCTTGGCTGGTGTGAAGCAGGGATTTGCAGCACCAATTCTTCTCTAGAATCTATCCACCATCTCCTACAACACACCCACCCCACTACATTAAGTTGCATACCCTTCAAGTAAAGAAATTAAATTGTATAACTTGGAAAGCACCCAATCCCATTTCTTTGCAACAAAAACTCCAAAGACCTACCTTTGATGAAGAAGAATGTATAGTGGCAGATCAAATATGGACCTATAAGTAGTCTTATAGTATTTTATTCTAGATCGAGGCTTTAGGGAGAGTTTTAAGACAATGGAAAGAGTTGGAGACACGCTCAATATACTTTTGAAGAAAAACATTGGTTTCATTAGTGAAGATTCTTATAACCGTCAACTCCAAGTTACAAGGGAGAGAGAAAGCCTAAATATGCCTTTATCTCACTTTATTATCGAGTAAGTATCTCAAACCATCCACATTGACAACAAAAAGTAATGGGGCAACTGAAATTTTTTTCCTAGTAGAGAACTTTAGGAGAATGGTTGGGGAAAGTTTACCATTAATTTTTATTCAAGAAGAGGCATTTGTTTAGAGCATGGAAGTGATTATCACAAATCTAGGGCCGAAACTAATCTTTTAGAAATTGAAGCATGAAACTGCATTCATGCATATAATAAGCTTTGTCAAAATCTATCTTGTGGAAGAGAGTGTTTTGGAAAGAATCCATTGCATACTCAATTCCTTCCCAGATATCAAAGAATCCACAATGTAGTTGGCAGGAACCTTGGAAAAGACCTTATGGCCTATCTGAAGCAATATGATCGAGTACTAGATTTTGATTCTATTCTTACTAGCTTTCTTTTGATGATCTTATTAACTCTTTCATGCATCTAGTAAATTGCTAGAGCTAAGACGCCTCATGCTAGACAAGAAAAAGAGGAACCACTAGAACATTCTTTAATAGTTTGAGGAATTTATCCATAATTCCATTGGGTTCAAGGTTCTTTCATTTGAGCAATGAATCAATGACCTCAAGGATTCTCATACTAGTTAGAGAGAATCAATAGATTGCATAGTATCTTGTATAATGGGTTTTATATCTGACACTAGAGACAGTGGCCATGCATTTGTAGCTATGGGGAAAAAGAGTACCTATCCCAAGAAGTTGATTAAACTGATTAACAATGTACGTGTACTTATCCTTGTATGAAAAGAATCAGACACCATTATTTCCAATCGTGCATGGAATAGCTTCTTTGGTCTTTTTCATCCTTAGGAGTTCACCCATTTCTTTAGGCAATTCGCTTGCTTTTTTCCATAAAGTATTTATAGTAAGTTTGAAAATTTCTTTCTTGTGATACCTTCTTATATCTAGGCACGTTCCTTACATTGACCAAGCCATTCTAGAAGTCCAAGTTGCCTTTACTAAAATGGGTCTCATGGTAAAATAGTATTTTGTAATGATTCACCATTCTAATTCTTTGGATATTTTTGAGATCCTTCATGTTGGTGCATGGAGCAATCCTATGTGCTTGACCAACGAACATTGGACGATTAAATGTACATATATTTTATCACATGGTTTGAAGACTTCAAAGGTTAAAATATTATTTCATCTTAGTCAAAGGAAAGAGATGAAAATTTTTTTTATCAAAGGGATCCAAAAGCTATGAATTGGTTTTGAACGAAGATTCAAATTAGTCCTAGATTCTAGGCCTACCTTTTAGGAAGAGTCTCTAACTACCATCAATTCAAAAAAATGTATAAATACACAAAGGATTCACACATTCATTGAGTGTATGTTCTAGTACCTTGAAGGGAGATAATTCCTCCACAAATCCTTCGTATCATATGTGTATTAGCAATACATATTTTGATTTGTTTCTATTGAGTTGCCTATCTTTGTCTACTATTACAGTACCTTGTGCAACGTTCTCAGCTTCTCAAAGTCATTTCCCAATCTATAGTTATGCATTATCCAATCCATCAATTGAATCACTTAATTACGAATATGATGAGAACGCCTATAAAGTTTCATTATCATTGGATGCATGTATTTCAATATATGAGTGACTGTATGTGATAGGGCCTTTGTATCACGTTGTTCGAAAAAAGTTGGGTTTAAACCCCGAAATTCTTAGATTCACTACTAAGTTTATGGTGAGTCTAAATTCATTTAATAAATTTCTTGAGTTAGGTGAGTACTTTAGTTTAGGGTGTGCAAAAAATATCTAGATAATTTCTCCCAAGCTTTGAGCATTGAACAAAACCCTTAGAGCTTCTCTTCCATAAATAGAAAGTTTCTCAAGTTTCTTAAACTCCAAATTTATCTATTTTTACACAGTCATTTGTGAATGATACTCAAAGGTAATTAGATGCTTCAAGCTCATATTTTAGAAGCTCAGGGAGTGTATTACGTTTTTGTGAAGATACAAAGGGCTTAGCTTGAGCACGTTTTTCCAAGAAGATCTTATCTCTGTAGACTACATCCATCAATTCCTCAGAGTGGTATGAGACTAAAGTTAAAGACAAGACATTATAGGTGATGGATTCCCCTCATCTATTGACAAGGTAGATCAAAGAAACTACTCAACATAGTTCTAAGAATGGGGTTTTATCTACAAACATTCTAGCATAGCTGAGCTCTTCCTAACAAATAATTGGTAGCAAACTTGACTTTCTCACTTTCTGAATAAGACTCATTAGAGTAGAAATCGTCGAATTGAGAGATCCATGATAGGACAAATTGGCCATCTTTTCATCCATCGAATCTAGAGAATTGGAAGTTCTTAGCACCTATCTTGGAACTTGCACCTTCTTCTTGTGTAGTGATAATCGCTTTCACCACGTTATTAAGTTACGATCATCACTTTGTATTTGCTAGATCATTGCATCACGTTCTTATACAGCTTGTTTAGTTGCTTGATTCTTGTCGCATAATCTCTAATTGTTGCTCGAGTGAGACCCCAGGTAAAGGTGAATTGCCAAAATCCTCCATTGTTGTAGGGTCCATATCTAGAGAACAAAACCCCTCTTCCAAACTATGTTGGATCCTTAATCTAATAGGTTAATCAAAAAGATCGTTCCAAGAGCTTTCCAACGATATACTATATGCTAAAATATGAGTTATATATTGTAAATTATGCCCTATTCTTTGATGCACTCCTCTAGAAAATTGACGGGCGCTTCCACATGTGGGAGATCATCTTGGAGATTGTAAAAGGAAGAGGGAGGTAAAAGTTGATGTAAATATGATAAAGGGGAGATAGAGTGATAACTCAAAGAGATGAAGTAGTGGTTAAAGTACTTGCCTTGTAAGTATTAGGTTATGGGTTCAAATCCCCCTACCTTAGGGAATCTAAAACTCTCTATTGCCACTCAAAATTAAAATTGCCTGGCGCGTAATCAATGGCTGCCAACGGTCGCCAAGGGAGCCTTGGGTGCCAATGTGTTGCCTAAGTTGTTTGCCTTAGTGGATGCCTTGGAGTAAGCGTAGGTGTAAGCGTAGGTGTAAGCGTAGGTTCTGGTTTTGGAATTGGAACAAAGATAGAGACAGAAGTAGAAGCGAAAGCGGAAGCGGATTCGGATCACGAACAGAGAACGCAAACAGGAATCAATCACGGAGATATACACAAACAAACCCCTTCGGAGTGATACGTGGTAGGCTCTGATACCACTGTTATTAGGTCCTTCAGCGCACACACACATAGAGGCAAAAAGAAGATGAAACAAGAATGAGAAACAGAGAAACAATCAACGCGATATTGGGTGCAATCTCCCCCTGTGTACTCTGATGGACGAGTCTCTCAGAGTACATGTATTTATAGGTTTAATTCTATTACATCCTAGAAGTTACATGAGGGCCATCGCTTTTAGAAGTGTCTTTTAGGAAAAACTACTTTATTTACAAAAGCCGTCGCTTTCTAAAGCAAACCACTACTTTTACAACAAGAAAAACCTAAATATAACTATTCTAGAAGTCTTCAATTTAGTCTTCGAATTTATTTATTTAAGTGCATCCACTTTTATCCATGCCCTCATGTTTCTTCACCTACTATATCAAACACAACCACATTAAAACCTTCCGGACATTTAAAACATTAAAAATCTATTTAACCTTGCATGATTCCATAAAATACAACAGTCACATAGGCAACCATTCACCAAAGAAGGCTATATACATGGAAATCTAGTGGAGCTTGTGCAAGCTGATGTTTGGGGACTTAGGAAAGAACCTTCAAGCTCTAGATAAAGGTGTTATGTGTAATTCATAGACAATTATAGGAGATGAATTATCTCATATTTAATGAAGCATAAGAATAAGTTTTTTTTATGCTTTGAAAGGTACTTAGTTCTTCTGAAGAATCAAATAAATAATGCCCAAAAAAGTACTAAGTTTAGGTGGTGGGGGAGAATATTTCTCCCATGATTTTGATTCCTATCTCCAAGACAAATGAATCAAAAGGGAACTCACTACCATATACACTCTTGAACAAAATGGAGTGTAATAGCAAACAAATAGAACCATTGTGGAGGGTACAAGGTACATGCTCAATGAGAAGAGGTTACCTAACTACTTGTGGGCAAAGGAAATATTTACTACCACCTATTTGGTAGATAGATTACCATCAAAGGCTTTGGATAGTATGACTCTATATAAGGCATGGAATGGAAGAAGACCTATCTTGGCCCATTGCAGGGCTTTAGATGTACTACATATGTACATATACCTTCACACAAAGTGTGTTTATAGCCTATAAACTTAACAAAAAGCTTATGGATTATACAGTACTATCAACATAGGATTTATAGTAAGTATAGATGTTGTGTTTGATAAAAAAAAGTCATGTTTTGAAGATGATTGCAAGAGAATCAAGCTACCTTATGATCCAGGGGAAGATTTTCCAACTCTATCAGGAAGCATCAACTGACTCTCAAGATGATCAGAAGACTCTAAGGAGAGAAGTTAACTCGTGGAACTGCAAAGGAAAACCTGAAGTGCAAGAGTTGAGGGACATAGTTGAATCTTCTCAACAAACCATCAAATGGTCAACTAGAGAGAAGAAGAAGCCAAAGAGGTATGGTTATGATACATCATTGGTCACTAAACACACTATCTATTCACCACATGATTCATAAGTCCATGGGGCCCCCATCTTATGAGGAAGCAAAGAAGAAACTAGAATGGATCAATCCCATGGAGGAAGATATTTAAGCCTTACAAGAAAACCATACTTGGGAGTCAATACCTTAGACCTCATCTATGAAGATCATTGGGTCTAGGTGGATATACAAAATAAAGAAGAACTCTGATGGAACCATCAACAAGTAAAGATCAAGAATTATGGTAAAAAAGTATGCAAAAACACATGGGATTGACTATGTAGAGAATTTTTCATCTATAGAACACATGCCAAGTATCAAAGTTCTTATGAGAATTGCATCTTCAAAAAATTGGAAGACTTACCAAATGATGTAAAGAATGCATTTCTAAATGGTTGGATATCTAAAAATATGGCTCAAGATCCTCGTTTTTAAGTGTCATCATTTCTTGAACATGTATGTAGATTAAGGAAGGAACAATATGGTGTGAAGCAAGCCCAAATGGCTTCGAATCATATTTCATGTCACCTATTTCTAGGACAAAGGATTCATGGTTAGCAAAGGAGACACTTCATCCTTCATTAAGAGGAGTCAATCTAACTTCATATACCTTTGTGTATATGCTGATGACACAATAAGAGATAATGATGCTAAAGAATAATTAGGATCGAGTGACCAAGAGAACCTCACAGTCTTCCTAGGGTTGGAAGTACTATACACACAAAAGGGTATTATCTCACTCAAAGGAAATACATGAAATATTTTCTTGCTATGTTGAAGATGGAGAAATCAGAGGTTGTAGGTAATCCTTTGGAGGTGAATGTGAAGCTAATTTCTAATAAGGAGAGAAAATTGAAGATATACCAAGCTATTAGATTTTAGTGGGTGGTTTCAACTATGCCACATTGAGTAGATTGGACATTTCCTATAGTGTAAGTTTCCTAAATCAATTTATGCAAAGTCTTAGGAAACTTCACATGGAAGCATTCAAGACGATGCTCAAATACTCGAAGGGAACCATCAATGATGGTCTATATTACCCATATACATATGATATAGATTTGTAAATTGGGCATGTCCTAAGGATGATAGGAGACTTACCTCAAGATATCTCACCTTTACAGGTACAAAACTTATCTCATGTTCTTCAAAGAAGCAACCTAATATTGCACTCTCATCAAGTGAAGCTAAACATAGAGGATTAGCCAATGTGACCCATGAAGCAATGTGGATGAAGACTTTATATTCTGATTTAGGTCTCAAGTCTTCTAATCTTCCAATTTTGCTGACAATATTAGTTCACTTCATTTTGCAACTAACCCAATCTACCATGTTGGGACTAAGAACATAGAATTTAACTGTCACTATGTCATTGAGAATATCAAAAGTAACAAGATTGCATTTTCATATGTATCTACTCACCAGCAATGTGCAAATATGATGACTACGACATTGGATGGAGTTAAGTTGAACATGTTCAAGCTATGATTGCATTATAGAAAATAGAAAGAATCAAGAATCTTAGACTTGAGGGGGAGCTGCTAGTGCATGAAGAAAGCCCAAGGAATTGACCAATGCATACCATACTTCTTATGATTTAGGAATTTTAAATCTACATCTATTTAATCATATGTTTTGAAGACTTCAAAGGTAAAAATCTTATTTCATCTTAGTCAAAGGAAAAGATAAATAATCTCAATATTAAAGGGAGCCAAAAGTTGTGACATGGTTTTGAATTCCAATTCAAAGTATTCCTAGAAGTTAGGACTACCTTTTGGGTTGAGTCTCTAACTACCATCAGTTAAATAAAATCTACAAATGCACTATGGATTTAGTCGCGGAATACATAGAGATTAGAGAAGATATTGACACACTCATTGAATGTATATTTTATTACTCAAAGTGAGAGAAGTCCTCCAAAACTCCTTCATATCATATGCATATTAGAAATACATATTTTAATTCATTTCTATTGATTTGTCAATTTCTATGTTCTATTATAGTATGTTGTGCAACTCGGTGAACTTAACAAAGTCATTTCTCAATGAACAAGTACTCATTGCAAGTCCATTGAGTGGATCACTTAGGTGGAAAAGTGACAAGCATACTTATGACGTTTCATCATCAGTGGATTCCCACATCTTAGGATATGAGAGGTTGTATGTGATAGCGTCCATGTATCACCTTGTTCATGAAAAATCGAGTTTACCCCCAAACTTTTTAGATTCATTGCTAAGTTTAGGGTGAGTATAAATTTGTGAAATAAATTGCTTTGTTTAGATTAAAACTTCAATTGAAGGTTTGGAAAAACTCTCTCGATAATTTGTACAAGGTTGTGATCACTAAACAAAACATTGAGATCTTTCTTCCATAAATAGAAAGTTTATTACGTTTCTTGAACTACAAACTTATGACACACAAGTTTGTGAATGATACTCCAAGGTACACAAGTGCTTCGAGTGCATATTGTGGAAGCTTAGGGGTGTACTAAGTGTCCGTGAAGCTACAAAGGGCTAGTCTTTAGCAGATTTTGCCAGGACAATCTCATCTCTATAGACTACATCCATCACCTCTTCACACTTCAGAGCGGAAAGGAAGATGACAAGGACCAGCTTGATAACCAATGTCCAACTCTTGGAAGGAGAGCATTGAGTAGAGAATGCATGTTTATAGGCAAAAGAGATCTGTTGATAAATCAAAGGGAAGGCAAGGGTGCAAGACAGGCATGGAACTAGGGATTATTTCTATCTTCAAAAATGGTTTAGGAATTGCCACTATAGGGTAGTGACCCAACATCACAATGCCCTCATTTGGACAAGCACTTGACTCTCCACCTATAAAAAGAGGAAGCAAAGTGTCATACATATCCTTAGAGCTAACTAATATCTCTTTGATATACCAAAATTGTTTTTGAATTACATCTTTCACAAAAGAAAACATCATGTCTAAACAAAATGCATTTAAACTATAGATGATAGAGACAATATCCTTTGGTTTCAAAACTATACACAACAAAAATACATTTGAATACTTTATAATCCATCTTTTTTTCACCTTCTTGTTTAGGCAATAATGCAAGCCCCACACAACCAAAGGCATGCAAATGAGCAAGACATGTCTTGGGATGATGCCAAGCCTCATATGGAGTGATCGATTCCAATGCTTTGGTGCACAACTTTAGTACATATTTCTCACACATAACAACATTGAGCCAAAAGCTATGTGGTAAAGCTTGCTTGTTTTCATACACCTTGCCATCTCCTTGAGAGATCTATTTTTTCCTGTAGCGAATCCATTTTATTGAGAGGTATACAAAAGTTTACTTTGATGTTTTATCCCATGTTTGGTAAGAAATTCCTTAAAATAAGAAGACATATATTCCCTCCTCGATTAGAACAAAAGGTGCCCATTTTACATTCAGATAGATTTTTATTCATAACCAAAAACTATTTCAAGCACATAAACACTTTGAACTATTGTTTCAATGGCTATGCGCTTCCATGCCTAGAAAAGTCATCAATAAAAGTCGGGACAAGATCAAGTGAACCAAATAAATTGCACTAGGAGGTAAAATGTTTCGCTTCCCCACTATCAAAGTACCAAAAATGTAAGTTTTTTGTAGGCATACACCAATCATGAGAAGATGACTCAGAGCTACAACTAATAGTAAATGGCCATTCGTCATTTTGAATATGATTAATAGGTGTAGAGACCACTCCAACACCCATTCCAACCTCTTTCTTCTTTGCCTCTATTCAAGTTATTTTTGGATAAGTCTTTATGAAATGATCATTTCCCTTATAGTACTTGCAAAGATAATTTTGCTCTTGTTTTCTTCTAATCTTTGTTTTCCTCCTTCGACTATGCAGCAATAGCAGATTTCTACTTACTAGTAGATTAGCTCCATTTATCTTTGCCCTTCTAGCTAGCCAAAGAAGCTTGATCTACAACACATGTAATTGACCTATTTTTTCTCGAATGGTCTTTCTACAAGAAAATAGAAGCAAACTCCTCAAGTGTTATGGCACTTGGATTTCCTTTTGTTAGTAGAATAAAAACTTTCATATGAATATAGAAAACCATTAAAAATACTCTACACATGTGAGCTATCTAATAAGAATTCATCAAGAGAAATCTAGTGGTTCCTTCAAATATTTGATCTTTGTCAAAAAAATATCCATGGAATCTTGTTTATTCATATGTTTACTCTCCAAATGTTTTTGAAGTTAAGTAACACGAGCCTCATGTTTTGGGTCTTATAAAGTTGTAAGTGTATCCCAAGTATCATTTGGGTTCTTGCAAGAAGAGATGTGAGGGATAATGGCACATCTGATAGAAAAATCTATCTTATCATCTGCTTGAGCATATCTATCATCTCAATGAAGTTGTTGTGTAGTAGATGGAGTATGAATCATAGCATGACCAAGAGATCAAAGATCACTATCTTCAACCCCATGTGCATCACCTTCAATATTTGTATTTGCATATGTAGTAGGACACATCCTCCATAATACTCCACAATCATATTGCTACCAATACATGATGCATCATATATGCCCACAATGGGTAATAAGTACCATCCAACTTATCTTCAAAGCCCAACATATTGAATATATCATTGCTACCAATACATGATGCATCATATATGCCCACAATGGGTAATAAGTACCATCCAACTTATCTTCAAAGCCCAACATATTGAATATATCATTGCTTTCAGCCATGGCTAGTGACTAAATATCCTAATGTAGGAAAATGATTGTATCTCGAAAAGTTAAAGAAAAAGACCCTCTTCATCTTTGCTAAACTTGTAGTAGATTTCAAGGTGATTGTATTGGCGAGTGGAAACCTATATATATGTTTTGCACAAAAGGACAAAATTTCTTGCAAAGTCACTTTGATAGTGTGTTTGAAGGCCAAAACGAGCTCAGATCAAGATTTTGATCCCATAGAAAAAAAAAACATTTTCAACTCCTAATAACCTCAAGTATGCTCACCAATTTCTATGCAATTATGAGACTGTGACCAAAGTGGTGTCCAAAAGGCCCTAGATGAAGCAAGGACTTGCTCTGATACCAATTCTTGAAGCTCAAGGTCTTTGGAAGTATAGAAACAACACAAGGAAGACTAAGAATCTTGGAGCACAACAGAATATAGAATGTATTAATAAGTAAATGTACAAAGATAAGTAAAGCATTAGGGTTATAGGTGTATATACAAAATGAGGGAAAAAATCTCCTGAAAGTTCCCCGCCGGTCCTAAATGTGTTCACACACATCACTAATGAAATATATCAACAAAGATTTTCTAGAAGCAATTTTGGAGGGAAGCAAACTAGAGAGCTTCCTTCCAAACATGATCCTTGGGATTCATGAGGAAGTCTTTGAATGCTTTATAGAACTAGATATTCATCCCATGTAGGATAGAAGTTTCCCACTACAGAGTGCAATAATCCCTCCTTGGTTTCACTAGTAGACAAATGGATGTCAAACCTACACGCTAAGTGATTTGAAATCTTGTTGATTTTGAGTTTTAGGATTCTAGCCAAGCAGTAACCGTTGTTCTTTCTCTATTCTTGTTGGTTCTTCCTTGTTCCTTTTTGTTAAGATTTGGGTAAAAATTTAAGGCAAGTCTCGCTTTGATAAGGTTCTTCGATGCAAGTGCAGCTCAATAGGAGTCCCCTTTAGGTCACACTGTCTTCTTTGCTAGTGGCATAATAAACTTGCAATTTATCATCCTTCCAAGCTTTTGTATCATCCATAATCTAAACCCTCATTGGTATTCAAACATGTTAACATCTTTGTCTAGGCTCGGGGCCCTCGGGATCATTCACTTTTTTCTTCTAACTTCTATGAATTCATCTTTTTTTTTAGTAGTTCTTTTGGATTTTTATTTCATTTATTTTTAATGTTGTGTCATGTACTATAGAATTTTGGAATGGTTGAGTAGTTTCTGTTATTAATTCTATTTGATTTGGCTTTTTGAACCCTTTCCTCTAGAAGCATTCTATGATTCTATGGCCTTTAATGTCACACTCTAAGTGGGTGTTTGGAGGAACCTTGTAAATAACGTTTTTGTCCAAGACAATCACTTCTCCAATGCCAATGCTAATACAAGACCGAATATCAAGGTTCATACTTTTCCCCAGATAGATTTGCATGTGTTATTGGCACATCAAATGAGCAAGTGGCACCTTTATATATCGGGCCGGATGCCTTATTCTGTTTCCAAGAGACACTTGGAGAGCTTCACTTTGTTCGAGATGAAGGTGTTTAATTTTTAATTTTTCCAAAAGGAAGTTCCAAAAAAAAAAAGTCTGAACGTGTTTAGTTCTCGACACTTGCGACGTGCCTATATGAATGCTTGAAAAGACACTACTCATGCGTTGTGAGGAACTGGCATTTGGAGAAGGCTAAGCCTCATAGAAACCATTATTTGGGTACCAAGGTCTGAAGATTTCTATCAAAGATCAACGGTCAAATAATTGAACAAATAAGGATGGTTTCTTAAGCTTCCCTTGCACTTCTGCTAACGGCAACGAAGCTCAAAGAAGCTAACGGCAGCCTCACATGAAAAATCGACAATCATTTTCTCTTCCCCTTCCCCATTTCATTTGTTATCAAATTACTTCGAACCATAGAGGAGATGGCCATGGAGGCTTAATCAACCAATCTAGAGTATGAGAGGAGGAAGGAGGGAGAATAAGAAATAGATAGCGGCAGAGAGAGAGAAGAGAAGAAGAGAGAGATAGAGTGTCTACGTGTAACACCCTTTGGGCAATGACCCCCCCCCTCCGGTCGTATTTCTATCCAAGGATATTGGTGACTGGGATTTCTATCGAGGAAGCTTGGTGCTTGGGTGGTTTTTTGTCAAACACCAAATTGTGCAAACCACTTAAGCACCAAAAATCTCGGATCCCTAGATAAAAATACAAGGGGGGTGGTTTCCCAAAGGGTGAGAGAGAGAGAGAAAGAGAAAAAAAAAAGATCGGAAACAAAAAGAGAGTGAAAGAAGACTTCCACTTACTAAACACTCTCTGGTTAAACTCTGCCTTTTTCTTTTCGTTTTCAAGAAACAAGGAAAACGTAAAGGACCTACAAACATGAATGAAAAAGAAAGAAAAAAACCTACCTTCAAGCAACAATAAGAAAAACAAAAGAGCTCTCTTAAGGGGGAAGATTGAATCAAAACTTTACCTAATCAAGAATTACAAATATAGCCACAATTCTTCGGGAAACTTGCACATTCCTTATTATTTGTTTCTATCTAATCTCTAGAAGAAGAAACGTGTCTTCTTTCATAAAATCCTTTTCCTTTATTTTTGACAAGCAAGGTTTAATGTAAAAAAGAAGAAGAAAAGTACGAGCATATTTAGGAGAAATACCAAGAAGATTGATAAGCCTCGTCACCTTCATGAGCGACCCATCTTCTTTCTAGCTTGTGGCTATGGAAGAAGAAGACCTTGTGGTGCTTGAAACGGGGAGGGGAAATTCTTATAGTTTTGAATTCATGTCTCGAGAAATATAGGGATTTCGATAGGGGATACGTTTTAAGGAGTTCACTCAAGTTTGTTCTAGAAGAACCTCTCCAAATTTTATAAAAGTCTTGGATTTTTATGGAACTCCAATGGGAAATTGAGAAGCTAATGGGCTCTCCTAGAAGGGCTTGCTCTAAGGGACTTTTTTACACTCCTCTAGATCTTCACGCTCTTAGGGTAGGCGAACTAAATGTTACCAATTTCTTCTCTACCATTTATACATCTTTTGCCACATATTTTGTTGGTGATGCAATTGGTCCAAATGCCTTTGAAAAGGGTTTGTCACATAAGGAGAACTTTATTGTTTTCTATGAGATGTTCCTAGAGCACACATAACTTGAAATCCGACATGAGCTACGCTCAACTCCTGAACCATTTTTTGCTAAAGGATCCATGTATGTACAGGTTCATCTTTGTCCTAGGCATATCATCGATCTTGTTGCCATTGATCTCGACAATGAAAAATAAGGGGCTCCAACGCATCGCACACACTGATTTGGTTACTTAATAGGAATCAATTCTCGTAGTGCATCTAAGAGTCGAATCGATGTCTTGCAACGTGATATAACTTCTTATTTCTTGGCTCCAAATATTTGATGAGTCTTGGAAACCTTTGGTCTAGAGCTTCTTCCTTCTTTGAACTGATTTCAAGGCTTGGAAGAACGTTTTGCTATGGCCATGGAGGTGGAAAACTTTCTGTCTAGAAAGTCCATTGACGGCCTCATCGGTCTCGTTAGCACGTACTCACGCCTATGCATAGAGTGTAGTGAGGACACTCGAAGCAAATCCTAGAAGTGATTCAGCATGTGGTCATGGTTTTCCCCCTTTTAATTTAATCTTGGTCTTGAGAGGGCCTTTCTATAGCTGCATTATTTTCTTTCTTAACCTCAATGTCAAGATTTATTTAGTCTTCTATAGAGATCATCCCGTCTTTACATGTTGACTTGTTGAATAGTCCATATGTGCTTAGAACCTCTACATAGGGGGGCCTGAGAGGTGCGAAAAATAGCGCTACATCCTTTTGACCCTTTTGTTTTGCCATTTATGAGCCGTGAACCCTCAACAAGGGCCAAAGTAAGTGTTAGAGTTGTGAAATGCTGCGTATTTCTTCATTATTTCGATGGAAAATTATTTCAGATATTTATTCAGGATGTATTTACAAGATTACAACTTACCGCCTCGCTTTCTCAATAGTCTAATATTGCTTACAATGAACTCTACAAAGTCATGGATGACAAAGCAAGGCGGGGCATTAGACTTTCATATTCCCCAAAAAGGAGTCCTAGAGATGCAACATGTTAAGTTTTTTATTATTTTTCTGAAATGCTTATGAATGAACATTATATAGGTTGTGTTTATGAACTTTGCACTTAGCTTTTATCATATGATTTCACATGCTTTTTTCTCGAGCCGTTGTATTCATCCTTTTTTGGCCCATTTGATTTCAATGCTCTTACAAAAGTATGAATACCAATAACAAGAGATAATCTAATCTTTTATTACATTTAAAAAATGTAGCATAAACTAGTAGAAGAAAATAACTGTACAATGTATAAAAAAAGCATATAGGTATATTAAGGTTGTTCATGATGGAATCAAACCAATACGCTTTTGTCCTTTTTCTGACGATCTTCATTCTTTAGGGATAGAAGTTCTAAACCTAGAAGCAATCAGGGTTCTACAAACAAGATGATCATATATGTGTTTAAGATTCTTTTGATACAAGGAAATTTACTTAAAGCCCTCAATGACCATGTTATAAAATGCCCTAGAGGACTATATCTTTGATTAATGTTGTCAATCTAATCCGTTGAAAGACACTCGGTGTAATGCGAGAACATATCTCAGGGCCAAACAAGATCCAATTCCCATCATGGAGATCTCCATCAGCCATTCAAAGATTGTGTAATAAACAAAATATAACTTATTTATGTGAAACGAGCAAAACAATGCACAAGATTAACTATGTTTACGTATATTTCTTTGCCCACATTTGGAGGTATTTCTTTTGCACTTGCATCCAAAGTTGGAATGATCATGTTGGATTTCTCACTTGCTAAGTGAGTTTCCTTGGTACTTCTAAGAAAATCATGGCACACAACCACCAACACATGTGACACAGGATCTAAGGAAGTAGTAGAAGGCTCAATTTAAATAGGGTAGATCAAGCTTAGACACCCATCAAGTCCTAAGTCAAAATAGGATATCAATATCATGCAAATAAATATAACTTTCTTTATTTATTAATGTTTATGAGAAATTGGAAACCTAAACACCAACATAATTTTCTTTGAATGTAGAAGTAAACACTACACAAAAGTGTGGCATTGAAGGGCCATCCTGTATTTGTATATGGAGGAGCAGTAGGTGAAGATCAATTGTGTCTCCTTGTTCCCTAACAGAAAACCAAATTTTTTCTTAGTTTGATAGACATTGTTCTAATATTTTTCTTCTTGAATTGTGGCATATCCATGATGGTTTTATCAAGGGACTCCGTGATTTAGTAGCAATCCTTTGAAAATGATGCTTTCTTAGAAAATGAGGTCTGCTTCTTATGGATGTGCATCAATAGATCACTTGTTACTAATACAAATAGATTCAAGGGTATGGAGACATCATATGGTAATATCTAAGTGCAAATATATGATCAAATGCATGATTGTGATGACAAATCGTTGAAGTGAGATTTGAAAATGGTTGAATAGGCTACTTAAACCCAAATTTTCCTTCTACCTGAGATCTCTAGGAATCTAGATAGATTTGTAACACATAATGAAGTAGAAGTACAGGCCTTTGTTTCACTTGGATTAGCCATGGCTAAAGGGTAGGATGCTACCAAAGTACTATTTTTCTATGAAAGATCACTTTCAAGAAAAATTATTGTCGTAAAAGATGGTTCTTTTTATAGTGAACCCTAGGGCATGGGTAAAGAAAATTTATTTCTAGTACTTAATTATGAATTCAAATAGGGTAAATAATCAAAACACATAGATGTATGTGGATGTTTGTGTGTAATTGGATACATTATATGGAGATTATGCCAATGTATCAAAACAAAAAAATGGATCGATTTACATGTGTGCGTCATATATATGCCGTTTATTTGTAGGCAAATAAACTATCTAATTACAAATGAGGGAAACATGGAATATACTCAATAACCATAATTTTTTTTTTCAGAAGGAAGTTTGGCCTTGGCCTACTCTCTCGGACTTCATATAAATAAAAAGAAAGAACATGTTACAAGTGAATGGGACTAGTGCCCTTGGGACCCCCTCAACCCACAAAGCAGGGGTAAAACTTGCGAGTCTAGAGAGCATTACAAACGAGGTTAAGGACTCTCCTATCCCCCTCATGTGGGGGCCGCTTGGGTTTAAGTTTGTTGTTTTTTTTATGAGAAACACTTTATGATGCCTAAAAGGTGGGGACCTCTTGTAGTTGGACATTCTTTTGCCAAGGAGGAATAGAGAATTCTCGATCAACCACTCTCTAGGAGGGTGTCCAAAATTGTTGGTGCACCACTCCCTCCAAATCGTCTAGAGGCTTTCCCCTCTTATAGCATTCCACAGTGCCCCTGAGAATCTGATCACTTTGCCAAGCAGCACTTGCGTCCAAGGTAATTTGTGCATGCAGTCTCAAAATATTCAAAAATTGTTTAGACATTGCCACTATAGGGTCACAATGCCCATGATCTTGGTGAGGAAGGGCAACCCCAAGTATTCAATGATGATCTAGGATCCGTAGCCTCTATTGAGTCTAGATCTACACAAAACACCGCTTGAGTAGAGGTTCAACCAAAAAAAGTCATGAAAGACAATGAATCCAATAGATCATGATGGATCTTCAACTCTTCCCAAAACATTTTCTCCAAACCATCAATAACATAGCTTGTACGAGGCCATCTATGAGAAATAACTTTCGTGTCCATGTTAATATAACCACAAAGAATTATATCCAATGGCATGGAGTCCAAGGAGTTCCACGTATTGGTTCTTGGTAAACTTGGAGCATACAACCAAGCGATGAAGATGAGATGTGATCCACCAAAATAGATTACCATCCATCTATGATGTGTGTCCATCGAGGTTCCCAAGAGAGATGAAAACCAACATGTCTCGAAACCAATCGCAATGCCACCATTACCCCAAGGGTGGATTGTGGTGAGCCAACCATGAAGAGTAGAAATACTCTGAGCCTTTTAAGAAGATCATATCCATCAATTTTTACCTCTTGAAGAAAGATAATGTCAATGTTAATGATAATAACTTTAGTGTATTGCTGAAGAGTGACCGGTTTGGAAGGATCTATAAGTCGTCGAACATTGAAGGAAACAATGATCATTTTCAATTGTTTTTTTGATCAAGGACTTATTTCTCTTTTTATATATTTTTTCTTCCTTTTTTTTATTTGAGGTTCCTGAGCACTCGATGTGAGTTTCCCATTTATAGGGCACTTCAATGAATTCAAATGGGAGCTTTTCTTTCAAAGTGCTCCTTTTGATTTGTAAACAACTCTCTCGAAGTGGACTCAATAACCGAGCTCTCACTTTCCAGATTTTCTTTGTCACTAGCGGTATATTCTTCTTGTTATTCTCCTTATCCATGACATGAACTTTTCAAGGCTTTTTCATCCTTAGACTCGCTGATATGATTCATATCTTTTGGGTGCTCTCGGAGATTAACATTTTTTTCCAGGCTATCGCTTTGATTGGTCTCCACATTTGCCATGGTGCGGGAAAAATTAACCTCTTGAAGGGCTTTAGGACTTGTCCTTTGACTATGGTACAATTCAATTAACTTGTCCAAAATAAGCTCAAAATACTCAATACTTGGAAAAGAAGTGGTGCTTGACTTGGACAAGATTGCACTGGGATTTGAAGTTCATGTCTATCTAGCATCCCCTCATCGAGATCAAAAAATCGGTTCTCATGTGGCATATTCTCCACTGTGGTATATGAACCAACCTAAAGGCTAACAAAATCTGTGGGGCTCCGTCGTGGTGTAAGCGATGCCACCATAGTATCGAAGGACCTAGGTCACATCTTCTTTGCTTACCCCAAGTCACTCCAACTCTAGCAGACTCTCGGGAATATTTTGAGACTATAGGCACAAGTCACCTTGAAGCAAGCATTGTTTGGTGAAGCGAACGGCTTCTCAGCGGCACTTTGGAATGCTATGAGAGGGGAAACCCTCTCGAAGATTTGGAAGGAGTGGTGTGCCAATAATTTTGGACATCCTCCTAAAGAGTGGTGGATTGAGAGATCTCTATTCATCCTGGACAAAAGAACCTCCAATTGTAAGAGGTCTCCACCCTTTAGGCATCATAAAGTTTTTCTCATGGAGAATAACAAGCTTAAACACAAGTGGGCCTCGCATGAGGGGGATGGGAGGATTGTTAGCCTCCTTTGTAACATGCTCTAGTCCAACAAGTTATGCCCCTGCTATGCAGGATTCGGGGGTCCCAAGGGAACTAGACCCATTCACTTGTAACTTCTTTCTGTTTCTTTAATTAAAGTGCAGGAGAGTAAGCCAAGGCCGAACTTCCTGTTATTTAAAAAAAAAATCAATATTTCAATAGGCAATGATCCTACACACAAATAAATTAAAATATAAGGAGTTTAGCTCTAGTTCGCTTATGTGTGGATCAATTTAAAATGCGTCCATTCATGGAAGATTATAAAAAAATACCCAATACTTCAATAGGCAAGGATCTTAAACATAAATAAATTAAAATATAAATAGTTTAGCTCTGGTTCTATTATGTGTCATTCAATTTAAAATGCCTTCATTCATGGAAGATTTAAAAATCTAAATTTTTATCGAGATTTCTTTTCCGCAACTTGAAAGTTATCCTTTGTAATAAAGTGAGAGGTTGGAGATGGTTGAACCACACACTTTATAGGTAGGAGATGGTTGAACTACACCCTAAGAGGGAGGATTAGGAAGTAATCCTCAACCATGGCTTTTGGAACAAGTGGTTAGCCCATCACATTCCTAACCAAGAGGTTGTGAGTTCAATTCCTTGCATTGGTATCAGAGCCTAGGAAGTAGGCTTGGGAAAGGTGGATTGACCTAGTGGCCTCTAAAAAGGGCGCTTGGACATCCTCTATATGAAAGGGTACACAGAAGCGCACGTCACTTTCACAAGCTAGCCTAACAAAGATTGAGGGGTATCTCTCAATCCGTAGGTTGGATTGAGGCATGTAAGATACCCTTGGAAAGGTCTCAGAATGAACTTTCCAAATCTAATGAGATATCTAGGAACTATAAAGCCCTTGGGAAACCATGGGTGGCACTTGATTGAGGGTTCAAGATACCAAACATGGGTGAGAACAAGGTTCAAGACTGAGGTTGAGAACAAGGGCCCAAGACACCAAGGTTGTAAACAAGAAGGTTCAAGACACCTCTCAAGAGTTCAAGAGACCAAGGTTGCAAACAAGGTTCAAGAAACAATGCGAGGTTGAGGACATCAATTCAAGGGTACCTAGGGAGTTCAAGGGGCTGGTCACCGAGGCTAGAGGGACACAAGAGTAGATCATTGAGGACCATGATTGACCAAGGGAGGAAGAATGTAATAAAGTGATAGGTTGGAGATGGTTGAACCACACACTTGATAGGTAGGAGAACTACACCCTAAGAGTGAGGATTAGGAAGTAATCCTCAACCATGGCTTTTGGGGCAAGTGGTTAGCCCATCACATTCCTAACCAAGAGGTTGTGAGTTCAATTCCTTGCATGCTTTTTCCTTTTATAATTGTGATTGTAATTAGTAGATGGTTTATTCTACGCTTTTTTGTTCCATAATGTCTTGGATACATGTTAGCCTTATAATATCATTCCTAAATTCTTTTTTAAGAGATTTGAGACCATATATCCTTCTGCTAGGTCCCATAAAAGTGAATTCAACTCTTGTTACCTTTACTAGATGCTTCTAGAAGGATCTAGAGACGTTCATGAGAAACTCTCTTCCCATGCTCTACATCTTGATTGAATGCAAAACCTCCTATTTCCCATCCTTGAGACTAAACCACTAGGCTAAGTGGATTTTCTTTTTACATCTCTTCACATACTTATGTTTAAGTCTAATATAGAGACTTAAGCTTAGAAAACACTTCTTTCCTACATTTTATATTACATGCGCAACCTTTTACTTTTCGTCTGAAAGCTCTTCGTGAGCGTCTGTCACACATAGAGATTGTTGGACTCAACTCCACCCCACCTCCGAGCTGCTCTACATAGAGATTCTTGGATTCGATTCCATCCCACGGCCGAGCTGCTCTTGTTCTCTAAATAATGATAGTCAATAAAGGCTCACATGAGAGTTCTAATAGGCTCTCCTCTCAAGTCCTCTACCAAGTGAGGTAAGATGCCTCAAATGATGCCATGATGTGACATGTCCTTCCACTTGAGAGCATTTTCGTCCTCGAAAATGTAGATGAAATGTCGGTAATGGTAGAAGAAAGTGTTCGGACTCCCCTGAACCCCATGTACTATGTGTACATGGTCATCCCTATGTGTTGTTTCCCCGTATCCTTCCCCTTAAGAAGTCTCATATGAGATCATCTCAAACGTGGGAAACCATCAAAGTGGTGCCTACTATCTCCCATATACACTCAACCTCCAAACTATCACTCCCATGACATGCGACATCATCCAAATGACCTAAGTCCATATGATGTATCCTCTATGGAGTAATAATATGAAAAGAAAGTGCAAAGTGCCAAACTTATAAGCCTGACCGTATCATAATGGAGATAATAAACCATAGAATCCTCTGAAATATAGAACAAAATCCCATAACAAGTGACCTCAAACCCATCTAAGACTAAATGATAGATTTCCCTCATACCACTCTAGGTCTTCCTAACGTTGAGTGTACTCACAAGTAATATTTTAACTTAACTATCTTGTTAACTATGCAAATCCATCATCTAGCTCACAGTAATAAAATGCAATCTCTACATCTCACCAACCAAGAAGTCTGTGGTTTTTCATCCATTACCTGTGGACTAAGTTCTATTAGAAGAGCATCTATTGGCACTTGTGCAAACTCTAATATTTCTCTTCCCTATAGTTTTCCATACGAATGTAGAAATGATTCCCTTTGAGATTCAGATAATCCCTAAGTACCCATCCTCCTAACTGATAATTACTCATCATACTCATGATGTAACACCAACTAAGAATTTGGTACCCTAATAGGTTAGATATATCTCTATCTCCTATAAACCCTTAAGAGAATAGTCATAACTCTACTCCTAGTCTAACTAATGTCAATAACTAGATCATCTCATCTAGTTAAGGAACATCACTGGAACATCATAACTGCTTCTCTCTAGAGTCTCCATATGAGACTCAATCTAACCACCATGATTAACTGACCTCCCTCTTGTCTTTGATAGAAGAGTGCCACCTCTATCTAGACAACCAAAATGAGAAATTAAAACTCTCTCTCTGTCTCTCTCTATAATCTCCTCTAAGGAGAAGAGCTCTGGTAGTGGAATCTATTCCACTTTCCCTTTCCTTTTGAGAGAAATTCTATTGAATCCGTTTGCTCTACTCATCCATAACTGAGACCATGTATATAAGTTCTCCATATTTTTCCTTCCAAAATAGTGGAGAATCATACTCCCATGTGAAGGAAAATTACATTGAAAAATAGAGCAAATGTATTCCTTCTGAAATATAGATTAAGAGATGTTTTCTAAACACCTCTTCTGTCTAAAGGAAAACATGCTATATTCTTCTCCTATGAAGAAATCATATTTTCCTTTCCTTCTTTTTCTCTCAAAGAATAGGAGCTAAATTGAGACCTCTAAGCTAAAGTGAGATCTCTCCTCGATCTCTGAGCTAATTCTCACCATCTCCTTTCCTTAAAAGAGAAACCTATGAATTCATTTGCTCCTCTCTTCCATGACCGATGCATAATCCCTCATTATAGACATTACTATAAAGATGGAGAACAAATCTCCCGTAACTAATGAAGGTGTATGTAGTGAGAAGTGGAGGAAATAAATTCCTAATAGGGATCAAAGCCCTCTGCTAAAATGGTCAGCAATGATATGACATGATACCATAAACACATGTGTATCCATACTAAAGAGCTATCTATGCTAACCATACTCTATGCATGGATCTATGCGATCCAATCAAACAGATGGAATTATCTTTCCTGAAAAGCTCAAAATGAGTATGTGATACCAATGGTGATAAAATCACCTATCACATTCTCTATTCGAAGAATAAATCTTCCCTAAACTATGAAGGATAACTCCCAATCCTATCGAAGAATAAATCTTCCCTAAACTATGAAGGATAACTCCCAATCCTAAGGAGATGTCTACTAAGAGCTCTCCTCTCATCTAGTGAGACATGACACCATGAATGATGAGTTCTTTTCTCCCTAGCCATAGAATAAGAGTGCTCAAAGGGAACTCATTTCCACTGTCCCATACCAGTGAAAACTTCTTCCAATTCATGGTGTCATACCTACACAAAACCGAATATATATTCCATGTAATGGAATATGTAGGTGGACTCTAATGAATCCCATATCCTAAAATCATATCACTAGACTCAAATGAGTCCCATGTCCTCAAACTAGTCAGTCAATATGTGACAATGGATATCCCTTTCATTTCCGAACTAGCTTGTTCCTAGGTACCAAACTATTCAGACTTTGCAGAGTTGTACCGACCTGCAAAAATATATATTTTCCAATATTTCTTTTCATAAACTGAAAGTAGACCTTTTCTCTTCAAAATGAGCCATAGCACGTCCAATTTGGAGTTTTCTAGCCCAAGATATGGCCATTCCAAGTGCGACATGCTAAACTAGTGGACTGTTGGAGGGCTAGAAAAAGTGTGAAAATGTGATTTTTGGGGTGTCCCAAAGCATTCTTCCATAAAGCAAATCCTAAAATTATCTTCATAACCTCAGAGAGTGATATATGAAGATGCTTGCTCCTATTTTTGCCTTTCCAAATCCTCCCTTTGTGCATGCTAATTTGCTCCCCAAAAGAGGCCTAAATCAAGATTTGTATTTTCATGTAAAAACTTAAATGGGAGCTCTTAGCAAGCTTCTAATCCACTCTAAATGTGGATTTCTCTTGGATTTTCTAGGTCTCCATGGTACTATATACACCATACTTCATGTATGTATACAATAATCCATGGGAAGCCTCTTAAATGATCTTTATTCTTACTCCCAAAAGTGGAGTCTGGCAAAATTTAACATCTAATTTTGTTTCCAAAAAGTGCGGGAAGGGGGTCTTTGAGGAACTAAGATTCCTCCTTAACTAATCATTTTGATGAATCTAATGATTCACCTATGAAGTCCATACACCATACTCTCAGTGTGTATACTTTTTCCCATCCATCCATAGCAAATACACCTGTTTTTCCCTCGTCCAAAATGGGAATTTCTTAGATTCAGGTGCTGAATTTTTTTCGCAAACTATGATGGAAGGGAGTCTTGTGGAGCTTCAAACTCCCATCATACTGAGGTATCTTTTGGATTTCTTAATCTTATATGGAAGTCAATACACTGGGCTATAGGTCTGCATGATTTTTCCTATCAAACTAAGAAAAGTACCGCTTCATTTCCCTTTCCCAAAATGGCTATTTATTCAAAATAGCACCTCAAATTTATGTGAAAATCATAAAACATAGCTATTTTTGAAATACTCTTAAGCTTGTTCTTGCTTGTGGTTTGAGGGAATTCTTGTCTCAAGATGAGAATGTGTACCTCATACTCTCCATACACATGATCTCCCTCCAAGATCTTGGGCCGCTAACACTTCATTATCATTCTCAAAAAAGAAGATTCTTACAAAAATTCCAAAACATTCTAACCTGGAAATTGAGGAAATAAATCCTCCTTGCTAAATAATGTAGGATGTCATGGAGGAGAGCGTCATCTTTTCATGTTATTTCTCATCTTATTAACAGTCCTGCCCCATACACATCCATTTGTGGAAGAGATTACTGAAAGCTTTCCTTCGTTGCTTCTTGAATAAGTCATCGTTGTAAGTTTCTGGTGGTCTCATGGATCCTTTGCATTGCACATGTGGCTATGCCATGAGCTCTATTCTAGAGAAGAGTGAGACAAAGGAACTTTCATCCTCTCTATCTTGATGTCGTGGATCATGACTGCAATATAGTTTTTTCAATCTGCTGTAAGTTCTTATCATAAAAAACATATGGTGTGTTGGATAAAGCACACGCCTCTCAATGGGGTGGCGAGACATCGAATCCCACGCAGTGCAGTTCAAGAAGCTTAGTTCTTGTGCTGCTCTGATACCAATATTACATGCGCAACCTTTTACTTTTCGTCTGATAGCTCTTCGCGAGTGTCTGTCATACACAGAGATTCTTGGATTCAATTCCACCCCACCGCCGAGCTGCTCTACACGGAGATTCTCGGATTCAATTCCACCCCACGACCGAGCTGCTCTTGTTCTCTAAATAATGAGAGTCAATAAAGGCTCACATGAGAGTTCTAATAGGCTCTCCTCTCAAGTCCTCTACCAAGTGAGGTAAGATGCCTCAAATGATGCCATGATGTGACATTTTATCAGGATCTTAAAGACCAGATTGGACATAGTGATCCTCTCATTAGGTAATAGGACATTGGACGTTGGTTAGATGTGAACCATAGTAGCGACATGTGATTCAAATATTTGTTCAACATAAAACTTCCTTTCTCCAAATAAAGTCCAAGTGAATCTCCAGAGAGCTTTAAATTGCTTGAAATAAATAAAGTAGCCACCTATTTTGTTAGGTCCATGCAAAGTGGGCATGGAGAAATGTGTGAAGAGTTGATGGATGAGTTGAAGAGATGAGATTGTGTTGGAAAAATCATGTTCAACACAAGACTAGGTAACTTTAGAGAAACTTAGTACACTCCTTAAGTCCTAAATTTGACATTTAGTACCTACATAGTGAGAAATAGCTCTATTAAGGTCACAAATCTGTAGAAGGTATTGTAACCATGGATAGAGAATGACCAATCAATGAAAATGAATCATATTGTACATTGATATTGCACACATGGTACAAAGTAGTTGTCCATGACCTCTCTCACTTACTGATAGTATAGTTTATGCTCACGAAATTAGCTATAATCTTAGTGTAACTGCTCTAGTACCTAGTGACTAGAAAGGTAATGTTTATGTACACCTTTTGATCTTCATGGTAGTTAAACCTTCTACCTAGAAGTAGTCCTAACATCTTGGAGCACTTTGAATTTAAAGTCAAAACCAAATTCATGACTTTTGGCTCCCTTCAATCACAAGATTCTTTTCCATTTTTCTTTTATTTTGACTAAGATAATATCCAAACTTTAACCTTTGAAGTCTTTAACCATTTGTTGATCCAATATAATAGAGAAATCCTATGAGCATTGAATAAGTTTTTAGGATTTCTCCTTGGCCCAAAAGCTCCCCCTCAAGACTAAGATGATTGAGTCTTCATTTCTTCAACACTTCCTATAATTAAATCATAGATTTAAACTTTTCCAACTTAACTTCATTGAATGCCTTGGTCATCATGTCTACACAGTATTGGTCAATAGATACATAACTCTCTAACATAGTGATAGTGCACTTCTATATGCTTGGTTCCGGCATAATAGATTGGGTTAGCTACTACGTGTAATGAACTCATGTTTTCCCCAAAAACGTGATGAGTAGGGGACTTGAAACCTAAATGAAAATACAAGGTCTTGATGCATGTTTCTTCTTAAGTTTCATTGGTTAGTCCTCTAAATTTAACTTTGTTTGATGATATTGCAACAATAGGTTGCTTCTTTGAAGACAGTGAGATAAGTTTTGTAACTAAAAAGGTAAGATATCTTGATGTACTTGTCCTCTCATCTTTTTAGCCTTTCCAAACTCCATGAGAGAAGATTTTGAGGTCTATGTCAGATGTATCACACGTTAGCTTCACCTTTAAAGTTCCAAGAGTTAACTTCTCTCCTTGGAGTCTTCTGATCATCTTTAGAGTCACTTGATGGTTCACGTGTGTGGTCATTCCTTTTTCATAGAGTTGGAAAGTCTTTCTCTAGGTCATAAGGTAGAAACCCATCGGAATACAAAGCGGAGAGAAAAATTGGCCATAAGCAAGCTCCTAACAATTGTGGTTCCAGAAACTGCCTTGAGAGCCATTTTAGAGGATTAAATCTAGAACCCAAAGCAATGTAGAAGGTGTTAGGATAGTGCCAAAAGTTGGCAATACAGATGTTATCGTTGTGCACTAAAGCATTTTTATCATTGGCAAAGAGTCTCATAATCAACTACTGTTGGCTAAGGGGAAGAGGATGCCCCATGATCTACTTAGTCTTGGCATTATAATTCACCAAGCCACTTAATCCATTGATAGCAATGGCAAAGAGGAGCAGAGCAAGGAGACATCCCTATTTAATTGAGCCGTTAAGTATGACCACCTTAGAGAGGTGCCCCTAGATGCATAACATCGTGCACCCAACCCCCTAGCATCAATCTACAAATCTTGAAAGGCCATTTCATGAGTTTCAAGACCAAGCTCACTTGATTTACTCGCAAGAGATGACACTTATTGATCATTAATGAATCCCTACGGAACCACTTTTTATGAAGCCACTCCTTGAGGGCCAAAATTAGTGGTTTAGAGCCAAATGCTCGCCCAATGAGGCAGATCTTCTTTCGCTATTTTTGTTGTGCCATGATGTCTTCTATGGAAAGGAAGAAGACTATCGTTTGGTCCTCTATCAAAGGTCCTAAGTTGTTGACTAGAAAACACGGGACAGTCCTTGTTATAACAGTAAGGGAAAAAAGTCAAAAGATAGGAGGTACAAACTGAACGTCGAGCACCACCCTAAGCACATTTATTCCAACAAGGCACAAACCCCACACATAAGGGAAGAATGGCCAACCACTAACTACCCAAACACAACCATACCTCGAAATAAAAAACAAAAAAGTGCTAACTTCTTAAGACTCTTGAAAAGAAGCGTTCTTCTTAAAAAAAAACTTGCACAAGAAGGCGGGGACGAATATCTATCACCTTTTCTTTTTGTATTGTACGGTTGTACCTTCGAGGCGATAGATCACCTCGAAGAAATCAACGTTGATGCAACTGGCAAGACTGACCCAAACTTTAGAAGACGTGATTGACGTATGTCCGTGTGGCAGCGATGGTCCCTGTCCTCAGGAAGCGTCAGAACTCAGAAGTCGGGCGTAAGGGCCGTTTCACATAGTACCGACGGAATCAAGATGAAAAATTTACATATTCCACCCGGAATTGATACAAAATCATCTGTGCCGTCCCAAGATGCCAGGTCGGTTGGTTGGGTCCCTCGCCTCTTGAGGCGGGGGCGAGGGTTCAACCCCCCTGCGCTGCGGGACACTGTAAACTGCCTCCGGGCGTTCTATCTGGCCTTCGGGCGTTGTATCTGGCCTTCGGGCGTTAATCCGTTGGGCCTTCGGGCCGTCCACCGCGTTGTATGCCCCTGTTCTTGTGGGATAAGGGGGGTCCCATGGGTACTATGCCCTTCCTTGTACAGTTGTTCATTTCAAAGTTAAAGTCAGGGGGAGTAGGCCTCGGCCGAACCTCCATTTTAAAAAAAAAAATCATCTGTGCCGCCGCTCACCTATTCAGACTGGAGTGAGTGAGAATGAAGTAGGATTTCGATACCTCCGCGCTGTGTGAAGTAAAAACCCAAAGGAACAGTTCCATATTCAGAGCTAAACCCGTATATTTGGCTGAAATAATTATTTTTTTAATAATTTTTAATACTCGTCGAAGCTGGAACTTTTAGAGGGCGCACGGGGAAGGGTCGGAACAAATTGGTTGTTTTAGTTCCATGACGTGGATTCTGAATCTTAAGGTGCCACCGCCCTTATGTGAATGGCTGGATACAGATGTAGACATGCTATTGGCACAAAGCATATGTTTTTCTTGACGTTCCGCCTTATGTGAAATGCCTCTAAGAAGCAGAGGATCCCTCGTGAAACCTCTATCGCGATTCGCGATTCGCCGACTCCTATGGGATGTGGCAGGAGCTATGTATGATAGACAGGGACTTTTGACTCCGTGTTGGCAAGAAAGCCATCGGCATTGCGTGGGTCTATAAGTTGGAAAGCAATCGTGATGTAGTTTTTCGCTATAACGCTAGGATTGTAAAGACAAGGCTAGTTTGTCTTGATTGAAGCTCTAGTTTGGAGTCAACTTAGTGAAAGCTAGACTTGAAATAAGTTACATTGCACAAAATATAATCACTAAGTGGGGGGCCCTTCCCCTTCTCAATGTGTGGACCTTGTTTCCTCTGATCACTGCCCAATTGTACTTACTTTCAAGCCGGTTATCAATCTAAAGAAAGCCCTAGTTTCATGCCAATCCAACAACCTTATCATTCCCCTCGGTCCAGAAGAAGATTTCTACTACCTAGAACTTGGCTTTTGCCAACCGCTCCTTGTCGTCCAGGTGTTGGAGAAAGGGAGTCATGAAGACACAACACATCTTGGTCAGGGCTTACAAGAATCTTTAAAATATTCATCGAGCTAAAAGGGAAAATCTTTATCATAGGCTGACCTCTTGACGAAGAAGTAAATGTAGGCCACTCAATACCAGATATGGCTCTGGAAAATTAGAAGCATGCTAAGATACAAAGAAGATATTCAAAGAAAGAATCTATAGATATACTTTAAAGATTGGTGGGTAGGAAAGGTGGAGAAACCTACTAAAGAGATGTGCAGCTTCCTCAAGAAGCAGTAGTTCAAGGAAGCGATCCTTTCATGATGGATATCGATGGGGTTGAGTGCAAGACAAATGAAGAAAATAGTACGTCCACTTTCAATTAATTTACCCAGCTTTTGGGGGTATCCATGCCTCTTTCTCCTCATAGGGGGGATTTCATGGCATCCATATCTAGAGTTCGAACTAAAAGAATGTTGTAAAATATGAATCCTCTTCTTGAAGCTCCCATTTCGGATGATGAGATTCTTGAAGTTATTGAGTCACTTCGAGCTCGAGGCTGGATTGCCTCACCAATGCATTTTTCAAGACCTTCAAGCACATGGTCACTACTCCATTACATCTAGTGTGGCAAGAGGCCATTTCTTTTGGTGTGTCATTCGAATGTCTCAGTGAAGGGGTTGTCAAGTTTATTCACAAAAAAGGCAACAAAAACAAAATTGTAAATTGGCATCCAATTATGATGTTACAAATAGGATAAAAGATCCTTGCTAAATTTATTGCTAATCAAAATGCTTATCACTTACAAAACTAGATCAGTGAGGATAAAAAAGGGTTCATCAAGGGGAGGTCCATCCTCGAGGCTATCATTGATGTTTGGGAAGTTTTTGCTTTCAATGAAGATTCTCCTCAAGATGTCCTCTTCCTTAAGATTCAATTCGACAAAGTGAGAGGGAATTCATTCTCCAATCTCTGAAAGACCTAAGTTGCAGCCAAAACTTCATTAAGATGATCTCAAATTTTCTAGGAAATGCTTCAACATAGATGAACATCAATGGTGATCTTTCTCAAGCTATTTTATTAAAATGTTTTATCATGCAAGGATGCCCCTTGGCCCCTCTTCTCTTTGCAGTTGCTGCCCATGGTCTCAGATGCCTTGTCGAACATCATGCATGCTTAGGTCTTATTCAAGGACTCTTTCTTCCCCTCAATCAGGACCAGATGATCATGAGACTCTTCATAGATGACACAAATCCTTTTGTGCATAACAATCTGACCAACATTGATACCTTTTGATGTTGCCCAAATACATTTTGTGAGACATCAAGGTCCAAAATAAACCACTCAACTTTCACGATCATTATTCAACATCAACCTCAAGTTTTGGTTTTCCATGGCTATCAGTTGATCCCTTTGGGACAAGTCTTCTGCCTATTAGGTATTCAGGTGGGATTCGACATTTCAATGGGTTAGCGATGGAAATGGGCTCTCTCTAAGCTGGATAACAAATTGACATACTAGAAAGGTCTGCATATGAAATTGGCAGGGTGAGCTATGGTATTTAACACGTTCCTTCTTTCTTTGATTATCTACTTTCTCTCTTGTTGGAGAGATATGACCAAGAGATTTTCAAATTCAAATCAATTTTCAAAAACTTTCTCTAGATGGGAGACCTAATAGAATGGTGGGAGACCTAATGGAAGGCGTGTCCCCAAAATTAAATGGGCTACCTTTTTCTATGTGAGTACAATGAAGTGGAAAGACACACACCCGACCTCGTAAGGTAGAGGCACCCATCTTGGGAAACTCTGAGGCATCCAGCCCTAGGTGGGACTTCAACCCTGACCATCTACCTAGGAGTACAAGGCACATATGCTAAACCACACCCAAGGTGGTTTGGGCATTCTAGACATTAAAGGAATGGCAAGTAAACTCACAACCAAATGGTTAATTAAAGCATGGAGCAACACAAATGCCTCTTGGGCCAAACTAAGTTTTTGAAATAAGAGTGCTCTTAGGCTTGTGGGCCTTCAAGGAAGGAAGGGTCTTGATCTTCTCGCTCTTTTTTTCTCCCCCTATGAGGTGACTCCTAGAGGCTCGAGCTTAGTTTGCTTCCTATGGAAGAGTTGGAACAAGGTGAAACAATTTATGAAGATCAATAAAGATTAGAAATGGGTAGTCGGTAATAGACAAAATGATTTGATATGGTTCCCTCTCATGGGCATCATTGATGTTAAGCCTTGACACCTCCAAAAATAGGAAACTTTGAAATAAAGGTTTTTTCTTGTGAAAACACCTCTAGAATAAATAAACATGCGAATTGATTGGATTTGAGAACATTGACTCGGCAAGGAGAGTGGACTATGAGAAATGGTGCTTGTTGTAAAGCAGATTCAATGCTTGGGAGTGCTCAAGGACTCGACTCCTTATTAGGCATGTCTCCCTTCACCTTGAGGGTCGTAAATGAAACCATGACAACACTCTTGATAAAATTCTGAGTTTCAAGAAGAATGTGGACTTTCATGTCATGCTAAATTGGAGATATTGTCTGGATTGGTTGAGTTTTAGGTAGGATTTTAAGTTCCAATCCCTTTGGCATCCCCTCATCTAGGTTTAAAAATCTGTTCTTATGTGAAAATTTTCCTCCATCGAATGTGGACAAATATAAAAGCTAACAAAATTTAAGGAGCCTTTCCATGGTGTAAACAATGCCTCTAGGGCAATGAGGACTTAGGACACCTCTTTTTTTCTTGCCCTAAGTCAATGTTGATATGGTAGGCCATTGGGAAAATCATGTTGCCACAGGAACAAATCAACTAGAAGCAAGTATTGTTGGTTGAAGTGATCCACTGTTCCTTAGTTAGGTTGCATTTATTCGATCGAATAATTAAAAAATACTGAATATGTTTGTTTTATTTATGGTTGTCCAAGTCCAAATAAACACTGAAAAAAAAACGGACAAGGATAAACTTAAGGCTTTCAATCCAAAACATTTTCGAACAGAAATTTTTCGATCCAAAAACTTTTCGATCAAAAGCCCTTTCGATTGAAAACATGTTTCTAATCAAAAAAATAAATATTTTTACATTCGTTCAAAAACGTCATTTTGCACATGCTTGTTTGAGAATCTATAGAGCTCTAATCCACCAAAGAGACTTTTCTTCATAGGTAAACTTAGTGTTTTTGTTTTGTAGATTTGAAAATATGTGTATACATATGTGTGTATGTATGTGCATGTGTCACACATGCACATACATGCAGACATGCATACACGTACTTTCATGCATACACACATGCACATACATACACACATGCATACATGTTCTTTCATGCACACATAAACATATACACATATACACATATACATAGAGAATCATACACACACATAGACACATACACACACATACACATATAGATACTTGCACATATACATACACACACATATACATACACATATAGATACTTGCACATATACACACACATACATATACACATATACACACAAAATCATACATACACATACACATACACGTACACATATAGATACTTGCAAATATACATACACACACATGTACACACATGCATATGCATACATACATAGATACATGCATACACACACATGCATATACATACACACATATGCATACACACACATACAGACGTATACACACACATACATACACACATATATACACATACACAAATGCACACATATATGATATGTATATAGATACATATACAAATGCACAAATATGCATACACACACATACACATATAGATACTTGCAAATATACACATATACATATAGATACTTGCACATATACATACACACACATAGACACACACACATACACTCACATGCATACATACACACATTTGCATACACATGCATATGCATACATACATAGATACATGTGTACACACATGCACATACATACATACATATGCATACATACACATATGCATACATACTCACATACACACATACACACATGCGTATGTATATATACATAAACAAAATCACATACCCACAGTAAATCAACTTGAACCTTGAAAAAAATAAGCATAGTCAAGAAATTGTATCTGCCTTCACAATCATGTACAAGTAAAGTCAGGAAAGAGGTTTTTTCATGCATCAAGAACCAACCTTGCACATATGGTATTTTCAACCACACTTTTTTTCAACTTTCGTACCCGTATGTGTTTGCCATATGGTTGAAGTATATACACATTGCATCTAGTCCTCCAACCACCTACTCATATCAAAATCAAGAAACCTTTAAAATAACCTATAAAAATATGAAAAAATTCTAAACTATATCATAAAAAGTAAAATCTTTATTTATTTGTTTGCATCTTTTTTGTCGTAAGTATCCAAGGATCACACGCATAAGATTTTTTCTATCAAAAATTTGCCATGACAAGTCCCTCTTGATGCTATTGTCTCAGCAAGTTGATTTATTTCCTCCCAACAAGTCCCTCTTGATGCTATTGTTTTGATGCCAACATCTCAACTAACAAAGGTTGATCTCAACAAGTTGATTTCTTTCCTCCCAACAAGTCCCTCTTGATGCTATTGTCTTGATGCCAACATCTCAACTAACAAAAGGTTCTTGTTGTATCAATACAATACAACTTCCTAAAGAAGATCTATGGATCTGTGAAGTTGTATTGAATTGATACAACAAGAACCTTCTTTTAGTTGATATGTGTTGTCCTGCATGCCTTTGATCTTCACTTATTAATACCTTCTCAACCCTTGAAGTATCAAAAAAACACAAAAACTTTCCCAATAATTACAATAGTTTTTAATTCACAATCATTCACACACATATACATGCACATACACAATCATATTAGATTTTCACTTACAATCATATAACATACACACACATACACATACACATACTATTGTGAACTAAGAATCAATATTGATTCAAAACATCACAATACATTTTTATTCACAATTATACACACACATACATATACTATTGTGAAGTAAGAATGAATGTTGAATCAATCAAAAATCAAAAAAGATTTCATTAAAAATTATACACTCAAATACACATAGATATACTATTGTGAAGTAAAAATCAATATTGATTCAAACAACCACAATACATGTTTACTCACAATCATACACACATACATATACTATTGTGAAGTAAGAATCAATGTTGAGTCAAAGAATTACAATAGTTTTAATTCACAAACAAAAACATTTTATTTATGATCTTAATACTTGAGTACTTAATATTTATAGTAAGATTTTATACCTTGTTTTTTCTTCGACACGGTAACTTCGTAAAAAACAAAGTAACTCTTATGAAAAATGATTCTATTTGTATTTTTTTATAAAACATTGTTCGACCAAATTTTTTCAATCGAAAACATATTCGATTGAACAAATTTTGACCTATAAAATTTTTTATCAAAAACTTTTTTCGATTGAAAGCACGTTTGATCAAAAATTGTCATTTTATCATGAAAAAAGTATTCTTCCATGTCCGAATAAGCTGACATGGCACTCAATAGTTTGGTCGAATAATAAGGGTTTGCCATAAACTTTCGTAATTATACATGAATGAACGAATCGTTGAATAATGAATAATGCAACCTAGTTCCTCAGCAATATGGAATGCTATAAGGGGTGAGACTCTCTGGAAGATCTAGAAAGAGAGGTATGTTTCCAACTTTGGTAGCCCTCCTAAAGAATGTTTGATCGAAAAATGTCTTTTCCTTTTAAGTAAAAGAATTTCCAATTGTAAGAAGTCCCTGCCCTTAAGACATCACAAAGTGTTTTCCCTCAAGAGTAACAATATTAAAAGAAAACGGGCCCCCATGAGCAGGACAAAAGGGTTATCAACCTTTTTTTTTCATATTTTCATGCAAATTTTAAGCAACCCCTACTTTGTGGATTGAGGGGTCACAGGATGCTAGACCTGTTCACTTCTACAATCGTTTTTGCCATTAGTTAAAGTTCAGGAGAGTAGGCATTGCCAAAATTCATTTTGGAAAACAAATATACAATTTTGAAAGGGGTCTTGCATGAATAAAGTTGTATTTTTCTCAGCCCTATTGTTCTCTTCAAACATTCGTTGGAATCAATGTGAAGTTTATAAAAGGCATTGTATCGAGTACAGCAAGCATTGCTTGTGTGGTATGAAAAAATACGTGCCTACTTAATAGAACGTGCATTTTATAATAGGAAAACTACAAGAAGTTATGTGAGAGCCTCTATGTGATGTATGTCTTATCAATGTTGTTTGCATTGATGACATGTTGCTTAATGGTCCTAGTGAAATGCATATTTTCATATTTTTTATTTTAAGGATCATATTCATGCCTCTTTTAAATGTCTGGCTTTGGGGCATATACAAGATTATTTTGGCTTTTATTTTATGCAATTTTATAAAGGTTTCTATTCTGTCTCAAACAGAATACAGTGACATTTTATCGCAACATTTTAATCTTGAAGACTATAAATCCATTGTCACTCCCATGAAGACATGTTTATAGTTGAGTCTTCATAATAGAGGGGATGCATTTGAGGTTACAATTGATCAAAAAGGTATTGGATGCCTCCCTTATGTATGCGTCACTCAATTTGATAGTCAATTGATGGTTTCTAGGATGAGTAATCTTATTCATTACATAGGTGATATGCATTGATAGGTAGTCGATCATAGCTTTTTCGGCTTATCTAGTACCTAGAAACTTAAGTTATTTTATCTTAGTGGGGATCACCACTTGTAATCTTACATGCTTCTTCACTTATATGTCCACGAGTGGTTTCTTTGCTTCATGATTGGTGGCTCATAGGTATTTTGCTTGAGCAAGAAGGATACCACTGTGGCTACTAATAAGTGTGAGGTCGATTATAGGGCACATGGCCTAGCTACTATTGAGTGTTCGCCACCAAAAGACCTTGTGGATGACCTTGTTGTTCTTTAAGCCTCTTCGACCCTCATATTTAATGATAGTCCTAGTGCCTTGGAAATTGAAAGGAACCTAATGCTCCATGCTTGCACTTAGCTCATCTAGATGCACTATCTTTATGTGAAGGAGACTTTTTCCGTTGGATAAAGTAGTTTGGAAAACGAGTTTTCGATTATAAATAAGTTAATAAGAATAATAACTAAGTTAATAAGCTCTCTATCAAACTTATTGTTAATAAGTTCTCTATCAATTAGCTAAGTTAATAAGTTCTCTATTTATTAGCATCTAAGTCAAGTAAACCTGAGTACCTATCATTAGCTCCGCACAGCTGACTTCAGTCAGACTTAAGGACAAGAAAAATGCGTCCCTAAAGACATATATTCATTTATTCCCATAGATTCCAACAAACATGTTAATGAAAGTTCAGTTATTGCTCTATGTCATTAAAATCATGCTTGAGAGTCTATATATCCCTCCATCTCTCTCTGGGGACCAAACGATTCTCTCTTTCTCTCTCTATCCACGTGTCTCCCTGAAATCTCTTTATGTATCATCATCCAAGCGTTGTCCTCATATGAGTTAATTCATCTCTCATACTTTATGGTTTTGTGTCGCCTGCAATAGGAATTGTGATACTTCCCTTCTCCTTTTTATAGAAATATGCATAGCACACCATAAAACAATGATATAGGAATATACACATGCATACGAAGACTTGCATCATTTAACTACCCATTATCTAATTCTCATGTTTTCCTTCATGCATGAATACATGCATGATTAATCTTGCACATATCAAGCCGTAGATGCATGCATACATATGGACATGTAAAAGTGAATGAGTATATACTCATCTATGCATAAAGAGTACTGTACGTAGCTTATAAGATCATAAAGGACAGTATTAGACATCCGTCGTCTGGATCAAATATTATGATTGCCTCCGAGCTTATAACACACATAAGGAATCTGATCTCTCTCTCTCTCTGGATGAATAGATACCCTTCTCATTCCAGGGATGGGCTTTTTCAAAACTCAGCTCTCTTCCTCTCTCTTTTAGTGGATGCCCTCTCTCTCTCTCTCTACTCCGTCATTTTCTTCCTCTCTCTTGAAAAAGATTCATGCATCGCGCTCTTAAACAATATGCTCTATCTCTATTCCGCATCAGCTCTCATTTTCTCATCTTTACGCGTTCATTCATCAATTCTTAAAAACTAGTTTCTCAAAAAATCAGCCACGCTACTTCCATGGACATATGTTCTTTGATATTACAAGAAAGAGGATAGTACAAAAGGAGGTTCTCCATCCTCTCATGGAGAAAGGGATGCCACACAACGGGGGGCACTAGCGTCCACAGAGAGAGAGAGAGAGAGAGAGAGAGAGAGAGAGAGAGAGAGAGAGAGACCCAAAAGAACAATCTCGCATACTCGAAGCGCGGTGCTCTCCCTCATGTACATATAAAGTTGTATATGGCTTCCATGGTGGGACATGGAGGGACCATGTCATTCATGATTATGAGAGGCCATTTTTCACGCTCACGGGTTGTCGACACATGCAAAAACAAAACTTGACTTATTTTCATTGCTTTCCTCATTAGAACGTGAAGTGAACCAACCACTCTTTCGCTTTCGCATACATCCATTCCTAATGAAATCCCATCCGGATCCTCCACATGATGAAGATGATAATGATGTAAACCTTCAAAATTAGCAATTTTTTTTGCTCATTGCATGAATGCACTCAAGATCTCATGTAGGTCAGATTTGATACAAATGCTACAAACTCTAGTTGTCTACAGGAGCTAATTACTTCTTAAAACATGAGAAAGCTAACCTTCTGCTTCATAAAGTAAATGACATGTAATACCTTGATGTTTAGATTGATGACCCTTTGCTTGGTCCCCAAACATCTATGTGGACAAGCCTAGAACGTATTCATATATGAGATTTTCCAAATTGACATGCACTACACATGTATATGATGTGTTCTCTTGAGATAGTGGGTAGTCCAAGCACACTTTCTACTCATTTGTTTGAGGGCTCTTTCTCTAATGTGAGCCAATATTTCATGTATATGATTTGTTGTGAATGGTTGTCTATGAGATTCTCCAAATTGACATGCACTACACATGTATATGATGTGTTCTTCTGAGATAGTGGGTAGTCCAAGCACACTTTCTACTCATTTGTTTGAGGGCTCTTTCTCTAATGTGAGACAATATATTATGCCAAACCTCTAGCTCTACCAAGTTTTGGGTACCATAATTGAACAAAGAAATTTTCTTGAAGGCTTGACAATCCAACTGTGAACAATCTACATGTTTTCTATCCATTTGTTATCCTCTTGAAACCTTGACATGGATCCTCTACATAGAGTTCATGCTTGGTGATTCTCACCTCCAAACCTTTCTCTACAATCTGATCTACACTTACTAGGTTTTTTAGCAATACTTGGCACATAGATAATTTTGCTCAAAAGATTCATGTGACCAATGGTAGTCTTCACATTTTCTATCTTCTCTTGAGGATGCCTTGTATCATTAGTTTTCTATAACACATGCTTATTCTTCGGATCTTCAAATTATGAGAGCAAGGCTACCTTTCCTACTACATGGTTTGAGCATAGAATCAATGTAGAATACAAGCTCATCATAATTTACTTCCTTCAATGTAGAATACAAGCTTATCATAATTTGCTTATTCTTTGGAAGTGAATCCTCTTGAGATTGATCATTTGTATAATTGTTTTAGTCACTCCTTCCTTTATATCCTTCTTGGTAGTTTCTGTTCTAAGTATTCTTGTTGTAAGTGTTGTTGTTGTATCCGTATGAGTTGTTGTATCAGCCTCTAAAATCTCCATAACCACCTCTATTGTATCCTCTTCCTTTATGATTCCTAGGGTTCTTAAAACAATGCTTTGTGATTTGATTTGATTGGTCACATATGACACAGAGTGACGAGCTTTATGTTCTCCCCTTGCCTTTTCTACCTCCTCTGCCTCTTCCTCTTGAGCTTCTACCTTTTCTTACAAAGTTAGCTTGGGAGGTGCTTCCTCATCATAAGACCTTTTACATTCTCCTTTTTTCTCTTTGCATTCGTTTTTATCTCTGTAAAGGGCAGAGGATTGGTTACCTTTCTAATTCTCACCATTCTTTACTAGTTTCGAATCATAAGTGAAGAGTTGACCCATGAGACTGGTGAAGTGTGGCACGTGCATATCGATGTATAAGTCCATTGTAGTGGTGAAAGTTACCCACTTCTCATCAGCCTTGATTCCGTTGATGAATTGCCTCATTATTTAAACTTCAACAGTGGTTTCTCAAATGCTCCCAAGATGGTCTGCAATGTCCTTCATCTTGGTGACAAAATCACTCACACTATGCTTGGACACCTTCTTGAGGTTATGAACTCCATCCACAACTAGTTCTTCCTAGCTTTGGTGCTTGAGGAATAGAATGAATCCAAAGCATTCCATGTCTCTTGCGAGGTCTTAAAATTCCTAATATGAGGAAGTAAGAAATCAAGAAGGATTTTAGGATACATGACCTTGCCAAAGAATCCTGTGCACACCATGCATTCGACATTTATCATTCCTTGAGTTCGTTGACCTTACAAGGATGAGCTCATCTCCTTAGATGTATCCAAAAAGGTTTCTCCCTTGCAAGTAAGCCTCCTTCCTTAGAGACCACATTGATTAGTTTCTCTGATTTAATTTTTCAATTGATGAGGGAAATCCATCACCCATAGTACCTAGTCTATGACTATGCTCTCATACCACTATGAAGAGTGATGGATAATGCACAAAGATGAGAGGCTCTTGGAAAAAACTTTCTCCAGGTCAACCTAAATAACTCTAGAGAAATTTTCTAGAATATTTAAGAAAACTTCAATATATGAATTGCAATCACCATAGTACTTTGAAACATCATTCTCAAAGCCCTATGTCAAAATAAATAAGTTATGTGTACACTTCAACTTGAGAAAACCTTCTATTTATGGAAGAAAGTACTTAGAGTTTTAATCTAAGCTCACAATCTCATTGGCATTGACCCGAGAACTTCTTAAAACTTTTTTTTTATAAAAGGAACTTCCACCTTGGCCTACTCTCCTGGACTTTAATTAGAAAAGAAAAGGACAAGTTACAAGTTAGAAGTGAATGGGACTGGTGCCCTTTGGACCCCTCGAATCCCACAAAGCAGGGGCACAACTTGTGGATCTAGAGAGTGTTACAAAGTAGATTAATATCCCTCTTATCCCCCTCATCTGGGGCCCACTTGGGTTTAAGCTTCTTATTCTCGATGAGAAACACTTTATGATGCCTTAAGGGTGGGGATTGCTTGCATTTGGAGATTCTTTTGCCGAGGAGGAACAATGACTTCTCGATCGATCACTATTTGGGAGGGCATCCAAAATTGTATGCACACCACTCCCTCCAAATCTTCTAGAGGTTTTCCCTTGTTATCACATTCCATAGTGCTACAAAGAAGCCAATCGCTTCACCTAGAAGCACTTGCTTCTAGGTGATTTGATCATGTAGTCTCAAGATATTCCCAAGGGAGTGCTAGAGTACGAGAGACTTAGGGCATGCAAAGAAAATGGGATCGAGATCCTCAATGTTGTGGTGGCAACGCTCGCACCATGGTGGAGCACCATAGATTTTACTACCCTTAAGATTGGTCCAAATCCCATGGTGGAGAATTTTTCTAGGAGTGATAAAGAACCCGCCTCCTTATTGGTCAGGATTTGCCATGCTATGAAGGTCTTATTTGGGACAACGGCAATTGCTTGCCAAAATTTCTAAAATCAAGAAGCACACGGAGTATCATATCACACTGTTAATTGGTCCATGTCCTTGACTAGGCTACCTTGGGATCTAAATTTCATGTCTATTTGGCATCCCCTCATCGAGATCAAAAAGTCTGTTCTCATGTGGAAAATTCTTCAAACTTTCAAATGAAGTTTTGATTGAGCTATAAAAAGTTATTTAATGAAATTTTAAGGACTAATCTTAGAGAAATATGCATAAGAAATTAGGGGGTGATCCCCACTTTTCAAGAGAATGAAGATGTGCATACATTGTCACCTCGATTTGTTCATAACTCAAGATACACAATTTCAATTGCTATAAAGTTGTATTTATACTCTCAACAGTCCTATCTTCATAGGCCAATCAATATATTAAATAATGAGACCATATGCATTGATCAATGACTCAAAGAAGACGACAAAATGTGCTCGATGTATTGTAACAATAGATATAGACCAATGTAGCTATGAAAAATAGTTTTTAATGTATTGGTAAGTGAGATTTGATACAATGAGAGAGCGGAAGACTCAAAAATCTTCTAGTAAAGCACTTGAACAACTCAAGTGAGTGTGATGATTAGCTTACATCCTCTGACTACAGTGACTAGTGTATAAATAAACTTTTTGATCATGATTGCTGCTTTGATCTACCTAAAGCTGATCCATACTTTTAGGAGTGAATTTGGGTTTGAATAAAAATATGGTCTTGGAATTTTGGCTCTAAATTTGATCACAAGATTCTCACTTAATATCCTCTTTACTTTTGCACAAGATAGCTTTTGGCATTAACCTTAGAACTCATTCAATGTATACATACATATGTTTAAGTAATTTGTGCCTCAAATACCATGTGAAGTCCTAATCCATAAAAAAACACTTGCTTGATCCATGAACCAAAAAAAAAAAAAAAAAAATCTATCTACCTATGTGTATATGTAGAGAATCTGATTATAATAGGTGATGAAAAAGAAGGAATCAAGGAAATAAAGAGTAGGATATGATTAATATTGAAGCTCTAGATTTTAGAGAGCTAAATTACTTCTTAACTATTGAAGTTGTGTATAAATCAAATGGCATTTGATCGATGCAAATAAAGCACATTCTAGATGTGTTGGAAAGATTTTGTCGTCTCACATGTTTTAAGACATTAAATTATCCTATGGAAGCCAATGCCAAGCTTAGCTCAATTGAAGGAGATGAATTGGAAGACCTTACATTTATAGGTCCATCATTGGTTCGTTTATATATTCCACAAGTATAAGACCGGAATTTTCACATTTAGTGGGATTCCTTTCTTGGTTCATCTAGGCAAGTCAACAAGACTACCTTTCAATGAACAACTATTTTAATGAACACCCTCATGAATTGATTTATAAAGATGTGTGGGGTCCAATTAAAGAAAAATCCACTAGATTTATATAGGTACTTTGTAACTTTCATAGATGATTGTACAAGGATGACATGGTTATATAGCATGAAGCATAAATTGAATGTGTTTTATTTATTCAATAGATTGAAATCACTAGTTGAAAGGTACTTCCTAAGTATTGAAGTTGTGTATAATTCAAATTGCATTTGATTCATGTAGAGGAACTACTTACTAAATGTGTCTAAAAGATTTGGTCTCAGTGGTTGTAAGCCATTGACGCATCCTATGGAATTGAATGTAAAGCTTAGATCAATGGAAGAAGATGAATTACAAGGCCTTACACTTTAAAGGTCAATCATTGATTCATTGATATATTCCACAATTATAAGACCCGAATTTTCATACATAGTGGGAGTTATTTCTCGATTCATGAAGGCTCCTAGAGTGCCACATCATGCGGCCAAAAGAGCACTAAGATTCTCAAAGGCACTATTAATGAAGGTTTATATTATATTTTTGAGAGTGACTGGCAAGTCAACAGATTCTTTGATGTTGATTGGGTTGGTTCAAAGGATGATATGAGAAGGACAAGGGGTTATGCAATCATGATAGGGTAGAAGAACCCACTAAACATTCTAATAAATGCTCCATGATTGGAAGTAGATAGCTACCCCTAATGGTAGATGCATAAAATTTCTTCAAGTTAATTCATACTCATTATTTACAATTCTGCTTGGGCACCACATAATGGGAGATCCCCATTCAGTGTGCTCAATATCATAGGTCAATGGTGTTTCTTTCAATCAATCACTTTCTTCCTTTATTTTTGTTGCATATTTGTCATCATAAGTACATAACTTATGTTTTGTGGGCTTGGCTTCTAATGTAATAGGGATTCTATGTGAGCAAATATTAGGATATTCTCCTTTGAAAACTTTGTACATCCAAGCAAATAGGTCTCTATATTCCCACTAGAGGTTCACTAACTTTTCTTTATCTTTTGCACTTCGGTCGTATCCTATGTACATGCTTTGTTGTCCTTGATTGTTATGATGCATTTCTTGGTCATTTCTTTATTGTCATCAGCTTCTACCACTAGAGCTTCTCTTTTTGGCATCCTCAACATACTTTTTGTATCTTCTATTTCATAATTTTTGAAGTTCTTAGGAACTACAAATAATGATTCTTCTTCTTCCTCTTTTGGTGGGTTCTCTTTTCACTTATTTTTCTTTTTCTCCACTCCTACTTGTGTGGTTAGTAACATAACCTTCTTTAAATCATCTCTTTCATAGGATTCCTCATTAACTAGATACAAGTAGTCTTTCTTAGAATAAAAGAAATGATCCATAATGATGGATTTTAGATCTTCCTCGTCATCCTCTTCCAAGAGTTTAAACATAAATATAGATATTTCATAACCATCCTCATCACAATGGGAAGTTCATTGTCTTTCCTTCATCACTCTATCTATTGTTGCTATTATTTTTTCCCAACTATGGGGGTTAAGTTGATGATCTCAAAATATGGTGGGTGTGTACACTGGGTCTTGTATCAATTTGTTGTTCTATGCCATTCCTATTTTACTAGCCTCTATTCATTTCTCCTCTTATTTGCCTTTTTTACACATCCATAAGTGTGAATCTTCATGCATCCATAAAATATCAGAAGAATTGATGGACTATACTCACTTTGAGTCCCCTTGTGTTTTGTAGATAGAATTCCACTATAGAGGCAGGACATCTCTATGAGTGGATTCTTTTAGATTGAGTTTCATAATTACCCCTATGTGTTTTAAATAAAAGGAGTGGATAGCCTAATCTTGAACTATTTGTAACTATGTCATAAAGGGTCTTCCTAAAACCATCTCATATGCATGGCTCTTTCCAAACTCAGATATTGCAAATGTGTGTTCAAAATTTAGATGAGAAGTACTAAGAGTGGTTCCTTTGAGTAATCATAATGGAATTTCAATAGGGTCATTCGTCATTTGAAGCTTCATTCTAGTGGTTCCTTAGTCCCACTTGTCACATCCCATCCATAAGGATGTGTTTTCAATGGTAACACCCACACCTAAGTCAAAGATTGCTATGGTATCCTGCCCTTGATATGTAATGGGGAGATATATATTTCCTTCCTTACCTTCACTTTATCTCCTTCCTTGTCTATAGGTATGTCTAAGAATTTTTTGTTTAATTTCACTTCCAAGTGGGGACTAGAAAGTTCTAGAACTTGGTTTTCTACATGCCAGATTTGGATTAGCTTTCACAAGCTCTTCTAAAGTGATATTGCACTACACTTTATTATTCTTCATAGCTTCTATACTCCAAGGTATGATTGAATCTTCATTCCTCACTGGTATTGTAGGGGCTTGTATGTGAAGGGACTTGGATTCCCATGGAGTTGTGAACTATGGTGACTCTTCTAAAGAGTTTCACTCAAAATATAATCTTTCTCTTGATTGAGTGTCATCTTCATCTCTATATAAAGATAGTATATCCTCAAGGAAATGATCCGATAGATCATCAATCTCTTGAATGGGTAGGGTATTCCTTTTTTTATTAGCCCACTTCTCCTCATGGATTTCCCCAAGCAACTTTTGAGAGCGCTTGGTAATGGAAATATTTATTCCACATAGACTGGAATCTCAAGATAGAGGGGGTCTATGTTGATTGAGTAGTCTATTGTGATAGATGGTGTCCATGGCTATGGAGGGGCCATATCAAGTTTAGTCTACTCTAACAGATGACATGTAGTAAAATAGGTTTGATTTATCGTGGGGCCACTTTATGGTGATAGAGGGTGTCTATGGTGATAGACGAGGTGGATTGTATTTTCTACTTCTCATCTATCAGGATAGAAGATGTCTATTAGAGGTCTGGATCTGTCACAATGGGCCATGGTCTATCATAATAGATAGGTCTCTTGAGACAAAGAGTGGTTTGTTTTGATAGAAGGTGATCTCTCACCATAAATGGGATTTCTCACAAGGGTGTTCTATCGCAATAGACGTGTCTATCATGATACGTTGTTATCATGGTAGAGCCTCTCTATTGAGATTTTTCTCTATTGCAATACAACTAAAAAGTTGGAATTTTCTAGCTTCACCTACACTACTAAGATGGCATTGAGGAGCTCTACAATCCCATTGTTGAAGGCAAGGAAATCTGGAAGATAAATGATTAATTTGCATTATGAAAAGATTATTAAATTTAGATATTATCTAGTTGGATGTTTATTTTTGGTGAGTCGGATTTTAATACACGGTTATGTTGAAGTTCGTGGGCATGTCATAAGAAGAAGAAGACGTTATATCGAGGGAGCCCAAGGATTGAAGAGGTGTTTGAGGAAAAAGGAGAAACATGTCTGTAGAAAACAAGAGCGTAGCATGTGAGTTGGAGTAGTGAGAATGTTTTGTCCTATAAAGAATATAACTATGAACCATATTCTTGTATTTGGCAACGTTAAACTCTCAGTAATTGGAAACCTCCGACATAATTTTCCTAAATGTATTCTTTTCAAACGCGTGAAGTTTGAATGATAAAAGTCTTCTGCTCAGACATGTATGGAACTATAGAGTGTGATTCTGTACATCGAAGAATGTGTATTCTGGCGACACTAAGTATTCTGATTCAGTAGAAGTACCAAGATACAAATGAAAAATAATCTAATCAATGGTAGAGTCTCTGTAGATGAAGACCAGTGTGAGAAATGTGATATTTTTTAATATTATTCGAGTTGTGTTGAACTTTTGAATCCTCAACACAATTGGCGATCCTACTTTATTGCTGAAGAAGTAAGAAATGCATGAACGAAAGAAGGAAACGATTCGGTAAAGTATATTTTACAAGAGCATAGGCAAGAGCAGTGAACGTGGAGTCATCCTTGGAATTTTACGAGTGGTACGAAGCAGAGGAGGAAGAAAACCTGGAAACTGAAGAGGATCAGGGGGAAACAGGTGTAGCAGAGGCAAGTTTGGTGGGCAGTATACTTGGAGCGTTATTCCTAATAGAAGCAACTGTAGGTGTAAGAAGACGACTCTAGGTTGACCCACTTGCAGGGGCGATCGGTCAAAGAACTCGGCCTACACCTCAACCACAGCCAATGGCTGAACCACCTCCCAATCCTAAAGTCAAAGCAGCTCATTTCAGGGGAAGTTCTAAAGAAGATGTTGATTACCATGTGGCTCAATTCGAAATCAAATGGACAGCTAATGGATACCCAACTATCTATGGGGATGACATTAAGCTCCAACAATTTGCTGCCACGTTGGAAGGACGAGCTATGAGTTGGTTCAACCAATATGGTATTGCTCATTTTGCTACATATGATGATTTAAAAATAGCATTTTTGCAATGATTTAGAAAAGAAAAGACTCCTTCCGATGTATTAAGGAAGTTGAGAGCCATCAGACAAAAAACCATGTTAGTGGAAGACTATGCTCAGAAGTTTAGGACTTTAATGGAAAGATTGCAAGGTAATGAATGACCTACTGATGAGATGTTGGCAGGATATTTTTTGAAAGGATTAAGAAGCACAATTAGACATGCGGTTGCAAGTGTGGACATTGCAAATGGCTTTGATGTATTAGTATTAGCAGCGGCATGTGTGGAAAGAAGGTTTGGATGAGCAAAAAAGAGGCAGTCTGATTCTGGTTCAGAGACTGAATCTGATTTAGAAACGGAGTCTGGTAAGATTTTGAATGATTCTGATTCTAATGACCGCAATGAAGAAATAGTGGGGAAAAACATCGCAAGCATAAGGTCAAGCAAAGTAAAGAGGAGGCATGGATCAATAAGTTAAAGAGACATGGATATTCCATAGTAGCTCCAAAGGAAAAGAGATTTTGTGATATCTGTGACAAAGAGAGACATACAACAAATCAGTGTTGGTATAACCCTAAGCATAGAGGGCAAAGTTCTTGGCAAGAAAATAGGAATATCAATGAAGTAACGGCCAATCAGGCTATTCCCGTCCAAGGGCGGGGTAATTTTCAGAGGCAGCAACAAGTAAGACCTCCGTGGAGAGATCAAGGGAATCACCAGGGGAATAACCAACAAGGGAATCACCAGGGTCGACCACCAAGGTTAATGCCTTGTGGATATTGTTCAACTCCCGATCATTGGATAGGGCTGAATTGTCCCTTGTGGGTAAAGCATAGGGAAGAAAGGGATATACCCATTATCAGGTATAATCAGAATAATCAACAAGGACAACATCAACAACAGGGGCAGCAGGCGGCTCAGACAAATGCCATGCTTATTGAATGGCCAGATCAAGATGATAGAGGGACTGATGCAATAGGTACATCTGAGAGAATACACGTTAAGAAGGATAACCAATGGCAGTGTGATTGTAAACAATGTGGGAAAGGCAAAGAAGTCGAAGTGTTGGTAGTTACAAGATCAAAAAATAAAGGACCTATTAATTGGCAAGAACAAAGGCATATCAGAGACAAGGTCTTGAAGCAAGTTCAGGACGAGCACCATAAACAGGTAAGGTGTGGAAGTCAAACTAAGTAACAACAAGGTGTGGATTTGATACCTTCAAAAATAGAGTGGAATAGGGGTCAGAGCAAGCAAGACCTGCAAAAAGATTGGTTTGACGTAATCATTAGCTCACAGTTACAGTTGTCTTTGGATCAACTTTTATCTTTGGTACCAGTGTTTCGAGAGAAATTGTTGAAGAGGTTACTTGGGTAGCATGTAGAGCCAGAAATTAGGACGGTACCTTCAACCTCGACCAATAGTATTGATCCAATAGATGTTGACTTTGTAGTGCTTATGGTAAATTTTGTTGTCATTAGAATGTCTGAGTCAGCATACCCGTATGAACTGTTGTTAGGGAGACCTTGGTTTCGGATTGCTAAAGTCAAGCAGAATTGGGGTCTGAATGTTCACAAAGGGAAAGAAGCAATTGACAATCCCTATGCGAGGAAGAAGAAATATGTCGGTATAGGAGAAACCACTCTTGGCTCAGACAATTAATTTAGCGGATGAGATTGAAGATGATGAACAGGAAAAGTTTTTGCAAGAACATCCAACAGTGGTACCGGTACTAGAGGTTGATGTCGCAGGAGTATTAAGTAAGGATAATCTGGTTGTGCAGAATGTAGAAGGGCCAATTCCAAGTGAATAGGTTGTAGGTGCACAAATACAAAAGATATTCGAGCAAAGTATGGAAATTCCGGTACAGCAACGGGTGGAACAACAAGAGAAAGAAATAATAACTCTGGCAGAATGGATATACGATCAGAAGTATGGAGGTTCTATGCGGGTGAAGGAGGAGGAGCTTCAAGAGGTTAATTTAGGAATAGAAGTTGAACCCAAGATGGTGCGGATTGGTAAAACATTTGAAGGAAAGTTTAAGGAGGATCTCATTTGCTTACTAAAGAGTATGTAGATCTGTTTGCTTGGGATTACACTCAAGTGAAAGGAATCGACCCTGATTTGCATCAACATAGGATTAATTTGAAGACGGATGCAGTACCTGTAGCGTAGCAAAGATATAGAATGAATCCTAACTTTGCTAAACAGGTGAAGGAAGAAATTGATAAACTACTGGCAGTCGGATTTATCAAACCTGTGAATCAGGTGACTTGGCTATCTCCTATTATAGTGGTCCCGAAAAAGAATGGGAACCTCAAAATTTGTGTCGATTATAGAAAGTTAAATGCGACGATAGTTACAGACCCGTTTCCTATGCCGTTTTGTGATGCAGTGTTGGACGCAGTAGCTGTTGGAAACAATGCCAATTGGTCAATACTTGCTCAATGTTTAATTGGTCAACACTTGCTACATCATGTGTATATCTTATTTGTATTCCCTATACAAACAGATGACGATGGGCGCACTTAGCATAGGAAGAATAGTTACTATATCTTCTACATCCAAAAGCGTGGGCACATTGGATAGGTCATCGTCCTCTCATAAAGCTGACCAGAGTTGCTGCTTCCTCCAGCGGCGCAGCGCAATCGTCAAGTTTTTGCTTTAAAAACTTTTTGTTTTTTATCAAATAATTGACCAAAAGCTACAGCGACAGATGGCGTTATTTTTATGGATGCGAAACAAGTTTTTTTTGCTGTTTTCAATCGTAGATTACTACGATGGATAGCTTTTGGAGGGGTGCTTTATTTTTATTTTGAAGAGATACAATCTACTATATAAGAAGCTATAATCTCATTATCTAAGCATCCTTCACCTAGTATTCAACACAAGCTTGGAGCTTGGACCTCAATAGAGGTGGTGTTTCTTCTAGCACATGGGGCAGCCATCGTGCTAACTTGAAGCATGTTGAGGAGCAGCTATGGAGTTCTTCTTGGTGATTCTTCTTGGAGAAGATGAAGGGTGTGATGACACTCTACCTCATGGAGAGGATTTTATCTCTTGTTCATGGCAAGAAGACTTGGTCATTAGCAACTTGATGGTGAGGATCGACCATCTACATGATGTATTTAAAGATTATCTTCTACAGTAAGATATTAGGTTGAAGATTGTCTTCTAGAAGAAGATGTCAGGCTACTTCAAAGACATATTTGAAGATTGTCTTCTATAGGAAGATATTAGGTTGAAGATTATCTTCTACAAGAAGATGTCGGGCTACTTCAAAGATATTGGATGGTGGTTAACATAAGATTCACATCTTATGTTAAGTATTCAAGTACATATTATCTTTATGCACACAGGTACTACTTGAATTTTATGGAGGCAGTAGCGTTCATATCAGGAGGAGTCCTATTTGGCATAGGTACATGAGAATCAGTACGTATATGCTTTATGCATATTTTGATGAGATGTTTGAGAAGGTGTGTTCACATGAGTTTGAGGATTTCTAGCAGCAAACTTGTTAGCATTCTATGCTACTTTATAAGTATGTGATCTTTTCACACACGTATTTGACTTAGGGTCTTCCATAGCCTAAGTTCAAATGAGGGTTTGTTGACTATCAGTTTCACATTGATCCTTCCTCTTTCAATCACTCATATTCACTCTTCTATAACCTATTAGATCACACATCTCATGTATATTCAGAATACTGCCCATACATCTGAATATGTTTGTTACATTGTACATTCACTCATTCATCTATTTCTCATCACATAGAGTGGTTGAGAATTTGGCTCCCACATTGTACACTAAACATTGGTACATATGATACTATGAGTAAGCGATGGCTTACATAACACCTTACACATGTCATCTATTCTTTCTCTATCTTTATCTCATCGTCTGTATGATTAAGTTGTGGTATGTTCATGTTTTCTCAATATGGAAGATTGCTGGAACTAATGTTGTACATGATTGGAACTATGGAACCATGGACCTGTGACATGAGCCTAAGGGCCTACCTCACTTCCAACATTTGGTATCAGAGCACTAAGGTTTTGGTTTCAGAACTTTAGATCTTTGGCGTAAATGCATTAAGGCTCATTCATAATCCCAGGTTCCCAGAATTCCAGATTTACAACATATGATTTGAAAGCATCTTCTAACATTTGACATTTGACATACACAGTTAATCTAGATGAGTAGAGATTTGAGAATTAGACAATTCAGTTACATGTGTATTCATCAGTGTGGAGTATGAAGTTGATGATCTGTTATCACTCAAATATTTTTGGAAGAGTATGCAAATACTTTACAAAAGTATTATTTGAAGACTCAGACTTTATGAAGAGAAGACTACTTCAAATTCAATGAAGAACAATGGTTTAGAGAAGATGAAGGGATTAGATCAACATCAAATCACAAGTATCACTTTCTACTATCAGATTATCATTTGCATGTCATGTCTTAGAAGAGCAGTTATGAAGAGATTTGAAGAAATTCAAGAAATGCTTTGATACACTTTCAATCTTTTGAAAGTTAAAGCATTAGCTACATCAAAACAGGTATCTAGAGGTTTTTCTAGAGAGTTTTGAGAAATCTCTTTCATGGCAAGAAAGTTCATCTAAGAAGACAAATATGAAGATGGGATGAGTTTTTCAGCCAATTTTCTGTTGTAAATTGGTTGGATATCAAGGTACAAATGTATCTACAGAAGGTAACTCTAGAAGGGTCATTCATCATTCAGACAAAAGATTGGTGAATTTAGTTATTTCAGACATTTGAAGCAAAATTTTGATTCAGAGATATGAGGAGATGATAAAACATGATTCTATATTCACTTCCATTTATATAGCATGTTTGTTTTATCTCTTACTCTTAGCACTAGAGGAAGAGAAAAAGTTTGGTTGAAGAAGTCAAGAGTGTTTGCTACTTCAAGATGAAGAGAACAAAAGGTATGGAAGAGAAATTTGAAGATGTTGACATCATCAGTTGGAAGAAAGATGCAGAAGAAGAAAGTCCATCATTTCCAAAAGAAAAGTAAGGCTTCCTTTTCTCATATATTTTCCATATACTTTTCCTATTTTATCCTCTACACCCAAAGACAAGTCTACGAGAATATCTTGTTTAAAGAAGAAGCAGTTTCTTGTTTTGCATTACACTTGGTCATGATTTAGTAGATTTGACAAAGAATTACATTGAGAGAAAGAAAAAGCAGCAGATATAACTTTTGACTCATATATGTATGAGTTATGTTTGAGTTGAAGCTTTTGAGCAGGCAGCTTATATGTTCCCTCAAAGAATTCTTGGAGTATCAATATAGGGCTACTTGGTATATGAAAAGTTGCAGAGAAGTATATTTCTTCTTTATCTAAATCTCTTAAAGTAAAAGAGTTTCTTGTAGCAGATGTTGAAGACTTCGGTTGAGGTTTTATGTTTGGAAAAGTTACCTCATATTCAGTATTTTCAAAAAAACTTCAGAAATTCTGAGTCTTGTTGATGTACAAGTCAATGAAGAATCTACTTTCTATGATTGTCTAGACTTTTGGATACATGTTTGTATTCAAAAGGTGTTCCATCATATCCTATCACTTGATTGAGAAGTGGAGTTAGCCAAAAGAAAATCAAGCAGGTACGATCATATTTCACCCGGGTAAAATATGAAAGTTATGAAGCATCAACTTGCAGCTTTTGGAGTTCTTAAGGTGAGAAGTTTGTCCACTTATGTTTCAAGTAGGAGTCACAAATTCTTGCGAAGGATTTGTTTGAAGAAAAGTTGTACAACTTTTTGTGAAGCATGGACACTTAGAGATTCAGGAAACTAAATCAAACATTCAGTCATGAAGGTTTGATGAAGAACAGATTCTACACAAGAGAGATCATTGATCTTGAATGTTCATGTATCTTGAGTATTTATGATTCATTTGTCTATCCTTTGTTTGTGAAGATTCTTAACATTGGAAGAAATAAAGTCAAAGATTCAGATTCTATTAGATTTGTGTTGCAGAGAGATAGAAAATACTTGTTATGTTGTAGAAGGTTATGAATCCTATAAAGCTTTCAGCAAGGTTTTGTTATGTTAGGATCACCTAACCTTATTCTAGATTTTGGAAAGCTGAGGAATGACATGGAAAGCTATCAGCATCTGATCAATGCTAATAAAAAGGATTCAGAATTTTTTATTCAGATACATGTATTGATCATTGAACATTAGATTTATGAAGGAAGACGTTCCAGATTTCATAAAGTGTGATATATTTGAAGAATACTAGATACTAGTGCTAAATCATCCAGGGGGTGATGAAACATGAAGGCTTATTTTCAAGCCATATGTAAAAGAATGCCCAGTCATACCTACAGGTATTCCTATATTTCCTTTGTTAGGTTCTCTTTATGTTCCAGCTTTGAAAGAAGAAGGAAGAAGAAGAATGTTTGGAGAAATTTCCTGTTAGGATGTTCGTCTTCAGGAGAAGGTTCCAGAGTTCTATTGAAGAGAAACTTGATATTTCAGAAAGGTATATTTGAGAAGTGCGCACATATATGTTTATACCAAGTTCTGAAGGAAAGAGGTATGAAGGATTTAAAGGATGAAGACATGATGATATCATAGATTTTCTGACTCATATTTCAGTTAATTTCAATTGAGTTGAGTTGATTTGACTTGAGTACAGTCAGAGATGAACCAGTAGTGTTCATAATACACTAAGTTGTGAGTTGTCAGTCACATGTTCCAGGATTCAGTTCCTGATTTTGTTTAGTGTATTTACATGATGCAGCAGAAGTATGTTGAGAAACCTTTTTGCAAGGTAAATGCAAATATATGGATCCTAGTGTATGTTTTCAGGTTTTTGAAGACAGGAGATAGCAAGTTCAGGGATAGTTCATGCTACATTTGTTGTCAAGCAGTAATTGCTTGATGTGTACACTATTGGATATCTAGTTTTCATATTTTCTCAAGTATTATGGTTCATATTCTGCAAGTTCAAGTTTTTTGAAGAAAAGTCAAATTCAATTTTGAAGAAGACTTTTGAAGAACAAGTTTTGAAGTTCGGAAGTACAAGCTTGAAACTTGTGATAGTTTGCAGTTTTGATAGGTTGTAGATCCAGCTCTATTTGAACCAATATGCCATTGCAGGGGGGATTGTTGAAAACAATGCCAATTGGTCAATACTTGCTCAATGTTTAATTGGGCAACACTTGCTACATCATGTCTATATCTTCTTTGTATTCCTTATACAGAAAGATGACGACGGGCGGACTTAGCATAGGAAGAATACTTACTATACCTTTATATCCAAAAGTGTGGGCACATTGGATAGGTCGTCGTCCTCTCAGAATGCCGACCAGAGTTCAAAACCTTCCTCCAGTGGCGCAATGCAATCGTCAAGTTTTTGCTTTTAAAACTTTTTGTTTTTTTATCAAATAATTGACCAAAAGCTACAGATGGCATTATTTTTACGGATGTGGAACAAGGTTTTTTCGCTATTTTCAATCGTAGATTACTACGATGGATAGCTTTTGGAGGTGTGCTTTATTTTGCTTTTGAACAGATACAATCTTTTATATAAGAAGCTATAATCTCATTATCTAAGCATCCTTCACCTAGTATTCAACATAAGCTTGGAGCTTGGACCTCAATAGAGGTGGTGTTTCTTCTAGCACATGGGGCAGCCGTGGTGCTAACTTGAAGCATGTTGAGGAGCAGCTATGGAGTTCTTCTTGGTGATTCTTCTTGGAGAAGATGAAGGGTGTGCTCACACTCTACCTCATGGAGAGGAGGTTATCTCTTGTTCATGGCAAGAAGACTTTTTCATTAGCAGCTTGATGGTGAGGATCGACCATCTACATGATGTATTTGAAGATTATCTTCTACAGGAAGATATTAGGTTGAAGATTGTCTTCTACAAGAAGATGTCGGGCTACTTAGACATATTTGAAGATTGTCTTCTATAGGAAGATATTAGGTTGAAGATTATCTTCTACAAGAAGATGTCCGGCTACTTCAAAGACATTGGATGGTGGTTAACATAAGATTCACATCTTATGTTAAGTATTCAGGTACATATTATCTTTATGCACACAGGTACTACTTGAATTTTATGGAGGCAGTAGCGTTCATATCAGGAGGAGTCCTATTCAGCATAGGTACAAGAGAATCAGTACGTATATGCTTTATGCATATTTTGATGAGATGTTTGAGAAGGTGTGTTCACATGAGTTTGAGGATTTCTAGCAGCAAAATTGTTAGCATTCTATGCTACTTTATAAGTATGTGATCTTTTCCCACACGTATCTGACTTAGGGTCTTCCATAGCCTAAGTTCAGTTGAGGGTTTGTTGACTATCAGTTTCACACTGATCCTTCCTCTTTCAGTCACTCATATTCACTCTTCTATAACCTATTAGATCACACATCTCATGTATATTCAAAATACTGCCCATACATCTGAATATGTTTTTTACATTGTACATTCACTCATTCATCTATTTCTCATCACATAGAGTGGTTAAGAATTTTGCTCCCACATTGTACCCTGAACATTGGTATATATGATACTATGAGTAAGCGATGGCTTACATAACACCTTACACATGTCGTCTAATCTTTCTCTATCTTTATCTCATGATCTGTATGATTAAGTTGTGGTCTGTTCATGTTTTCTCAATATGGAAGATTGCTGGAATTAATGTTGTACATGATTGGAACTATGGAACCATGGACCTTTGACATGAGCCTAAGGGCCTACCTCACTTCCAACATTTGGTATTAGAGCACTAAGGTTTTGGTTTCAGAACTTTAGATCTTTGGCGTCAATGCATTAAGGCTCATTCATAATCCCAGGTTCCGAGAATTCTAGATTTACAACATATGATTTGAAAGCATCTTCTAACATTTGACATTTGACATACACACTTAATCTAGATGAGTAGAGATTTGAGAATTAGAAAATTCAGTTACATGTGTATTCATCAGTGTGGAGTATGAAATTGATGATGTGTTAGCAGTCAAATATTTTTGAAAGAGTATGCAAATACTTTATAGAAGTATTATTTGAAGACCCAGACTTGATGAAGAGAAGACTACTTCAAATTCAATGAAGAACAATGGTTTAGAGAAGATGAAGGAATTAAATCAACATCAAATCACAGGTATCACTTTCTACTATCAGATTATCATTTGTAGGTCATGTCTTAGAAGAGTAGTTATGAAGAGATTTGAAGAAATTCAAGAAATGCTTTTATACACTTTCAATCTTTTGAAAGTTAAAGCATTAGCTACATCAAAACAGGTATCTAGAGGTTTTTCTAGAGAGTTTTGAGAAATCTCTTTCATGGCAAGAAAGTTAATCTAAGAAGAAAAATATGAAGATGGGATGAGTTTTTCAGCCAATTTTCTATTGTAAATTGGTTGGATATCAAGGTACAAATGTATCTAGAGAAGGTAACTCTAGAAGGGTCATTCATCATTCAGACAAAAGATTGGTGAATTTAGTTATTTCAAACATTTGAAGCAAAATTTTGATTAAGAGATATGCGGAGATGATAAAACATGATTCTATATTCACTTCCATTTATATGCAATGTTTGTTTTATCTCTTACTCTTAGCACCAGAGGAAGAGAAAAAGTTTTGTTGAAGAAGTCAAGAGTGTTTGCTACTTCAAGATGAAGAGAACAAAAGGTATGGAAGAGAAGTTTGAAGATGTTGACATCATCATTTGGAAGAAAGATGCAGAAGAAGAAAGTCCATCGTTTCCAAAAGAAAAGTAAGGCTTCCTTTTCTCATATATTTTCCATATACTTTTCCTATTTTATCCTCTACACCCAAAGACAAGTCTACGAGAACATCTTGTTTAAAGAAGAAGCAGTTTCTTGTTTTGCATTACACTTGGTCATGATTTAGTAGATTTGACAAAGAATTACATTGAGAGAAAGAAAAAGCAGCAGATATAACTTTTGACTCATATATGTATGAGTTATGTTTGAGTTGAAGCTTTTGAGCAGGCAGCTTATATGTTCCCTCAAAGAATTCTTGGAGTATCAATATAGAGCTACTTGGTATATGACAAGTTGCAGAGAAGTATATTTCTTCTTTATCTAACTCTCTTAAAGTAAAAGAGTTTTTTGTAGCAGATGTTGAAGACTTGGGTTGAGGTTTTATGTTTGGAAAAGTTACCTCATGTTCAGTATTTTCAAAAAACTTCAAAAAATTCAGAATCTTGTTGATGTACAAGTCAATGAAGAATGTACTTTTATGATTGTCTAGACTTTTGGATACATGTTTGTATTCAAAAGGTGTTCCATCATATCCTATCACTTGATTGAGAAGTGGAGTTAGCCAAAAGAAAATCAAGCACGTACTATCACATTTCACCCGGGTAAAATATGAAAGTTATGAAGTATCAACTTGCAGTTTTTGGAGTTCTCAAGGTGAGAAGTTTGTCCACTTATGTTTCAAGTAGGAGTCACAAATTCTTGCGAAGGATTTGTTTGAAGAAAAGTTTTACAACTTTTTGTGAAGCATGGACACTTAGAGACATTCAGGTAACTAAATCAAACATTCAGTCATGAAGGTTTGATGAAGAACAGATTCTACACAAGAGAGATCATTGATCTTGAATGATCATGTATCTTGAGTATTTATGATTCAGTTGTCTATCCTTTGTTTGTGAAGATTCTTAATACTGGAAGAAATAAAGTCAAAGATTCAGATTCTATCAGATTTGTGTTGCAGAGAGATAGAAAATACTTGTTATGTTGTAGAAGGTTATGAATCCTATAAAGCTTTTAGCAAGGTTTTATTATGTTAGGATCAGCTAACCTTATTCTAGATTTTGGAAAGCTGAGGAATGACATGGAAAGCTATCGGCATTTGATCAATGCTAATAAAAAGGATTCAAAATTTTTGTTTCAGATACAGGTATTGATCATTGAACATCAGATTTATGAAGGAAGACGTTCCAGATTTCATAAAGTCTCAATGATATTTGAAGAATACTAGATACTAGTGTTTAATCATCTAGGGGGGTGATGAAACATGAAGACTTATTTTCAAGCCATATGTAAAAGAATGCTGAGTCATACCTACATGTATTCCTATATTTCCTTTGTCAGGTTCTCTTTACGTTCCAGCTTTGAAAGAAGAAGGAAGAAGAAGAATGTTTGGAGAAAGTTCCTGTTAGGATGTTCCTCCTCAGGAGAACGTTCCAGAGTTCTATTGAAGAGAAACTTGATATTTGAGAAAGGTATATTTGAGAAGTGCGCACATATATGTTTATACCAAGTTCTGAAGGAAAGAGGTATGAAGGATTTAAGTAGCGTTCATATCAGGAGGAGTCCTATTCGGCATAGGTACAAGAGAATCAGTACGTATATGCTTTATGCATATTTTGATGAGATGTTTGGGAAGGTGTGTTCACATGAGTTTGAGGATTTCTAGCAGCAAACTTGTTAGCATTCTATGCTACTTTATAAGTATGTGATCTTTTCCCACACGTATTTGACTTAGGGTCTTCCATAGCCTAAGTTCAGATGAGGGTTTGTTGACTATCAGTTTCACACTGATCCTTCCTCTTTTAGTCACTCATATTCACTCTTCTATAACCTATTAGATCACACATCTCATGTATATTCAGAATATTGCCCATACATCTGAATATGTTTGTTACATTGTACATTCACTCATTCATCTATTTCTCATCACATAGGGTGGTTGAGAAGTTTGCTCCCACATTGTACACTGAACATTGGTATATATGATACTATGAGTAAGAGATGGCTTACATAACACCTTACATATGTCGTCTATTCTTTCTCTATCTTTATCTCATCATCTGTATGATTAAGTTGTTGTATGTTCATGTTTTCTCAATATGGAAGATTGCTGGAATTAACGTTGTACATGATTGGAACTATGGAACCATGGACCTTTGACATGAGCCTAAGGGCCTACCTCACTTCCAATAGTAGCAGGGCATGAAATGTATAGTTTCTTGGATGGATTTTCATGGTATAATTAGATCAGTGTTGTTGAGGAGGATCAACATAAAACAACATTTATTACTGAATTTGGTGGTTATGTGTTTATAGTCATGAGTTTTGGCTTGAAGAATGGACCGGCATCGTTCAATTATGTGGCGCATAAAGTGTTTGAACCTTATCTACAGGATTTTATGCAAGTGTTTGTAGATGATTTTTTGGTCTTTGGTAAGATGATTCAACATTTGCTACACCTGAAATCATGTTTTGACAGATGTCGGCAATTTAGGATAGTGTTGAATCCGTTTAAGAGTGTTATTGCTGTTAGAAGTGGTATTTTATTGGGCCATGTTATCTCGCAAGAAGGGATATCTATTGATATTAAGAATATTGAAGCTATTAGCACAGCTAAAGCACCGACCAACGTGAAAGAAGTAATGCGGTTGGTGGGTCAGATTAAGTGGCATTCCAGATACTTAAGGTATTTAGCAAATATTTCTCTACCACTTACGCATTTGACCAAAAAGGATGTTCCATTTGTGTGGGCAGATGCTCAAGAGAAAGCATTTCAATTGTTAAAAAAGATGGTGTCAGTAGCACCAATTTTGAATCACTCGATTGGTCATTGCCATTTCACATATTTGTTGATGCATCGGATGTGGCTGTAGGAGCAGTTTTGATGCAGTAGAAAGACAAAGGATGGTATAGACCTGTCTATTATGCTAGTAGAGTATTGTGTGCGGCTGAAAGAAATTACCCGGTGACGGAAAGGGAAGCTTTGGCAATTTTGACATTATTTATTGGGCAATAAGGTGATTTTTCGTGTGGATCATGAGGCCTTGGTCTATTTAATCCAGAAGCCCTTATTAACAGGACGGTTAGCTAGGTGGATGCTTTTATTGTAGGAATTTGATTTTATGATTATCCATACTCCTAGAAAAGAGCATGCAATGGTAGCTTACTTTAGTAGATTGGATTCGAGAGAAGCACCTACAGGTGCAATTGATGAATTTCCGGATGCTCAGTTGTTTAATGCACAAGTGGTGGAAGTAGATTCTATAGATGGAAAATATAAGCCTGAGCTATCGTTTAAACACAGGAGCAAATATCTTCTACAGATGGAGGAGGATTGTTTGATAAGTGCATATATTACTGAGGTCATTCAAAGGCGGAGACAAGCTTGGGTGAATCAGAATGTGAAGTTTAAGTTATTTAAAGAAGGCGATTGGGTGATGGTGTATAATTCTAAGCTTGGACCTCATCCAGGAAAGCTTACATTGAGGTATAAAGGCCCATATCAGATTGTGCAGGATTTAGGTCAAGGAACTTTTCGAGTGGCAGATGTGTTTGGCACATGGATGGACAAACCAATTAATGGATTTTGACTGAAATTATTTCAGGGGAAGCCACCACATTTGGATTGGTTATCTTCTAATGTTGTGCAAGTGGTCGATGATCCTGAAAATCAAGTCATCAATGTTTGTGATCATCGTAGTAAAAGAGTTTATTTCTCTACATTTTTATCCGTGGTGAACTGCTTTCTAGCTTCGTGTTGGTCCAAAACTACATTAAGTAATTTCTTACGATTACAATGGGTATCATGTCCAAAGTTGTAGTACATCAGTTTGCCAAGGGTTATTTCAGGGCCAAAGATTGACAAGGAGATGTTACTGGATCAGAGTGCAGATGCAAAGTCGCATTCCGAGTCAGCAAGTAATGAAGTTCTCGCAACAAGTATAACGAGGATTGCAAGTGGGCAGAGGTATGAGGAGCAGATCTATCAGGGGGAACATGAACAGAAAAATAGTGCTCAACAAGCTATTATCTTGCAAAGTAAGGTTACTCGAAATTTTGTGATCGGAAATTTTTGCACTATAAAAAGTAGTGTTGAGGAATTTGAATATCAGTTTGGTATTCTTGAAGTGGGCACTAGTTTTAAGTCCCATGATTATTCAGGCACGTGTCAAAGATCTTTTAAGTGGGTTATGGAAATGCGGGGAAACAGGTTGTTGATGATTTTTAAGATGATCCATACTAGAATATTATTGCGTCGCATGAAGTGGTGCGTGAGTAAGTACGTCCACCATTGCTGTCAATGGCAATTCGAACATTCGCACTCGTGGAACTGGTATTTTCAGTCCTGCTTTATGGCCCCCAAGATAACATCTCTTCCTGTGTCTATTGTGTTAGTGCCAGACATAGAAGTCATGCGGGGACATATGAGAAAGAGAGAAGTTGTAGTGCGCAAGGAAGAAACCACAACTAAGGAAAGTAATAGTTTGTTACAGGATGATGAAGAAGAGATATCGATGCCATTAGCGACTACTAAGTTTGTGCAAACTCTTATGGGACCATTTACAGAATTTAAGGTGGAAGTTGATACACAGTCCACCACCAATGAGAATTGGCTCCGAAGGATTGGTTTATTTCAGTTTGCTACTTTGCCATGGGCGACATGGAGGTAAATAGTCAAAAGTTATTATGGCCAAAGGGGACAACTATTCATAGTGACGAGTTGATGGGTAAAGATCAGGAAGAGCTAGCAGTGAAAGAGGCCATGGACAGACCTTCAGAGACATGTAAGGATCTTCTCAGAGCAGGTTATACTGTACAAGAATTGGAACCGGTTATGAAGATAATTCAGCCTAATGTACGAGAAGTAGTGGTAGAGGAGGATAATCTGCTGCAGGTGGCAGATGAGGTTGAGCATCCGAAAGTACTAGGAACTTTTTTTAAGTTGTCTAAAAAGAGAAGGTTGGAGGAACAACTGCAAGCAGTAGGGGATAAATTACCAGAGGATGTTATGCACCAATCAATTAAGAATACAGATTATGATGTATTAGGAATGAAGAAGAGGTTGCAGGAGATTTTCAATTTTTTAGTCTTGCAAGAGGAAAGATTGACTAGGTACGAGAACACAAAAGTATTTATTAATATGGAGGATTATCAGTGTTTACAAAGTCAGGTTGAAACACTTCAGGAAGAGTTTGATAACAAGGTACAAATATTAGAGAAATTCCAACAGAGGAATATGCAACAAGTAATAGAGTTGTCTAGTATAAAGCGGTCTATGAAGGAATTTGAAGAATGGCAGAAGTCTATGCAAGAACAAATTCAAAAAGAGATGATGGATTTTTCAGCACTTAATGCTACTCTACAGAATGAACAAGTGATTCTTCACTCTAGGATGCAGGTCTTACAGGTGTTGGAGAAGCAGATGTTAAAAAATGAAGATGTAGAGTTGGATGTTGCATTAATGACAGAGACTGATATAGGATTATTAAAGCAGCAGTTGCATAAGTATGTTCAAGATATTTGGACTGTGTTTCAGAGTCGTTGGCAAAGTATGTTCAGGATTCAGTATGAGCAGGTGCAGCCTGCTTTGTGTCAAAGTATGAGAAAGATTTAGTCTGTGTTACTGTAAAACAAGAGAAGCAAATTGAAGAATAGGTACAAATAATTAAAGAATTACAGGAACAGTTGTTGCAGAAGAAGTTAGAAGAAAAGGTGGATATGATAATTGAAAAGCAGCAATTTATTATTGATAGAGACTTTCAAGGAAAGCAGGATTGTTATGAGGAGGATTTTAATATTCTGCAGAGTTGAAAGGTTGAAGCAGAAGAAGTGGTTATTTCTAAACAGTGGAAGGAAATTATTTTATCTGATCAAGGGATTGCTAAATTTGAGTCTAATTTTTGACAAAATTACCCACGAGGCTGTGCCAGGTGTTGAAGGCAGGGAAATCTGGAAGATAAATGATTAATTTGCATTATGAAAAGATTGTTAAATTTAGATATTATGTAGTTGGATGTCTGTTTTTGGTGAGTCGTATTTTAATAGATGGTTATGTTGAATTTCATGGGCATGTCATAAGAAGAAGAAGATGTTATATCGAGGGCGTGCAAGGATTGAAGAGGTGTTCGAGGAAAAAGGTGAAACAGGTCTGTAGAAAACAAGAGCGCAGCATGTGAGTTGGAGTAGTGAGAATGTTTTGTCCTATAAAGAATGTAACTCTGAACAATATTCCTATATTTGGCAATGTTAAACTCTCAGTAATTGGAAACCTCCCATAGAATTTTCCTAAATGTATTCTTTTCAAACACGTGAAGTTTGAATGATAAAAGTCTTCAGCTCAGACATGTATGGAACTCTAGAGTGTGATTCTGTACATTGCAGAATGTGTATTCTGGCGACGTTAAGTATTATGATTTGGTAGAAGTACGAAGATACAAATAAAAAATAATCTGATCAATGGTATAGTCTCAGTAGATGAAGTCTAGTGTGAGAAGTGTGATATTTCTAAATATTATTCGAGTTATGTTGAACTTTTGAACCCTCAACACCCATACTCTTGCATTTTCCAAGATGTAACTTTTCTGTTCTATCACGATAAATAGGATCTATTGCCTTGGGAAGCGAGAAATGGTCTCTCGTACCTATATAGGTCCCTTAAGCTTACCATGATCCAAAATTTGCAAAAAATCAGCAACAACACAAAGCACACACATTAGCTCTCTCTCTCTCTCTCAATCACATACAAGCAAATGAGGGGAAGGGGATGGTGGATATATGGTGGAGATGTTGAAATTTTGGTGAAGATGGAGATGGTAGAGGGCGATGAATGAAGGTTATAGGTATGGAAATGAAGATGTAATTAATTAAGAAAATGAGCAAAGACTTACCAAATTTACTTACCTTCTTACATAAACTTCAACATCTCTACTCGACATTCTTACCATCACATTCTCACCCTCGAGTACTGATCCTTGAAAATAACACCAAAAGTTTTTTGGTTTCACTCATAGAACAATGATGAGCATCAACATCGATGGAGATCTAGCTACTTCATGTCAATCCACATAGACATGAGGATGATATGAAGATCATGGGAAAATGATGTGTGTAGATGTGAAGGGAGAAGAACAGTAGATGCACACACACACACACAAGGAAGAGATACTACAAGAATAAAGAGGGTGTAGTGACACACTCAATTGAAACAAAAGCAAGGACAATCACTTATGTGATGGTGGTGTTAGTTTGAAATGCATAAGCGACACTGCAGAAGGAAAAGAAATCATAAACATCACAAAACCGATGAACAGTGTCACATAAGTGACAATTATAGTTACAGTTGCTATGAGCATCACAACTTAGTGACGGGCATAGCGATGACCGTAAACTGATTGTGATGCTTTAGCGTCACATAACCGATGCCCTGTGAATTGAAAAAAAAAATTGGATTCTCTCGGCACATGCATGTCGGGATCAAGTGAGAGAGTGAGAGTGAAGGAGCGACCCAACAAGTGAAGGAGAATGAACGAGCAAAGAAGCGACCGAAGAAGTGAAGGAGCAACCGAAGAAGCAAAGGTACATGCACATGCATACACACATATGCATACACACACATGCATACACACATGCACATACATACACACATATGCATACACACACATACATATACACATATACACACACACATAGAGATATACACATACACATACACATATAGATAATTGCACATATACATACACACACATATACACATAGATGCATTCATACACACATGCATACACATGTGTATGCATACATACATAGACACATCCATACACACAGATGCACATACATACACACATATGCATACACACACATATACACATATACATGCACATACATACACACATATACACACATACAAAAGTGCACACATATGCATATACACATATACAGTACATATAGATACTTGTACATATACACATACACATGCACATATACAAATGAATACTTGCACATATACATACACACACATACACTCACATGCATACACACACTTATGCATACACATGCATATGCATAAAAACATGGATACATGTATTGACACACATGCATACATACATATGCATACACACACATGTGCATACATACACACATGCATTCATACACACACATGCATATGTATACATCCATACACACATGAATATGTATACATACATAAACACAAGTACATACACACATGCATACACACACATACACATATACACTTACACATACAAATACTTACACATACACACACATATACACTCACATGCAAACATAACATTACGTCCATATGTACATATACACACATACACATACATACACACACATAGACACACACATGCACATGCATATATAGATACTTACACATACATTACACATACACATATAGATACTTATACATACACACACATAGACACACACACACATACATATGCATACATACATATGCATACACACACACACATACATACATACACACATATACACACATACGCAAATGCACACATATGCATAAACACACATATAAATATACACATAAACATACACATATAGCTACTTGCACATATACATACACACAGATAGACACACACACATACACTCACATGCGTACATACACCCACATGCATATGTATACATACATAGACACATGTATACACACACATGCACATACATACACACATATGCATACACATAGATACAAAGAGACATATGCACATATACACACACAAACATACTATACAAACACATGCATACACACACATACAAAACTTATGCATACATATACACACGTATACACACACGGACATACATACACAAACATATACAAACATACACATGTACATACATGCACACATGTACATACATGCACACATGTGCATACATACTAACATGCATTCATATGCACACATGCATATGTATACATACATAAACACAAGCACATATACAAACATATGCATACACACACATACACATATACACATACACATATAGATACTTACACACAAATACACACACATATACAATCACATTGATATATACACTTACATGCATATATACATATACACACATACACATACACATATAGATACTTACACAAACATACATACATAGATACACACATAGATACACACATACACAGACTCATATGCATACACACACACATGAATACACATGCATATGCATACATATACACACATGCACATACACACACATATGTATATGTACACACACATACACTCACATGCACATACACACACACGTATGCATACACACACATACATACACATACATACACATATATGCACATATACACACACAAACACACTTTACAAACACATGCATACACACACATACAAACACATGCATACACACACATATAGACACACGTATACACACGCATACACATACATACATAGACATACATAAAAATATACATACACACACATGTGCATACATACACACACATGTGCATACATACACACATGTGCATACATACTCATATGCATTTGTATACATACATACATGCATGCATACCTACACACATATGCATACACAACACACATACACACACTATACATACATATGCATACACACACATACATACACATACACATATACACATACATATATATACATCTATATATGTACACACATATAGAGACACACACATATACACACACACATAGAGAGACACACATACACATACACATACACACACATACATACATATGCATACATAATGCACATGCATATGCATACATAATGCACATGCATATGCATACATAATGCACATGCATATGCATACATAATGCACATGCATATGCATACATAATGCACATGCATATGCATACATAATGCACATGCATATGCATACATAATGCACATGCATATGCATACATAATGCACATGCATATGCATACATAATGCACATGCATATGCATATATAATGCACATGCATATGCATACATAATGCACATGCATATGCATACATAATGCACATGCATATGCATAGATAATGCACATGCATATGCATACATAATGCACATGCATATGCATACATAATGCACATGCATATGCATACATAATGCACATGCATATGCATACATACATAATACATGCACACACATACATACATACCCACATACACATATACACATATACATATACTCACATATACGCCTACATACACATACACACACATGTACATACATATATATATATACATACATACACACATACATACACACATGCATACATACATGCACATGCATACATACATGCACATGCATACATACATGCACATGCATACATACATGCACATGCATACATACATGCACATGCATACATACATGCACATGCATACATACATGCACATGCATACTGTACTTTACACGTGATCAGAGGAAGAAGTTTGCACTTAAAAGTAGGCCGTATTTGGTTATAGCTGGGGCATTATACAAAAAGGGGGTGGATCAGGTCATACGGAGGTGTGTACCAGAATTTGAGCAACCAGCTATTTTACAGGAAGCACATTGAGGTCTAGCAGGAGGTCATTTGTTAGGGGATATTACAGGGAAGAAGGTGTTACAAGCTGGGTTGTGGTGGCCGACTGTTTTAAAGGATGCCTATGAGTATGCTAAAGGATGTGTGATTTTCCAAAAGTTGGGCCAACCTAATAATTCAGATTGGATGTCTGATCATCCACTTTTACCATTGGATCCTTTCCGAAAATGGGGCATCGATTTTATGGGGACCATTAAACCTACTACTCAGCGCAGAAGTAGATATATACTTGTAGCAACAAACTATTGTACGAAATGGGTGGAAGCGGTGGCATTGAAGGACAATAAGGTAGCAAGTGTGGTGAAATTTCTTTATCATAATATTATGACCAGGTTTGGGTGTCCAATTGAATTGGTAAGTGATAGAGGTACTCATTTTCTTTATGAGGTGATTTCAGAGTTAACAAGAATTCATTTAATCATGCATAAAAAGACTACAACATATCATCCACAAGCAAATGGTCAAGCGGAAAGTACAAATAAAACTTTAATGCGTATTCTTAAAAAGCTAGTGCATGATAATAAGAAAAATTGGGATTTGTTTCTCGACTCGGCTTTGTGGTCATTCAGAACAGCATTTAAAGTGACAACAGGAATGAGACCTTTTCGATTGGTATATGGGTTGGAGGCAGTAGTACCTATGGAATTTGTAGTTCCAAGTTTGCGAATCACAGCAGAAAAGATGTCGCCTGAGCTATCGGTTAAAAACAGGAGCAAATATCTTCTACAGATGGAGGAGGATTGTTTGATAAGTGCATATATTACTAAGGTCATTCAAAGGTGGAGACAAGCTTGGGTGAATCAAAATGTGAAGTTTAAGTTATTTAAAGAAGGCGATTGGGTGATGGTGTATAATTCTAAGCTTGGACCTCATCTAGGAAAGCTTACATTGAGGTATAAAGGCCCATATCAGATTGTCCAGGATTTAGGTCAAGGAACTTTTCGAGTGGTAGATGTGTTTGGCACATGGATGGACAAACCAATTAATGGATTTCGACTGAAATTATTTCAGGGGAAGCCGCCACATTTGGATTGGTTATCTTCTAATGTTGTGCAAGTGGTCCATGATCCTGAAAATCAAATCATCAATGTTTGTGATCATCGTAGTAAAAGAGTTCATTTCTGTACATTTTTATCCGTGGTGAACTGCTTTCTAGCTTCGTGTTGGTCCAAAACTATATTAAGTAATTTCTTACAATTACAATGGGTATCATGTCCAAAGTTGCAGTACATCAGTTTGCTAAGGGTTATTTCAGGGCCAAAGATTGACAAGGAGATGTTACTAGATCGGAGTGCAGATGCAAAGTGGCATTCCGAGTCAGCAAGTAATGAAGTTCTAGTGACAAGTATAACAAGGATTTCAAGTGGGCAGAGGTATGAGGAGCAGATCTATCAGAGGGAACATGAACCGAAAAATAGTGCTCAACTAGCTATTATCTTGCAAAGTAAGGTTACTCGAAATTTTGTGATTGGAAATTTTTGCACTATAAAAAGTAGTGTTGAGGAATTTAAATATCAGTTTGGTATTCTTGAAGTGCACACTAGTTTTAAGTCCCATGATTATTTAGGCACGTGTCAAAGATCTTTTAAGTGGGTTATGGAAATGCGGGGAAACAGGCTGTTGATGATTTTTAAGGTGATCCATACTAGAATATTATTGCGTCGCATGAAGTGGTGCGTGAGTAAGTACGTCCACCATTGCTGTCAATGGCAATTCGAACATTCGCACTCGTGGAACTAGTATTTTTAGTCCTGCTTTATGGCCCCCAAGAGAACGTCTCTTCCTGTGTCTATTGTGTTGGTGCCAGACATAGAAGTCATGCGGGGACATATGAGAAAGAGAGAAGTTGTAGTGTGGAAGGAAGAAACCACAACTGAGGAAAGTAATAGTTTGTTACAGGATGATGAAGAGGAGATATCGATGCCATTAGCGACTACTAAGTTTGTGCAAACTCTTATGGGATCATTTACAGAATTTAAGGTGGAAGTTGATACACAGTCCACCACCAATGAGAATTGGCTCCGAAGGATTGGTTTATTTCAGTTTGCTACTTTGCCATGGGCGACATGGAGGTAAATAGTCAAAAGTTATTATGGCCAAAGGGGACAGCTATTCATAGTGACGAGTTGATGGGTAAAGATCACGAAGAGCTAGCAGTGAAAGAGGCCATGGAGAGACTGTTGGAAGCAGTCAGAGGCACAGTCAGAGGCACAGACGACATGGAAGCATGTAAAGACGGAGCAGGGAGACAGTCGGATCATTTTTTTCAAACAATTATGTTTTTATTACCTCTTCAAACATCCAACAGTGATTTTCATCACTCTTGTAACATATGTAATATAGACAAAACCCCATTTTGTAATTCATAGCTCCATTTTGTGCAAGCCGAGGAGTCCTCGAGCTTGAGGAGCTTAGGTAGAATGCTCGTACCAAATTTCGTTATTTTTAGACATCGTTTACCCTTCCAAATAGCCTCTAGGACCTATTTTTTAACTAGGCCGGTCACTAGATGTGAAACCGGTCAAAACTAGTCTAGAAACTATAAAAAGAGCTAGAGAGCTCATTTTTGAGGTTGGTTCATGTTAGCTTGTTTGAGATTAGAGTTATTTTGAGCTTGTAATAGTGATCTTGAGTAATAGAACTAATTTCCCACCTTCCATTGTGTCTGGCTTGTCTCTTCATTGTGTGTGTGTATGTGTGTGTGCATCTTTGTGCTTCTCACCTTCACTCTCACATCATCTCACGTTCACGATCTTCATATCACTCCTACCTCTCCCACGGATTGACATTAAGGAGGTGAAGCTTCTTAACGTGGTTCTCACCATTGTGCTAGAGCAACACCAAATTTGGCACCGTTGCCGGGGATCGAGTCTAGGACGAATGTGTGATGGTAAGAGTATAGCAAGAAGTGGCGTTGGAAGGTAAAAATTTCAGTTTTTGTTGTTGTTTTTACTTAGCTTTTAGTGTTTTTCACCTTCCCCACACTCCATCTTCATCATCGTATCATCATCTTCATCTCCAAAAAAATCAGAAAATTCACCATATCCACCCATTCACCTCATTTCCCCTCATTTGTGCATGCGAGAGAGCGAGAGAGAACTTTTGTGCTTGTGTGTGCTTGTGTTTTCTTGAGTTTTCTTGCAGGTACAGAGCTCCAGTGCATCAGGAAAGCTTGGAAAAGGTAAAATTTTACTCTCTGTCAAAGATCTGCCGAGTGTGGCGGACCATCGTGATGGTCTGCAACCTTCGGAATTTTTGGTAGGCGACCACACCACGAGGTAGGCGACCCTTGCGCATCTACGAATCCACAGGTGCATCTCGAAAATTCACATTTTGGTGGACCATCGTGATTGGCTCAGACCATCGCGATTGTGTCGCACCATCGCGATAGGCTCACGCCATCGCGACGGCTCGGCCGGACCATCGCGACGGTCCACTTGGACCATCGCGATTGTTCAGCTGACCCCGGACCATCGCGATTGGCCCACGCCATCGCCACGACAGTGCCACGTGTCAAGATAGACCATTGCGACGGTTCGTTTTTCGGACCATCGCGATAGCCCAAAATCGGACCATCGCGATTGGCTCATGCCATCGCACTTGTGACCATCACGACGGTTCACTTCGGACCATCGCGATTGTCCACCTTTGACCGTTGACCGCGCCATCGCGATTGTCCGCCTGATCGCGCCATCGCGACGGTTCATTTTTTCGGACCATCGCGACGGTTCGACTTCACGCCATCGCGATCGTTCACTTCGGGCCATCGCGACGGTTCATTTTTCACGCCATCGCGATTGTCCAAATTCCACGCCATCGCGACGGTTCGCTCGGACCATCGCGACGGTCCCAGACCATCGCGATTGTGCACCCCCATCGCAAATTTAGGGCTCCAATTTTGGACCAATTTTGGGGGTATTTTTGAGAAATTTTTGGACCATTAGACTCATAGGAGACCCCTTAGCTTATATTTGAAGGAAAATCTGATTGTCAGTTTTTACCCCCCAGGGCCTTAACGCTCATAACTTTGCCACCCGAAGTCCGTTTTTTGAGCTTAATAGCTCGTTAGAAAGCTCGTGACGAGTACTACGTGACCTCAACTGTTTTTTTCATAAAGAATACATCTAATTTTGGATAAGCTATTTTGAAGTTCACCCAGTTTGGGACTAGGAAGCCAGGGGGCACACATTGAAAAATTGGGCAAAAAGGGAAGGGACCTAAAAGGTGTATATACTTAAGTGTTTGATCATCCTGTGAATTGGTCTAATATTGGAATTTTCCAGGTCTAGCAAAGGCAATCAAAGGCAAGCAAGCAAGGCAGAGAAGACAGCAAAGCTTGGGAAGCGCGGCTTCTTGGGCATCAGAGCAACAGAAAAGCCGACTCGAGGTTGGAAGATTACTCAACCCCCTCAGTCAATTCTTAGCTTAGGCTAAACGGTAGTTGTGGATTAAAGACGATAGGAACGCCTCAAGTTCAAGATACTTAATTCTTTCAAGTTTAAGACTACAAGTAAAGGTGTGTGTGACGCGAAAACCTAAAGGAAAGAACCTAAGTCTGATGGAACGAGAATTCAAAATCATCACGGAAAGTCGAATTCCTGACGCATATATTAAGACAAGAATCCAAAGAAAATTAAAAAAAAACAATTAAGAAAGTAATAACAAAGAACCATTGACGATCTAAGCGTGTACTGAGTGAGCAAGGAAGAAAATTAATGAACCTTAGATCAGGGAGACACATAGGTAAGTCGGACCGACGAAGCCTTAGATCATCAGAGGCAAGTGTAAGGACTATTGCACGGTCTTGGGCTCAGCAGTTGAATAGTAATTACCCCTACGAGAGCTCAGAGACTAGCGAATCAGAAATGGCATTTAACGCAAACAGACCAGAAGGAGGGTCTCATGTAGCATACTTGGAAAAACCTGAAGGACCCTGTAGAACGCAATTAGAGTTTCTCCAAACCAACCGATTAGGTGCTCGCATCTATGAGGATGGTTTGCAAAGGCAAGTGGTGCAACTGCACAACCCTGAGCAACCCATTGGATTGGAAAGACCAGTGGTGAAATTTGAGAGAGACGCTTACATAGACAAAGAAGGAACCATGTACGTCCTAAGTACGCAACCAAACGATACTAATGAGTTTGGCACAATTCAATTAGAGACGGAAGCGAAATTTCAAGGAAAAGAACCGTTAGAAGAACCTAGGACACCTAGAGGGAAATCCGTATTAACAAGAGTACTCATCCCAGAGTGGATCCCTCAAGATAACAGGAGCACCGAGTTGTTCGTAAATAAAGAGACAGATGAAGCCTTTTGGAGGTACAGAAAGGAACACCCTGGTGAGATCATAGGCATCATTACAATTTATGAATTCAAGGACCCAGATACACCTGGAAAGGTTGTATACTTGGATGAGGCTTCAGAAAGAGTCTTTGTGGTTCCTGAGCGTGCTAAAAACACATACACATGGAGAGGTGAATTGGTGTTCCCTCCATCTAGAACGAACATGAATACAAGTCAACAAGGGGCAGGAACATCCTCAGCCCATGGAAATCAAAGAGAAGGAAATAAAGAGAGACCGGAAGTAAGCTTTAATCACCCCATAGGGAGAGATAGAACAACCACGAACACTAATAGAGCGGATAGACAAAGAGATCATGGAATACCAGGTGGTAGAGATGATTTTCCTCTACCTAGACCACGTGAACACGCAAGAGTATTGAGACCCACTCAATTAGTGAAATCCATGAAAAATTACTTTGATGGGACGGGAGATCCCTATGACCATGTCTCAGAATTCAAGCAAGTACTAAGAGCAGAACAAGTCGAGGACATGTTCACGCAATACAATGCATTTGGGCTAACGTTAAAGAATACCGCTTTAACTTGGTTTCAACCATTGCAACAAAGGCAATTTAGAGACATCCATCACTTTTTGGAGTCATTCATCACTGAATTCTCTAAAAGTGGGATTAGACATGACACGTCTTCGTTGATTCATAGCTTTAAACAAACCCCTCAGGAAACAGTTAGACTGGCAGGACGTAGATTCAGACAATATGTCGAACGATGTCCAATGCAAGAGCTACCCTCACAAGCCAAACAAGTATCACTGTTCCTAGATGGCTTGTTGAGCGCTAAACTACGCTCCTATGTGTACCTAAAAGAACCCAGAACGCTAGAGGAGTGTGTAAGGATATGTATAGACATCGAGGACAACCTAGGTGATGAGTTAGAACTCTCAAAAGTCTATAAAGACTCAGATTGTTCTTCTCTAGCCTCCACAAAATTGTCTACTTCGATAGAGGACCTAGCAGAAAAAGTGGCCCAAAAACTAGGGGTTTCTAGTAAACAGGTGCCCAAGCTACCAACTAATGTACGTGGTTACACTTGTGGTGGAAATCAGTTGGCAAACGTGTGTCCCAATGCACCACAACCTCAAGCCAACCCTAGTGGCCAATATTGTACAATTGAGAGAAGATACACGAATCATACGGCTCAGGACTGCCCATACAACAAACAAACCGTGAGACAGAACTACCCGCAAACATACCAGCAGCCAGGCAGGTATCAAGGCCAATACAATGCTCAGCCTTATTACTATAGGCCTCCTCAGAACTACCCATACCAGGCTCAACAGAGACCTCAACCCGTCTTAGCTCAGCAGTCACCCCCACCCGCGAATGTCATCTCAGTCAAATACGCTGCTGCGGAAGAGAACCTAAGTAGGGCCTTAGTGCCTTCTTCACCCTTGATCACAGAAAGTGACCCGAACTCAAACAGTTTTGACTCTTACTAGTCCACCCGCTTATTACACGGAGTCACCAGAACATGTGGAGACATATCACTATGATAGTCCTCCCATGGAACCTAGTTGGGAGCCAGACTATACTAATGTGATGTACACAAACCCAAACCCACGGCCCCAATTGAGACAACAGAGACCACAGGGCCCTAGAGAACCATGCTTTAGGTGCCAAGGAGATCACTTCATTAAGGATTGTCCACATCCCCCAATAGCAAGGCAATCACAGTACTATAACATACAAGGCTTTTGTGCCGATTGTGGCAAAGAGCACGTAATCAAAGATTGTCCTAAGAACCCAGTTAACGCTTCGAATGTGACACCGATCAATGTGATAGGTATCGTAAACAACGCAAATGGATCCAACCCTACATACGTGCCTATCCAAGCTATAACAAGAGCCCAAACACTCTTACAGAACCAACAGCTTAATCAAGAGAAAGTAGCCGGAACTAGTGAAGTTGCAGAATCTAGTAGTAAAAAGACGAAATCTTGGAAAGATTCTAGAGAAAGAATCAAGAGAAAGTGGAGTAAAAAGATAAGTGAGTTGGAAGGAAGTTTAAGGGAATCTAGAGCCAAAATACAAGAATTGGCTTCACAAGAATTAAACCAAGAAAACCCAGCCCAGAAATCAGGATCGGTTTTAGCGGAACCCATACCAGAAGATCTAGACATGATGTTTCGTGCATATCAGGCTAGAATAAAAGAGGGACCTCAAGTAACAGAAATGAGTAAAAACTACCCTCGAGCCGATCTAGAAATTGAGAGAACTAAACTTTGCATGAAAATGGTAGAACTAGCACAAGCTTTGTTCGAAGCCTCTAGATATCTCAATTGGAATAACATGGCAAAACCGGAACTACACTTTCAAGGACTAATGGAGAGACTAGAACACTTGATAGAAAGCAAAGAGAAAAAGGATCAGCATAGGAACCTTATTGTCACAGAGACACAGGAAAGGAATGCACCATCCCTGTCTCAAGTACCCAATACAGAAAGTCAAGATAACCTATCTTCCATACATAGGTACTCACATGAATTTTTGAGAGAAATACAAGAAGAGAAATGGAGAAAGGAACAAGGAACCCATCCTCCTATTCAAGAAATAGACGAATTGCAGGAACAATTTCCCCAAGACATCCCCTCTATATATGATGATGTAGAGGTGGAACAACTGAGTGAACCCACAGGATTTGAATCTAATTCTTTACAAGAATTACCTCAGTTCACAGGACCTTGGGAAGCAAAGTCTATTAGTATGAGAGCACCCACGATAATAGTGAGGAATGAAGAATCAGTGATCCCTAGGAACACGGAAGTGATCAAGAACACTAAAGTACACTGTAATCTCACTCTGGAGGAATTGTTAAAGGTAAAACCAGAATTGTGGAAGCATGTAGCAAATCAATTCCCTGAGCTTGCTACCACACCCTCTCAGATAGGATCACATAAGAAGGTACCAGAGATACCCGTGGAAAAGATTGGAGACGTAAGCGAAGGAGAGGAAGGTAACACATATCTTCCAATAACCCATCACGGCTACACCACGAAAGCCATCTTAGATTCAGGAGCCGGAGTAGCCATCGCTACCACCGCTTTGTGGAAACATTGGGGTAAGCCAGCACTCAGACCCACCAGGATGAAACTACAAATGGCTGATGGACACATAGAAAAACCATTAGGCTTACTAGAAGGCATATCTCTCACCACTTGTGGTGTGGAATTTGAGCATACCTTTGCCATTTGTGACTTTGCGAAAAATCGTGCTTATGAGATGATATTGGGACGACCATTCATGCGTCAGTTGCAAATTGTACAAGATTGGGGAACTAATTCTTTGTACTTGCAACATTTAGGGGTGACTACCAAAGTCAATCTTAAAGACTATTCACATAGATACGTACCCCCAATACAATGGAACACCATCCATAAGACACCAGTAGAGACGGAATCCGTGCACTCATTAGAATCAGATCCTTCTTGGTTGCATGAGGATACCCATTTATGGATGTGTAAAGTAGCCAAACAAGAGGAAGAACGAATAGAAGCAAGGACCTTAGGTGCAGAACAACATCCACGAACCCTTCAAGACCCAGCCTACGCACCGGTAGTATTTCCAGACGAAGAGTTTGAACCCCATGGTTGGGCAGAAATACTAGCAACCATGGATGTAGCCATCAATGAAGAACAATGGACACCCCACTGTGACGAGGATGGCTATGACATTTCAGTTTTCACGATAGAGCCGATCATGTGCGATGCCATTTTAGAAGAGTGTGAACCTAGCACTGATGCATTTGAGGACGCAAGCGATTTTGATTTAGAATCAATTATCATGGACCCACCCTTTGCATCAGAGGAAGAATATTTCTACGAAGTAGAGACTCACACTCAGAGACACGAGGAGATTACGAATGAGGTGAGGTTAGCCACAGAAGTGACCACCAAGAGTGAAGGTAAGAAAAGAAAGAAGAAAGAAACCATGTCAGAAAAAGAAGAATCTTTGTTTGAAGTACCCGAGAATTTCAAGAAATACGAAATCGAAGATAGAAGAATCATGGTACGAATGCCCAATAGAAAGGTGAATGACGGACAAGTATATGATAACCGAGAGAAAACCAAGAAAGTAATAGTTGCCATAGAAGGAGAAGAAGAAAAGTGTACATACATAGGGCATGATTTGACGAAGGAAGAAGAAGAAGAGCTAGTTGCCCTATTGCGCGAATATAGAGATGTTTTTGCTTGGAGTTACAAGGATTTGAAAGGAGTAGATCCAGATATATGTTCTCATAGAATCCCTATGACTCCAGATGCAAAATCGACAAAACAGAAACCTTACACGTACAATGATAACTACGCTGCGAAGATTAAAGAGGAGATAGATCGCTTGATAGAAGCAGGATTCATTTACGAAATTGAGCATACCGAATGGGTATCCCCCATTGTGGTTGTGCCCAAGAAGAATGGAAAATTGCGTGTGTGTATTAACCTTAAAAAAGTTAATGCCGCCACGATTAGAGACAGTTATCCTCTTCCTATCACGGAACACTTATTGGAAAGAGTTGCGGGCAAGGAAGTTTACAGCTTTCTTGATGGTTTTTCAGGCTATAATCAAGTAGCCATTGCTCCAGAAGACCAACACAAGACGGCTTTTGCCACAGAATGGGGCATATTTGCATTTCGTGTGATGCCATTTGGCTTAACAAATGCACCCGCCACTTTCCAGCGACTCATGTGTCATGTTTTTAAGGAATTCTTACGCAAGAGCTTGGAAGTTTATGTCGATGACTTATGTGCTCATTCAAATGTAAGATAGACACATATCCCAGAGTTAAGACAAATATTTGACAAATGTCGAGAATATCAGGTTTGTTTGAACCCAGAAAAATGCGTTTTCATGGTCAGACAAGGCAAAATTCTAGGACACATTGTGTCAAAAAATGGAATCTCGACGGACGAGGAAAAGGTGAAGGTAATTGCAGAATTACCTAGACCAACTAATGTGAAAGAGGTACAGGCATTTATGGGCCATTGTGGTTATTATAGGAGATTCATACACATGTATGCAATCATAGCCAAGCCTTTGTACTCTCTTTTAACCAATTTTGAATGGACAGATGAATGTGAAAATTCATTTAATGAACTTAAACGACGCTTGTGCTCAGCACCTATACTGACTACCCCAGATTGGAGTAAGGCATTCCATGTACATGTGGATGCATCCAATTACGCCATAGGGTGTGTGTTAGCACAACCCACGAATGAAGGTAACATAGATCTCCCCATAGCTTACGCGAGCAGACAATTGAACGCAGCAGAAAGAAATTACACCACGACGGAACGAGAAGGATTAGGAATGATCTACGTGGTGAAGAAGTTTAGGCACTACTTGTTGGACAACAAATTCAAGTTCTTCACAGATCATCAAGCCCTATTGTTGGGAATTGAACTCACAACCTCCCGGTTAGGAGTGCGATGGGCTAACCACTTGCCCCAAAAGCCATGGTTGAGGATTACTTCCTAATCCTCTCTCTTAAGGCATGGTTCAACCATCTCCTACTAGGATTATGTGACATTCCTTTCCCCTTAGACTGAGCATTGTCCCCAATGCTCACTTATGGACCCTTCTTGGACCCACTTTCCATGCATGAGCGCTTCCACCAACCTCAAACTCCAGCACATGGACCAAATTTGGACCTATCCCACCCTCCGTGGGTGCCCAAATGCCCATGCGCCTTCATCCAAGGCCAGTTTCACACTCACCACGGATAAGCGCTTTTTCCAAGTGCCCACGAATGAGGCGCGAACCTCCGTCTCGCCCAATTTCTCAACTAGGCTCTGATACCAATGTTGGGAATTGAACTCACAACCTCCCGGTTAGGAGTGCGATGGGCTAACCACTTGCCCCAAAAGCCATGGTTGGGGATTACTTCCTAATCCTCTCTCTTAAGGCATGGTTCAACCATCTCCTACTAGGATTATGTGACACCTATTGTACCTAGTCAACAAACCATGTAACACAGGACGACTAATACGTTGGTTTCTATTACTCATGGAGTATGATTTTGAAGTGGTAGTCAGGAAAGGAAAAACGCATCTTAGAGCTGACCACCTTTCGAGATTAACCTCAGGAGAAGCTCCTCAAGGGGTAGCGGATGAATTACCAGATGCATACTTGTTTAATCTTGAGATAGCACCAGAATGGGCTAAATCAATAGTCCCTATTCTGACATACGGACCCAAGAATCCTAGGATAAAGATCAGAGAAGGAGAGATTACCAAGTCTCAGAGGTACCAAATAATGGCAGGAGGCATATATAAACAGGATAATCAAAGGATTCTTGCTTGTTGTGTAGATGAATCAGAACATGCGAATTGGTTGCAATTAGCACACATAGGTGCACTAAAGCAACATCATTCGAAACATCGGACATTACAAACTCTGCAACGACTAGGAGTATATTGGCCTTCTATGGAAGCAGATGTCTACAAGTTGTGTAAAGAATGTCAGGTGTGTTGTGAAAAACCACCATTAGAGCATGCTACATTATATCACGTGTCTCTCACACCAAACTGGAGTGAACCTTTAGTGACATACTTGAGGACGAACACATTCCCTCAAGGAATGACCTTAGCTCGACAACGTAGTCTAGAGCAAGAAGCTCAGGACTATTCACTTATTGGCGATAATCTATACAAAAGAGGACGAGATGGATATTTAAGACAATGTGTTCATGAAAGCGATTATCTGAGCATACTAGAGACTGCACACCAAGGTGTTGCAGGAGGTCACTTTGGACCAGATAGGATAATCAAAGCCATTCTCTTTGCAGGATTATGGTGGCCCACTCTTCACATGGATGCTCATACCTATGTCAAGAGATGTGATGTGTGCCAAAGAACTCAGTTTCCTACTCGCAGAGATGAAATGCCATTGAAACCCATGATGGGCGGACGTGCATTTTCTAAGTGGGGTATAGACTTTGTAGGACCCATCAACCCCCCTGCAAAAGGTACACATGCTGAATACATTATTGTTGCTACAGATTATCTAACCAAATGGGTAGAGGCAAAAGACACAAAAAAGAATGATGCTCACACGACTACAAAATTCTTATTTGAAAATGTCTTTACAAGATATGGATTGCCTATAGAGTTAGTAAACGATCGAGGCACTCACTTTCTAAACCAAGTCATTGAATATTTGTTACAGGATTTTATGGTGATTCACAAGAAATCTGCACCATATCATCCTCAGGACAATGGTCAGGTTGAAAGCACTAACAAGATACTTTGTAACGTACTGACGAAACTCGTGAACAACAAACGTTCAGATTGGGACAAACAGTTACACCACGCTGTTTGGGCATATAGAGTGGCCTACAAGACCGTACTCAATGCAACTCCCTTTCAGATGGTTTTTGGTCAGAATGCAGTGCTTCCATTGGACTCCTTGATACCGACCCTTAAGGTTGCACAAGAACATCAGTGGACCGGCCATGAATTATCAGCGAGAATAATGGACTTGGAACGATTAGGAGAAACCATGCTGAAAGCAGTAGCAGGAATATACGCAGCGAAGAAGCGACAGAAAGCATATTTTGATGCACATGTGAAAGATAAAGGCCTAAAAGAAGGAGATTTAGTTCTAGCGTATACGCTGAAACAGCACGCACGGAAGTTAGAAAAGTGAGGTTATGGACCTATGATCATTAACAGACTTTCGACAAGTGGAGCAGTACAGTTAGCCACCTTAGAAGGAGATATAATGCCTAATTACATTAGTGGCTGTAGAGTCAGGTTATATCAAGAACCTCTTACTGAGGATATGCTTAGACGACTCACATTGGCGAAGAAGCGTAAGGAGGAAGAAAATAGAATACGAGCTGAAGCTCAGGCAGAAGCCATAGAACGCATTAAGCGCATGAAGCTAAGAAGACAAGGACTAGGGAGAGAACATTATAACCATCTGGAAGCATCACCCAGATATCCCATGGCCATGTGTCAAGTCAAGTCAACCACTCATCCTAGCATAGTGGACAGGAGACCATTCATTACAGTTAGGCTAGAGCACGGCAACCCTTGCCAAGAACTCAGGGCTTTAATTGACTCAGGTGCTGCGACTAGTGCGATTAGATGGTCCCACTATAAGGATTCAGGAATAGAAATGCGGCCAATTGAGGCATATCTCATAGGCCTAGGAGGCATGGAAACCCCTTGCATGGGTGAGGTGGACCTTCCTATCCTCATTAAGGATTTGACCATGACAGCGAAGCTACTAGTGTGCCATGATGACGACCTGATAGAACCCCTAATCCTTGGCCAAGATTGGCTATACGATCACTCAGTGGACCTAAATCTTAGACAGGGTTCCTTACAAATTGGAACCTTAGAACAGAAGCGAGTGATACCGCTTGACTTCCCTAACGGCATTCCGCCTGATGGTTGTAACCCTAGACCCTATGAAACACATGCGACGGAAGACCGGAAGATCTTTGATCAGCTCAATCACGCTACATCTACACCAACCCACTCTGGCTTGTCTATAGACAGTTGTCAATCAGAAGGACGACAGGAGATCTTCCCTGGGACTTCCTGCAAACTAGAAGGGACAGTTACCCAACCGCAAGGGCAGATGGACACAATCAGCGGTCAGGTGGGTTGCATCAGCGGCCAAATGAGCACGACACCCTGCGGTGCCCATCCTTCCAAACTTGTTGTGGACTGGCCTAGATTAAAGTTAAAGAACGCATCACTTCCTAATGGGCAGGTCACGCAAGTGTTGGAACTCCCTTCTTTTCCAAAGCAGAGCGTCCATCCGACCTCTCAACCTCAACCACGATAGAGTCAACCACGACAAAGGAACCCAGACCGACGACAGTATCAGAAGACACAACAAGGAAAGCAGTATAGACCACCCAAAGGAAGCGGCACCAGACAAATATGGGTGCCAAAAGGACAAAAAGCACTGAAGAACTCCAACCAAGCAGAGATCAACAAGCAAAAGGCAGTGCAGAAACAGAATCAGTATCCACCATCCCCTCGACCTTCTTCTACAGGTTCGAGCATTCGAAAAATTTAGATCGCCAAGAAATACCTTACCCATAGACCCACACCCACGCAGATTTGGGTACCCAAACCATGTATCATAGCTCAACCCTTAAGCCATGTAATATATGCCCCTCACAAATCTTTCCATCCCTCAATACCACCACACCCGATACTACCTTTTGCCCCTCAACCGAAACCCACCACCCACCCAAAGACTCTTAGGAAATGGATACCGAAGCGTGTCCAACCGTCTCCCCCTAACCCCATGTTTGACAAAACTACCCCCCCGACTAACATACAACCTTGTAATAAATCACTAACCTTTAAACCTTGTATAAATTCACCCACCATCATCACACATCACTCATAATCTCATCTCATCAAGAAATGTATGCATGATCTGAAACGTGTAGGTGTCTAGAGACCTGCACTAGTGCTGCAAGAGGCATTGCATCCATCACATCACAGCACTTGGCTACACGGGTTACGCATCAGTTATGGAAAGGGATTGCGGTCTCACTTTAATGGGATCATAATTAATTTCCATGCTAATGTGTTAATCTTTTGTAGCAGATCTTTCTCATTAACACACCAGTCATCATGCAAACCGACGAAGGACCATTAGGAGCAGGCCCCAGTGTAGCTGCAGTGCCCCTCAATGTGTTACGAGCAGAATTCCACCCGATTGCTCCACCGCCAGAATTCCAAGGATTTCCAGGGCCCATGCCGATCGATAACCCACCTATGGGCTATACAGAAAAGATACATCGTAACTCTCACTGGTTTCAGGGACTTGCAGGACCCTTAGCGGACGCGGATTTTATATTTGAATCCAATTTGACGTTTGATGACCGCACGTGGGGAAAATACCAATTCTTCTCGAGAGAGTTCGAAGACCTACAGAACACCCAGGACCTAACTCACGTTTGGGCCAGAGCAGGCTTCACAGAGTATTTCAGTGATCCCCTGCCCAAACCCGACTTTTACAGGTGCTATTATTTAATCACTACGTTGCACGCCTCAGAGAATAAGGATATCCCAGGAACTTTTATTTTGCCCTCTTTAGTGGATGATCCACCTTACAAAAGGTTTTACCTCTCAAAGGATTTAATCAGAGCTGCCATCAAAATTCATGGCACCCACACGCCCACAGATCGAGAGAGATTAATTCCAGACCCTATGAAACGTGGGGATGTCACTAAGTGGGAGGAGATCTCAGCAATTACACCTGAGCTATCAAAGCCGCTACGGATATGCATGCAACACTTCGCATTCCCCGCTCAGGACAGATTCACCATGCCCCATAAAAGAATATGGTTTGGATTGTATTTGGCATGTACGGGACCTCAGACGGTTGATCTGGCGAGCTGGATCATTGATCAAATGTATTTGGCACAACAAAGATGGGAACGCAAGAAAGTGCTTAATGGATGTTGTGCGCTCACAAGAATTGTTTATATGTGCTTGGCCTATGATTTGCCAATTGAACGTGCATTAACAGGAGAAGAGCTGAAAGCATTCAAAGGAACGACGAAGAAAGCCAGGAAGCCCAGCAGAGCACGGGCAGGTAAACGCATGAGAGGCACTATTCCTTGCCTTCAAGTGCCAGAGTCACCATCTCCACAACCCTCTCCAGCACAATCACCGACAGAAGCCGCTCCCACAGTGCAACCTATTCGCATAAGGTTGTCTAGACCAGTGGTCACGGAGGGCACTACTAGTACCGTTGCACCTCAGGCAGCTGCAACCACAGAACCCACCACCACGACAGCAGAAGCTCCCACCACTATTGGTGCGGAAGCCTTTTCTTTCCCATTACCACACATGGAGGCAGAACCAATAAACACAACATTCGATTTTGAAATGCCTGATGCATTCTCCAATGAACTCCAGTTTTCAGAGGCATAGATGTTCTCTCAAGAATATGAACGCCCCAGTTACCCTACCACACCGCGGGATCAGCCACAGGGACAAGTGGTGTCGAGCTCTGATGACGAAAGAATAGCCACCGATGACGATGAAGGTGACGATGAAGCCAGCCAGGGCACGCATGATTCCCAAGAACAAGGACAGACAGACGGCCAAGGCCAACAAACCGATGCACACGGTGACACCAGCACGCACGAAGAGGAGACTTTCGAAGCAGCAGCTTACACGCTGGCAATCAAGAAATTATATCGTACGATGGAGAAAGTCTGGGCACGGAAGAAATTGTCTGAAGAAGAGAGCCAGACCATAATCGAACAAGAACTCGTCTCCGGAGGGTTTGAAGAAGTCTACATCAGAGGGTTCAGAGAACTGGTCAAATCCATTGGCCCAGTCAAAGCACTGAGATATTTACAAAGGAAGCCACTACCCCAATATGACCCTCGCAGAGTTCGCTTGTTATCGAAGCCCGATGAATATATTTGAGTTCCGGTAGGTGCTCAATCATCCCACCAGGCGCAAGATGCACGCCTACATCCGGAAAGATCCATCACCGAAGAGGCTATCCTAGTCGACTCCCCACCACGTACCACCGTTGTACATACTACCACTATCCTTGAAATAACATCCACACCTTCTACTCCTCTCTCACCTCATGTTTCACCAACCCATCTTGTATCCCCCGCACACCCACCTGCTCCTCCCACCTCAACACCAGCCCACGGCAACATAGCCACAGCCTTTGCCCTGCCCATGCATACCACCATGCCCGCACCCACCCCACCTCGCCTACATGTTAACCCCTTCATCCCTTCATCCTTCCCATCCTTCCCCCCACCTTTAAGACACCCTTTCACCTTTCTAACCCCACTAACCTTCTCACCAGTTTCACCTCCCCAACCCACTATAACCCCTATTTCCCCTTTTCACCAAGCTGCTCCAGCCATCCCCCCTATAAATTACTCTACATTTGTAAATCCCGTCTTCGCACCTACACAACCACCCACATACACACCGCTTTTCACAGTCACCACACTTGACACATCCAATGACATGGACATCTCACCACCCACCGCACCAGCACCCACTCCACTCACAGCACCATCATATTTAGGTACGTCACAATTTTCCACGATCACCACTGCATCCACCTTCCCAACCCCATTCCCCATTCCCGCTGCATCTACTTCCACTGCATCCTCACTTAGCACTCCATTACTATTATCGCCAACCATAGACACTGCACTTCAACAAATGTTCACATGCATGTCATAAGTATGAGATGAGTTCGCATCTCTTGGCAACAATTATCAACAGCTGCAGAGGACGACAAATGAATTACAGTCGCAGCTTAATTCATTATCAATCGAGAATGCCTCTTTAAATACACGATACCAAGAACTAAGAGAGGCATATCATAAGCTAGAGCTAGAAAGTGAAGAGAAAACAAAAGAAGCCACTGCTGATCTGGACAACCTGCTTCGAGCCCAAACAATTAGGAACGCGACGCTGACCAGAAACATGGGTTTACTCAGGAGGCACCTAGCCGCAGCCAAGGAGGAGAACCAGAGACTCCAAGAGCAGAATAGAGAAAATTTGGAAGCGGCATTGGACCATCCTGAACAACCTTTAAGTCCGAGCAGATTCAAGGCAATCCCATCCGAATCGATGCGGATGTTGCTAGATGACCATGTTCGACTGCTAGAGGACTATGATCGAATGAAAGAAGAGCATCAGAAGCTAAAAGAAGATCACAAGTTACTACAGCTCAGAGAACCGGCACCACAAGTACAAGTAGCAGCAGAAGCACCCGAACCTGTGGACCCCTCTCCTGACCTCATAGAGGAACTCAACGCATTACGGGCCTAGGTAGCCACTCTCCAATCACGCATAGAGGTATACGAAGCACCACCACGGCCTGATTCCCCACCGGAGATCCCAGCTGACGACGAGAACATAACCATTCCGGTGGAGGAAACGTTTGAAGAAGCATACGAGCCAATACCCATCCCAGGCGGACAAGTCACGGCCGAAGGCCAGATGACCTATGAACTTCCTACCCCCGCGTGGATGAAAACGATCGAAGAACTTGGAACGACACATTCGGCCAGAGTAGAGGCACAGTTACATGCCATGGCCATGATTGAAGAGAGAATCTTACAATCCCCCTTCTTTGCTCATTTAGCCCCCCGACGCTATATATCTGGGCATGAGCTGCAGTATAAGCCATACTTCATGTTAATGGCTGAATATCAGCTAGCTATAGAGAAAGAAACCGGCATGAAACCCATGCATGCTACACAATTCGAGCCGGCGGACTTGCCACCAAATGCGCAAAGAGGAGAAATCCATCAACCTGATTGGCGCAAAGACCTCCTCCAGAAGTACCCAGAAATGATGAGCACATGGGTGAAAGCGCCCTTACACTTAAAGTATAATCCTTGCTGGGGACCAGTACCACGACGCCGCTCCTGGACTGCATTCGCTATCAAAGTACAAAACAATAGGCAGTGTCAGGATTGGCTGAATTACCCCTACTTCAAGCCACCTACCGAGTTGCCCACTGTTGGCTATATGATGGCTACAATCCGTCATTGGCTCCCTCGCCTGAAGCATATGAATGATATCGCAGCGCATATGACTGTCAAAATTTTTGACATGATGCAAATGATATTTAAAGTCTTCCGACGCGTCAAGGCACCGCATGTAAACACCCCGAGATTTGAGCATGGTAACTTTGATCTAGTATATGACATGAGCACAATGCCATCGCTCCGGGTGTGTTATGCCTGGCACTGTAGAATAAAATACCTCCCGGCATGCTACAAACAAACCTTTGAAGAGATGTTCACCACCGAGTTTTGGGAATACCATTCCGAGGTATTCATCAGCAGGCCCACACATTTATTGCAACTTTTTGCCTGTGAGCGAATGGTTTACTCCACGCATTATCAACTCCCACCACCCGACGAACCGCAACCGATCGACTGGGAGAAACTCGAGGCTGATCTGGCCCGAGGCATTCGAGTATGTGAACACACCTTCGCTCACGACCTCCTACAAAACTACATCCGGCAGACCGCACAACAAGGTTCTGTCGAGGACGACAGAAGCGAGAGGGAGGGGGGTGTTGGAAGCAGTCAGAGGCACAGACGACATGGAAGCATGTAAAGACGGAGCAGGGAGCAAGTCGGATCATTTTTTTCAAACAATTATGTTTTTATTACCTCTTCAAACATCCAACAGTGATTTTCATCACTCTTGTAACATATGTAATATAGACAAAACCCCATTTTGTAATTCATAGCTCCATTTTGTGCAAGCCGAGGAGTCCTCGAGCTTGAGGAGCTTAGGTAGAATGCTCGTACCAAATTTCGTTATTTTTAGACAGCGTTTACCCTTCCAAATAGCCTCTAGGACCTATTTTTTAACTAGGCCGGTCACTAGATGTGAAATCGGTCAAAACTAGTCTAGAAACTATAAAAAGAGCTAGAGAGCTCATTTTTGAGGTTGGTTCATGTTAGCTTGTTTGAGATTAGAGTTATTTTGAGCTTGTAATAGTGATCTTGAGTAATAGAATTAATTTCCCACCTTCCATTGTGTCTGGCTTGTCTCTTCATTGTGTGTGTGTATGTGTGTGTGCATCTTTGTGCTTCTCACCTTCACTCTCACATCATCTCACGTTCACGATCTTCATATCACTCCTACCTCTCCCACGGATTGACATTAAGGAGGTGAAGCTTCTTAACGTGGTTCTCACCATTGTGCTAGAGCAACAGAGACCTTCAGAGACATGTAAGGATCTTCTCAGAGCAGGTTATAATGTACAAGAATTGGAACCGGTTATGCAGATAATTCAACCTAATGTACGAGAAGCAGTGGTAGAGGAGGATAATCTGCTGCAGGTGGGAGATGAGGTTGAGCATCCGAAAGCACTAGGAACTGTTTTTAAGTTGTCTAAAAAGAGAAGGTTGGAGGAACAGCTGCAAGCAGTAGGGGATAAATTACCAGAGGATGTTATGCACCAATCAATTAAGAATACAAATTATGATGTATTAGCAATGAAGAAGAGGTTGCAGGAGATTTTTGATTTTTTAGTCTTGCAAGAGCAAAGATTGACTAGGTACGAGAAGACAAAAGTATTTATTAATATGGAGGATTATGAGTCTTTATAGAGGCAGGTTGAAACACTTCACGAAGAGTTTGATAACAAGGTACAAATATTAGACAAATTCCAACAGAGCAAGATGCAACAAGTAATAGAGTTGTCCAGTATAAAGCAGTCTATGAAGGAATTTGAAGAATGGCAAAAGTCTATGCAAGAACAAATTCAAAAAGAGATGATGGATTTTTCAGCACTTAATGCTACTCTGCAGAATGAACAAGTGATTCTTCACTCTAGGATGCAGGTCTTACATGTGTTTGAGAAGCAGATGTTAAAAAATAAAGATGTAGAGTTAGATGTTGCATTAATGACAGAGACTGATATAGGATTATTAAAGCAGCAGTTGCATAAGTATGTTCAAGATATTTGGACTGTGTTTCAGAGTCGTTGGCAAAGTATGTTCAGGATTCATTATGAGCAGGTGCAGACATGCTTTGTGTCAAAGTATGAGAAAGATTTATTTTGTGTTATTGAAAAACAAGAGAAGCAAATTGAAGAACATGTATAGATAATTAAATAATTATAGGAACAGTTGTTGCAGAAGAAGTTAGAAGAAAAGGTGGATATGATAATTGAAAAGCAGCAATTTATTATTGATAGAGACTTTCAAGGAAAGCAGGATTGTTATGAGGAGGATTTTAATATTATGCAGAGTCGAAAGGTTGAAGAAGAAGAAGTGGTTATTTCTAAAGAGTGGAAGGAAATTATTTTATATGATCAAGGGATTGCTAAATTCGAGTCTAACTTTTGACAAAATTACCCACGAGGCTGTGCCAGGTGTTGAAGGCAGGGAAATCTAGAAGATAAATGATTAATTTGCATTATGAAAAGATTGTTAAATTTAGATATTATCTAGTTGGATGTCTATTTTTGGTGAGTCGGATTTTAATAGACGATTATGTTGAAGTTCATGGGCATGTCATAAGAAGAAGAAGATGTTATATCGAGGGCGCGCAAGGATTGAAGAGATGTTCGAGGAAAAAGGTGAAACAGGTCTGTAGAAAACAAGAGCGCAGCATGTGAGTTGGAGTAGTGAGAATGTTTTGTCCTATAAAGAATGTAACTCGGAACCATATTCCTATATTTGGCAATGTTAAACTCTCAGTAATTGGAAACCTCCCACATAATTTTCCTAAATGTATTCTTTTCAAACACGTGAAGTTTGAATGATAAAAGTCTTCTGCTCAGACATGTATGGAACTGTAGAGTGTGATTCTGTACATCGCAGAATGTGTATTCTGGCGACGTTAAGTATTCTGATTCGGTAGAAGTACGAAGATACAAATGAAAAATAATTTGATCAATGGTATAGTCTTTGTAGATGAAGTCGAGTGTGAGAAGTGTGATATTTCTGAATATTATTCGACTTATGTTGAACTTTTGAACCCTCAACACCCATACTCTTGCATTTTCCAAGATGTAACTTTTCTGTTCTATCACGATAAATAGGATCTATTGCCTTGGGAAGCAAGAAATGGTGTCTCATACCTATATAGGTCCCTTGAGCTTACCATGATCCAAAATTTGCAAAAAATCAGCAACAACACAAAGCACACACATTAGCTCTCTCTCTCTCACTCAATCACACACAAGAAAATGAGGGGAAGGGGATGGTGGATATATGGTGGAGATGTTGAAATTTTGGTGAAGATGGAGATGGTAGAGAGGGATCAATGAAGGTTATAGGTATGGAAATGAAGATGTAATTAATCAAGAAAATAAGCAAAGACTTACCAAATTTACTTACCTTCTTACATAAACTTCAACATCTCTACTCGACATTCTTACCATCACATTCTCACCCTCGAGTAGTGATCCTTGAAAATAACACCAAAAGTTTTTTGGTTTCACTCATAGAACAATGATGAGCATCAACATCGATGGAGATCTAGCTACTTCATGTCAATCCACATAGACATGAGGATGATATGAAGATCATGGGAAACTGATGTGTGTAGATGTGAAGGGAGAAGAACAGTAGATGCACACACACACACTCAAGGAAGAGATACTACAAGAATAAAGAGGGTGTAGTGACACACTCAATCGAAACAAAAGCAAGGACAATCACTAATTTGATGGTGGTGTTAGTTTGAAATGCATAAGCGACACTGCAAAAGGAAACGAAATCATAAACATCACAAAACCGATGAACAGTGTCACATAAGTGACAATTATAGTTACAGTTTCTATGAGCATCACAACTTAGTGACGGGCATAGCGATGATCGTAAACTGATTGTGATGCTTTAGCGTCACATAACCGATGCCCTGTGAATTGAAAAAAAAAATTGGATTCTCTCGGCACATGCATGTCGGGATCAAGTCAGAGAGCGAGAGTGAAGGAGCGACCCAACAAGTGAAGGAGAATGAACGAGCAAAGAAGCGACCGAAGAAGTGAAGGAGCAACCGAAGGAGCAAAGGTACATGCACATGCATACACACATATGCATACACACACATGCATACACACATGCACATACATACACACATATGCATACACACACATACATATACACATATACACACACACATAGAGATATACACATACACATACACATATAGATAATTGCACATATACATACACACACATATACACATAGATGCATTCATACACACATGCATACACATGTGTATGCATACATACATAGACACATGCATACACACAGATGCACATACATACACACATATGCATACACACACATATACACATATACATGCACATACATACACACATATACACACATACAAAAATGCACACATATGCATATACACATATACAGTACATATAGATACTTGTACATATACACATACACATGCACATATACAAATGAATACTTGCACATATACATACACACACATACACTCACATGCATACACACACTAATGCATACACATGCATATGCATAAAAACATGGATACATGTATTGACACACATGCATACATACATATGCATACACACACATGTGCATACATACAAACATGTGCGTACATACTCACATGGATTCATACACACACATGCATATGTATACATACATACACACATGAATATGTATACATACATAAACACAAGTACATACCCACACATATGCATACACACACATACACATATACACTTACACATACAAATACTTACACATACACACACATATACACTCACATGCATACATAACATTACGTGCATATGTACATATACACACATACACATACATACACACACATAGACACACACATTCACATGCATATATAGATACTTACACATACATTACACATACACATATAGATACTTATACATACACACACATAGACACACACATACATATGCATACATACATATGCATACACACACATACATACATACATACACACATATACACACATACACAAATGCACACATATGCATAAACACACATACAAATATACACATAAACAAACACATATAGCTACTTGCACATATACATACACACAGATAGACACACACACATACACTCACATGCATACATACACCCACATGCATATGTATACATACATAGACACATGTATACACACACATGCACATACATACACACATATGCGTACAGAGAGATACATACAGACATATGCACATATACACACACAAACATACTATACAAACACATGCATACACACACATACAAAACTTATGCATACATATACACACGTATACACACACGGACATACATACACAAACATATACATACATACACATGTACATACATACACACATGTGCATACATACTCACATGCATTCATATGCACACATGCATATGTTTACATACATAAACACAAGCACATATACAAACATATGCATACACACACATACACATATACACATACACATACACATATAGATACTTACACACACATACACACACATATACAATCACATGGATATATACACTTACATGCATATATACATATACACACATACACATACACATATAGATACTTACACAAACATACACACATAGATACACACATACATAGACTGATATGCATACACACACACATGCATAAACATGCATATACATACATATACACACATGCACATACACACACATATGTATATGTACACACACATACACTCACATGCACATACACACACACACATATGCATAAACACACATACATACACATATATGCACATATACACACACAAACACACTTTACAAACACATGCATACACACACATACAAACACATGCATACACACACATACAGACACACATATACACACGCATACACATACATACATAGACATACATAGAAATATACATACACACACATGTGCATACATACACATACATGTGCATACATACTCATATGCATTTGTATACATACATACATGCATGCATACCTACACACATATGCATACACAACACAAATACACACACTATACATACATATGCATACACACACATACATACACATACACATATACACATACATATATATACATCTATATATGTACACACATATAGAGACCCACACATACACACACACACATAGAGAGACACACATACACATACACATACACACACATACATACATATGCATACATAATGCACATGCATATGCGTACATAATGCACATGCATATGCATACATAATGCACATGCATATGCATACATAATGCACATGCATATGCGTACATAATGCACATGCATATGCGTACATAATGCACATGCATATGCATACATAATGCACATGCATATGCATAAATAATGCACATGCATATGCATACATAATGCACATGCATATGCATACATAATGCACATGCATATGCATACATAATGTACATGCATATGCATACATACATACCCACATACACATATACACATATACATATACTCACATATACGCCTACATACACATACACACATACATACACACATGCATACATACATGCACATGCATACACATACATAGACACATAGGCACACACACATATGTATATATATATATATATATATATATATATATATATATATATATATATATATATATATATATATATATATATATATATATTTCTAATCCATTTTCTTTTATATGTACATATATTATGGATTGTAGTAGAGAGAAAAAGGTGAAAATTACTCTCATAAAGAATCTTATGAGGGGGAGATTTCCACATGATTCTTTAGGATTTGTCATGCATGAGTATGCAGACATGCCCCATGAGGAATTAGACTTTACCATATAGATGCTTACCTAGCGGCTAGAGGAAGGCTCCTCTATGGCTCCATTTGCAAGAAGAGAGTTATCTACCCACAGGTATGTTTTATTCTCATAAATTAATATCTTTAATGATATTATAACACATATTTTAATTTATTATTTTTATTTATTTATTTACAGGAACCTATACCACTTCCACCTCATGAGAGCACAATAGAGTTGCCTACGAGAACATGCATATGTAGCATAGGGCAGGAGTGCAACATAGAACTTGAGGGAAATATAGTATATATGAGGCATGGGTTGGAGTTTAAAAGAGGAATGAGAGCTTTTTGTGACTCCTACCCGCATTTTGTTCACTTGAAATGGAAGGAAGTATAACTTTATATCTAGATTGAGATAAATATTTTATGTTTTACTTATGTGATTTTTTTTGGTATGCAATAAGTATGATCAGAGAGATAAAAAGTATGTACTTAGTTGATTGGAGACAAAATTTGGCACTGGGTGATCTCATAAATGGTGTTTGAAAGAGATGTGAATACTTATGGCACATCATCGTGATAATGCACAATATGCATTGCTTTTGTTATATATATATATATATATATATATATATATATATATATATATATATATATATATATATATATATATATATATATATATATATATATATATATATATATATATATGCTAGTCCACTAAATAAAACATAGAATAGAGTAGATCAATTTGATCCTTGAAAAAAAGCACATTCAAGAAACCTTATCTGATTTAGCAGTCATGTACCATTAAGTAAAGTCAAGAAAGAGGGTTCTTGTCTCTGGATTTCTAGACACATGAATTCAAAACATTAAGCATCTCCCCACCCCCTTTCAAGCACCACAAGGTCCTCTTTTTCCATAGCCACAAGCTAGAAAGAAGATGGGTCCCTCATGAAGTTGACGAAGGCTCATCAATCTTCTTGGTATTTATCCTTAATATGCTCGTACTTTTCTTCTTCTGTTCTAAATTAAATATTGCTTGACATAAATAATAAAAAAGGATTTTATGAACGAAAAGAAGTTTTTTTTTTCAGAGATTAGAGAGAGAAAAATAAAAAGGAATATGCAAGTTTCCCGAAGAAGTGTGGCTATAGTTGCACTTCTCGATTAGGTAAGGTTTTGATACAATCTTGCCTCTTAAGAGAGCTTTTTTTGTTTTTCTTATTGTTGCTTGTTGGTAGGTTTTTTTTCTTTCTTTTTCACTCATGTTTGTAGGTCCTTTACCTTTTAGTGTTTTCTTGAAAACGAAAAGAAGAAAACAAAAGGTAGAATTTAACTAGAGAGTGTTGACCAAATGGAAGTGTTTGAGATGGCTTCTTCTTTGTCTCTCGTTTCCGACCTTCTCTCTCTCTCTCTCTCTCTCTCTCTCTCTCTCTCTCTCTCGTATCTATTTCTTATTCTCCCTCCTTCGCCGTCTCATGCTCTAGACTGGTTGATTAAGCCTCCATGACCATCTGCTCTCTGATGAAAAGTAATTTGATAAATAAATGAAATGCGGAAGGGGAAGAGAAAATCATTCCCTCTTTTTCATGTGAGGCTGCCGTTAGTTTCTTTGCGAAAACGAGAGGTAGCAGAAGTGCAAGGGGAGCTTAAGAAACCATCCTCATATGTTCAATTATTTGGCCCTTGAGCTTTGATAGAAATCTTCAGATCTCGGTTACCCAAAGAATGGTTTCTATGAGGCTTAGCCTTCTCCAAATGCCAGTTCCTCACAACCAAGAATTTCCTTTTAGTTTTGAAGAGCGAATCATGCAATTTCAATCATCCATTTAGGCACGTGGCACGTGTCGAGAACTAAACACTACCTATTCACGTGGTTCTCCACATTCATCCCGAACAAAGTGAAGCTCTCCAAGGTTTCATTATGTGTCCAACCTTCCCTTCGACGTTTACAAGTTTATCAATGACATAGTCACTCTACTTTAGTGTCTCTTGCAAACAAAAGAACACATTCGGACCCGATATATAAAGGGGTCACTTTCTCATTTAATGTGCACTAGCACATGCAAATGTATGCGGGGAAAAATATGAACCTTGATCTTCTATCTTATATTAGCACTCGCATTGGAGATGTGACTATCTTGGACAAAAAAAATTATTTACAAGGTTCTTCCAAAGACCCACTTAGAGTGTGACATTAAAGGCCATAGAATCGTACATTGAACCTAGAGGAAAGGGTTCAAAAAGCCAAATCAGATAGAATTCAAAAGAAAAGCTACTCAACCTTCATAAGATCCTATAATACATGACATAGGATAAGAAACAAATGAAATAGAACCCCAAAAGGACTACTAACAGCGAGTCGTAACAAACGAGAACTATGTCATAAAAAGTGAACACTCTCTTCAAAAATCAAGCAAATGGCAGTTTATGTTTGAGATTCCTTTATACGAGTATACATATATTACAAAAATGAAGTGAAAACATGTGATTTTTTGACATTTTTGGTGATTTTCTCATAAAAAAAGAGCTCAAAATGTAGTCAAAATTTCACTATATAAGACATTGACATGTCCAAAATCTATATGATAAGACACTGACATGTCCAAAATCTATATGATTTGACATTGACATGTCTAAAATCTATATAAAGAATGTAAAACTAAATAATTCTTATACAAAAATAACATTTTAGATATATTTTCAATGGGTGGATATCTGATTGTTATTCAAAATTGCTACAAAACATGGTTTCATTAAGCAAACTACTTCGAGGCATTTACATAAGCACTAAAAATGTTAGAGAGTTTCAATGCAACACACAACTATGTCGATCTATGTCTACACCCTCATCATCTGATGCACTTGATTCAGTCTCATACTGTTGAGAGCTCTCTTCTTCTTCTTCTTCTTCTATATCCACAAGAGCTCGTAACAAACGAGAACTATGTCATAAAAAGAGAACACTCTCTTCAAAAATCAAGCAAATGGCAGCTTATGTTTGAGATTCCTTTATACTAGAATACATATATTACAAAAATGAAGTGAAAACATGTGATTTTTTGACATTTTTTGTCATTTTCTCATAAAAAAAGAGCTCAAAATGTAGTCAAAATTTTACTATATAAGACATTGACATGTCCAAAATCTATATGATAAGACATTGACATGTCCAAAATCTATATGATAAGACATTGACATGTCTAAAATCTATATAAAGAATGTAAAACTGAATAATTCTTATACAAAAATAACATTTTAGACATATTTTCAATGGGTGGATATCTGATTGTTATTCAAAATTGCTACAAAACATGGTTTCGTTAACCAAACTACTTCGAGGCATTTACATAAGCACTGAAAATGTTAGAGAGTTTCAATGCAACTCACAACTATGTCGATCTATGTCTACACCCTCATCATCTGATGCACTTGATTCAGTCTCATACTGTTGAGAGCTCTCTTCTTCTTCTTCTATATCCACAAGAGCTGTATCTTCATCCACGTACATACCAAATTCTGCAGGATCATGCACAAATCTTCTTGTCTGCCTATGATTTCTTGTACCACATACATGTGGAAGCTTTTGTTTTATCATATTGATGGTTGCTTTCCTCAAGTGACCTGTTTTTGTCAAGGAAAAATCATAAACAAGAATATCTACATCATCCATTTTAAGAGTGGATGTGCTTCGAATATTCTTTTTCTTTTTTGAACCTGTTCGTTTAGTATCGCACACCATTTCTAAGTTATATTTACCTATGAATTCATTACACTTTTAGTGTAATACCAATGCACCATCAAAGCCTCTATTCTTCTTTGATCAATATCTTTAGTTATCTCTAGAACCTTTGCAATCCAAAATGGTCTGGTAGCCTCATCACCATCAGCAAGTACTGCAATAAGTGTTCCAACATTTATCTCTGTTAAATTTCATTGCCATCTTGCTTCTGCTTGTTTTGTCATCCTTGGGCCTACATAAATATTTCTTTCTCGTGGATGTATAAAACTTTGAAGTGCATCTGCATTACATGCTTGGGCCACATTCATGGATCTTTGTGTACAAAAATCCCATGTGAATGGAACATCAACTGGCCAATGACCTGCAATTGTATGCTGTATAATCTCTTCTTGATGATTGAAAAAGTCCTCCCACCAAGATAAATCTTGATCTCCAACATATTTTTTCGCACGCTCAATATGTCTCTTCTTTTCAATGAGTGCATGCATCCAGCTTTTACTTTGATCAACCACATTTCCACATCTTTGTGTATTGTTTTTATCTTCAATATGGTGATTGTTCTGCACCATACACTATAGACAAATTAGGCACCTGCAATAAGAATTTGCATCCCTCTTTAGGCTCCCACCCAGGAGAAGATGAACACTGCTTTGCAAATAAAAGGGTTATTTCATCAACCCTCCTCATCAAGAATACATGGTTGAAACTAATATTGTGCAATGGAGCCAAAACCTTAGCACTGTTATCAAGGCCCATTGAGCAAAAGTGCTTAAAGTTATAAATCTGTGTGATGTGTTGAACTTCTAGTTTTGGAGTATATGCTTTTGAAATCAGCTCAGATAAAATTGGAAGAGTAAAAGCATTGTTACATGCCAACTTCTTAGAGAAAGTACATGCAAACTTCAATGTGATCATGAGTGTGGCCAACTAGAAGGAAATTTACCTTAACCTTCTGAAATACCTGTTTTTCAACAAGCATGCTTAAATATCCAAAGAATGTAGAATTTTTATTCTCTCTTGCAGTATTATCAAGTTGCAAATATAGAGTTGGTGGCAGAAGATCCTTCCATGATTGCAAGACACGATGAATGACAGTAACTGTAAGGTTTGGATCATTATGCACATTCGGATATGTGAAGAAAACCTTGGACATTACAGTTCCATTGTATACCAAAGCACCAACCAAATGTATTTGCACAAGGACTTCATCTCCAATGTCCTTAGGGATGCGATAAAAATGTGGCAAACAAGTTCTTTTTTTATCCATACCATCGATCAACAAACACATATAACGCTTTGGATTACTGAGTGCTTTACATCGATGCTGAATTTCTTTCTTTCTCTCTAAAGCTTGACTCTCACGATGGTTGTTGAGAAGGTTTTTAAAATTATCCTTTTCCTGTGGTGTTGTAGCCCCCTCTGCCATGTTTTTCAAAGTGGCACAAATTGACTAACTTTACGAGGAATAGACACATTTTTAAAATCTTCCTTCCATAATCGAGTAAAGTGACGATACAACACATACTTCTCATTTCTATTTTCCATGTCTTCTCTATATATTTGAAATACCTCTCGACGAGTAAAGTTATCTGACAAGTGCAACCTTCCAGTTGTAGGCATAACCTCACAATGCAAGCTAAAATAGTTCATCATCCAATTCACTGCATGACGTCCAACAGATCCTTTGGTCCCAACATGGAATGTATCCAAAATGAGATCCCCATTCATAAGCCCCTGTTGAACGCTATGTATTCTAAAATTTCCCACACCCATTGCAATTTTAAATGCAGCCCTACAACATCGCATCCCTTGACTAAAGAAATATTCAAAAGCAACACGTGCTACTGACATGTTATCCTCAATCATTAGCATGCGAGAAGCAAGGCATATATCCTATCTTTCACTATCTAAATGGAGGAATTTCTCTCTTAGGTGCTTTAGTTTCTTCATTCCTAAATTGTACAAACACTTCAAACCACAAGAATGCTTCACAATATCCAATGCAATCTCTCTATCTGAAGTAAGAAATTTAAATCTTTTTTGACTTACTTCACGAGGCATTCTTTTAAAACATAGATTGAGCTTGCTTTGCTTTTCTGTTGCTCCACATGCACTTGAGCCAGAAGGGAGATCAATGGTTGGATCCGATGGGAGATCAAGAGGTGCGTTTGGTTGAGCAGCATTGCACTATGAATTGGATCACTTAAATGACTCAATAGAAAACATAGAATCATCAGCACCTTCTAAACCATAGGGATCATCACTTATGTGGAAAGGGTCAACTTAGAACAATGAATCCGAAACTATATCAATATGAGCAGAGGAAGCTGATGCCCAAGCATCCACTGAAAAGATTGAGCTCATCTTCACTCAGTTCAAAGAAGACTGAAGATGAATGACCTTTTTAAATAAGTAGAAATCCGAGATCAAGTGAAGATGTCACATCAAATGTCACATCAAGTAGATATGAAATCAAAAGTTCATTAAAGTACATTAAAGTGCATTAAACATCAAATTACATTAAAGCCTAAAATTAAAGTACTTAATTACTCAGATATACACTAATAAGGGAACCAAAGATTTGATTCACTTTTGAAATATGAGATACACAGTTGATTTCTAACTAGATATGAGTCATTGAGTCTTAGCATTATGAGTGAATCAAAATATATCCAAGTTGAGTTCCAACTAGATTAGATATTAAAATTGTTTGGAGTAGTGCCATTCAAGACTTTACAAGAAGAAATTTTACCTTTGGTCAAGATTCCAAGGATTAGGTTTTATTGTGGTCTTGGATAGATCTCAAAGAGGTATATGAAAGTATATTCAGAAAGAATTATGTAAAAAAGAGGTACACGGAAAAGTATATGTAAGAATTATGTGTAAAAGCTACGATTTTCAAATGATTTTTGAATCTACGAAAGATTTTCAAATGATTTTTGAATCTACGATTTTCCTAAACGTTGGATGCTATGAATAACTTCATTTGATTTTCTCTTTTCTACAAAGACAATGAGTGACGTTTGTTAATCAAGATGTTTGAACCCCAAAGTTCTTTGTTGAACGTTTATTCATACATTGATTTTCCTTTTCAACAATGTGTTACAAGATAAATGTGAATATGAATTGAAGTGAGAAGGATAACACTATAAAGATGTCATTAATCTCCCATATTCAACACAACTTAGACTTGATTTTTTCCCAAGCAAGAGATTCTAAGAAACAACTTATAGATGAGATTAGACTTCCTCATGTACATACCATACTCTTGCCATTGAAGTATAAGTTACATGCAAATGTATATAAATAGTTGCAAGGTTCTATAAATATTTCAGTAAAGTCGAGGTGAAACAACCTATTTGTGTGAGTGGTATTTTGTGGTTAGATAAGTTGACAAATATAGTTAGCAACTGGATTCATTCAGTTAGATCCAGGTAGTCTCTGGTTCAAGTTACCCAATTGCCTATAAATAGCAGAGGAGGAGATCATTCTCATTTTCAAAATCCACGAGCAAGAGAGAGCAACAGAGCACAGACAACCATGGAGCACAGAGCTCAGTAAACCAGCAAGGCAACTCTCATGGAGAAGAAGAATTTTGGCAAGAGTACCAAGCGGTAGACAAAATCATACCACAAAAAAAGATTCCTAAAAGATTCCTTCTGTGTGTTTGAGTAAATAGTATCCTTTCTAGGTTTTTATTTTCCTTAGCTCATAAAATATAGATCTAATGAGGGTACAACTCGATGCCACGCATTGACTTAATGGTGTAAGTCGATGCTAGGCATCGACTTTTAGGTGCAAGTTGATACCGCGCATTGACTTTGGGGTCAAACTGGATGCTTGGCATCGACTTGCAGCCTCAAGTCAATGCCACGCATCAACTTTGGGGTCCAACTCGATGCCTGGCATCGACCTGCAGCCTCAAGTCGATGACAGGCATCAACTTTCACTTAAATTCGATGCCTGGCATCGAATTGCATCCTCAAGTCGATGCCTGGCATCGACCTGGAAGGTCGATACCTGACATCCAATGTGGCCTGAAAGTCGATGCCAGGCATCGACTTTGTGTGCAAGTCAATGCCACGCGCCGACTTGAGGGTGCAAGTCGATGCCAGGCATCGACTTGAGGGTCCTTGTTGATACCAGGCATCGACTTGAGGGTGCAATTCGATGCGAGGCATCGACTTACACCCTCAAGTCGATGCCTGGCATCGACTTGCACCCTCAAGTCGATGCCTGACATCGACTTGCACCCTCAAGTCGATGCCTGGCATCGACTTGCACACAAAGTCGATGCTTGGAATCGACTTGCACCTAAAAGTCGATGCCTGGCATCGACTTGGACCCTCGAAAAACACATTAACGTATGAGCTCATATTTCCAAGCCCTTTGAGGGATGCTGAGTCCAAAAGTGAGAGGCCCTTCAAGAAGTTGAAAGTGACAATGAGCTCTGTGGATCAGCAACGTGATAGAGGGATTGGTCACCAAGCAAAACCAAAGAAAAACATTGCATCCTTATCCTCTAAGAAGGCCCGCAATCCGGTTGGAATGTCCTCTGGTGGACAGAGTAGCATCAAAATTCCTGAGGATGATGCAACTAGGAAGGAAAGGTCGAGGGACAAAGAGGTCTTAAGGACAGATCATCCAGTGCAGGACATGACAAACCTAGAGTGGTGCCTTCAGTATGTGGAAGAAAAGAATGCAGTCCTACTTGTGTTCGCAGGATGGGAGAGGAAAGATCATGACAACACATGGTTTTTCAGTATGGCCTTGTGTTCAAACTGGATTATGAAGATGAGGATTCTGATAACCTCCTTGTCCTGGTAGAGACATCGAAAGGTTTAAGAAATGTTATATGCAAGATGGATTTCTTGTGCCCAGAGTGCTGTGTTCCAGAGAGGCTTGCAGAGATATGTAGGGACTCAGATAATCTTAGCAAGGACTTGATGCCATGGATCCACGGCAACATCATGCCAACACAACAGAAGATGACAACCCCTGTAAAGGCAAGGGGTAAGCAGTGCATGCAGAAAAAGTTCCTAAAGAAAAAGAAGAGAATTGCTGATGAGGAGTCTTCTGACTCAAGCTCTAGCTCTGAGGATATAATAGTTCGTACAGAACATAACAAGATGAGGGAGGACATAGCTAGAAGAAAAGTTGTGAAGAAGGGGCAGTTGTTCCACCTGCCAATCAATATCATCCATAGTCCACCAATAGATCCAGTCACAGGGAGGAGGCCCCTTGAGATCAGGGAGCCACACAATTTGCAGGTGCAGAATCTTAAGAAGAAAATGAAAATAAATCCTCATGCTACTGTTGTGCCTTTCCTTGTCATGGTGGATCTGGAGGAGTGCAGCTCTGTGGAGGAGTTCAATGAGGGTCTATTTGAGGATTATACATATTATGTGATTGCTGGTTCACACTCTGCAGAGGCCCACAAACAGCTAGTGAAGGAGCATCCCACAACATTCTTCTTTAGGTATGCAGAGTGCAAGATATATGTTGGTCTTACCACTAAGGAAGCCAAGCTTCTTGCTTGGGATCACAACAATGACAATGACTATAGGCAAAAAATGTCCTCCGTAGAGGGAATTCGGTTCTTCCACCATGAATATGAGGATTGTCTCATGAAGGAAGCTGGAAGAATACATCCCAATCTACGAAAGCAATCATGCCTTATTGAGGTTAGAATTGCACTGGATGAGAATTGGAAGTCTGATGCTTTGAGAAAATATGATCCATGGTTTCAACTGGCATTCAGAACAGGTGAGATCTGGGATCTGCAGGATAAAATTTTCACAATGTGGGAGAACAAGGAGGTCAAGGGCCAGAAGCAACGGAAGTCAAGGCCAGACCCACAGGTTGATCTGAAGGCAAAGGGAAGGAAAGTTGACCTCTTAATTGAAGAGGCTCCTGAGCACATGAAGCTGACACCATGGAGGGCCCTTCAAAGAATCAAGGATGATACATTGATTATATGAACTTTGTGAAGAGTAATCTCCAAGGAGTTAAGCCTGGAGGAGATGGTGACTGAGCTCAATAAGTATGTATGTTATTCTCACATCCTTTTTCCCTCCTCCCATGTTTCTGGTCTAACCTAGTCTCTTTTTCATTTCTGTGACTGTAGTCATAAAGTATACGTGAAGATTCAGGAGGTGATGATAAAGAGGCTGGGTTGCTTTTCTTGGACAGAGGTCCAAGAAGACTATCCAACCACATCATCCTACAAAGCTTTATCAGAATATTTTATCCTGTTTCGTGATTGGGTAGGTTCTCTTTCAGAGAGCATGCCTGGTTTGCTATTAGACTAGATGCCTTGATTCACCTAACCAAATCGATGCCAGGCTTTTAGTAGGAACTCGATGCCTGGCATGGACTTGGGGGCATAAGTCGATGCCTCGCATGGACTTGGGGGCATAAGTCGATGCCTTGCATCGACCTCGTGGCATAAGTCGATGCCAGGCATCGACTTTCAGTAGAAAGTCGATGCCTGGCATTGACCCACACACAAAATCGATGCCATGCATCAATTCATTATGTTTCATTTGTTGTATTGAAGAGCTCATTTAATTGTCTTTCCAATTTATTCTGTAGAAACCAAAGAAAAGTAAGTCTGCAAAGCTAGTAGATGATTGCCCCCGTGCATTCCTGGCTCACATTCAAAGAGCAAGGCATGAGAAATCTATACTGAAAGCCAAGGAGATTGATTTTGATGATGAACCTGATCTGAAATGTTTCTCCAATCCCCTAGACCCCCTTAGGCTTGTATATTACAATGTATTTTGTAGTGATGTAAATAACATTTGCTCTGTTGTGCCTAGAAAGCATTTCTCCCTTCTCATAGCAGACATACCCTATGGATTTAGGATGTTGGAATCAGTTAATGAGGATGAACCCTTCAAACACCCTCAGATTCGGAAGATGGTCACTGATTTTGCAGAGTTGACTATGTGTCCTCTTTGGAGGATAGTAATTTTCCATAGCAGAGACCAGTCTTTCTCTGTTTCAAATGCTATGAAGGCAAGATGTCATGCTGTGGAGTGCCTCATGTGGTAAGTAATCTTCTTTCTATCTCCATGGCTTTAATGATGCTCTTTGTCACTTATAGTTCTTGTTGGTAGGGTGAAGACAAACGTCAATCACACTCCTTTGCATAGGTTTGAGAGCTCCACTGAATGCATCACAGTTGGCTATTATGATGAAGTAAGCAAAAGGAGAGTCAGGGAGCATTGCAATGAGAATGGGATCTCAAATGTGCTCATGTTTGGAGCCGTTACCAAGAAACTTCGTCATGTAGCTGGGGACACGACATTGGTTAACCCCTATCAGAAGCCACAAAAGCTCATAATGAGATTGCTTCAACTATTCTCCAATGATGATGATTGGGTATTAGACCTTTTTTCGGGCACAGGTAATTTCAATTTTAACAATTTTCATTAGTCATAATGTTGATTGGCCTCTAAGTAGTTTTCTGCTATTTCAGGAACGACTTTGGCTTGCTCCTTAAAGATGTTCAAAAACTGCATAGCTGTGGAGAAGGATGATGCTCAAGTGAGATTCATTAGAATGAGAATCAATGGGCTGAATGAATGCCTAGATGAAGACCAAGAGGTTGGAAGGAAGCACATTGCAGACACGGAGAGATTCCAACCAGCTTCAAGGGAGCCTGTTCCCCCACTTGCAGATGAACCAGGGGACATGGCTGACCTTGAAGAGCCAATCTTGGAGCAAGAGAGGCAGGAGATGTGTTCAAATGTTCCAGAGGATCCCATTATGCTTGAGCCTGAGGAAAGCTATGATCAGCTTCTATTGTAGATTCATATTACTCTTGTAAAACACATGAAATGTAAAACATCATTTTAATAGAAATATAATGTCGAGTTTTGCTTCCACTTTGTGTTAAGCTTGACTTATCTTGAGCATTTCTCTGATGAATGCGTGAATGTTTCTTAGTATAATTTTGTTGATTATAATCTTCTCTTGGGAATGCTTTTGTGAAATTTATTTCATATTCTGTGAATATGGCCCAGCATTCAATGACGATCTTAACTATACAAAGGGGATGATCTTAATTGCCTTGTTAAAATGTTTTGATTTTTACAACACATGTACTCTGATTTTAGCAACACATGTACCAGCAAGAACAAGTGATGCTTTTTAGATATTGTAAAATGCCCACTTTATTGCTTGATATCATGGTCTTTAGGTAAAAAAGAATAGAGAACATGTCTTTGTTCTCCTTTGTTGTGACTCAATGTTATCCACGGACATACCAAATTCTGTAGGATCATGCACAAATCTTCTTGTTTGCCTATGATTTCTTGTACCAAATACATCTGGAAGCTTTTGTTTTATCATATTGATGGTTGCTTTCCTCAAGTGACCTGTTTTTGTCAAGGAAAAATCATAAACAAGAATATCTACATCATCCATTTTAAGAGTGGATGTGCTTCGAATATTCTTTTTCTTTTTTGAACCTGTTCGTTTAGTATCACACACCATTTCTAAGTTATATTTACCTATGAATGCATTACTACTTTTAGTGTAATACCAATGCACCATCAAAGCCTCTATTCTTCTCTGATCAATATCTTTAGTTATCTCTAAAACCTTTGCAATCCAAAATGGTCTGGTAGCCTCATCACCATCAGCAAGTACTGCAATAAGTGTTCCAACATTTATCTCTATTAAATTTCGTTGCCATCTTGCTTCTGCCTGTTTTTTCATCCTTGGGCCTACATAAATATTTCTTTCTGGTGGATGTATAAAACTTTGAAGTGCATCTGCATTACATGCTTGGGCCACATTCACGGATCTTTGTGTAAAAAAATCCCATGTGAATGGAACATCAACTGGCCAATGACCTGCAATTGTATACTGTATAATCTCTTCTTGATGATTGAAAAAGTCCTCCCACCAAGATACATATTGATCTCCCGCATATTTTTTTTGCACGCTCAATATGTCTCTTCTTTTCAATGAGTGCATGCATCCAACTTTTACTTTGATCAACCACATTTCCACATCTTTCTGTATTGTTTTTATCTTCATATGGTGCTTGTTCTGCACCATACACTGTAGAAAAATTAGGCACCTGCAATAGAATCTGCATCCCTCTTTAGGCTCCCACCCAGGAGAAGATGAACACTGCTTTGCAAATAAAACAGTTATTTCATCAACCCTCCTCATCAAGAATACATGGTTGAAACTAATATTGTGCAATGGAGCCAAAACCTTAGCACTATTATCAAGGCCCATTGAGCAAAAGTGCTTAAATTTATAGATCTGTGTGAGGTGTTGAACTTCTGGTTTTGGAGTATATGCTTCTGAAATCAGCTCAGATAAAATCGGAAGAGTAAAAGCATTGTTACGTGCCAACTTCTTAGAGAAAGTACTGAACATTTGATCAATGTGATCATGCGTGTGGCCAACGAGAAGGAAATTTACCTTAACCTTCTGAAATACCTGTTTTTCAACAAGTATGCTTAAATATCCAAAGACTGTAGAATTTTTATTCTCTCTTGCAGTATTATCAAGTTGCAAATATAGAGTTGGTGGCAAAAGACCCTTCCATGATTGCAAAACACGATGAATGACAGTAACTGTAAGGTTTGGATCATTATGCACATTCGGATATGTGAAGAAAACCTTGGACATTACAGTTCCATTGTATACCAAAGCACCAACCAAATGCATTTGCACAAGGACTTCATCTCCAAGTCCTTAGGGATGCGAAAAAAATGTGGCAAACAAGTTTTTTTTTATCCATACCATCGATCAACAAACACATATAACGCTCCAGATTTTTGAGTGCTTTACTTCGATGATGAATTGCTTTCTTTCTCTCTAAAGCTTGACTCTCACGATGGTTGTTAAGAAGGTTTTTAAAATTATCCTTTTCCTGTGGTGTTGTAGCCCCCTTTGCCATGTTTTTCAAAGTGGCGCAAACTGAACATTCACCCATTCTAACTTTACGAGGAATAGACACATTGTTAAACTCTTCCTTCTATAATGGAGTAAAGTGACGATACAACACATACTTCTCATTTCTATTTTCCATGTCTTCTTTATATATTTGAAATACCTCTCGATGAATAAAGTTATCTGACAAGTGCAACCTTCCAGTTGTAGGCATAACCTCACAATGCAAGCTAAAATAGTTCATCATCCAATTCATTGCATGACGTCCAACAGATCCTTTGGTCCCAACATGGAACGTATCCAAAATGAGATCCCCATTCATAAGCCCCTGTTGAACCCTATGTATTCTAAAATTTCCCACACCCATTGCAATTTTAAATGCAGCCCTACAACATCGCATCCCTTGACTAAAGAAATATTCAAAAGCCACACACGTTACTAACCTGTTATCCTCAATCATTTGCATGCGAGAAACAAGGTATATATCCTGCCTTTCACTATATAAATGGACAAATTTCTCTCTTAGGTGCTTTAGTTTCTTCATTCCTAAATTGTACAGACATTTCAAACCACAACAATGCTTCACAATATCCAATGCAATCTGTCTATCTGAAGTAAGAAATTTAAATCTTTTTTAACTTACTTCACGAGGCCTTCTTTTAAAACGTAGATTGAGCTTGCTTTGCTTTTCCGTTGCTCCACATGCACTTGAGTCAGAAGGGAGATCAATGGTTGGATCAGATGGGAGATCAAGAGGAGCAGCATTGCACTGTGAATTGGATAACTTAAATGACTCAACAGAAAACATAGAATCATCAGCACGTTCTAAACCATAGGGATCATCACTTATGTGGAAAGGGTCAACTGAGAACAATGAATCTGAAACTGTATCAATATGAGCAGAGGAAGCTGATGCCCAAGCATCCACTGAAAAGATTGAGCTCATCTTCACTCAGTTCAAAGAAGACTGAAGATGAATGACCTTTTTAAATAAGTAGAAATCCGAGATCAAGTGAAGATGTCACATCAAATGTCACATCAAGTAGATATGAAGTCAAAAGCTTATTAAACTACATTAAAGTGCATTAAACATCAAATTACATTAAAGCCTAAAATTAAAGTACTTAATTACTCAGATATACACTAATAAGGGAACCAAAGATTTGATTCACCTTTGAAAGATGAGAGACACAGTTGATTTCTAACTAGATATGAGTCAATGAGTCTTAGCATTATGAGTGAATCAAAATATATCCAAGTTGAGTTCCAACTGGATTAGACATTAAAATTGTTTGGAGTAGTGCCATTGAAGACTTTACAAGAAGAAATTTTACCTTTGGTTAAGATTTTAAGGATTAGGTTTTATTGTGGTCTTGGCTAGATCTCCAAGAGGTATATGAAAGTATATTCAGAAAGAATTATGTGTAAAAGAGGTACACGGAAAAGTATATGTAAGAATTATGTGTAAAAGCTCTATCTGTGGCAAACCGCTTGTTACAAAAGATTTTCAAATGAATTTTGAATCTACAATTTTCCTGAACGTTGGATGCTATGAATAACTTCATTTGATTTTCTCTTTTCTGCAAAGACAATGAGTGACGTTTGAAATTACCAACCTATTTTGTTGAAATTACTAACCTATTTTGTTGTTCAAGACGTTTGGACCCCAAAGTTCTTTGTTGAACGTTTATTCATACATTGATTTTCCTTTTCAACAATGTGTTACAAGATAAATGTGAATATGAACTCAAGTGAGAAGGATAACACTCTAAAGATGTCAATAATCTCTCATATTCAACACAACTTAGACTTGATTTTTTCCCAAGCAAGAGATTCTAAGAAACAATTTATACAGGAGATTAGACTTCCTCATGTACATACCATACTCTTGCCATTGAAGTGTAAATTACATGCAAATGTATATAAACAGTTGCAAGGTTCTATAAGTATTTCAATAAAGTTGAGGTGAAACAACCTATTTGTGTGAGTGGTATTTGCTGGTTAGATAAGTTGACAGATATAGTTAGCAACTGGATTCATTCAGTTAGATCCAATTAGTCTCTGGTTCAAGTTACCCAATTGCCTATAAATAGTAGAGGAGGAGATCATTCTCATTTTCAAAATCCACGAGCAAGAGAGAGCAACAGAGCACAGACAGCCATGGAGCACAGAGCTCAACAAACCAACAAGGCAACTCTCATGGAGAAGAAGAATGTTGGCAAGAGTACCAAGAGATAGGCAAAATCATACCACAAAGAAAGATTCCTTAAATATTCCTTTTGTATGTTTGACTAAATAGTATGCTTTCTAGGTTTTCTTTTTCTTAGCTCATAAAATATAGGTCCAATGAGGGTACAACTCGATGCCAGGCATCGACTTAATGGTGTAAGTCGATGCCAGGCATCGACTTCTAGGTGCAAGTCGATGCCGCGCATCGCGTTTGGGGTCCAACTCGATGTCTCGCATCAACTTCCACCCTCAAGCGGATGCCAGGCATCGACTTTCACCTTGGCATCGAATTGCAGCCTCAAGTCGATGCATGGCATCGACCTGGAAGGTCGATGCCTGGCATCGAATGTGGCTAGAAAGTCGATGCCAAGCATCGACTTTAGGGTGGAAAGTCGATGCCAGGCATCGACTTTTAGGTGCAAGTCGATGCCAGGCATCAACTTTGTCTGCCAGTCAATGCCAGGCATCGACTTCAGGGTGCAAGTCGATGCCAGGCATCGACTTGAGGCTCCAAGTGGATGCTAGGCATCGACTTGAGGGTGCAAGTCGATGCCATGCATCGACTTACACCCTGAAGTTGATGCATGGCATAAACTTGCACCCTCAAGTCGATGCCTGGCATTGACTTGCACACAAAGTCGATGCCTCGCATCGACTTGCACCTAAAAGTCGATGCCTGGCTTCGACTTGGACCCTTGAAAAACACATTAACGTATGAGCTCATATTTACAAGCCCTTTCAGGGATGCTGAGTCCAAAAATGAGAGGCCCTTCAAGAAGCTGAAAGTGACAATGAGCTCTGTGGATCAGCAACGTGACAGAGGCATTGGTCACCAAGCAAAACCAAAGAAAAACATTGCATCCTTATCCTTTGAGAAAGCCAGCAATCCGGTTGGAATGTCCTCTGGTGGACAGAGTTTGCAGAGTTGACTATGTCTCCTCTTTGGAGGATAGTAATTTTCCATAGCAGAGACCAGTCTTTCTCTGTTTCAACTGCTCTGAAGGCAAGATGTCATGCTGTGGAGTGCCTCATGTGGTAAGTAATCTTCTTTCTATCTCCATGGCTTTAATGATGCTCTCTATCACTTATAGTTCTTGTTGGCAGGGTGAAGACAAACGTCAATCACACTCCTTTGCATATGTTTGTGAGCTCCACTGAATGCATTACAGTTGGCTATTATGATGAATTAAGCAAAAGGAGAGTCAGGGAGCATTGCAATGAAAATGGGATCTCAAATGTGCTCATGTTCCCAGCGGTTACCAAGAAACTTCGTCATGTAGCTGGGGATAGGACATTAGTTAACCCCTATCAGAAGCCACAAAAGCTCATAATGAGATTGCTTCAACTATTCTCCAACGATGATGACTAGGTCCTAGACCTTTTTTCGGGCACAGGTAATTTCAATTTTAACAATTTTCATTAGTCATAATGTTGATTGGCCTATAGGTGGTTTTCAGCTGTTTCAGGAACGACTCTGGCTTGCTCCTTAAAGATTTTCAGGCACTGCATATCTTTGGAGAAGGATGAAGCTCAAGTGAGCTTCATTAGAATGAGAATCAATGGGCTGAATGAATACCCAGATGAAGACCAAGAGGTTGGAAGGAAGCACATTGCAGACACGGAGAGATTCCAACCAGCTTCAAGGGAGCCTGTTCCCCCACTTGCAGATGAACCGGGGGACATGGCTGACCTTGAAGAGCCAATCTTGGAGCAAGAGAGGCAGGAGATGTGTTCTAATGTTCCAAAGGATCCCATTATGCTTGAGCCTGAGGAAAGCTATTATCAACTTCTATTGTAGATTCATATTACTCTTGTAAAACACATGAAATGTAAAACATCATTTTAATAGAAATATAATGCCGAGTTCTGCTTCCACTTTGTGTGAAGCTTGACTTATCTTGAGCATTTCTCTGATGAATGTGTGAATGTTTCTTAGTATAATTTTGTTGATTATAATCTTCTCTTGGGAATGCTTTTGTGAAATTTATTTCATATTCTATGAATATGGCCCAGCATTCAATGACGATCTTAACTATACAAAGGGGATGATCTTAATTTCCTTGTTAAAATGTTCCGATTTTTGCAACACATGTACTCTGATTTTCGAGTAGCTTTTAATCAGCTATAATCTGTGCTTGTTGAGGTTATAGATGTAATGAAGGAGCTTCCAGAACTCTTACTTGTACCTTCAACTCTAATCTCTTGTCAAAGATCATGATGTGGGATTCTTGATCGTGCTGAACAACTAGTTTTCATGGCACCAAGTATTTTAACATATCTATCTTGAGTACTTGGGATATGGGATCAAGCTTCTAGTGAATATTTACAAGCAAGAACAAGTGATGCTTTCTAGATATTGTAAAATTCCTACTTTATTGCTTGATATCATGGTCTTTATGTAAAAAGGAATAGAGAACATGTCTTTGTTCTCCTTTGTTGTGATTCAGTGTTTACTCGAAAAAAACGAACTTACATGAATTCATAGAAGAAAAAAGTGAAAGAGCCCGAGGGCTCCGAGCCTAGAGAAATATGTTAACATGTTTGACTATAAATGAGGGTTTATACTATAAATGAGATGATAAATTGCAAGTTTAATATGCTACTAGAAAAGAAGAGAATCTAGATAATGAAAGATCCATCATTGGCTCTAGTGTCTTGGATACCGGTGCGTTCAAGAGCTTGTGTGGGAATAAGGAACAACCAACAAGAATAGAGAAACAACAACGATTACAAAAGGCCAAGCCTTTCAAAAATGTGCAATTTCTTAAAGAGAGGGCAAGCTAAGTAATCGTTATTGTTTGGCTAGGATCTTAAAATTCAAAATCAACAAGATTTCAAATAACTTAGCCTGTAGGCTTGACATCCATTTGTCTACTAGTGAAACGAAGGAGGATGCGATTATTGCACTTTGTAGTGGTAAAATATTGTCCTAGATGGGATCATTATTTAGTTCTATAAAGCGTTCAAATGCTTACTCATGAATCGCAAGAATTATGTTTGGAAGGAGGCTCTCTAGTTTGCTTCCCTCTAAAATTGCTTCCCAAATTGATATATTAATCAGTGATGAGTGTGAATACATTTAGGACCGTGAGGGAACTTTTCTCCCTCTTTATGAGATTTTTTTCCCTCATCTTGTATATACACCTATAACCCTAATGCATTACTTACCTTTGTACATTTACTTGGTAATACATTCTATATTCTATTGCGCTCCAAGCTTCTTATTCTTCCTTGTGTTGTTTGTGTGCTTCCAAAGAACTCAAACTCCAACAATTGGTATCAGAGCAAGTGGTCACTTCATCTTGGGCCTTGTCCGCATCGCTCTTGTCACATTCTTAGAATTGCATAGAAATTAGTGAGCATAGTTGAGGTGATTAGGAGTTCAAAATGATTTTTCTCTATGGCATCAAAAACTTGATATGAGCTCGTTGCAGCCCTTGAACACACAATCATAGTGGCTCTGCAAGGAATTTTGTCCTTCTATGCCAAACATATATATAGGTTTCCGCTCACCAATATAATTGTCTTGAAGTCTATATATGTTTAGCAAAGCTAAAAAGGGTAATTTTTTTTCAACCTTTTGAGATACAATCCTTTTTCTACATTTGGATATTTATTCACTAGGCATGGCTCAAAGAAATGATATATTCCATATGTTTTCTTTTGAAGATAAGTTGGATGGTACTAATTACCCATTGTGGTCATATATGATGCATCATGTATTGGTAGAAAAAGGATTCTAGATTATTGTGGAGGGTGTTGAAAAACTTTCTACTACACATGCAAATACAATTTTGAAGTTGATGTGGATGGGGTTGAAGATAGTAATCTTCGATTTTCCATCCATGCTATGATTCCTTCTCCATCTATTATAGAGAAACTTCATTGGGATGATAGAGATGGTGAGGCACATGAATAGATAGATTTGTCTATCAAATGTTCCATTATCCCTCACATTTGCTCTTGCAAGACACCAAGTTATACTTGGGATACACTTAAAACGTTATACCACCCAAGAAATGAGGTTCATGTTACATACCTTTGAAAACACTTGGAGAGTGAGCATATGAATGAATGTGATTCCATGGATAGTTTCAAATATTTGAAGGATCAATCGATTTTTGTTGATGAAGTCTTACAATATAGTTCATTTGTGTAGAGTATTCTTAATGGTCTTCTAATAGTTTATAGAATATGCAAAGCTATGAAAGTTTTAGCATGTGCAATTCAAGCTTTTGAAGTTATCCTAGATGAAAACCTTTGACATGCACGCTTTCATCATCTACATTTTGGTTGTTTACTTCATCTGTAGAAATCTGAAATGGTGTCCTCTCTACCAAAACTTGAGGCCACTTTTGAACCTATCTATGAAGGCTATCTATGAAGGCTATATTTTGCAAAAAATCCAATTTTCCTCCCTTGTAAAGGATGGTTTAGTTCCAAATCATAAATTATAGCTTGTTCATAGTGATTTTTGTGGTCCTCTCAAGACACCTTCATTTGGGAACTACCTTAACTTCATAATTTTCATTGATGATGTTTCTAGGCATGCACAAGTGTATCCATTGAAAGAACAATTCTACGAGTTTATGTGCTTCAAACAATTTTTGGTTATGAATAAAAATCTATCAGAATGTAAAATGGGCACCCATCATTCTGATCAAGGAAGGAATACATGTCTTCTCATCGTAAGACATTTTTGGCCAAGCATGGGATAATACATCAAAGTATATTTACATATACACCTAAATAAAATGGATTTTCAAAAAGAAAAATAGCTCTTTCATGAATATGGCAAGGTGTATGGTAAAAAGCAAGCTTTACCACATAGCTACTCACTTGACGCTACTATCTATGCAACATATGTACTTAAGTGCTGTCCTAACAAAGCACTCAAATCACTCACTCCATATAAGGTTTCACATTGTCATGAGACATGTGTTGCTCATTTGCATGTCTTTGGTATGAACTTGAGATCAGATAGACACCTAGGAAAAGATAGACAAAGTATCAAATCATCTAACGCTATTGTCAACCATACAACCAAGTCATGGGCTAAACAACTCAATGGTTATTACTACTTGGGGAGTTCACAGACAAGTGATTCAAAAATGTCTTATAACATGGAGAGACCCACAAGTAGCTGAGGCACTACCTATTTACAGACACTAGAAGGACCCTATAAAACACTATTGGAATATATCAGGACCAACCAATTAACTACATGCATCTATGAGGATGGTCTAAGTCGATCAATCATCCAAGTCAAAAATCCTCATCAACCCTTTGAACTTGGACACCCAGTGGTCAAATTCGAAGAATGTTCATATATTGATAAGCAAGGAACCATGTATGTGATCACCAACTTACTAGACACGAGAGATGAGTTTGGAAACATCATTCCTAAGAATGAGATAAGAGACCTAGAGCAAGGAGACCTAGGACGAGAACCCAAGACTCCTAGAGGTAAGTGAATCTTGACTAGAGTGATCACTCCCAAATGGATCCCCCAAGACAACAAAAGCATAGAATTATTCTTGAATAGAGAGATGAAGGAAGCCTTTTGGAGATTCAAGCTAGATCAACCTAGCAAAATAGGTGGATTCATCATCTATGAGTGCAAAGTTCCTGAGATACTAGGAAAAGTTTTCAATCTAGATAACACATCGGTGAGAATGTTCTTGGTAACAGAGCATGGTAGGTATGCATACACATGTTAGGGTGAATTAATTTTCCCTCCACCAAGATCTAATGTTTCCCATGGTCTCCAAGGATCCGGATCATTCCAGGCTCATGAAACCCAATGTGAATGAACCAGAGAGAGACATGAGGTAAGCTATGCACACAATGTAGGTAGAGACAGATCAAGACTTGAAGGTGAAAGACCTCAAAGAGAGAAACATAGAGCACATATGCATTAAAGAGATGAACATGATTTTCCATTGCTTAGAACTCGAGAGCACCCAAGAACCCTTAGAACCTCTTAGGTGTTGGAGGCAATGAAAAAATATTTTGACAGGTGAAGAGATCCTTATGATCCTGTGGCGGAGTTCAAACAAGTGTTAAGAGCTGCACAATGATGACTTGTTCACAAAGTTCAAGGCATTTGTTTTGAGTCTCAAGGGTACTGCCTTATCTTGGTTTCAACCTCTAAACAACCACAATTACTGAAACAGAGGTCAAATGCTAGAAAAATTCATTGTAGATTTCTTTAAGAGTGGCATCAGGCATAGTATATCATCCTTGATCCATAGCTTCAAGCAGACACCCCAAGAAATAGTGCAACTTGCAAGAAGATGGCTCACACAGTACTTAGAAAGATTCCCATTCAGAGTTACCCACACCAACCAAACAAGTGGCCTTGTTTTTGATGGCTTACTAAGCACCAAGTTAAGATCATATGTGTACTTGAAAGAGTTTAGATCCATAGAAGAGTGTGTGGGGATGTGCATTCACATAGAAGAAAACTTGGGTGAGGAGTTGGAATTGTCCAAACTCTATAAGGATTCTAATAGCTCTACTAGTCATACTTCGAGAACCTACACTGAGATACATGAAATAGCTCAGCAGGTTTCCAAGAAGCTAGAAGTTCAAAATAGAAAAACACCAAGGGTCACCTCATTGAAGCAATGTTACAACTGTGGAGGAGACCACATGGATAATGTTTGCCCCATGATTGCTCAACCCCAAGGAAACCCTAATGCTCCATATTCCACTATTGAGAGAAAATACAGAAACCACATAGCTCAAGATTGTCCGTACAATAGGCAGGCTATCAGAGAAACCTATCATCAACCTTACCAATAGGGTAGGTATCAAAACCAACACCAAAAACCATACTATAGCCCACAACAACAATATCAACCTCAATACCAATAGCAATATGAGGCACCATATAGGCCACAACTGGTCCTAGCAAACCAACCTCCACCTCTTGCCAATGTGATTCAAATTAAGTATGTAGTGGCAGAGGAGAAGCCTAATAGAGCACTGGTGTCGATGAACCCTTTGGTCTCAGAAAAGGATCCTAATGTTCAAAGTTTTGACTAAGCCCATGAAGATAGTCCACAAGCTTATCGCACATAGTCACCCGAGGATAGTGAGAATTATTTGTATCAATATGAGGCACTACGTATGGAACCAAATGGGGAGCCGCAATACTCCAATGTCATGTATAGAAATCCTAGCCATAGGCTCCAACTGAGACAAATGAGACCACGAGCCCCTAGAGGACCATGTTTTAGATGCTAGGGTGACCATTTCATTTGTGAATGTCCCCACCCATCAACTCCAGGACAAGGATAGAACATCACAATACAAGGCTTTTGTCCTATGTGTGGTAAAGAACATCTCTCGAGAGATTGTCCAAGGAACCCTTGTAGTGTGCCCAAGGTTACAACCATTAATGTGGAAGTCTTAGTGGTGGATTCGAGTTGAAGTAGTAGTGGCTCCTATAGCGGCAATCACTAGGACACAAGCCTTAAATAGGTAAATCCAACTAAACAATTAGGTTCATGTGAATTAGGAGAGACTAGTAAAAGGAAAACAAGAACATGGAAGGATACCAAGGAGAAGGTCAATCATAAGTGGACTAAAACATTATCTAAACTAGAAGAAAGGTTGAAAGATGCAAAAACAAAAATTGAAGACATTGCATCTCAAACCCCCTGGCATGCCCAAACTCCATCCACACCACCTCATCCTACCCCACTTGTCATTCTAAATAGACCACAACTAGGGTCCGTTCTTGAAGATCCATCATCCAAAAGACTTGGACATGGTGTTCAAGGCCTATTAGGATTGACTTCAAGAAGGGCCAACAACTGCAAACCTAGACAAGAGTTACCCTATAGTAGATTTAGAGATTGAATGGCCAAAATTGTGCATGAAAATGGTAGAACTATCTCAAGCGTTTAAGACCCACTTGACCACCACAGGCTCAATGAGCTGTTGAAAGAGAAAGCTCACCAAAAATAAAAGCTTATGTTCCTGATTCCATGGATGTTGGAACACCCCTTTCAATTGAACAATACTCTCAAGAGAAACACACCTTTGCTATATGTGACTTTGGCAAAAATAACATCTATGAGATGATCCTAGGAAGACCCTTCCTATGAAAACTACAAATAGAATAGGATTGGGGAACCAAATCCTTGTACTTGCAACACTTAGGGGGTCACAACAAAGGTTAGTCTAAAAGATTATATCTTCTGAGATGTACCACCCCTACAATGGAATGCTATCCACAAGGCTTCAGAAGATTCAATCTCTATGCATTTTGAAAGTTCTTCTGATCCATCCTAGATGCATGAAGATACTCATGTGTGGATGTTCAAGGTTGCAAAGGAAGAGGAAAGACACCTAAAAGTGAGAGAAGAAGCATCTTCTCAAGGAGATAGACTAGTTAGAAACATAGCCTACACACCGATGATGTTTCAAGATGAGGAATTTGAGCCTCATGGGTGGGCAAAAATCTTAGCCACCATGGACATTCCGGTCAATGAAGAACATTGGATGCCTCATTGTGATGAGGAGGGTTATGATATCTTTGTGTTCATGTGTGAGCCCTTGCTAGAAAAATGTGAGCCTAGGGATTTCATAGAAGAAGAAGAGGATGACCATGATCTAGAATCCATTGTGATGGATAGTTGCTTTTATTCGAATGAGCATTATCTAGAAGATATAGGACTATTTACCCAAAAAGAAGAAGAACCTCTCAATCCAAAGCATGGAAGTGAAGGTGGTCAAAGGAAAAAGAAAAGAAAAGCAGTGAAACAAGAAGAGGAGAAATCCTTGTTTGAAGTACCAGAGAATTTCAATAAATATGAAGATGAAGACGAAAAATTTTTGGTTTAAATCCCCAAAAGAGAGGCCCATCACAAGAGGTGTATGATAATAAAGAAAAGGTGTATGACAACCCACAGGTGAAGGAAATCTAGATTTGCCTATAGCATATGCTAGCAGATAGCTTAATGCTACTGAAAGAAACTATAAAACAACCAAAAGGGAAGGCTTAGGCATGGTATATGTTGTGGAGAAGTTTAGACACTCTCTATCATCCAAGAAGTTCAATTTTTTCATTGATCATCAAGCATTATTATATTTTGCTAATAAACCTTGCAATATAGGAAGTTTAGTGAGATGGTTCCTCTTACTAATGGAACACGACTTTGAAGTGGTTGTTACGAAAGGTAGGACCCACCTTAGAGAGGATCATCTTTCTCGCATCACTTCAGAAGAGCCACCACACGGAGTGTCTGATGAGTTTCCTGATGCTTATCTGTTCAATTTAGAAATTGTTCCTAAATGGGGAAATAAGTTGGTACCTATCGTAACCTTCAAATCGGAAAATAAGAATGTAAAAACAAACAAAGAAGAGATTTTAAGATCGCAAAAATATCAAAGATTGATACGAAGTATATGCACACAAGATACAGTGGGTGTTTTATCTTGTTGTGTCAAGGAGGATGATCATAGCAGTTGGTTGCAACAAGCCAGTGAAGGACTGCTAGGAAATCACTATTCTAAACAATGAACATTGCAACATCTAAAATGTTTAGGAGTGTATTGGCCTAGTATGGACAAAAAAATACATGAGTGGATTAAGAATTGTCCAATGTGCCAGGAGAGCCCCCTATGGAGTACACTACCCTTTATAAGGTATCATTAATTCTAGAATGGAGTGCTCCATCGGTAGAATTTATGAATCAGGAACACTAGCTAGTGAGGCTAGTCTATCAAGAAAATGAAGCATTGAGCAAGAGGCTGAAGACTATGCCTTGGTATAAGACAACCTATACCGAAGAGGAAAAGATGGTGACCTAAGATTGTGCGCTCACAAATGGGACTATTTGAAAGTCTTAGAAATTGCACATATTGGTGTTGCAGGTGGACACTTTGGGTTGGATAGAGTATTCAAGACCATTCTATTCTCAGGAGTTTGGTGGCCCACTTTTCATATGCATGCACATACCTATGTGAAGAAATGCGACACATGCCAATGCACCCAATATCTGATCAGAAAAGATGAGATGCCTTTAAGGCCAATGATGGGAGGATGTGCATTCTCAAAGAGGGTTATAGACTTTGTAGGTCTTGTTAAGCCCCCAACTAGAAACTCCCATGTAGAGTACATTATTCTAGCCACAAATTACCTTACAAAGTGGGTAGAAGTAAAATCCACAACAAAGAATGATGCTCAAACTATGGCTAAGTTCTTATTTGAGAATGTGTTCACCAGATATGGGTTACCAATAGAGTTAGTAAGTGATAGAGGTACGCACTTCTTGAATGAAGTCATTTAAAACCTTCTCCAATAATTCTTGGTGATACATAAGAATTCGACCCTATCATCCACAAGTTGATGGACAAGCCAAGGGCACAAATAAGCTCCTATGCAATGTATTGACAAAATTGGTAAATAATAAATGCTTTGATTCCGACAAACAACTTCATCATGCTATTTCAACTTACAAAGTTTCCTACAAAATGGTACTCAAAGCCATGCCATTTTAGATGTTCTTTGGAAAAAAATATCGTGTTGCCATTAGATTTCCTGTTCCTGACCTTGAAAGTAGCACAAGAGTAGTGGAATGGACATGAGTTGTCCTCCAGAATATTTGATCAAGAACGCTTAGGTGAGACTAGGCTACCTACTACAAAGGAAGACAAAAGGCATCCTTTGATGCACACATCAAGGATAAAGGATTGAAAGAAGGAGATCTAGTGTCAATTTATACACTAAAGAAGCATGCCCATAAATTGGAAAAACATAGATATGGACCCATGATCATTAATAGAATTTCTACTAGAAGTGTGGTTCAATTGGCCACTCTAGAAGGTGATATCTTTCCAAGCTATATAAGTGGATGACGAGTCAAGCTATATCAAGAACCTCAAGCAGAGGAATAGGCTAGAGAGCACATTAGACGGAATAAGTTAAGGTGACTAGGCCTAGATGTCAATCCTGAAGCTCCACGATATCATGTGGCCATGTGTCAAACATCGGGTGTAATTGCTTCTTGAATAATGGACCGACACCTTTTTGTGACCATAGAGGTAGGAAAAGGAAAGAGTGTAAGGACTGTGAAAGCATTGATCGATCCAGGTACAACAACTAGTGTAATTAGACTTTCTTACTACCAAGACGTGCAATTGAACATCAATCCTATAGAAGCCTATCTCATAGGGCTAGAAGATGTGGAAACCCGTTGTTTGGGCAAGGTTGAGCTTCCTATCTACCTTCAAGATGTCCCAATGAGCGTCAAAATGCTAGTGTGTGAAGATGAGGACCTTACAGAACCACTTATCTTGGGTCAAGACTAGATCTCTCACCATGCACTCAACTTAAACAAAAGAAGTCAACTTCTTCAAGTTTGGGTACACGAACACTGCATTACATTAGAATTAGAGAATTTCATACTCACCAATCCAAGTTTCACACATTCTCTTAGTTCTTCTAAGACTAATCTTATCAAAGAAGAATTTGTATGTGTCAAAAGCTCTATGATCCAGAATGACTCAATCATGGAAGAACAATTTCAAAAGTGTGTGGATCACTCATCTTTTTCAAAGAATAATGCAGTCACAATATTTCCACCAAAGAGGCAAGTGAAACAATACATGACAACCACTAGATCAAATAGACAAACAAAATTGAAGAAGAAAGTAGTTTTGAGCATGAAACAAATCTGGGTATGAAAAGGAGAGCAACCACTAGTGTTTCCACAACAATTCACATCCAAGCAAGCCAACCATGCCAAAAGATGAATGAAGCAACTAGGACACGCTCCACCCCAGGGTATCCATTAAATTTTGGTGCCTACAAAATTAGCTCAACAAGGACCATTACACATGTGGGTACCCAAGAAACGCTTCCATGCACAAAACCCTACACTCTCCCTCACAAGTAAAGTCTCAACAAAGAATGTTGGAATATAGCTCTCACCAAGCTCTATCTATCTAGCCTAACAAAAAAATGCTAAGTCCAAAAATGAGTTGGAAATGCAACAATCCCTCCTTCAATGTCATATTGGTACGAGCTTCAGTAATCTGCAAATCTTCTCATGACTATCTCTAGTCAATGCTTTGGTAAATATATCTACAACATTCTCACTAGAAGGAACATATACTAGTTCAATATGCTTCTTAGCTATCTGCTCTCGAATATAGTGGTGATGTACCTCTATATGCTTTGTCCTTGCATGATGCACTAGATTCTTAGCTATAGCTATAGCACCCTGGCTATCTGAAAATATCTGAATGGGTTCATGTACTTTCACATCAAGATAACTAAAAATCTTCTACAACCAAATTGACTCTACAATAGCTTTAAATGATGCACGATATTCAGCTTCACACAATGAAGTTGCAAGAGTGAGTTGTCTCTTTGAAAGTCATGAGATAAGACAATCTCCAAGATTAAAACAAAATCCACTAGTACTAGTGCTTCTTCTTGTGTCTCTATCACCTGCCCAATCAGAATCTGAAAATCCTTTTAGTAACAAATGTTTACATTTTGAAAATACCATAGCATAATTTGAAGTTCCCTTCAAATATCGAAAGATCCGCTTTACTGCTTTCCAATGTAACATTGTTGGATTCTGCATGAACCTTGATACTTGAGAAACTACAAACTGTATATCAGGACGTGTATTACAAAGATGTATCAAGCATCCAACTACTTGACTATGTAAAGTAGCATCAAATGACTCTACATTTGCTACCATCTATAAAGATGCGTTCTGATCCATAGGTGTTTGCATAGGTTTAGAATCACTCATCTAAAACCTTTCCAAAAGTTTCTCAATGTACTTCTGCTCTGTCATATAAATACACTCATCCTTAAACAAAAACTGAATCCCAAGATAATAATGCAAAATTCCCAAATCATTTACATCAAATGTTTGGTTTAATTGTTCTTTCAACATCTACAAATCTTCATCTCTAGGACCTGTGAATATAATGTCATCCACATAAATGATTGCTATAATCATCATACCTGGTTCAATTTTAACAGAAAGAGTAGGAGCTCTATCTGAGTTATGGAAATCAATGGATAAAAGATATGTGTGTATCTTTTCATACCACGCTCTAGGTTGTTTTAAACCATATAAAGCTTTTATAAGCTTACATACCAAATGTTCTTTACCTGTCTCTTCAAAACCTTCTGGCTTCTGAATATACACATCCTCATGTAAATCACCATTTAGAAAAGCAGTCTTTATGTCAAGTTGATACATCTGCCAACCAAAATGTGCTACCAAAGCAAGTATTGGCCTAATAACAGTCATCCTAGACGTGGGAGCGAATGTCTCATCATAATCAATACCTTTTTGTTGTGCATATCCTTCAACAACTAATCTTGCTTTGTACTTGTCTATCAAACATTGGTCTAAAGAGACCATTCAATGTGTGTGTGGGACGAGGGCGAGCTAGCCAAGGTCCTAAGCTGGGGGGTATATCCTAAGGTATTTAATGGTTAGTGGGGATGAGTGTTGCATGTTGGCCACATGGCGACGCTAGATCATTCCAGATCACTGCTATTTTAGATACAAGAGGATATAAATGGATGGGAGGAGAGTGGCACACACATCATTCACATGTTTCTTTATAGGAAAGCCTCACACTTGGTATCAGAGTAGGTTCTTCTTGAGCTAATTTTAGAAGAAATCTTGCATGGCTGAGAGAGTTGGTGCATGCTTCATCGTCGTTTTCGTGGAGTTTTTTTTGGATTGCAGCAGTCATGGTCGTCCAACTGTAGCAGAAGAGAGTCGGGTGATCCTCGCCCAAGGCACGCATATAGAGGATCTTCAGGCACTCTTTGCCCAAGGTGGCTGTGTTTTGAGTGTTCCATGTGACCCTTCCTCTCAAGGAAGCCATCAGAGAGCGCTACTTGAGTTTGAGGAGAACAACAATTTTTTCAGTGCCCCCACTAAGGGAGAACGATAGTTTTTTTTTTGGAGCTACCCCGCTCAGCAGATCTCAAGTACAGGTATCAAGGAGGCCTGCCAAGATTTCAGCAAAGAGCTCATATTTTCTTCTCGCTGCTCGCGTGATCAGAGAGCCTACTTTAGCCGACTTCGTAGAGAGTGGTTTTGCAGATCTATATATATATATATAATTTTTTGATCTTAAAGCGTATGTGGGATAATATCTGGATCTGTGTGTTGTGTTGGCATGGAGAGGCGTTACAGTGACAAGATCGAGGTTGCTTTGGGGTTGACATAGCTAAAAGCTCACCAACATAGCCAAATTGGTCACAACTTGGTCAAATCTTATCCAAATTTGGAGTTCTTGGGCTTGTTAGAAAGGTCTCTCAGAGATCTTTCCAAAGAGTGGCTATAAGCCATACTTTGGGTCCAGATATTGCCTGCAATAGAGGTTGGAAGTGGATTATTCTTCATCGAGCACCTTCAACGAAGCACTTCTTGAAGACTTATGCGATCTATGAACCAAAGGGAGTGAATAGTCTACCCGTAGCTCTTCAATTGGACACTTCAAGAATATCAAAGCAGATCTGAGATAAGTATTTACTCAATATTTGGTTGATTATTCTCTTGATTCTGCATATTAGAAGTATTCTTGCATTACACGTAGGATGACGTAAGTATAGCGCAAATAGAGATGTATGTTTGATGCTTGAGCTTTTCTTATAGGTGGTAAGTATCGGCAGGTATCTACAAAGGAAATATATTGATTGAGGGCCTGTAGAGCCCAACAACATACTTGGAAAAGTTTTCAATTGCAGGTGTTCATTGAGAAGACAAAATAGATCGTGCCTGCTGGCACTGATGATTTGATTTTGTTGAATGCTTGATGCTTTTGAAATTATTTTGGATTTTAAAATGATGCCATTAGGCTGTCAAAAATTATAAAAATTAGCATGCATGTGCATTGAAGTTTAGGAAACATATAATAGTTTCTTTCTTTTGATTTTTTCTGTTAAGCAAAGGCTTTGATTGGTTCTTTTTCCACTTGCCACTAGTATTTACGTTTTATTAGTCTATTTATTAAGAAAAAAGAAAAAAAAAGAGAAAACCAGAAGAAAAGATACTTGCCTTTAGTCCTAGCATGGAACCCGAACCATCATCACCTACAAGGACAGATACCCTTATGCCTGAACCTCCAATTGATCCAATTCAAGCCATGAATAATAGAATTTCATTCTTAGAGAGTTCTGTTTAGGATATCTTGGAACACGTGCGTGGTTCCAAGAAAGAAGAAGAGCCGCTCAATTCTGATTTGCCAGAAATGGAGGTAGATGCTCTAGATGAGCATCAAACTTCAGAAGTCCCTAGAGATAGCGTCTTAGTTAGAGAAGCCAGATGGCAGCTTAAGGATCTTAAGCCGCCAAGATATCATGGCTCAACTAGCGCTAAGACTGCTGACGAGGTTGAGCAGTGGCTCAGCAAGTGGGAACAGTGTTTTCACCTGTGTCATATCATTGATGATAGGCACAAGATTCAGCAGGCCACTTATAACCTTATGGACGTCGCACATAGGTGGTGGCGTAAGATAAAGCAGGATAAGAAGGACCCTACGACATGGGATCAATTTAAAATCCTATTTTATAACAATTTTGTACCACCTGATGAAAGGTCTAGAGCACTAGACACGTGGTTCTTCATTATTCAGAAGAATCAGTCAGTTCAGGAATACACAGATAGGTATAGAGACGTGCTTCTTAAAGCACCTGATACCATTCCAGAGTTTCTTCAAGTCCACAAGTTTGTTTTGGGACTCAGAGAAACTATTCAACCTTTAGTGAGGAAGGAGTGGTGTCAGTCTTTGGCACAGGCCACAGAGATGGCCTTGGTTTATGAGGACGGGCACAAGAGCACAGGTTCCCAGGGCCAGAGATCCCCATGGACTAGGGTTAGCCGACCTTTCCATACTTTGACTCCTGGTTCGGTTAGTGCACAGCCTTCTAGGGAGGCTAAGCAGGTGCACATGATTCAGACAGTCTCAGGAGGAAAGAGAAAAGTGTCTGCTCTCACTGAGAGGGCATATAGCCGATCTATTCTTACCTCTCAACAAAAAGAGAAGGCAATGAAAGAGGGTTTGTGCTATGGTTGATTAGGGCAGCACTTATATAAGGATTGTCCTAAAAAGAAAACGATAGCAGCCACCATAGTCATAAATCCGACTCAAGCAGGGGGTGGGAGTGAGGATGAGTTTGGGGATTCCCCATCTCCATTATCATCTCCCATAGTGGCCATGATGGTCACTAAAAAGGTTCCAACTATGCCAGATGCTGTGCTTTCGCCAGTGGCACAGAAAGGATACCGGTTCCCAGACACTGAGCTTATTGTCATGAGAGGAGTCGTGGCAGGACAGCCTGTCAAGGTACTCTTTGACACAGGTTCGACTCATAATGTTATTAGTTCCTGATTAATCAAGAGATTATGCTTAGATACGGTACAGTCAGATTATACTTATACCGTACAACTAGCCGACGGGAAGGGAACTGAAACTTGGGATAGACGAGTAGTTGATCTTCCTATTCAAATCCAGTCCTAAGAGGACAGATTGGATTTTGAGATAGCGAGATAAGCTCGATTCGACATAGTTCTTAGTAAAAAGTGGCATGCAAGGAAGAAAGCAGTCATTGATTTTGCTTCGCATGTGTATCAGTTTGAGCATGAGGGAAGGAGATTACTGATTCGTGGAGAACCAGATCTCCATGAGACGCGATTGGTGACTGCTACCAAGTTGCTCAAAATTGATTGTAAGTATATCTATTTTCTTTATTTCATGTATTTGTCGTATGTTGAGATGGATTCATGCAGTCATGGAGACTCAAGTTGGAATGCTCCAACACTTTCAGCCAAAGTGAGAGCAGAATTCCAAGAGTTGTTTTTAAAGGAATTACCATCAGGTTTGGCTCCTTGCAGGAATATAGAGCATAGAATCGAATTGGTACCAGGAGCGAGTCCGACTGCTCGGCCACCATTTCGAATGAGTTTGCAAGAGGAAAATGAAGTCAGCAAGGTCGTGGATGAGTATCTTCAAAAAGGGCTGATTAGACCCAGCTATTCACCATTTGCCGCACCAGTTCCTCTTGTGAAAAAGAAGGATGGATCTTATAGGATGTGTGTCGACTATCGAGCACTCAATAAGATCACTGTTCAACATAGATATCCCATGCCCCTGATTGATGATCTTTTGGATGCTCTAGGTGGAGCCATTGTGTTTAGTAAGATAGACTTAAAAAGTGGCTATCATCAGATTAGAGTAAAAGATCATGATGTACAAAGACAACTTTTAGGACCTGTTTTGGTCATTATGAGTATTTGGTCATGCCCTTTGGTTTTACAAATGCTCTAGCTACATTTATGATGTTAATGAATGATATCTTACGACCTTTCATAGGAAAGTGTGTTGTTGATTTTGTGGATACTTTGCTACTGTATAGTGGGACTGTGCATGAGCATGAAAATCATTTAAGATTTATGTTGAATATTTTAAAAGAAAATCAGCTGTATGTAAATCCAGAGAAGACACACTTGTTTCTTCCGAGGATAGAGTATTTAGGGCATGTGATTTCAGTCAATGGGGTTCACATGGATCCCAAGAAGGTAACAGTTATTTTAGCATGGCCTACTCCTCAGGATGAGGGGCAGTTACGGTCATTCTTAGGACCTTCCGGCTTCTATCGGAAATTCATCTCTTCATATTCGTTGATAGCAGCACCTATGATGAACTTTCTTCAAAGCAAAATTCCATTTGCATGGAAGCAAGAGCAGCAAGAGAGTTTTGATACTCTGAAACAAGCTGTTTCAGAGGCTATATACTCAAAGTGGTGGACCCTCAAAAACCATTTGAGTTAGAGACCGATGCTAGCGGCATAGTCATAGGAGCAGTCCTGAGTCAAGATGGCAGGCCAATAGCTTTTGAAAGTAAGAAGTTAAGTAGTGCACAACGCAATTGGCCGGTGCATGAACAAGAGTTGTATGCAGTGGTGCATGCACTTAAAGTTTGGAGACACTATCTTTATGGTGTGGACTTTAAGGTATTCATAGATCATCATACACTCAAGTATTTTTGTAGTCAGCCAAATCTTCAAGGCCGACAGGCTCGTTGGGTTGAGCTCATGTAGGAATTCTACATGGAAACCTTGTATAGAAGAGGCAAAGAAAATATAGTAGCTGATGCATTATCTCATATAATGTATCAAATGAGCTTTTCAGTTTTGGAAAGATCATTGCTTCAAGAAATTAAGGAAGCACAGGTGGAAGATCCACATTTGTTATAGATAGTAAGAGCCATTAGTGATGACTCTATTTTAGGAGACGGGACAGTTTGAGCTGTTCCTTCTTCTACTAAAACAAACAAGTCCATTCCGTATTCTAATTTCTCACAGGAGAACGGAATAGTGAAGAAGAAAGGAAAGGTTTGTGTGCCAGATTCTCGGGATTTGAGAAAGAAAGTCATGCATGATAACCATGATTTTCCCTGTGCAGGACATCCTAGTGTTGACAAGACAATACAGCTTGTTAGAAGAACATTTTGGTGGCCTGCATTAGCCAGAGATATCCATACTTATGTTCAACAATGCTTTATGTTTCAAGTTAACAAAGCAGAAAGGGTAAAGACACTAGGTCTTTTACATCCTTTACAAGTTCCAGATCATAATTGGGATAGTATATCCATGGACTTCATAGTGGGGTTACTGCGGACCCAAAGGAAGCGGGATACAATCCTAGTTGTGGTAGATAGATTGAGCAAGATGGCTCATTTTATACCTACGCAGGAGATGATAGAAGCTCCACAGGTAGCGGAGTTGTTTATCCAACACGTCTTCAGATTGCATGGGTTATCGACATCCATAGTCTCAGATAGGGATGTCAGATTTACAAGACACTTTTGGAAGTTTGTATTTGACAAACTGAAAGTGTCACTAAAAATGAGTAGTGGTGATCATCCATAAATAGATGGTCAGACCGAGAGGCTCAACCAAATTCTAGAGGATATGTTGCAGGCATATGTGTCTTAGAGAGAGATAGATTGGGATAGTTATTTGCCACTAGTAGAGTTTGCTTATAACAATAGGCCTCACAAGGTGACTGGGATGTCTCCTTTTGAGATGAACTATGGCATGAATCCCACTGCTCCTAGTACTATAGGAATGCCTAAGAAATGTCCTAGTGCTTCTGAGTTCTTAGCGAATCTCCAAGCAAACCTTGAAATAGCTAAATTCAAGATGCAGCAAGCAGCAGATAGAGCCAAAGAGTATGCTGATAGGAAAAGATCTTCCAGATCCTTTGAGGAAGGAGACCGAGTCTTCCTTCAAGTACCGACAAGATCTACTTCATTGTCCACAAGGAAGTGTAGTAAGCTTTCACCAAGGTAGTGTGGACCTTGGAAGATCGTAAAGAAGTTGAGTGATGTTGCATACCGATTAGAGCTTCCTCCAGATTGTAGAGTTCATCCAGTGTTTCATGTCAGTAAATTAAGAAAGTATATTTCTAGGGATGATAATCTAATAGAGGGTATTGTTTCTTTGCAAGAAACTGATAGATCAGATCATTCTCCTTACAGAATACTAGATAGGAGACAGAAACGGTTAAGGAATCGTGTCATCCAAGAGTATCTGGTAGCCTGGAGAGGATTACCACTTACTGGCTCTACTTGGGAATCACCAGCTCTGGTTTGCAAGTACTTTCCCTCATTGATCATTGAGGACAATGATCTTTAGAAGGCGGAGAGAGTGTCATACATTGGTCTAAAGAGACCATTCCATGTGTGTGTGGGACGAGGGCTAGTTAGCCAAGGTCCTAAGCTTGGGGGTATATCCTAAGGTATTTAATGGTTATTGGGGATGAGTGTTGCATGCTGGCCACATGGCAACGCTTGATCATTCTAGATCACTGCTATTTTAGATACAAGAGGATATAAATGGATGGGAGGAGAGTGGCACACACATCATTCACATGTTTCTTTTGAGGAAAGCCTCACACTGTCAATAGTACCATCTGCTTTCCTTTTGATTTTGAAGATCCATTTTACACCTATAGCCTTCTTTCCCTCTGGTAACTCACATAGCTTCCAAGTTTGATTCTTATGAATAGAGTCAATCTCTTCTTGCATAGCTTTTCTCCAAATAGGAATGTTAAGTGAATCTTTAACACATGTAGGTTCATCTTCAACTCTCATAAAAGCTAAAATATCATGAATCTCAAAGTCTTCAGCAAAACTTACATGATCTTTTTGTTGTTGTTGTCTAGTTTGACTTCTTGTTCTTATATGATCTTGTTGTTGTTGTCTAGTCTGACTCCTTGTTCTTCCAGTAAAAGTCTTTATACCACTATCTTTCCAAGTCTGATATAACCGAGTAGGTGTATCTTTGGTGAAACTCTTTCTGACCCTTCAGCTTCCACATGTTCTTGAACTTGTCCTGCCGAGGTACTAGGACTTTTTGGAACTTTAGCTTCTTCCATTTTTGGAACCAAAGTCTCTTGTGGAGCCCAATCTGTAGAAGGTTGTGAGATTCCTCTTTCTTCAACTTTTTCTTGAGTCTTAGGAATTTTAACTCTCTCCTGATATGCCTGAACATGTACATCCAGAATCTTTCTAAAAAATCCATAGTCATTTTCACTAATGAACTCTGGAATTTCTGCTTCTTAATCATAAACCTTATTTTCAACAATATAAGCATTATGTGAAAGAATATCTTCACCTATTTTTGGAACATAAAACCTGTATCCTTTACTCTCAATAGGATATCCAATGAAAACACCTTTCCTTGCTTTTACATCTAGTTTGCCTTAGTCCTTTTTCTCAGTATGTACATAAGAAAGTGATCCAAAAACTTTGAAGTAACTCACATTAGGTTTTCTACCATAATAAGCTTCATAAGGTGTGATTACCTTTAAAGCTTTTGTAGATGACCTGTTCAAAATGTGATTAGCTATATGTACTGCATCAAGCTAGAATTTCAGTGAAAGCTTCTTGGACACCATCATGATCCGCATCATTTCAACAAGTACTCTATTCTTTCGTTCTGCAACACCATTCTGCTGAGGAGTGTAAGCTGTGAAGAGATGGATTTGTAGTTAATGAAGATGAAGTGGTGCTGCAAAAACTTTGCACTACACCAGCCAAATGGACTCCAGAGATATTTGGTGGGCCCTTTTAACTTGCCATAGGATGTATTAGACACCCTATGTACCTTGGAAGATCACTCTCGAAAAGTTGAATCAAAACAGATAAGTTGGAGTAGATTCATGAGCCAAAAACTTGCTATTTATGTTCATACACCTGTCCAAAGTTTTGAACAATTCTTTGACCACAGTAGTAATTAAGTTAATTCCTTTTGGGGAACTCTTATGCATTTAGTAAGCTAACAATAATGAGTGATTTGATCAAAAAATATGAACTACACAAAGAGAAACAATCTTAGCAAGTCATAGGATGACCCCGATTTTCCCGGGCTGCAACAATACTTAAACCCGTGAGCAGTAAAATGCAAATATCGCACGATTCAAGAATTTAGTGACTATGGAATTCGGTAGGCATATACTAGATAGTATGCTGAATCTAACAAGCTTTACTTCAAAGAAAATAGTGAAGTACAGACTAAGAAACAGCTCTGTCAAAAGGCCTATTTTGAGAGAGTACTGCCAGAGAAGAAGAAAACCAAGTGACACAGTTGACTTCAAATGATGATAGATGAAGATTGAAACATCTAATTGTAATGAGAATTCGTGAGCATATAGTAGATGTAGAGGTTCAATCACTGAAAATGATTCACCAAGCTCAAAGAAATCATCTCTGCAATCTGACTGAGAAAACTGAGAGATATGGCAGTGAATAGTACACTTCACAAGAACATGAAGATATGAACTCAAATGATCATGGAAATGAAAGTATATTGATTGTACAATACAATGGACTTACTGATAAATATGTGTGCCTTGAAACCACACCTTGATATGGCATAAAGCTCAGCTCTTGGAGGCCTTCTCTTAACCACGAATAAAACTGCTATGTATTTATAGTTGATCTTGGGAGCCTAACTTCCCTCAATCACTCTTCAATCTATAAGTGATTGATTTGATTCTCCAACTACCATCAATGACAAATTCGTGGCTTCTCTTTCCTCTTTTGATCAAGTGGACTCAACCACTTGAGATTCTTTCAATTTTACATCAAGTAAAACTTAAAAAAGTTACAAGAGGTAGTTCACAAGTGAACTTTACATTGTCTTCATTTTAAAGCTTCTTCTTTGACTTTGTGGGACTCAAGCCAATACTTAGGCTTGTCATAGAATGGCTCCAACAAAAGCAATAGTAAGGTGTCAACTAATACCTTTCTCATGAAGAAATGTCTGGAACTCATTTGACAAGTATTCTCCACCTCTATCACTTCTGAGAATCTGGATAGTTTCTTGACTTTGATTTTCAACCATAGCTACAAACTTCTTGAACATAGGAAAGACTTCTGACTTCAACTTAAGACCATAGATCCATGAGTATCTCGTAAAATCATCAAAGAATAGAACAAAATACCTGAAACCCTGAATAGAGTTTGCTCTTATAGGTCCATTCACATCTCAATGAATAATCTACAATTCCTTGGTAGGTGTAATATGACCATGTTTCTTGAAAGGAAGTCTATGCATCTTACCTTCAAGACAACCTTCACATATATTTGAATCATTTGGTAGCTCGAATGAGGGTAAACTCTCAACCATACCTCTGTCTTTGATACTCTTGAGAGCTCCAAAACTAATATGTGCAAATCTCTCATGCATAGCTTCATATCTTCCACCGGTGATGAAGATTTGACTGCATGTGCTTGACTCATTTTTGACAAAACAAAGATCCCTCCTCTATGCTCACCTTGTAATATACACGTGTTCTTTGTGTGATAAGATCTTACAAAGATCTCTCTCAAAAACAACTTTAAAACCATCACTTAAAAATGCAGATATAGATAGCCCATTCTTCTTCACTTCAGGAACATATAAAACATCTAAAATATGAAAATTACCACCTTCTCTTGACTTTAGGGTTACTGTACCTATTCCCACAAGATCCAAATCATTGCCATCTGCAATAGTAACTCTTGTACCTATAGAATAGGAAAGGGAAGAAAACACATCTCTACAACGTATCATATGCTTTGTAGCACCTGAGTCAAATATCCAAGGACTTGCTGAAAGAACTTGTAAAGTTGCCTGATCAAAAGCTACTTCCTCAATGGTGATACAAGCATAAGAATGACCTTGAGATTTCCGTTTTTTATCATCTTCTGCAACATTACCTGATGCCTTTTTCTTTTCTGCTATAATCCTTTTATAACATGCTGCTTTTAAATGTCGAGGTTTCTTGTAATAAAAACATATTACTTCCTTCTTCTTAGAAGACTTCTCTTTAGATGTAGTAGAAACAAAATCTGAAGTAGAATGTGAGAGGGACCTACTTTCCTTCTTGAATTGCTTTTCCTTCTTATCCTTCTTCTTCTTTTTACCCTTTGATGAAAATGAAAGTGCTTCTTCATTCTCTTCCATTCCCTTCAATTGATCTTCATCTTGAAGTAACAAGAACTCTAGCTCTTCAAATGTAACCTCTCTATCTCTTGTGGTAAGGGTAAGAGTGGTTATAAAAGATCGATATGAAATAGCAAGTGAATTAATCAATGTATTTACCATTTCTTCATATGATATCTCAACTCCTACATTTAGAAGTTGATCTCTCAAGTCAAGGAGTCTCGTAATGTGGGTTTGAATTGACTCACCAGCCTTCATCCTTGTATTTGCTAGTTGTCTCCTCAAGTGAGCTTTCCAGCAGGATTTCTGCTCTGAAAAAGATTCTCAAGCTTCAAGCAAGCTTGTCTAGAACTTCTGTAAGATTTGTTATGTGATAGAATATGCTTTTTAACACTCATTGCTATGAATGAAAGTGCTAAAGCATCTCTAGCATCCCACCTTGCCTCATCTTTAGTAGGAGGAAGTTTAGGTAAAGACCTACCTGCGACTCTGGATGTCGAAGTGGTTACCACTTCTTCAAGTGGTTCTTTAATAGTAATTCTAGTACCTCTTGAAGCTACTGTGGCTCCTTCTTTGCCTTCTCGTCTAGGTCTTGTTAAGGATCCATTGACGATACTCCATAAATCCTTTGTCACTAAAATATTCATCATCATGAAACTCCACATGGGATAATTAGAAGATCCATCCAAGTTAACCTTATTCGCACAAAATAGTGTAACAAAAATTGTAAATCAATCAATCCTAATTTTAAGATTAGGGTAGAGAAACCCTAAAAACAAAATATAAGGTTAACTCACAAAAGATAGTTACCATAACCTTGTAGAAGACTTCTTGCTCCAAGAGAGTAGCATCTCCTTCACCAAATCTTCACCTCCAAAGCTTCAGAATCTTCAAACTCTAGCTTGAGATCTTTGAGTGATATATCATAGTGTACCCACCATGCTCCTTTTATAGGTTAAGCTTCCCATAATAAAGCAATAGTGTATGTTCTTCAAGAATAAAGCAAAACATGTGATCTCTCGATAAAGCAAGAAATAAGTAGCAATGCAATAGCAATCCAAAACACAAAACTCCATCGTTGTTTTATTTTTGTTTTATTCATGAAAAGCAAGGATTACTTTTAGAATCATATTTTCCTAAAAAATGAGTGGCTCTTATTCGTTTGCTCTTCATGGTTCCATCGCTATAGTTGATTTATGCTTGATCCAAATAATATGCTCTTGATCATATAAACTTAGCTTTTCCTTGTTTTGAGCAAAATTAGGTTTTGAGTTTTCTTCCAACTTTGACCTGCTATCTTCATGCTCCAATCAATAAAAAAGACAATAATACCATATCATACTTCAATGACTCAGAGAAGTATACTAAAATGAAGCATACCACTAGATAGCTCTCACCAAGCTCTATACATCTAGCCTAAGAAAAAAATGCTAAGTCCAAAAATGAATTGCTGGAAATGTACCAAATGCACATTGATCTCCAACAAAGAAGCCGTGGAGAGGCAAGGGCCAGTACCAAGCATCAAGATCAAAACAAGATGAATTCAACTCATCAGCAATAATAAGAATACAATCATCACGGATATGGGTTTGGAACCCAAAAGCACCAGTAACACCCACACAACCAAAGAGCCCACCATGTGGGATACAAAATTTAGGCAACCACCGAAAGATGAAGAAGTAAAAAATGACTTGTACACAACCAAACACAGTTCTAAAATGGATCCCTATAAGGAGGAATGATTAGCTATCATTTTGAGATCCAATGGATACCTCCAACAAAGGATGCATCAACATCTACAAGAACAAGGAAGTTTCCACATGCCAAAACGATGTGCCCCTGGCACAACCCCATCTTTTGCACTAGTGAGGTCATGAATTTCCAAAGTGTGCATTAATATAGGGCCACATTACAAGGCCATGCATAGAAACAATTAAGAAATCCCAAGCACATGAGACATGCTTGAAAGATGTAAAATGTTTTCTTGATAGTAACCTCTTTCTTCTTGTTTTATGCCATTGTTCCTCAAAAACAAAAAAAAGAGAAAAGTGAAAAGAATAAAAACAAAAAAAAGAATGGACAATATCATGCACTTAGTGAATCTTATTAGTGGATCATCATCAAGAAAATTCATCAGCAAAGCAAGACATGCCAATGGTCAATCACCGTGACGGGCGTACAACATGAAGAGTGAAGATCGATGGACCTTTCACCATTGTAAGAATATCCTATTTCGGCAACACCATAACCATGATAGATTAGGAAACCTCTTCGTCAGCATACCCTTGAGCACTTTACTCAAGACACAATCTCTTGCAACATACATCTTTCAATGCATTCCCCAAGTAAGCATGCATAGGGCTACATTATAAGACCATGCACAGGGCACATATTATTTCTACCCATGCACTAATGCACTTATCCATCATTCATTCTAGGTCATGAGTACTTGCATGAACATTGTGAAAACCCATGTTTGCAAGATCGAGAGGGAATGAAGGAGACAACATCAGTACCTATGAAGCAATTCAGAGCTGACAATTTCTCAAAATCAACATTGACAACCTCTTTTGAACAACTAGCAATTTTCGAAAGCACACAAATACACCATCAAGCTGGAATCCAAGGAAGAAGTAGATACAAAGGGACCAAATCTTGAAGCTAGTAGTGACAAACTCAAGAAGAGGACAACTGACCCTGTTACATGTGGGAGACAGACCATTCTTGTTGATACATGAAGAACATTACCTCTCAAAGTAATCCATGGAACAACCACTCCAACAAGGTTCTATCAAGGATGACAAACTCAAGAGGTTGGGAGTGTTGGCACTCAAGGTCAAGCACAACACATGGGAGTGCATCAAAGAAGTGGACATAACAGAAGATGGAGCATCTAGGGAGCTCCAAGAAGTGCATAACAAACTTTTAGAAGAAGTCCCTATAAAAAGAGTGATTTTTATCACTAAAAGCCATTGTAAATACCATTTCACATTTTTGAAATTCCATTTTTTTCAAACTAAGTCATCCTTGAGCTTGAGAACTATTAGAAGTATCTTCCTACCAATTTTCATAATTTTTAGCTTCTGTTTGAGCCCTCAAATAAGCATTGGAACCTAATTTTTAGTTAGGCCAGACGCTAGGTCTGGACAAGGCCAAAACTAGTCAAGAAACTATAAAAAGAGCTAGAGAGCTCATTTTTCTGGTTAGCTAGTTAGAGATTTGAGCTTTTGTAAGAGATTTCTTTTGTAAAAGAAGCTTTCCATTGTTCCTCTCTTTGTTCTTACCTTGTGTGCGTGTGTGTGTATGTGTGTGCATGCTCATGTGCTTCTCACTCATGCACTTCGCTGGCTTGCGTCTTCATATCAGTCCTCATATCTCCACATATTGAAATTTATGAGGTAGATCTTGTCACGTTGGTACTCATCATTGTGCTAGAGTGACAAAGGTGAAGTGTAAGCCAGATGGAACACTCGACATGTATAGGGTGAGGCTTGTAGCAAAAGGTTATTCTCAAGAGAGAGGCATTGATTTTGATGAGAACTTTGCACCCACAGGCTGAAAGACCATTGTTTGTAGAATTTGTGCACTTGCAACTCACCATGGTTAGAATGTACATGACTTAGACAACAAAACTGCAAGTTTGAATGGTAATTTGCATGAAGAAGCGTATGTATTTCAACCCCATGGTTTTGTGCAGAAAGATCATGAAAAGAAAATCTACACATTGAAGAAGGTACTATATGGCTTGAAGTAAGCACCACCCCCTTGGTATGAAAAGATACATGCCTACTTGCTTGCACATGGTTTTGTGCAATTGAGAGCAACTTATATGTTAAGCGTGCAAATAATGTACTTTTGATTATCTTTGTATATGTTGATCACATGTTGTTCACTTGAACTAATGAGAAGCATATAGCTGAATTTAAGGTTGATTTAGAGGATTGTTTTGACATGTTAGATTTTTGGAAAATGCACCATTATTCAGGCATTCTATTTATGAAAATTAATGGAGAATCAAATTTGTGTCAAATGCAACTTATTGACACATTATTGTAGAATTTTGGCCTTGAAGATTGCAAAATTATTGCGAATCCCATGTAAGTATGTGTATGGTTGAGTTGCCATGATCTTGGAGATGTAGATGATGTTGTTCTTTTCAACAAGCTATTGGATGCTTGCTTTACTTATGCATAACTTGGACTAATATTTTATTGTTGTCTCAGGTTTATGCATTGTGTAGCTATGAAGCATTGACAAGAAATTAAGCGCATCTTTTCGTACTTGATTTGTACTTGACTACTTTAAATGTCTTATCCTAAGGGGGGATTTATACCACTATATTTACATGCATTTATTAACTCTTATTGAGTTTTTTGCTATGAGCCTCATATGTCCACTAGTGGTTTTTACTCTATGGTTGGTAGCTCATGCATATCTTGGTTGAGCAACAAGCAGCCTAATGTGTTCATATCTATTTGTGAGGCTTAGTATATGTTGGTCAGATGTCTTTTCACTAATTTTGGGTGTTCATCTGTCTTTTAGCACCACGATCTTTAGTCATAGTTAGAGCACATTGGCAATTACGAGGAACCCTATGTTGCATCCTCACACAAAGCACATTGAGGTGCAATATCACTTTTTTCAGGGAGAGTCTCTCTATCGTAGAGATGAATTTGGCTTTTGTGCCACACAAGATAATGTCAAAGATCTCCACACAAAGGCTCTGCCTAGGGAGATCTTTGATGCTTTTTGTAAAGCTTTGGTCTTACTTCCTTTTGTGAATTAATCTGTCTTCCACATAGCTTGGAGCTTCCTTATACATGTGTGCCACCTCCTTGTTCACCGCATCACTCCTTTTGGAAGTGATGTGTGTGAACACATTTAGAGCAGGTGGAACTTTTTTCCCTCTTTAGGAGGTTTTTTTGCCTCGGCTTGCATATATGCCTATCATCCTAATGGATCACTTATCTCTGTACATTCACTTGGTCATATATTCTATATTGTGTTGTTCTCCAAGCTTTTTCTTCTTCCTTGTGCTATTAATGGTCATATATTCTATATTGTGTTATTCTCCAAGCTTTTTTTTCTTCCTTGTGCTATTAATGTGCTTCCGCAACTCGAACTCCAATAGCTATAACCAAGCTAACAAATAAGAAATACAAGAAAAAAGGTCTAAAAATTGTAGACGCATCTCCATGCTCCAAGACAACTACAAGGTCATTGGAAAGGCTCTAGAAAATTAAACCATAAACCACCTCTCTGAATGGATTTACATAGGTTATAAAAGATTTATAAAAACGAGGTACATATTAGAGGCCATTTTCCATATCTACAGAGGCTTTTTTAACCCAAAAGAATCCAATCAAAACATGCTTTTGTTTACAATGGATTGCCAAAATAGGCGTGAAAATTTGTGGTCGTATTTTATTCTTATTATCTCAAGGTCTTAGGATCTCCGCCTATGTTCATTAACATTGTTTCCATTTTTTTCGCCCATGCATCACCTTATACTAATATCGACAAAAAACTTTCCTCTTGTATGAAGATGGAGAGATCCATCAGATATATTTTTTGTGACGTCAATTTCTTTATCTTAATTCGATTGATAGTCTTAGGTACCCCATCAATAAGTCTATCTTTTCAGAAATTACTAGAGGGATTCGTCTTCCCTGATGCCAATCACATGGTCCTAAAGGTGTTTGCTGACGTTAGAAACAATTTTCTCTAGAATGACTGTGGATTCGTTTCTCAATTAGGAGATTCCTTAGTATATTTTTGCATGGAGATGGCTCAAAACTTAATAGATCTACGAATTTGCTCAAGATGATTGTCTAGTCCTCTCCATAGTTCCTTAGGGGCCAAGGCTTCATTGATCTTCTTACGGCTTAAACT